>JBAMCM010000428.1:9095000-9811568 GCA_037075145.1 Scaptodrosophila latifasciaeformis
CACTCAAGAAGTACTTCCTATCCTAGCACAAGTCTTCATCAAGTCTTTACCAAAAAAAAAAAAGATAATACCGAAACTATTAAAGAACAAATCAAGAATGCTTTTTCAGGGAGCTAAAAGAATGCAAAGCCTTCTCACTCTAGTCGGTCCAGCATTTTAGAACACTCTGATTAAGAAAAGAATTTTATTATTGGTTATTTTGTAAGTACTCAAGAAGTACTTCCTATCCTAGCACAAGTCTTCATGAAGTCCTTACCAAAAATAAGATAAAGAAATTAGCAAGACCGAAACTTTTAAAGAACGAATCAAGGATGCTTTTGAGAGTTCCATATAGGATTTTTTTTCAGGGAGCTAAAAGAATGCAAAGCCTTCTCAAATTCATTGAAATTGATTCAGCATTTTAGAACACTCTGATTAAGAAAGGAATTTTATTATTGGTTATTTTGTAAGCTTCCGAATTTTATATATAACCTGATCTGGATCCAAGGAAACTAGGTCACTCAAGGCTCGCTCTCAAGAATGCTTAACCTTAGCTTTGAGTTGAGAACTTTTCAGCAGGGAGCCCGGTCAAATCAAATAAAATTTGAAAAGGACTCGCTCTCTGACATTTCCTTTTAACTAAGATTTCCGATAAGACAAGCTAAGGAAAGGATTAGAATGGAAACACTTAAGGAATTTCCCCAAAATATCTTTGCCCTCTTTTGTTCCCTTTGATTTTGTGAATTCTTCAGAGCTCAAATCCTTTAAATTTACCCAATTTTTTTTTTAATTCTTCGAATTTCGAATTCTCTTAAGCTTCCTAAGCCCTTTGCCTGCACAAATGCACAAAGCAAATATCTCAAGTATATCATTTGACTGGATATGCCAAGTGATGATGCCCTTGATTTGCCGCATTTTATGAATCCACTCAGATTGAGAGACGTCCTTGACCTTCTCGTAATCAAAGCGTATTTTAAGATTTTTATCGTTTTGCGGTAGATGGAGTGACTTCTTGGTAAAAGCACTGCTTCGGGCAAAATGATACAAAAACGCATTTGATATTGGTCAAGTCCATTAAACCTACAAAAGACTAGAGAACCGTACTAAACTGAACTCAATGCAACTCAACCGAGCTGAGTTGGGCCTGAGGCAACGGAAAGCAGCTTATCTCATGAGTTGCCATGATTGCCGGACTCATATCACAACCCCTACCGGGCCCTGGCACGGGCCCGGGCCCGATCCAGCATCTCACATTTCATGGTACATGATGGTGCACCTTATGCACCTGGAGAAATGTGCATGACCAATCCATAAATACACAGATATTGCGATAAAAGTTGCCTCTCACTTTATGTTTGTGTGTGTGTGTGTGTGTGTGTGTGTGCTTGCAGTGACCATGCACTTTCGCATTTCCTGCCTTCATTCCATTCTGTTTGAGTTTTGTTCTGTTCAATTTCATCTATCTTTTCACCTTTTCCCTCTCTCTCTCTCACACACACACACACACTCACACTGTTTGTGTGTATTTGTATGTCCATATGCTTGACATTTTGCAGGGGCATCATCAAGTGTACGGTCCAGTTCATTTCTGGGCTATGCATGCATCCGCCTCAATCCATACAGCCTGCAGTCCCCTTGGTGGCATCACCTGGTCTCGCCTTGGGCCCAGGAAATACATTTCGTCAGAGCTGAATGAAAATCAAATTGCCAATTTCGTTTCATTCGAAGGGCGTAGCACCCGGTCAGTGGACGGACAAGTCGGACTCTCTCTCTGTCTCTGGGTGCCAGGGAAAAAAGGCAAAATTGTTGCCGGAAGAGGTAGCAGCACCGTTGAGCAGGGCCTTCGCTTGACCCATTCATTTGATGGGTGGTCAAGTTATCTGGTGTTGTTATGAGTTTGGTCAAAATTTTTGATTTCTCGACTAATTCAAGTCTAATTTTTCGATCGATTTTCAAATCAGAAGCCAGAAGCCAGAAGCTAATTACGTGAACTGGATAAAAGCTCATCAGAATTTTCAAGGAAATGAAAGCCAAACAATGCGAATGAACTGAACCGCAAACAAACTTTGCCTAAGTTCACAATTTTCTGGCGAGACTGGCGACATTTCCTATCAACTTCTTTTGAATTATGTGTGTCAATGGTGGTTCCATTCTTCTTCTTCTTCTTCTTCTTCTTCTTGTTGGTTGTTGTAAAAAGCCATTATCGCTCAGCCACAGACAGAGAAAAGGAAAAAGCTTTGCATTCCCACACCGCTCTCGGCTCATAAAATTCAATGCTTTTCGGCTGCCTATTAAATCCTAAAAAAAAACAGCAGAAGAAGAAGAAGAGGAAAATAAGAATTGAATACAAAAATCTCATCAAAAATCGATTAGAGCCAACGAGGACAAAACAGCGTCAATGCTGATGGTGATGATGAGTATGAGCATTGAGCATGAACCCAAACACAAGGAATGAGGTGGGCAATTGAATTTACTTTGGAACGGGGGAGCGGTGTGTCAGAGGGAGCGAATGCTTTTCCCATATACTCATAATCGAGTTTGTCAACACCGAAGCCACCACCACCACCCCTTAGGTCCACCAACACCATCAAAATTGATCATCTACTGCAGGCAAACAGACATTTTCAGTTAGTAACCAATCAGCCAGCCACTTTCATCTCCTCAACTCAGCTCAACTCAGTTTAGCTCAGCTCGGTTCAGTTTAGTTCAATTCAGTTAGTTTGAGTCTGTCCTTTGAATAAATAAAGTATCCCTGGTCAACTGAACTGAATCTATCCGAATGCAATTTAGCCAAATTAAAACTAAGCTAGTTTCGCTTTTTTTATACTCTTTATACTCTTTTATAAAAAGTATACATAAAAATCTCACAAATATGATGAATAAATTGAAATAGGATTTTTGGAAAAGAGTGTGAGTTGTTTTGGTAACTCGCAGATAAACTATTGTATTGACTTTTTACTTGAGGTTTTATCAATGCCCAAACAGCTGGGAAGCTGCTATCCACACACACACATTCAAGGTAAATTTGTTTATTTTGAAAATTAACAAAAAAAAAAAAAGAAAAAGAAAGAACAAATGTAAAAAGAAAGGTGCGATAATTTGGCTTTGCCTTGGTCGCCTCACGCCGCCTTTGGTCTGGCCAGCTCTCTGCCTGCCCGTCTGTCCGTCTGTGTGTTGGTGCCTCTCAAGGGTAGTTGCTTAGTTTTTGTTGTCAAGGGTGGTTAAGTTAATGCGATTTTGGGCCATCACTTTACCCTGGTCATCAACTGGTTCGAGGTCAACTGAATAGAGCCAAAGCAGGAGAAGCTGAACCAAACCGCTCGCTAAAATAAATTAGAGTTTTGTTTTGTTTTTTTTTGCTGCCCCCCCACGAGCAAGTCGGTGTGTATAAGTGTGTATATGTGTGTGCTTTTGGTTAGAATCAATTCAATCAACCCCCTTAAGCAGATTGCTGGCTTTCTTTTGGTTTTTCACCTAGCCAAGTTGGGGGTAAAAATGCATGAAGCATAAAATTTTCCAAACGCTTTTGTTGTCACTGCCAATTCTTCAAATACTCCAAGCCCAGCCGAGCCAGCCAAGCCAGTCAAGCCAGGCAAACCTGGTAAACCAGGTAAACCTGGCAAAACTGGCAAGCCACCCACCCCGTTCAAGTTTTGGAGTGTCTGCCTAAGTTGCCACCACTTGCGGCATTTACCGCAAAAGGTACACAAAAGCCGAAAGTGTTTTGTTGTCGTCTCTATTGTTGTTGTTGTTGTTGTTGTTGTTGTTGTTGTTGTTGTTTTGAGGGACATGAAAATCAAATGGAAAGCAACGAGCGCAATTTACTTGACAAGATGATGTGAGGATACAGAGGAAGCTTACACGGTCGCCACCCACCCACCAACCTACCTTCCAACCCAACACAAGGACACCAATATACTGATAAGCTATTTCACATCGTACATACGAGTACACCCAAATCTTTATAGTCAGATGTTTATGTTGAAAGCCCTAGAACATTCAGACAATTAGACTTACACAAAACCATCGAAAATCGATTCGATTTGTTATTTTTAGGGCGCTTAATGGCTTTACTTTATTGTTCGGGCTTTTCTGAATTAGAATAGTTTCGACAATTCCAAATTTAACCCGACCATTTCCCAAAATGATTGGATTTAATTTGAACTTGGTATATCTTGCCCCAACAGAGATGCCCAGGTTTTAGTGAAGTCGAATCCTGGTAATATTTTCTTTCATCAGAGATACTCATTCCGACGTTTTGAAAAGTTTCAAGTGAACTCTGAATGCTTTTCCAAACTTGGCCCATTCCTAGGCTTCGAGAAGTGCTAAGTGAACTCGAATCTTGGTAATATTTTCTTCCATCAGAGATACTCAACCCGACGCCTCGAAAAGTGCTAAGTAGACTTAGAAATCTTAGACCATTCCAAAGCTTCGGGAAGTGTTATATGAAAACGGAATACTGTCCCAAGCTTGGTAATATTTCGTTCCAACAGAGATGACCATTCCGATAGTTCGAAAAGTGCTGAATGAAGTCGGGGATATACTCATTCCGATGTCTCGAAAAGTTTGAAATGCTTTTCTCAACTTGGTTATATCTCAGCCCATTGAAGAAGCTGTTTCCTAAGGTTCTAGAAGTCAGAGCTCGGAGGTACTCTTAGCCCACCAGAGAAGCCCATTCCGGGGCCTCGAAAAGTGCTAAGTAAACTCAGAATGCTTCTCCTAACTTTGAGCATCAAAGATGCACAAATCGAGGTCTTGAAAAGTGATTAGTGAACTCGAATGCTAAAACTTTCCAACTACGGGAAACCTCAACAAAACCAACTAACTTATGAAATAACCGCAACCAATAAATTTACCAAAGAAAAAAAAAAGCTCTGGGAAAAACCCACTGACTTGCTGGAAAGACCGCTTAAGTTGGTTGAAATGAAGTCGACTTGATAAATATACCCTTGAAAATAATAAACTGAAAATCCATAAAACTGTAAATAAAGTGGAGCCAAACTCCAAGCTGTTCCCCTTGGCAGTCTCCTTGCTAATTCATTCGGTTTTTTAGGCTTTTGTGGTCTGTTTATTTACTTGAAAAAAAAAATAATAAATGCTTGGTAGCCATCTTCCCGAGTATTTTTCTTTATCAATTCCCAGTTATTTCCTTTTGTCATTTTGTATTTAATATTGATTTATTGGCATTGTTTACCACATCATATTTGACCTTTCCCTCTGCGCTGCTCCCCAAGTCGGCTGAAACGAAAGCCACCTTTTGTATTATTTGTTGAACATGGTCGTCTGGCTGAGAAGGGGACACCATCAGGACGGAAGAGTAGTGCCGGTGATAGAAAGACCGATAGGCACAGTGTGGAGACAGTAAACCAAACGTGGACGCCTGTTGCCCCTTGCTCTTGCGACCCGGGCGCGTAATCAATCAATGGAAATCGATTTGTAGAGCGCAATCAACACGGGGCGGGTAGACAGACAACAAATCCCCGAGCCCATCACATCATCCCCTGCTTTCGCAGTAATGCAGATACAAGAGACCCACTCACTCACTCACCCACTCACTTAGCCATATACCCGTACCCACCCAGGAGCCAAGAAATCAGCCAAGCCCAGCCACCCCCACTTCTTAACACTTAAGTAGGCAGCATCTTCATAGTCATCCTCATCGTTCTTGTCATCGAAAGTCTGTGGGTTATGTTATGCTTATGCGTTCATTGAACCGCCTGCCATCTTAGTCTTAGTCAGTCGGATAATTTTGGGGGTTGTAGTCAGTCACTCAGTCCTACTTCTGTTCCTGGTGGTGGCAGTAGAATTTCCCTTTACCCCAACAAATAAATGCGTCATTTTGTCAACGTGTCTCAGTGTGTTTATTGGTTTGTTTGTCTCTTAATGCATAAAACTTATTCGATTACTTGCAAAACTAATTTCATCTCGAATGATGATTCATCAGAGTTGTCAGGCATGTCGCACAGATCGACCACTTAAATGCTAAAGCCTTGAGCACAACTGTACACGAGAGAGCCTGAGGCTTGAGGCAATCGAGTGTTTTTTTTTTCTCTGCTCTTCAATAGGTTCCACCATTTTGGATTCCTATGAAGCTAATTTCTCTTTTGACTAATCGAATCTAATTTGAATTCAAATTAAAATCAATTCATTTTGAATTTGTAATTATGGCCAAAGCTTGAAATTTATAATTACCAACTTCAGACATGGCAACTCTTACGAAGAAAGCTAAGAATTCAAATTCAATTTTCTAATGGAAAATATTTTGAATAATTTGTCTCTTCTCGAGTTGAACCCTCGTCGATAGGAAAGTACTCCCCGGTTCCTACCAAAAATTCAAATGCAACCCTGGTAAGAGAAAGAGACAGCTGTTATTTTTGGAATTTAAAATATCTCCTCATATTTTCCGATTATTTTCCAAACTGTTTTCAGAATTTTCTTCCAATGATTTTTTTTATTCCCTTTGAAAAAAGGAAAGAAAACAATCAAGATTTGCTTCATTGATTTCTAAGTTAATAAGGAAGCTTCGAGTCGTTGCCCAACTCTCACAGTGAGCGGTCATAGTGTCCACATTTTAAGTGAAGTAAAGCTACGTTACATCGAGTAAACTCTTATCTCGCTTTACGATCAGTAAAGAAAACAACCCAAAACAAAATAACAAATCAAAATTAAACGTCGATTGACGCCCCCCTCGTTTGGCGGTGCTGAAGCACCGACCTCACATAAAATGGTACGAACACGCGATGGACCGCGCTCCTCTCAAAGCGCATACAACAATTACTACCGTCCACTACAAACGATAGATGACAATGATGAAGATAGCAGCAGTGATATTGATGATAAGAATGATGAGTCGACAGCCAAGGCCTCCGTTAAAATGCCACCAATAACGGTTATTAAGCAAAACCCTTCCTACGTTCACAATATTCTTACTGAGTGCAATATCTCTGATTACTATATAAAAACAATATCTATTGGTATTAAGATATTTGTAAAAACACAGGAAATCTTTGACAAGATACGCTTAAAGCTTACAGCACTCAAATGTGAATTCTATTCATATGAAACTAAAACAACCAAACCTTACAAAGCGGTTCTTTCCGGACTAGACAAATTTTCAAATCCTGAAGTTATGCAGATGCTCATCAACCTGGGATTAAACTGCATTGATGTGAAAACCATTGAAAAAACCACTCGCAATGGTAACAATCTGTTATTATACATTGTTTACTTTGCAAACAAAAGTACTACCTTAAGCGAACTTCGTAAAAACTACTCTTATCTTAATCACACTAAAGTACGATGGGAGTACAAGACAAAATCACCAAATAAATTGACACAGTGCTATAATTGCCAATTGTTCGGTCACGGTTCCAATAAGTGCTCTGTTAAAACATCTTGCGCCTACTGTGCCGGCCCCCACTTAACATCAGGTTGTAAAGACAACACAAAGAAGAAATGCGCAAATTGTAACGGTGATCACCCTTCCACTGATGTAAGTTGCCCATGCCGTCTTTCTTATCAGGCACTACTGATGAAGCGCACAAGCAGAGGCAAACAATTCAACAGTAAAAATGAAGAAATCAACAACAGGGAAATCTCGCAAAATGGAAAGAGAGTTCGTAATAATTATCAATACACAGCTAGCGGTCCTATTCCGCAAAAAACCACATACAATATGTATAATAACGGCAGTCCTAGTTACAGTCAGATGCTCACAAATTCATATTATCAGAAAACAACAACACAAGCGGTACCAAAAAACTCAGAAAAATCTGATCTCTTTACTTTTGAAGAAATGACAACCCTTCTGACAGAGCTTATAAGTAAGTTAGATGAATGCAAAACAAAAGGTGACCAATTTAACGTCATAACTAATTTAGCACTCAAATATGTTTACTCTAAATAATAAATGTATAGATCATCTGACTATTATGGCATGGAATGCGCGTGCCGTTCATTGTAAACGACTAGAATTAATTAATTTTCTTATTGAAAACAAAATTCATGTACTACTTGTTAGTGAAACCTGGCTAACGCAAAATATGAAATTCTATATACCCAATTACACAGTTTATAGAAACGACCGCACTTCTACCAGAGGTGGTGGAGTCTCTATAATAGTTCATAACTCAATTAAACATAAACAAATCGCAAGTTTAAATACCCATTTCATTGAAAATGTCGGAATAGAGATGAAAGTTGATAACTCAACATCACTAAAAATCTTTTCAGCATACTTTCCTGGTTCTTCGGCAAAGTGCCTCACAAACTGTAACCAAATAATTTCAACAAAACATAGGAAAGAATTATTTAAATGCGATCTGCTTAAAATTTCACGTATCACTGGCTGTTTTGTTGTTGGAGGTGACCTAAATTGCCGAAACAGACTATGGAATTGTTCTCGGGCAAATAGTTATGGTAATACATTACAAGAACTCTCGTCCACTGGAAAATTCGCCATTATTTTTCCTCACGAGCCAACTTACATTCCGGCAAATTACAAAAGTAAACCATCCACTCTTGATATATTTCTTTCAAATATCCCAAAAAATATTTCTGACCCCGTTGTTCATACTAATCTTTCATCGGATCACCTCCCAGTTATATGCAAGTTTATTTCGCAAATTAAAACTGTCGATTCAAAATATCAATTACAATACTCCAAAACAAACTGGCAAGCTTATAGCCGCTCTTTAGATAACAAATTTCATATCAAATTATTGCATGATTCAAATAATTGTAGAAATCGCGATGAAATTGATAAGATGGCGGACTTTCTACAATCAGCTATAAGTGAATCCATTGATAAGTTTGTACCAAAAAAGCGAATAAAAGAACATGTTAAAAAACTCCCTACCTACATTAGGGAAAAAATCTCAGAAAGAAACGTAGCGCAAAGACAATGGATTAGAACCAGACAACCAATCTTCAAAGCCAGGGTAAACCACCTAAACACAATTATACGCCAGAAATTATTTGATCACAACAATATTTCATGGAATCAGAAACTGTGTAGTCTAGAAAACAGCTCAAATTCATTTTGGAAATTGACTAAAGTCATTAAAAATAAAAAACAGTTTATCCCAAGTTTTAGTCATAATAACAAAATGTATCTAACCGCCCTCGAAAAAGCCAATTTACTTGCCGAAATCTTCGAATCGAAGCATCATACAACTGATACCTTTGCGGATCCACCTACATCTAACATTGTACAACTTACCCGAAACCAGCTTGTTTGCCAAAATAATCCGATTGTAGATAAGCAAATAACAATAAAAGAACTAAAAGCAGTTGTAAACTCTCTAAAAAACAACAAAGCACCCGGAACTGATAATATTCCGAATATTTGCTTAAAAAATCTACCAAAAAATGCACTTAAATTTTTGTCCATTCTGCTCAATAGTTGCATGGAACTTTGCTATTTTCCTTCTCAATGGAAAATAGCTAAAGTTATCCCGATTCCCAAGCCTGGGAAACCACCCGACTGTCCGTTGAGCTACCGCCCTATAAGCCTGCTTTGTGGGTTTTCAAAAATTTTTGAACGCCTTATCAAAGCCAGGTTAAATCTTCACTTTGAGGAAAACAACATCTTACCTTCAATTCAATTCGGATTCAGATCCTCTCTAAGCTGCATCCACCCACTAAAGAAAATTGCGTCGTTTATCAAAGATAATTTCACACGAAAGAAATCTATTGGCTTGGTAACTCTTGATATTGAGGCTGCTTTTGATACAGTATGGCACCATGGCCTAATTCATAAGCTAGTGCAATATAACACTCCACTATATCTAACTAAACTCTTGTCAAGTTTTCTTTCGGACAGGAGCTTCTTTGTTTGCTTATTAGGTTGCAATTCCAAAAATAAACAAATAACAGCTGGAGTCCCCCAGGGCTCTGTACTAGGTCCAATACTCTACAATGCCTACACCAGTGATATTCCAAATTTTGAAAATTGCAAAACATTAATGTTTGCTGATGACACAGCGTTATATTGCTCCAACGTAGAGTTTAATGTTATATATCAAGAGCTTGAAAAATCTTTAAAATTGTTATCAAATTATTTTTATAAATGGAAAATAAAATTAAACGCTTCCAAAACAAAAGCAATTTATTTTACCAAAAAGCGAAAGACAGACTTCTTACCTAACAAGAATCTGCAACTAAACAACACAGTTGTCAAGTGGGAAAGTAGCGTACGCTATCTTGGCATTTGCCTGGACAAAAAACTTATTTTTAGCGAACACATCGGTAAAACCATAGATAAAATTAATAAAACCACGCGTATACTATATCCCTTTATAAATCGTAAGTCAAATCTATCATTGCACAACAAAATAATTATATATAAATCAATATTCTTACCAAAAATGTTATATGGATGCCAGATATGGGGTAGCTGTGCAAAAACACACCTTAAAAAAATCCAAACTGCCCAAAATAAGTTGCTAAAAATGATTCTTAATAAGCCATTCTATTACGCAACGATAAATCTACATAATGAAGCTAAAGTCAAAATGATAAATACTCACATCTCAAATGCTACTTATAAATTTAATCTTAATAACAACAATTAATTACTATATGTATCAGTAGTCAGTAAGTTAATATTTAAGTCCAAGCTAAAGGTTTTTTTTCTCAGCCAAATTTTTCCTTAGTCATTTAATATAAATAAAATATAACAATAAATTAAATATAATTCATAAATTATATCTCAGCTGTAAAGATACTATATCTAAACTCTGACTCCTAAATGTAAAGCTAGCTTTAAGCAAAATGTACATTTCGGCAATAAAGCAAATTATTATTATTATTATTATAAGGAAGCTTTTCGATAGACAAAAAAAAAATGCAATTTGCTAAGATGTTTTTATTTTTTTTGGAAATACTCGGAAAGAGAATCCTTGAGAGTGAAAATTATATTCGCTGACTTTTGAAATAATCATCAAAAGTCGGTAGAAGTTGGAACTTTTAACTGAATTAGACTTTTCTCTGATTCACACAAAAAGAAGGCAATGCTTTTTCTTTAGCTTTTCCATCTTCTTCTTCCTCTTCCTCTTCGTCATTGTCTTTTTCATTGTCCTGCCATTTAATTTAGCATATTCTTTCTGTCTGTTTCGTTGGTGTCTCTGTCTTTTGCCAAATGTAAACCAATTTGTCATTGTGTCTGTGGATTTGTTATGCCTTTGCTTTGGCTCTTCTTGAGTCTCTCTTTAGTTATTGTTGTTGTTGTTGTTGTTGTGTGCCGAAGTGTGTCTATTGGCAATTGCAGTGGTTGTCAGTGTTGCTGCATAAATCTTGCAAATCCAAACACATATCCGAATGTCTTGGGCTGGCATGGCCCGGGCCAATATTGTGCCAATGCCTGCCAAATAGTCAGTCCGTCACTCTGTCAGTTATTGCTTTGCTCACCCACACGGCCAACAAGTGGCTCGGCCAGCTAGATATTGTCCCGCCTGTCCTTGATGTCCTCGGCGACATTTTGTCGCTGAATTTTTTGGTTCAACTTACTTACTCATGCAGTTTGTGTAACAACGGTCATATATCTTTTTCCCACGCTCCGTCAATGCCCACAAAAGCTCCAAGCATTCCCTACATTCACACTCACACACACACACACGCACATACACAATACATAAATAAAAACTGTGTATGAGTGTGAGGAGAGATTGGAGTAGATTGAAAAGGAGGGATATGGTTGGGTATAACCAAATGGGTGGTTAGTTAGTCAGTTGGTCCTTTGGTCGTATTGTGTATACGCCCCGTTGACGACGTTGACATTTCGAGTGTCGTTTTGTTGCTTGGCTTTGGCTTTTACCCTTTTCCGTTTCTTTTGGCTTTGTTTCTCTCTGATATTCCTTCTGTCTTTGTCTTTGGCTTTGTTTTGCTTAGCCTTATGTTTCATTTGTTTTCATTTCATTTCCATTTGTATGTGTGGTCGGTCGCTTCATTCACTTACATAGTTTATTTTACTTGGCTGGGCCTCCCAGCCTCAGCTCGGCTCAGCTCAGCCTGGCCTACTCTTTCCTGGCCTGGCCTACTCTGGCCTGGTCTGGCTTGGCACGCACGCAGACGCTCGATGACTCCTACAATGACGCCTTACCACATTTTGTGGCAAACGGCAAGTGGCAAGCGGAAACACATTACATACTCGGCAACTTGACAACAACAACAACAACAACAACAACAACAAAAGCAGCTGGCATCAGCACATGGCAACAACAGCCGGAAACGGAAATAGAATAAAGTGGCTTTCTTGCTGATGTGTCGCTCGACCCGTTGCCACAAACTGTTCCGTCATACTCGCCACTCTCCCCTCCCCCCTCGCCGTTTCCCCCAACCCGAAACTATCCGTCTCATTTGCAGTTAAATTTTCTTTTGTTCCCTCAGTGTTGCTTGGCAGCAATTTCTTTGAGGAAGAAAAGAGTCCGTTTCATGGTTGCCTTGCCGTCCTCTTTTTTCCTTCTTTCATTTTTTTTTTGTTTTTTTTTTTTTTTTTGTTTTTGCCAATTTATGACAATTGACTGTGGCCATAAAACCTCCAACATTTTATTTGCTTTTGAGGCAAAGTTTATGAACCTCGCATACCATTTGCAAGTTGAATAATTAGAAGAATGGGGCAAAGACAATCGAGACAATTAAATTTTGCCCCACAAAAGGTGTTGCCAATCGATTTTTAATGCAAATATTTTTTTTCTTTTATTTTTTGTTTGTTCTTTTCATTTTTTTTAGTTCAGCATTTTTCGCTTTTAATTGGAATTTTTTTTTTAGTCACACTTAATTATAATTTTCCACAATTTTCGTTTGAAAAAAAAGAGTAAAAACGATTTTTTTTTTTTGCATAAATTTTTATTTAATTTAAATTAGTTTTAATTTTTTTTATTGACTTTTTGAAATTTTCACTATTTTTATGGAATTTATTAATTTTGTTGGTTAAATAATTTTAATCATATTTATTAAATTTATTTTATTTTATTAATTTTATTTGTTTCAT
The DNA here is from genome assembly GCA_037075145.1 of Scaptodrosophila latifasciaeformis. Taxonomy (NCBI): domain Eukaryota; kingdom Metazoa; phylum Arthropoda; class Insecta; order Diptera; family Drosophilidae; genus Scaptodrosophila; species Scaptodrosophila latifasciaeformis. The sequence goes on from JBAMCM010000428.1 coordinate 9,107,971, forward strand.
TTATTTTATTTAATTTATTTATTTTATTTATTTTATTTATTTTATTTATTTTATTTATTTTATTTATTTTATTTATTTCACTTATTTTATTTTGTTTTATTAATTTTTTTTTATTTGGTTAATTTATTTTATTTACCTTTTTATCGGAAAACACAAAGAATTGTAGATATTTATTTTTTTTCGAGTTAATCTGGAAATTCATAAATCACTGAAAGTGCATTTTATTTTCCAAGTCAGAAATTCCAAATCCTTTTTAAATTGAGGCAAGCAAAGAGTTTTCAGTTAACGGTACTTTGTGAAAGTTGAACAAAATGACTTCATGTTCCTTTCCTTTACTTTTTTTTGCAAAATAAAATTTATTACAAAAGAAAGAAAAGAGAAATTGGCCATTCCCCTCATTCAGATAGCAAATTTTTTAATTTTGAGCACAATTTAAAATGTTTTATGGGCCCAAATGGAAGTTGAAAACATTTTGGTAGTTGGCCCCGCCTGAACCGAGTTTGACTGGTCTGAATTGAAATTGTCTGTTTTTTTTTTTTTTTTTGGTTGAGTTTCCTTTTTTGCTTTCGGTAGAAATTGTTCTAACAATGATGGAGCCAGACAACAATTGGCCTAAATCATATAACAAACACGTGCAAACGTGACTGGAATATGGCCGAATAATTGAGGGCACCAAAGAAATCGACAACACCAACAACAACAACAACAAAAAGAGAAAATAACAGCCTACTTGCCATAAAGCACGTGTGAGTGCGGCACAAAAAAAAAAAAAGAAAAGCCCCATGCGGTGTGTGTGTGTGTGTGTGTGTGTGTGTGAGTGAGACTTTTCAAAATACAATGGAAACAGCAGGAAAGAAACTCTGAAAGATTTGTACCTTTTCCTTGGCATCCCTTAAAAAATATTAACAGCTTTGCCAAAACCCGACCTCCGCCTCTCCCCCTTCCCATCCCTCCACCGTCTCGTGTTAAGCAATAAAAATTAAAGGTAAAAACTTCAACAGATTTCAACATCGATATCGGTTTCGGCCTATTTAGTATTTTTACGAGCGGTCAATTCGGCAAAAATCAAAGCTCCTCACTCGAACATTCCCCCTAATCCCTCCCACCCTCCCTCCTGCTCTCGCCCCGTTCGCGTAAACTCATTTTATAAATTTCCAATTAGGTTTGACTGGCTAAGACTTTGTTCAGCCATGGCCTAAGCCCGGGCCACCATGAAAAGCGAAAGCCGCCTAAATGCTTTCGGGTAATTCGCTGTGCATAAGTTAAAGAGCTTTTTGGGACCAATTTACCCCCGTTTTACCGTTAGGCAAAATAAAACCTTTCTGCAATATTTATATTTGAATCGATTAAAGTCAGCCTGAGATGGCCCAATATTAATCCAGCTAGTCGGCCACTTTCTCAGAGCCCTCTGTCCCAAGGCATTTACTCGGGGCTTACTCCATCGACTCTTTCGACAGACTATAGAATATTCCATCCAGTCTTCAGTTGTATGTGATTTATGCTGAACTGATTTTATTAATGGATTCTTGCTCTCTGACTGCTTGGGTAAACAAAACCATCATCAGGCAACAGGCAACACTTTTAGCCCGTACATTTTCGAGAAGGAGCCTCCGAACCAGGTTGGGTTTGGGTTGCGGGGGGATGGCAGGAGAACGGAAACATAGAGAAAGTAACTATGATGTTGATGGTTTCGACCAGAATGACTGAATGAATGCTTATCTATTTTCCATGATTCATATGCTCGGTCAACCACTTTTTTAGCCAGTCAGGCATTGTGGTAGTCATTCATCTGTGATTCATTCATTGATTTTCATTCATTCAAAACTATTTTGCAATGAACTAGCCAGCATTCGACTACATTTCACATTTCCTCCCCCCTGATAACAAAACAAAATTTTCAGTTTTAATGTAAATTCGGTTTTTGTGTTTGGTTCAAGGCAAAAGAATTCCAGAAACTATTCACTGATTTGCCAAGCATATTTTCATATTTTCCATTGGCTTAGCCAAGCAATCTGCCTGATTTAAATCATTCCTCTTCTTCTTCTTCTTCTACTCATTTAACTTAATAAGCCCAGGCCACCTTTTCATATTTAAATGAACTTTCAAGAGAATTCATTGGTCTTGCGATAATTCCCTTTGTTGCCGGAGACATGAAGACAAATTGCATTAGCTCTTGCTTTTCAGACCAAATGACATGATGCTACTTGGTTAAGCCCCTAAAGCAGCTTCACCAAATATTCATGCAGAAGAGCCGCAAAAAACATAAACCCCATTTCATTTTTAACCGCGTCTTGTTGTTGTTGTTTTTATTTATTTTTTTTGTGTGTGTTTTTTCTTTTCTGTTTGCTTTTTTCATCATTTTTCGTATGCTCATTCGGTTTGCTCCCTTAATTTTTTTTTTTGCCTGTCTCTCTGGCTGTCTGTGTGTCTGTCGTCGTTTTCATTTGGCAAACGTTACATTTTTACCGTTATTGCCGCTGTCGTTGTGTGTCAACTTTTGTCCATGTTACCAGCCACGTCGTCGTCTTCGCAGTCCTCGTAGTCTTCGTCTTCGTCGCTGTCGCTGTCGTCATCATCATTGCCAAAACAACGGCCGTCCTGTCTCGTCCTCTCTACCATTCCACATTTATTTCAGGCCAGCCCATTTCAAGTCACCTACCCCACTACCTACTCCACCCTCCAATCCCCCTACTCCACTCTACGTCCTCATTGTCTTCATTTACCACTCTAAGCCACTACTACTTGCTTCTTCCTCTTCAGCTTCCTGCTCATTCTCCGCCTTAGAATCGCAAAACATCTTAGTCACTTTGGCTTTCACTTTTCATTACACTTTTGTTTTCATATTGTGCTTTTGTCACGTGACGTTTTACATTCCGTACTCTTCTCTCTCTCTTCACTCTTCACTCTCTTTTTATTTATTTTTTTTTTTTGTCTACTGTATCCTCGCTTTTCTAACTTGGTTTGGTATTTTTGTCGTTCCCGTTACCTGTTTTTGTTTTCAGGCGTTTTTAACCCAAATTGTTATATTTTCACACGCTGCGCTCTTAAATCCGCTTACCCACAATTGTTCCAACAATATTTGCCTTATTCTGCGCAGGCTTTTCCCCACCAACAAATATATATATACTATATCTATATCTATATCTATATCTATATCTATATCTATATCTATATCTATATCTATATCTATATCTATATCTATATCTATATCTATATCTATATCTATATCTATATCTATATCTATATCTATATCTATATCTATATCTATATCTATATCTATTTCTATATCTATATAATATACATAGAACAGACAAGATCTAGGAATACCTAATGATATTGATTTTATTTTGTTTATAGTAAAAATTTCAAATGGGAAAGGAACTTCAGTTATTTCATAAAATTCATTCTTAGTTAAATCTGTCTGCATTACCAAAGAAGATCATTTAGATAAGTCCCTTGCCTCCAGAGAAAGATGGACTCAATAGAAAAGCCTGAGGTCCACAACGATCCTGTATAACATATAAACTGTATTGTGACTTGCAAAGAACCTAGAGTAGAAAGGACTAGAGCAAACTTAGCACTAGGTTAAGGTCTTCGTTTTAGTTCCAAATATAGAATCAGACTTTCAAGAGGAATGGCTACTATATAATATAGATTATCAAAGAAAGTCTAAGATAATTAGTCAATCCTAAAAGAAGAACTCTTTGTGTATTCCTGGTCTTAAGTTTCAAAGTTCCAAATGCTTATTTGAATTTTCTCATCACCATACAATCTTTGAGGCTCTCAAATAAATATATCCTAAGACTGTGCTATATTGGAATGAACTCTTTCAAGAATAACTCCGCTAGGCAATCAAAATAAGCTGATATATTGCAGACTGTACTTTGCGGGGATTGAACAAAATATGTGGATCGTTTTTATTATAAAGCTGAAATCAATTGAATCGACTTACTTTGTTCGGAATAGTCCAAGTTTATTACAGTAATTTTTATCAATCTATTATATGGCAACCTTATAATTAACCCCATTTGAAAAGGGTTTTTGCAAAATGCACTCACTCGCTAGGCTATAATTAAAAATTCTTAACTTTATTTGTATAAATTTAAAATTTTTTTTTAATAGTTTCTAGAAACTCAAACTATTATTATCCCTCATCCAATGTAGGTCAATTCTTGCGTTATGTAAAAAATAAAATAAAATAAATTGAAATATTGTCTAAATTTTGGTTAGTCTCAAATAAAAATCAATAAATCATTGAATTTAATAATTGCTTCAATTTTCTGAGAAACTTGACATTTATTAATATCAAAATAGAAATTGTGAAAAGCTTCTTTTCTCCATTCAGACTATAATTCATTCTTTCTATCCATTCATATATGGAATGGGTTAACCCAATTCTGAGGTCGAGAAATCTCGATTATTACGATTTTTTTCCTATTCCATTTCTTTCAATTTTTTCTTTTCTGTTTTCCTTTTTTTGTTTTAGTCATGTTTTATTTTTTACCTTTATTTTTAGTAATTGCAAGTCAAAAAGTAGGTTGGGGGGAGGGGAAGAACAAAATCGAGGTTACTGTAAATTGCATGTTTCAATTTGGTTGCCTTACACACACACACACACACACACACACACACATACATAGATACAAGTATACTTCTGACCACATTCAATGCGTGGGCGGACAGAGTCCAATTGAGTCGAGAGCAGTAGAAGGAAGAGCCTGTGGTAACTTCATTCCAGTCCAGTCGAGTCGAGTCAAGTCGGACGGGCTGGGCCAATCCTTTTCTTTTCCATGGCATTCGCTATGTCCGAGTTGACGCAGTGCTTTCTATAATTAATGTCATCATAGTTGGCCGTAATTGCGCTTTCGTCCTGCACCAATAACCAGGCCCATTCACACAGTACTGTACCGTACTGTACCTTACCTTTGGCTGGGACTGGAGGTGTAAAAAATTGTACTCCCAAACGCGACAACTGACGGGTGTTGCAATTGATTTTCACCCATTGTTGTTGGCACTGTTGTTGCTCCATTTGACTCGTTTTTAAGTGGCCCTAAGTGAAATTAATTATAAATGTTTAAAGAGTCTGACGACAATGCTGTTCCGACGTTTAAATAGATATTAAGTAAATATAACTCCAAGGACTGCCATCATGATTTGGGGCGAAAATTTGAAGATATCCCCTTAACCTTCTGGCTATGTTAAAACTCTTGCTTAATTATGCATCCCTCATTTCTGTTGCCAGAATTGCCTGCCTTGCCAGCCCTGTCGTCTCCATAAAGTCTATGAAATATTTAGCATCTGCACTTTACATCCAGAAGCCAACTAAAGAGGCGCCTTTGAGAAATGCCTTCTCCACCGTACTGGATGCTAGCCTCCTGATTGATTACATTTTATTCAAGTGTTAAAAAGGTATAAAACTTTTATCAATTTTATACCTTTGCCCCATTTGGCTAATTAAAACTAGGCGACTTCACCTTAAATCGATGCATCAAAATATAATTTTAATAAAGTCCTTAGAAACATGTGAAAAGGTATATCTTTTAATAGCCTATTCCCTAAGGTACAAAAGCTAAATTGAGAAGGTGAAAATGTAGACAAGGTAGAGAAGGAGACTTTCTAGTTAGCTTAGAAATGGAGAAAGCCATGTCTGTCTTTCTGTATGAGACCCTCGTTCCAAGTGCTGAAGGCTCTGGGTTAATGCAGACAAAGTAAATTTCAGTTGTTCGATGTAGGATTTAGATTCGGAATGAAAAGCTTTGTACTAAAACTGCCTTGCTCGATATAGGATTCAGATACCGAATGAGAAGCATTATAGTGAGATTTGAAAGGCGAAACGTTTTGAAAGTTATAAAGTCAAGACTTCTATATCAGATAGTTCCCATACGGCCGATCGGTTTGCATAAAGCGATTTAAATGATTTATTCAAGGCGACCTAAAAACGGTAAATGAAATCATAAAGCTGATTTTAAAAAAATCGGTCATTAAATTTTGAAATGGATTCCACTAATTTATCATTGAATGAAATCAGAGGACTATATCATATGGGTCTCATAGATCTGTTTCCCTTTACAGTCGTTCGAAATGATAGAGACATTCCAACTAAAATTGAAAGTGTTAAGGAATACTAAGACCTATAATTTATATAGTTGATATAGTTAATATTGTTCATATATATAGTATATATACCATAGACTCCATCAGTCGAAAATACCAAATATAATTCGTTTATTTACAAGCTCAAGTTTGTATTTCCCGCCCACACCAGGTACAGTGTATTCAAAACATCACAAATACCTTTCAATTCAGATTTACCTTCTTCAAGGACTTTATTTTTGATACTTTGAAATGTTTCCTGGTAATTCGAACTTAAATCAAAAATAATAAGCAATTTTTGTTTCGTTGGAATTTTTAAAGCTTTTAACTTTCCTTCAATTTTATTGTTTTTTTTTTTTTTTTGCCCCCCAAAGATAAATATATATTTATCAAATGCCATAAAACATATCAAAAGAAATCATTTTAAGCAGTTCCATTTGGATTTATGCACGACAGAAAATAGAAGCAAATACTGAAGAAGAAGAAGACGAAGAAGAAGAAGCACGACCCAACCAAAAATAGATTTTGCTTTCGTAGCCATCTTTGAGCTCTTGTAAGCTTGCAGGCATTAACAAGCGTGTCGATTGCCATCTTTAGTTAAGCCAGCACTTTTGCATTTTCTGGCATAACGAAAAACGAAAGACAGAACAGAGAAAAGCACACTAGACCGGAAAACTGAGACTGACAATACGAAAAAGAGAGAAAGCCACACAAGAATCCCCGTCCGACCGACAAACGACAATCCGACCACCAAACAGGCAACAGGCGGCTGGCGGATGGCGGCATCTGGCCATCTGGAAAAGCTTGTCAGTTGGCAGACGGCAGCAGAAGAGCGGACGGATAAAATGAAGAGGCAAACAAAACGGCAAACCGATTAGAACCGACAGATTGATGGAGTGATGTGTGGCAATCGGACTGTATGAACGGCATGGTCGTCGGCTAAGGCAAATGGCGGAGCGCTAGGATATCAAGTTTGAGTTGTTTGCTTCTACTCCGCCATCATCATCATCGTCATATGGAAAATGTTAACCAAAAAAATTGTTTTCCTCAAACTTTTCATGCTCTTGCAAATTGTTTTGTTGCTTTGTTTTTGGCAACTCTTTTATGGCGGCCAACTTGGCCACCATTAATGCCAAGCGAAGCGTATGCCATACACGAGCATCAGCCAACCGTTACCTTTACAGTTAGATTTGCCGACGCCATTGCCACTGCCACTGGCAGCACAGCACAGTCGACTCTGGAGCTGGCATCATCATTTCTCTTGGAGATTCCAGCGGTGCGCTGTTCCCAAAAATGAAAACATATTTTCCATGCGACTGCACAACATTTTTGCCTGGATAATGGTGGCAACAATAAAAACAACAACACAACAGCAAGAGGAATATTAACATAACACAAACAAACAAAGAAACACAGACAAACACACACAAACGCATATTCGAGGGTTTAGTTTTACCATTTGTTCCTGGCCTGGCTTGTGGATATTTTTGTTGTTGTGTTGGGTGTGTGTGTTGGCTTTTTGTTAATCCCTTTTTCAAAAATGTTTAGTTTAATTATTGTTGCGCTTTTCTCTGTATATCCGAAGGTATTTTATAGCGCTCCAAAATATTCGATATGGAAAACTATATCCAAGTTATCAAATTTTAAATCCTTTATTATTATTTTTTTTTTTTTTTTGATTTTCCGTTTTTGTTTTCATTTATAAATATTTTCCGTATGTGTTTGCATTTTGCTTTTGATTGAATTACCGTTTGTTTGCTGGCCTGGAAGGGATTTTCCTGTACAACATGGAAAATTTCTACTAGTAAAAATATTTTTAAATAAATATATATATATTATTTTTATACCCTGTACCTAAAAAGGTACAAGGGTATATTAAGTTTGTGCAAATGTATGTAACATAGAGAAGGAGACGTCGGAGACCCCCCAAAGTTACCCACAATATGATCAGGGTGACTAGAGAAATTGATATAGCCATGTCCGTCCGTCTGTCCGTCTGTCCGTCTGTCCGCGCGTACGCCTAGATCTTAGAGACTATAAGAGCTAGGATAACCAAACTTGGGATTCGGACTCCTTATGTGTGTACGCTGGTCAAGCTTATTTTTTTTTCTCCCCCGCCCCCCCTTCCACCCCCTCATTTTTTCAAAGCCACATAATTTCTAAGCCTTTCGGATTTAAGTATTAGTTGCTTCTGAAAAGTTGTTAGGAATCTAAAAATCTTTCGATTGATATCAAACATGACTAAAATTGGACCATATTTACTCGAGATATACAAAAAACAAATTTTGAGGGTCAAGATTTTAATTCCCCTTGCGTAACCTGCAATCCGCCAAATGAGCAGTCCGATAGATGGCGTGCTTGCAATATTGTAAACAATGTGTTTTTGGATTCAAAGGAATATTAAGACCAGAGGTTTTATGTGAATGCAGGCGACCAGGGTTACCACCCGACTAGGGTTGCCACCTTTTTTTTTAATTCCGTCCACTAGGTACAGGGTATCCCAAACTCGGCCGCGCCCGAGTTTAACGTTCGGCTTCATTTTTTATCTATTTTTACTTTTTAATACTGCAGGCATTTATTTTTATTGAATAAAAAAAAAAAATAATAAATAAACTGAAAAAGTAATAATTGAATATACAATTTTTTTCTGTAGCAAAAATTATTTGATTATTTTAACCTATTAATTTGAATATATTTATATATATATTTTTTTTAAATTCATATACAGTTCAATATGAAATAATGTTTTTATATTGGCATAGTAATTTTTGTGTATCTTTGGAAATATGATGACTTTTTGATAAAAAAAAATAGTGCATAAATTAGTGTGCGTTTTTTTTTTCAATTTAAATTGCATTGATTTATTCACATTTAAAAAGAAAAAATCTTCAGGGTTGCTAAATAGTACAGACCCTTTTCGAAGTTTCTCCTACTTGAATTCATATGAATATAAAGAATTGATAGCTTAACTTTATTTAAAAGTTTAATTAATATTAAGCAAAGAGGTTTAAGTATCCATATAGGTCAACTCTCTCAACTTGGTCATACGACTCTCGTAATTCGACTTCCGTCAACTTGATTTCTTCGACTCTGCCAACATGACTCTTTTCCAGCGAGTTGGCATGCTTACTTAATAAAGGGGGCTGCCACTGTTAAATGTTGCCATACTTACATAAATGGGATTGGGCACTGAGCACCGCTATATAAGTTGATATGAAAGCTATATGATAGAGTTACTCAATCCAACTGAAATTTGGAATAAGCTTAAACCTTCATTTAAGAATTCTTTATACCAAAATTTGATACAAATTTGTCAATAAATAGTGAAAGCATTCCTAACCCCTTTTTTGACTAGTACGACAGCTATATGATATAGCAGTTCAATCTTAAATAAATTTGGCATATACATATATGTATATCTATATAAGACTTAGGTTCCAAGAATTCTATTGCCAAGTTTCCTTACTACTTTCTTTCTTCTTCGAAAAGAGTATTGAAAAATGTTTAAACTGTTTGAGCATGGAAGAATCAAATTGAGCCATTTTCACCTTTTTGATTTGAAAAAATTTTAAATAATTTAATCCCGTCACGGACTATTTACGATTCTTGGTTTAAAAAGCATTTAATTACTTCAAACAGAGTTCTACTAAAACTGCCCCAAACTGACAGCTCATTGACATTGATGGACCCTTTCCCGAATTTTCTCATTTTGTTGTCTTTGTTTTTGTTTTTGTTTTATTCATTTGGAATAGCATTTTAAATTTTGTTTTATTTGCGTGGCAAACAATTAAATTTGTTTTTGTTTTTTTTGTTCCTGTCTTACAACTGTCATTTGTGTTGACTCGACTCAGTTTGTTGCAGCCTCCGGCCAACCGATACACCAAAATAAAACCAAAACCAGAAAACAGAAAACAGAAACCAAAACCAAAAAACCAACACCAAAAACTTCAGGACAGATAGCGACCAGCCAATATGAACCGTTGCCTTCCCCTTCTCATACCAAATTCCGTTTCCATTGACCGACTGAGCCCTGGTCCTGTCACGCCCCGTTTGGCGAACGGACATGACAGAGGTTGACATTTCGCCTGCATTTATTACAAAAAAAAAAAACAAAAACACGAAACAGAAAAAATAAAATCGTAAGGCAGACACATATTGCCCCCTCTTCCCCCTCCCAAAAAAAAAAACCCGAGTCCTTCAATGACAAAAGAAGAGGAGAATGGACTGCTTATTAAGCGGCTGACAACAATGGAGGGAACTGAAATACTGAAATGCTTAAATGATGAGTTCCTTTTAAAGGGAAAATCATACGAAATAGGTGATTAAATTGGAAATGCTATAATGAAGATAGATCAATATCGGAACGAAAGTCATTACTTTCCCCAAAGCTGACAGTCATTTCTCTTCTCTTTAATTTATCATAAAAAAACAATGTTTTCGTTTTCTATAAAAAATCTAGATTTCGTCATTTACTCCAGATTGAAATTCCTTAAATATAAATATGTCATTTTGGTAAAACTGACTAGAATAGTCCGTCTAGCCTTGTCGGACCTGCAAATCTATAAAAACCAGAGCCTCCGAATCTAAAGATTGATAACAGAGCAAAGGGTTCGATAATTCCTTATGCCGAATCCAAATTAAATTTATGGTTACGAAGAGCTTGTTTTATCGATTATTATGTGGTATGATTTTTATATTTATTTCCTTGAGATTGGATAGCACATAACCGAGCCAATTTGAGCCTATATAGCAACCACATGATTTAATTCTATCTAAGTGAAACTCGGTACACATGTAGAATATCTTTAAAATATTTGAACAAGATTGATCAAAAGATTTGGTAGATATTCTTAAAATCATCTTAGCCTTGTATTAGTTTGGTTCAGGTAAAACTTGGGACATAAAAATTACTTTATATGGGTAACATAAATCTAGTTGGGCTTACTTTAGGCCGTAGATCTATACGATGCAATGGTCTGATAATGATGAGATTCAGTAAGAATTTCTGCCTCTTTGAGACTGAGGAAGGCATATGGCTATATCGATATTTCTAGTCGTACAAACCCATCTGAGCCAGTCCTTCTGTGCCTTAAAGACTTCAGCATGAAAAATGTTTAAGTCATTTTTCAAAGAGAGAACATTACAAATTGCCAAGCTTCCAAAGTAAATGAAAATTAAGGGAAATTAAAAAATATCTTCCTGTTTGCTTTTTCCACGATTTTTTCCTACAAAATATTTAATTACTTTCTCGTTTTGACTTGTCTTTTGCATTACAGTTTATTGGCAAAAATAATGGTCAGCACAACATTGACAACATTGGCTGCTGGACAAACAACTAGTAGCAATAATCATCATCATCATCAACAGCAACAACAGCAGCAGCAGCAGCAGCAACAGCAACAACAGTCACACGCATCCGCAACTGCAACATTATCGGGAGCATCAGGAACCACAACAACAACAACAGCAACAACACAACAGCGCAATTTCTATGCCAGTCGTGTCAACGACAACGCTCTGCATCTGAATGGTCTTGGGCCTGACAACGACAACAGCAACTATCATCACCACCAGCAACAACAACAACAGCAGCAGCAATCAGTGAAGAGTGATTTGGTAGGCAAGGGAGCACTCAATGTGAATCTATCACAGGCCCTGCTATCGACCTCTTCGTCACCGCTCAACGATCAGATTAGTCTCCTCTTTCCCAAGTGTCGACCAAAGCAAGTGCAGCAGCAACACCAACAACAACTGCAACAGCAGCAACAGTCACAGCAACAAACACATCTCAATGGCATTGGCCTGGGCCATTCACATGATGGCAGTGGTGTGGATGTGAATCTAAATCTCAACAATTCGGAAGGAGCTCTGGGCTCAAGTCAGCAAGTGAACGGCTCGTCCGAAAATCTACATACCACCAGCACCTCCTTGGTCACAGCCACGACCACGCCCAGCTATTACAAGAGCGTGAATATCATAACCCAATCACCGCCACCGCACTCAGCCTCTTCGCACTCCTCGGAATCTCTGTCTTCGGTGACGCCAAGGATTTCGACAAATCCATTTCTCTGCGCTCCGCTGACGCCGCCACCGCTCTCCCACAACGGCCTAGAGGACGACGAGGACGCCCTTGCGAATGCCCAGGATATTAACGGCTTAGACGGGCATCTGGATCTGGACGGCGACGAAGAGTCTCCAAGCACTCAGTTGCCAGTGCCGCAGGCGGCATATCCAGCCTCGTTCTACTACCACACTGGAGCGGAGAACACCGGCAGCAACAGCAGCAGAAGAACAGGTCACAGCAATCGCACCAGCAATCAGAGCTACACGGAAATGCCACGAAAACGCAGCAGTATCAGTGCCGGAGCCAGCAGTAGCAGCTACAAGCAGCACATGTTGCTCAACGGCAACACTAGCACAGGCGGCAGCAACAGCAACATTGGCTTAGGCAATGGCAACAACAGCCAGAATCAGAATCCCTTTATCAAGGATAACTACTGGGAGACCAAGGCCGGTCGTGTAAACAGCCAATTGCTGCATTCACCCACAGATTATAACGAGGAGTCGCAGCAGCAACTTCAGCAGCAACAGCAACAGCAGCAGCAGCAACATCATCATCAACAGCAGCAACACTTGCATGCCTCGGCGCGGCGCGCCTTTCACCAGCAACAACAACAGCAGCAGCAGCAACAACAACAACAGCAACAACAGTCGGTGGCTCCACAAATCTATGGCTTACCAACCCGTCAGGCGGGACACTCTTCCTCGGCCAGTGTGGGTAATCAGCCCAGTCACATAATACGTGTAGGTCGCAGTCCAGTCAATGGTCAACAACAGCAGCAGCAACAACAACAACACCAGACTGGCAATCCCTGTGCCGAGGGTTTGACTCCTCTGGCCAGTCATTATCTTTATGGCAGCAAATCCTCTTTGGATCAGACTTCCCATGGCAATGAGTGGGAAACACGCGATCAACGCAAACTGCGCCTGCGTGAGGAGCGTGAGAGGGAACGGGAAAGGGAGCACTTGCTAATGGAGCATCAACACCAACAGCAACAGCAGCAACAACAACAACAAAAGCAACTACTCCAAGAGGGTCCTGGTCACTTGAGCCAACTAATGACCCAGCAACGTAAACGTCACACCGAAGACAGGGATTGGGAACGAGAACGGCGCTTGGTCAATGGCAGCACTGATGGACAATTGGGCGGGGCAGCACATGCCACATTAGGCAATCATGCCACATCAGAAGCCGCCGAAAGTTGGCAACGTAAGTTTCATTGCTTCTTTTTCAAAAAGTTTTCCAATTCAAAATCGAAAATATTTCAACAAATTCAAATAAAACGCTTTCAATTTTGAGACACTCAATTAAATGTGATCATTTAAAAAAAAGAAAAAAAAATGTTATCAATCAAACATAAATTGGTATCCCTTTCAATCGTTAACTCGATAGACTCTGAATGAACTGAACACTCCACTTGACAAGGCAATACGACTCACAGCTCTGCTGTAGTCGGTTTTCCTGTTATGACTGGCCTCCGTATCTCTCTGACTCCCTGATTGAATTGTTAGCCATAGGGCAAGGTAATTGAATGACCTATCCATGCTAAATTAAGTGCTCTGCACATTCAAATGCGTGTGTATTTAAAAACACCGATACGACAATGAAACCGGATGTGGCACGTGCTGAGTGATGCATGAAAATGTTGCCTTGCTGTAGGGGAGATTTTGTAAAACGTTTGGTAATTGATGCTTAATAAATGTTACCTCACCACTTACAGATTTGCGTGTTACCGAGGAGACAAATGCCTCGGGGGCAACATCGGCATCAGCAGCATTGGTGGGCGGTGATGAAATTAAATTATCTGGCCTCAAGATTGGAGAAAAACCACAGGCTATTTTGGAGCCACAGATGCGACGTCTGCTGGATGATCCGAACGGTCTGATAATGGAACGGGAGCACAAAACCGCCAACGCTGTGGGCTGGCAACAATTGGAAAGAAACTACATGGCCATGGAATCAAGACCGGGTATAATAGGTAAGTCAGTAATTTAGAATTCTTTTTTTTTTTTTTGACATAAATGCAGTGAGTTTTACTTTTATTGTCCAGCGTGTGATCGATACACATTTTATTAGTTAGAATTTAAAATTTCTAGTTTCTATGAAAATACTCCCTTTTTGGAAGCTGGCTGATCAATTAGTTACGGTTCAATGCAGTCCTGCAAGTTTGACTGTCAACTTGCTTAAAAAACAAGACGGCACACCTAAAGCTCTTGTCAAGTGCAAAAAGTGCTGTGAGAAGCTGGCATAATAAAATAAAACAAAGCACAGTGCATAAATTAATAATGTCGGCTTTAGGAATCAATCGAGAAATTTCCGATCTATTATTCAATTCTACAAACAGTTATCAAATACGAATTTCTACAAAGAGATATCAATTATTAATCAGAAAAAAATTTGAAACTAACAAACGTGCGACTTGGCTTTGTTCGGAACATAATATTTTTATTTAAAAAATGACTCAACGAAAACAGTGAAATGTCCCTATTATTTTTGCTTTACCGGTTAGTTTTATAACAAGAAAATGATTCATATAAGAACGTTTTATAATAAAAAAATAATTTGCTCTTGCCCCCTAGAATACGAAGGATCACCACGACGCATTGGGGTGACGACTTCAATAAGCAACATTGGTACAGGAGACGAAATGGAACCACCGCTACCCACAACGTCCACAACAATAGTTTCGACAGGCGTTCCGACGTCAATACAGCAAACACAGCAACCGCCGACTGCGGCAGTGCCACCTATGACGACCTCGACCAGCTCATTGCAAAAGTCGGCAGCTCGGGCTGCCCTGATGGCCCTCTCCCAGCAACAACAGCAACAGCAGCAACAACAACCTCTTAGCCAAGTGGCCCAGGCCTATCCAGTGCGACCGGGCTTCCCACAGGTAAGTGCCTCACAAAAGAATCTAGAATTTCAGAAATTTATTTGTTTTCGTCCTTTTTGATACAGCGCATTATATCCTCCCCGAGAGAGGCACGCAGCAATTCTCCCCTTGCTCATTACAATAACAGTGGACATAGCAACCACAACAATAACAACAACAAGCCACTACAAAAACAACAGCTACAACAACAACAACAGCCCCAATCGCACACTCTGCTAAGGCAACAAACACCCAGCGATAATAACACTGAAGATACCAGCAACGATGTCTCTGAAATTGGCACCATATCCGATCTAACCACACCCGAAGTGGTGGCCGTAGCCCTGCCCAGTGTGAGCACCAGTAATACAGTCAGTGATTTAGCCAGGACGCCATCACCGCCAGTAGCCATCACCATTCCACCGATATACACGGCTTTGGCCAGCTCCTCAGCTGTGGGCCAAGGTACGGCTACCAGTGGCCTGAGCCTGCATACCAAATCCTCGACTTTCGACTATCTCTACGAGTTTTCCGAGACGCGCAAAGTGCTTGAAGAATTCTTCAAATGTCCCTCCAGTGACGAGCAACCCATAATGGAGAATGGCAGCGATGTCGACAGCATTGTAAGTTTCTTCGACTAAAATTACAAACCACAATTCATTTTCAAATACCTTTCCCAGGATATACAATATGAATTCCATGGCAACTTCGAGCGCGACGAGGAGGAGGCCGATGAAGAAGAGGAGGAAGAAGATGAAGATGCCGATGCCGAAGAGCCCGATGAGACTGGTCCTGAGCAGGTGCCCGAGTTACTTGGCTTTGGTCAGCCCACTTCATACGGTGCCTACACACAAACGAAAGCACCACCGTCTTCACAGCAGCAGCAGCAGCAACAGTCACAGCTGCAGCACAATAACTACAGCAATTCGCAGACAGTAGGCCAGTCCCAGACTAGCCAAACCCAGCAACAACAGCGACGTCACTACAGCGGCAGTCCCTTGATGCGTGAATTTGATTTCTTCCTGGACTCGGCCAGCCGCAGCAGTGGCGAGCCGCAGGGCGAGCAGGATGGAGCCAATCACAATCAGCTAAGCGGTGGTAGTGGTGGCAGCGGAGCCGGTTTGGGTGGCATCAGTGGCAGCGGCCTAACCAGTGGACACACCTATCGCTACTCACCAGAGACCACCGATTACGATTCCAATTGTGGAGACCTCGATAGTAAGTAGAAATGATTTTTAAATTAGTCCTCAAAATCTAAACTATTTTACTTTATGAAAGGTCTTTCGGGCGACATCAATGGTGGCATGTCCACCTCCTGTTCCAACTATGCTAAATACTATGCCTCGGCTATGCCTGTCCTGGAGGATGGCCTCTCCTCCGGCCACACTTCAGACACGGAGAACAACAACAATAACAAAAACTTACCGCAACTGCAGTCGCTGGGAGGTCAACAGCTAAACACCCAGAATACCAGTGCCAGTGGCAGTATCAGCGGTGGCGGTGGTGGCATCTCCATGCTAATGGACATGAAGCGCATCTCCACCAATAACAGTCTCAACAGCATGCACAACCTGACCACCAACACCTCCACCACGGACAGTAATTGTGGCAATGTGGGTCCTCTACCCGATGCCGTGTTGCCGGCCGCGGGCCTGGGCTATTTGCCTGGCCAGACGAGTCCCACCAATACCAACGGGCTGGCCAAGCAGTCTTTGCCTCAACAGTGCGAGCTCTTGGGCCAGAGTCCCAGCCACAGCAAAGTGTTCAAGAATATTGATCCCGATCTGGATTCCTTGTATTCCATCAGTGAGTAAAGATTTGAAGACATCACCTGCAGACTCCTCCTTCATTTGGAATTTTTCATTATTTCAGGTGTTTTCCATCGTCCAGACATGGTGCAAATGACACCGCCTCCACCAGCCCCGGCGCCACATCGCAAGCCCAACAGCAGTGTCGATGTGGATCTCCTACAGACCAGCAAGCATCTGGTTGGTAGTCTCGGTTCCAGTTTGCAGCGAACTTCTCCCACCACCGGCGGTGTCTCGGTGCCGCCTTGCAAGCCACGCAGTGCAGCTAGCAATTGCTCCAGTGCTGGGGGCGGAAGCGGAGCTCCACCACCCATACCCGAGCGCAGTAGCCTCTTGCAGACGCAGCGTTCGCCTTCGCCTGTGATGAACTCACCCGTTTGGCTCTCACGCCACCTAGACAATGCTGGCAAGGCTCTACTCGAGCACTCCTCTTCCGAAAATCACTCAAAGAATCTGAGCGCCGATGAGGACGACGTGGACACCGATCTAGAAACTGATCGCCTGCTAGGCCATCAGCGTTTGGACGACCAGGGCTACTATGATGAGAACAAGTCCTGGGAACGTAAGCCCCGATCCTCGCTACTCTCAAAAATCTCGCCCAAACAGCAGCAATTGCCGAGCACCAAGCAGAGAAACGGCTACAATGCCCTGCTCTCCTCCACGCCCGAGCTGCCACCGCCCATACCGCCCAAGAGCTCAAATAGCGCCAACGGCAAGCTAGTAGATCTGGGCACTTCAGCACAGAGAAGCGGTTCTCGCAGCTCTTCAAACCACAGCGAGAAGTCGCCCAACAAATCGGGTTTCCTGGGTCGCGAAGATTGCGCCACGGAGGGAGTTGCAGCTGCCGTGGCCACCGGTCTGGGCAGTCCCGGTGGCTCAGAGGGATCGGCCTGCATCAGCAGCGGCAACGTGGGAGCCTTGGCCCACAAGAAGAACTCCAATAACGGTGCTGGCACCAAACTGGAACTGGAGGTCAGCAGTAACCTCAACGGCAATGCCAACGACAGTGACGTGGGCCTGGGCCAGGCTGCCGGCGGCAATGGCAATGCAGCTACAAATCCTGTGGTCAGTGTTACCGCCGGAGGAGGAGGCGGTGGTGGTGGCGGCGGCTCTAACAGCAGCGCTGGCGGCAGCCAAACCAACAGTGGCGAGAAAAAAGTTAAAAAGAGTAAGAGTAAAGAAGGTAAATGCCTTGGGTTTAACCTTCGTTCGCATTGTTTCAATTTTAGTGTAATTATTGAAAATTTGAAAAAGCAGAACAATCGAATTGATCTCACTAAAAGTGTTGAAAAATTTCCAAAAAAAAAGTTTGTATTGTATTATGATTCGTTTTGGATTAAGAAAAATACTTTCACTTTTGGATCAGCTCGATTGTTCTCGTTGTTGTTTATTTAATTATTTATTGATTTTTTTTTATGTAAACGTTGTTGTTGTTGTTGCTAAAAATTTGTTGTATGTAAACTGAAATATTTTTTTATGAAAAAACTAATTGGCACTTAATCAAAATTTAGCAGAGCTTGGCAATAGCACAGATCATTGGTATGGAATGACGAGATGAGTTAGGAGTTCTGAGAACGAGAATTTAAGGGTCTCTTAATTTTATAGATTTGTGAATTATATTTTTGAAATCATGGAATTTATTTGATTTATTCAGAAAGAAAGTTGCCTTCTATTTCATTTTTTTCACGAATTTATATAATCGATTAAATTTAATACTCTTAAGGCTCGAAGCTTTATGTCTGAACTGAATCCAGCTTAACTATGTCGGATAACTTCTGAAGTTCTCCTTATTCCTTAGAAATTGTTTTAGGTTTCTAGGGTTAACTCTTTATTGTTCAATGATGAAAGTAGACAAATACCTCTAAGTTGGTTCTTAAATTCAAAAATTAGTTTCAAGTTGGTATAATTTTCATCGATGCAGAATTGAGAAATGAAGAAAAATAATATCCATTTTTATTCAAATACATAATCCTATGTATATAATGGACAAGGCTTAGGGTAGCAGGTAACAAGATCCTAGACAGTATGACTTAGCTAGAACTTGAGATAGATTACTAAATTTAAGGTCCCAAGATATGCTATCAATATCAGTTTGGTCTAGAACTTTTTATAGACAAGTTGGGTAAGAGGGTTAGCTTATAGAGTAATGATTAAAAAGTTCCTTTTTGACAGCTCTATTTAGCTGTTTAGCTTTAAGGAGTTCTGGCTATATAAATTAAATATGAATACCTTGTCAGGATTACCCAATTTTTACAGCAGGAAAACCTACAGTGATCTCTCAAAGTTGCTAAAAAAAATACCTGCCTTTCATCAAAATTATTAAAAAAAAAAAAACAACAACAAATCAAGAACAGCAGCGTCACTAAAAAAAAAAACTAGATCAAGTTGAAGTAAGATTTTGAAAAAAATAGAACCAAAAAAAAAAAAAAGTAATAATAATTATTGACAAATATTTTTTTTTATATTGAATATATCTAGATCTATAAATTTATATAAATATATATATAAATATATATAATTTTTCTATTTGTTTACTTTTTTTTGCGTATTTTTCGTATCGGTCTATTTGGGTTATTTTGCATGCGTCGTTCGTTCTACGTTCCAATTCATTTAACTGTGTCTGTGTGTGTGTGTGTAAAACTGTGTTAACTGCAAAACCAACAATGTGAAACCAAAATATACAAATAATCAAAATACTTTGTAAGATAAAATGCCATCTATTTTTATATTATACATATATTTAATATATATTATATAACTTTTGACATTCTTAATACACACACACATGAATACTATAAATAGTAACATCATTTGATCTCATCATTAAACCTAGATAAACTAAATAATTTATTTATTCATCATTTTTTTCATACAAAAGTAAACACACACACATACATGATCGCCCTCACACACACACACCAACAGTAGACTTCCACATTCACACTAGACAAAATGCAAAATATATATACTTTTTTTTTTGCCTTGATTCGAAAAGTCTTATTGATTGAAATTTTCCATAATTTTTGGCAATCGGAATTATCAACACAGGCGGTGCAGTGCTTATCGAGGGTGTTCTATTCCGGGCTAAATATCTCGGCTCCACCCAGCTGGTCTGCGAAGGTCAACCCACCAAATCGACTCGTATGATGCAAGCCGAGGAGGCTGTCTCTCGCATTAAGGTAAGCCAAAATTATTGGACTCTTTAAAATGATATTTTTATTATTATGTTTTTTTGTTTTTTCCTATACAATTTTATTAGTGCCTAACAATATTCCGAGACAAAGTCTCAGAGCTCAAAAGCTAAGTCAAGGTAATTTCAAGGCTCTCTCAAGATTTCAATCTAAGTCAAGATTTATCAGGGGCCTTGGTGAACAAATTCTTCTTAGAAAAGCCAAGGCAGAGTTTTAGCCGGTTCATCCAGAATATTCCACGACAAAATCTCCGACTTCAATTACAAGGCTCTCTCAATATCTCAATCGAATTCAAGATTTATCAGGGGCTTTGGTATACATATTCTTAAAATCTAGAAAAGCCAATCCAGAGTTTCAGCCGATCCATCAGGAAAATTCCAAGACAAAGTCTCAGAGCTCACAAGCTAAGTCAAGTAAATTTCAAGGCTCTCTCAAGACTTCAATCCAATTCAAAAGATTATCAGGGGCCTTGGTATACATATTCTTGAAATCTAGAAACGCCAAGGCAGAGTTACAGTCGGTCCATCCGGAATGTTCCAAGACAAAGTCTCAGACTTCAATTTCCAGTCTCCTTCATTCTAGTTCAAAATTAATCAGGGGCCTTAGTATATACATTCTTCTTATAATCTGGAAAGGACAAAGCAGAGTTTTAGTCGATCCATCAGGAAAATTCCAAGACAAATGCTTAGTCAAGTCAATTTCAAGGCTCTCTCAAGATTTCAATATAATTCAGACTTTATCAGGAGCCTTCTTCTTACAATCTAGAAAGGCCAAGGCAGAGTTTCAGTCAATCTATAAGGAATCGGAACCAAATTAATATAGTCTACTAGACCGTTCAATCTTCTAAACTTTAAGTTTCCCTCCTGGAACCCCCAAAAAAATATTCTAAAACAATTTACACCAAAAAAATAGAGAGCCTAATGAATAAATAATAAATACTTTTATTATTTTCTACCCATTTATTTAGCCTTGCTTTTTCCCCTTAACTCATCAAAATTAAAAGCTTTTTGTAAATATGTATTATATCTGCCCAACCTTTAAGTATTAAGAACTGCCCAAGTATATTTAGTATATAATTTGATTTATATTAAAACTAATTTCAAATGAAAATCCAAACAAATGATCAAAACTCATAAACTTTTTATATTTTCATGCCATCAATTTGTTTCCATGATTCTCTACACAATCATCTCAACTTGCTACTTGCTACGTATCCCAAAACGTATGAACGTGGATGAATACGCTAAAATCCACAAAAAAAAAATAAAATAAATAAAAATTTTAAAAATAATTCAAACATCTTTCAAAAACAAAACTGAAAAACGCATTTAACAAACACAAAAAAAAAAAAAAACATTAAAATAAAATAGGCTCTGGTAAGTAAAAGAAAATATAGATATATATAGATATATAAATATATATATATATCATTTAGTCCTTAAGCTTTTTGAACTTTGTATAGAACCTTTTTTTCTTTTTGATTTTGATTTTATGTTGCCCAATTGAAAACATTTCCGTGTATGTTTTTCTTTTACTCTGAGTTGTGCCGAAAGTTTTTCAGTTCTTATGCCAAGCTTTTCCAAAAAAAAAAAAAAAACCTCTAGCAATTCGAAAGAGAAGGAGACGCTAAAAGAAAAAGAAAGAGAGAAAAAATTGAATTAAGTTTCGATTTGAAATAATTGCAGGCTCCCGACGGCGATGTCCAGCCGAGCACCGAGGTGGATCTCTTCATATCAACCGAGAAGATAATGGTGTTGAACACCGATCTAAAGGAGATCATGATGGACCATGCTTTGCGCACCATCTCCTATATAGCCGATATTGGGGATCTGGTGGTTCTGATGGCCCGACGGCGCTTTGTGCCACAGGACATTGATGATGCACCCAAACCGAATCGTACACCCAAAATGATTTGCCATGTCTTCGAGAGCGATGAGGCGCAGTTTATAGCACAATCCATTGGCCAGGCCTTCCAGGTGGCCTATATGGAATTTCTCAAGGCCAACGGCATCGAGGATCATCGATTTGTCAAGGAAATGGACTATCAGGAGGTACTCAATAGCCAGGAAATCTTTGGCGACGAACTCGAAATTTTCGCCAAAAAGGAACTACAAAAGGAAGTGGTCGTGCCCAAGGCCAAGGGCGAAATCCTGGGCGTGGTAATTGTCGAAAGCGGCTGGGGCTCCATGCTGCCCACTGTGGTCATAGCCAATCTAATGAGCTCCGGAGCAGCGGCACGTTGCGGTCAATTGAACATTGGCGATCAATTGATCGCCATCAATGGACTGAGTCTGGTGGGACTGCCTCTCTCCACTTGCCAGACATATATAAAGAATACCAAAAACCAAACTGTAGTCAAGTTTACGGTGGTGCCCTGTGCCCCCGTTGTCGAGGTTAAAATCAAGCGGCCCGAAACCAAATACCAATTAGGCTTTAGCGTACAAAACGGTGTGGTAAGTCTCACCCAACTCGAGTCCCTCTGCAAAATAATCCCATGTCTATATTCTTTTTTTTCAGATCTGCAGTCTATTACGCGGTGGCATAGCCGAGCGCGGCGGTGTACGTGTGGGCCATCGCATCATTGAGATCAACAACCAAAGCGTGGTGGCGGTACCCCATGAGAAGATCGTCAATTTACTGGCCACCTCAGTGGGCGAGGTAAGCCAAAAATTAACTTTACCAAGCTAATGAAAGAGATAAAAACTATTCTTCTTCTTGGGATTCGTTTTAGATACTCATGAAAACAATGCCGACTTCAATGTTCCGTTTGCTTACTGGCCAGGAGAATCCCATTTATATTTAAGCGCTAAGCTGAGCTTCTTCCAAGCCCAGTCACATTATTGTTAACTAATCTAGTCTAAATGAGGTATTTATCTAATTATACATAGAGTATCGTGTATCCACTGCTTATGTAGGCAAGCATACACCCCTGTCTCCGTGCGTGAGTGCGTGTGTGTTGCTGTAGGTAGGGATATGAGTGTATAGGTTATAGATTAGAATGCTGATATACTGAGGAGACAGAGACAAATATATAATTTAGCAAAGGATCATTTTTTTTTTTTTTTTTTTGATGTGTATGTTTTTTTTTTGTCATTGAACTAAGCGTTAGGCAAATACGGAATATGGAGAAAAAACCAAAACTAAACAAGTAAACTTTTTGTTCCAAATGAAAATTAATAATAATGATAATAATAATTATATATATATATATATATATGGATATATATGGCACGCCTTTTTTTCAAAGCTTATTGTTAGAAATAGTTGAAAGAAAGAAAGAGAGATAATGTTGATAAGTAATCGAGATGATCCGATAAATGATAAATAAACAATTGATGGTAAATGTAAACAAAATGACCTTTTTGCAAAAACGTCCTTAGCTTAGGTGAACGGTAACAGAAGATAGATAAAAATGAGAGCGTATGAGAGAGAGACGGAGAAGGAAGAAACAGAATGGCTTAGCAAAACATATATATTCAGTCTGCCCAAGTCCAAAACGAACCCAACCTATTAGAGGTTATATAAAAATTAATTGCAGATGCTGCACAAAACACATAAATATATCTAAAAGTACAGTCCACACACACATACACATACAGCCAGCAAGCAAAGTAAAAGCTAAAAAAAAAACAAAAAATTATATATAATAAAATGATAAAAAAAAGCAATCATAAATCAAATTATAACAGCAAAGTGAAACAATTTTTTATGTAACCTAAAAAAAAAAAGAAACTAGCAAACCTATAAAAAGAAAACCCCACTATATATATATACATATATATATATATATATGAAAAAAATTGATATAGTTATATATTCGTATACCTACATAGTATTTGTATGATTGTGTGAATTGACAAGCCATATGGATCAGAGATTTATCTGAATAATTAAAAAAAAAATCTAATCTACTAATTTGTGAAGCTTTCTCAACTTTGTCTAAGTTCTATTTTTTTTTTTGGTCAAAGCTTGTGGTTTTCTTTATAGTTTAAATGCGAAAATATATTTACAAACTTTATGATATATACATATATATTTTTTTGAATACTTATAAAAAAAAAAACAAAAAGAAAAAAATGTTCTAGTCGATTTCTGCTGTGGCTAAAATTATTATCCAATGCACACTATGTTGAAAATTTTCTGCATTCATTCACACCACATTCTCTAGCTCGGTATCAGAATCTGAAAGAAGATCTGAATCCGAACCAATATCGGTATCACAATCACACTCACATAATGACATCTAAACGCTTCTATTTAAACCATCTTCGTCCAAAAATTGTGCAACTACTATTTATTAAAAAAAAAAAAAAACACAAAAAACAAAAAAAAAAAAAAATGTTAAAAAAAAATTAATCCAAAAAAAAAAAAAATTATATATGTGTAAAATGCTTAAAATGTCTACACATGAGAATATAAATATGTGTAAAATTGCATTTCTATGTAAAATACTCGCTTTGCAGAAAGGAAAATAAATTAAATATTTAAACATAAACTAAATATATATATATATATATTGAATGAATGTCTTTATTAGAACAAATCAAATAATGTGCTTGAAATTATTTAAAAAAAAAAAAACAAAAATACTGAAGAAGAACAGTGAAAAGTTTGTCGATGTCGCCGCTGCCTGCCAATGCATTTAGATCTAGTTTGAAATAATAAAAGCGATTGTATGTGTGTAGAGGCTTTGAGGGGGTGAAAAGAAACTACCAAACAATTAACTCATGAGTTAGCCCCAGATAGGAGTTGGTCAGGTTGGTGTGGCGCATCTTCGAAATCACAGCAAATAAACTTAACTCGAAATGAAAAAAAAAAAGAGTCTAAAAACAGAGTAAAAATATGTTTTTTTTTTTTTTTTTTTTTTTGTGGTGTACATTATTTATACATTACAATGGAAAAATATATATATATATATATATAAAATATAATTATTGATATAAACAAAAATTGCATACAAATTATATAAGGGGCTATGGAGATTTAAAATGAAATAGAAAGAAAAATATTTAATTGATATGTAATCACGTGCATAACATGAAAATGCGTAATATAGCTATTAAAATCTATATATATATATATAGCTATATATATATATATATATACATTCAAAAGATAAACAAATTGCGCAATATAAAAGTAAACAAATAAATGAAAAATGTGCATTAAAAATAATAATAAAATGAATAAAAAATCCAATAGTCCACTTCCATGGGATGTTTCAGGCTTCAGTGGTACCTCGGAATCATTTTTGCTCATAGCTCCAGTATATCATACCTTGCGAAGCTCTAGGGGGCCCTCCCTTGGGTGACTTAAAGAGTACCCTTCTCTTTGAAACTGGGTATGCAAATTTTCAAATGGGAATTATAAATATTTCTGAAAGTACAAACATATTGAGCCTTGAAATGGTTTTCAGTTTTAAATTTTCAGATTTCTTCGAATAGTTTTGACTATTCGAAAAATCAGTTGTGTATTAAAATTTGAACAGTTAACAATTCTGGTCCTTTTTTTATTATTATTTTTTTTTTTTTTTGTTAAATTTTATCGAAATTCAGAATGTGTTGATAGATTACAAGTCGAACGATGCTGGCCCACAAACTGAGTGCAAGTCTAGTAGCGGAACTCCAATCGGTATCAAGGATGCCATACAAACTGTAGGTCCTCGAGGCCCAGCGCTATTGCAGGACTTTTTCTTTTTGGATGAGATGAGTCACTTTGATGCGGAACGTATACCCGAACGGGTGGTGTATGCCAAGGGCGCTGGAGCTTTCGGGTATTTCGAGTGTACTCATGATATTACTAAATTCTGTGCAGCCAGCGTATTTGAAAAGATCAGGAAACGTACCGCTATAGCTATGAGATTCTCAGTTGCTTGTGGGGAGAATGGTTCGGCTGACACAGTGCGAGAGCAACGCGGCTTTTCTATCAAATCTGGGATGTTGTGGGCTCCAATACACCAGTTTATTATATACGTGATCCGTCGTTGTTTCCCAGTCTGATACACGCGCAAAAACGAAATCCCCAGACTCATCTAAGAGATCCAGATATGTTCTGGGACTTTATGACTCTTCGACCAGAGACACTTCATGGCTTAGTCATGTACTTCAGTGATCGTGGAACTCCCGACGGCTATAGACACATGTATGCCTATCGTATGGTGAACGCCAGTGGGGAAACCTTTTATGTAAAATTCCATTTCAAAACAGATCAGGGCATCATGAACTTGGATGCACGCCGTTGCGATGAGCTTTCGGCCCACGACCCTGACTACGCCATACGGGATCTCTACAATTCTATCAAGAAGATCAACTATCCCAGTTGGACCATGTACATCCAAGTCATGATGAACGATGAGGCGAAAAAGTGCAAGTTTAATCCTTTCGATGTCACAAAAGTCTGGCCACAAAAGAAATTTCCCCTTCTGCCAGTGGGTAAGATCGTCTTGGATCGCAACCCCACTAACTATTCCACAGAAATAGAACAGCTGGCCTTCAGTCCGGCGCATATGATACCTGGTATTGAACCATCGCCGGACAAAATGCTTCAAGGACGCCTATTTGCTTATGGAGACACCCAACGCCATCGCCTGGGAGTAAATTACATGCAAATTCCAGTCAGCTGCCCTTACGGTGTCCAGGTAAAGAACTTCCAACGCGACGGTGCTATGACCGTGACTGACAATCAAGATGGCGCCCCCAACTATTTTCCTAACTCTTTCTGTGGACCCAAAGAAAGCTCCCGTGCGCTGGCGCTCCAAAGCTGTTGTCCAGTGCACGGGGATGTGTACCGTTATGGTAGCGGAGATACGGAGGATAATTTTAGCCAAGTTACCGACTTCTGGACATACACACTTGACAACTGTGGCAGAAAGCGTTTGGTTCGTAATTTATCGGAGCACCTCTGTGAAGCTAGTCAATTCCTGCAAGAAAGAGCCGTGAAGTTGTTCACAGCTGTCCATGCCGACTTTGGGCGATTAATGACTGAGGCTCTAAACACAGCCAGAATATCGAAATTTTAGTGTTCTTTTCTTTTTTTTAATTTGTTTTAGAACTTTTTCAAAATGGTTGTAACTTAATGGTATACCTTTTAGAGTATTTAAAGGTGTTAAATATATAAATAATGGACTTGGGGAAATCATTGAGTTTTTTTTTTTATTCCAATGAGAGACAAACACTTCAATTAAAGGTGTCCGAAGAATAAGGTCCTCGGTTGCCGTCTCTCGAGCCTCCTTGGTAGGCGAGATCTGATAAGGGCATTTGCCAACTGGTTTCTTTGGCGCCCTAGTCTGTCATGGTAGCGACTCGAATAGCTGTTTATCTTTTTGGAGACCGTGTGGAGGTTCAGGTCAACCTGTGCAATATTCAGTTCCTAGTGAACCACTAGCTGGATGGAATTGAAAAAGGACCCTAGTCGGGTGGTAGCCCTGGTCGGCTACGATCACTTAAAACCTCTGGTAATAATAATCCTTTGAATTCAACAATACCTTGTTCACCTTAAGGCAAGCACGCCATCTATCGGACTGTTCATTCGACCGTTTGCCAGTTGGGCAAGGGAAATTAAAATCTGAAATATAGTAAATGTAAATATGGTCCGATTTTGGTCACGTTTGATATCAATCGAAAGATTTTGAGTTTCCTAAAAAATTTTCTGAAGCAACTAGTTTCAAAATCCTAAATTACAAGGGGGTGGGGGGTGAAAGGAGGGGCGGGGGTAGAAAATAATATAAACTTGAACAGCGTACACACATAAGGAGTCCGAATCTCAAGTTTGGCTACCCTAGCTCTAACAGTCTTTGAGTTGTAGGCGTTTTTACGGACGGACAGACAGACGGACGGACATGGCTATATCGATTTCTCTTCTCACCCTGATCATGTTGTGGTATCTTTGAGGGGTCTACGACATCTCCTTCTCTATGTTACATAATCAAGAGACAGCCGCTGTTTCAATCACCCGTCCTGAGTCACAGTGGCCTCTGGCTCAGGACGGACGATGAAAAAGCGAGGGCATTTTCTTCGCACCTGACCTCCACCTTCATGCTCTTTAACCTAACAGTTGACTCAAACCGCGTAGCCATCAATAACTTCCTGGACACTCCGTCTGCACCGGCTCGACACATAAGACATACCACACCGCAGGAAGTCATGATGCAGCTGAAGGCGCTGAAAATCAAGAAAACCCCTGGCTACGATGGCATCGACAACCGTGCTGCGAAGTCTCTGCCACGCAAAGGAGTCCTAGCCTTAGTAAAGATATTTAATGCCATGCTAAGGCTGGGGCACTTTCCAAGGCAATGGAAGCGTGCACGTATCATCATGATACCTAAAGCCGGAAAGCCGCCAACGCAGATCGATGCATATCGCCCAATCAGCCTGCTGCCAACTTTCTCCAAGATTTTTGAGAGAATACTCTTAGCCCGACTGATGGAACTGCCGCAAGTAGTGAACCACTTACCCCGACACCAATTTGGTTTCAGGAAGTCCCATGGCTGTCCTGAACAATTACATCGACTGGTAAACCAGGTGACGCATGGCTTCGAGCACAAAATGTACACGGTCGGCGTCTTTCTAGACGTGAAGCAAGCGTTTGACAGGGTGTGGCATGAGGGCCTGCTTTTCAAGATGAAAGCTCTCCTTCCTGCTCCCTACTATGCCATCCTGAGATCCTTCATTTCTTATCGGACGTTCGACGTTGCAGTGCGTGATGCTCGGTCCAGTCTGGAAGAGATTCATGCAGGAGTTCCACAGGGAAGTGTTCTTGGGCCCTTCCTGTACACCCTGTACACCCTGTACACTGCCGACTTGCCATCTCCCGCCAACAACACCGAAGTTTCCGCGGCTCAACTGCTCTTGGCCACTTATGCCGATGACACCGCTATGCTGGCCTCCCATTCTTCCCTGCAAACTGCCTCCAACGCAGTCCAGGAATGGCTGCATGCAATGGAAGAATGGACTGCCAAATGGAATGTGGCCATTAACTCCTCAAAGTCAGCATGTGTAACTTTTTCCCTGCGGCCCGGAACTTGCACAGGTCTGACCTTCGATGGAAGCTCCATCAGCAATGTTACATCGCACTGCTACCTAGGTGTACACATGGATCGGAGACTGACCTGGAGGGCCCACATCACGTCGGTCAAATCTAAGTCCCTGGCAAAGCTAAAAAAGCTCGACTGGCTCTTCCACTCCAGCAAGCTACAAACGAGCTCTAAGGCACTCTTAATCAAAGCCATACTAGCTCCAACCTGGAGCTATGCCATCCAGGTGTGGGGAACTGCCGCCAAATCCCAGCTCAATAGGCTTCGAGTGGTCCAGTCGAGAGCTGCACGCCACGCATCTGGGCTCCCCTGGTACGTGACGAACGAGGTGATCGAAAGAGATCTGAAAGTTACCCCTCTTGGGGATCAGATTAATTTCCACAGCAGCCGTTATGCTGACAGACTCGAGGTCCACCCGAACCGACTGGCAAACATGCTAGCAAACCCCATTTCCCTCCGAAGGCTGAAGAGGGTACACCCCAGCGATCTCCCTACCCGGAGGATTATATAATACAATTTGTTAAGCAATTAATAACTAGATAAATTTTTTCTTTTTTTTTGTAAATAATAATTAAGAAACCACTTGGTCTCATATACCATTTATATACTCATTAGGTTAAGTTCAGAGGAGTTGACTGAACGATTCCTTTTGGAACCAAATAAATAGAGAATTTAAATAAAAAAAAAACCTTGAAGCCAAATTAATTTTTTTTTTCTATGTTACATACATTTGCACAAACATATACATATGGTATACATATAAAGTATAAAAAAAAGTTCAACTCGATTTGCTCAGATTTCAATTTTTCAAATTTTTCCCATAGAAATTGACAAATTTGCACTTCTAAACTACCAGGCGAACAGAAATCAGCAGAAGCACGAAATTAAAAAAGCTTCTTTTAGGCGCACGTGAATATTGTAAATTATTTCTTTTTATTTTTTATTTTTTTTGTATAATATAAAAATAATAAAAAAATTCAATAAATTTTTTAGAAACCGTTGATGGTGTACCTACCCACCGCTGGCCTCACAACCAGAAAGGATACTTTTAACCTGCAAGGACATTTCTAACAGCAAGGATCCCCTAATTTTAAATTTGAAAAATAAAAAAGACAAAGTATTTTATTTCGATTTATTTATTTTTATAATAAATAATAAATAAAAAATAATAAATAATAAATAATAAATAATAAATAATAAATAATAAATAATAAATAATAAATAATAAATAATAAATAATAAATAATAAATAATAAATAATAAATAATAAATAATAAATAATAAATAATAAATAATAAATAATAAATATTAAATAATAAATTATGAAAAATAAAAAATTTTTTAATAAACGTTTTCTAATATTTAAATTGCAAATTACTTGACTTATTAATGGGGGGATCGAAAAAGGTCATTTGCCTTGATTGCAGGGATATCAGGGATATATTTTGGTCACTCAATTTGTTCCCAAATCTTCTGGTTTTCCATATGAATCAGCCACTGAAATACCAGCAGCAGATAAACTTACCAAAAAGTGTAGCACACTTTTAGGCGCTCGATTTATTTTTGCTGGTCATCGCCCATTCGCGCATGACGTCACTAAAATAGACCTTTTTGCCGGTCAGTGTAATTTTTGCATGCCATCCTCCAATTAATTTCTGTTCACCTGATACTTCTTCGATGAAAATTGACAAAATTATCAAATCTGAAGAACAAAATTTTAGCTTGTCTCTTCTTCTTCTAGTATGGAATTAGTGATGGCTATCCTGGTCTCTTGAGGCTTTCCTGAACCTACCTTTAAGCTCAACTATTACGCCCTGTGTTTTTGGTTCCCCCTTCTTCTAGACGACCTATTCACCCTCCCGTCGCCCGCAAAATTCCCTAAAAACTAACACGTATCTTATTCCCCCTTTCCTTGCAGACTCTGACTAATCGACAAATGTCTCTTAATTTAATACCAGACGAATAATTTGCTAGAATACTCAGCGCTATCATAAAAGAAAATATATGCCAATCAGTAGACCAAGAGCCGAACATGTCAGCAGGCTCTCTCTGGGCTCTCCTAAAATTACACATTTAATTGTATGCCTATTCGCCTGTTACTTAAAACTGACCGGAGAAACCCAACCCAAAAATAAATCCAACTTTTGAAATATCTTGATTAATATGGTTTTTATTATTTTAATTGCTTTGCTATTTAATTACTTGTCCATATATTTTACAAACTTTTTATTAATATTAAAAAAAAAAAAATAGAACACACAGTAAGTGTTTTTTTTTTAATGGTTTTTAGTGTTTTACATAAACATTTTAACATAAATATTAAACCTAAAATGTTTAAAAATTTCATTTTTAAATTAAAAGAAAAAAAAACATTCTCCCTCGTCTTAATTTTAGTATTTTTTTCTTTTGCTTAAAGAACATAATAAATGCCACATTTAGCCATTAAACAAGTTGGTTGGTTGGATTGGTTAATATTTATTGCACTACGCCTAAGATACAAAAAAAAAAAAAAACAAAACAAATTAAAATAGTATTTATTTTTTAGTATTCTTCTTTTTTTTATTGTTGTAAAATTTTAAAAGTATAAAATTGTTACGTCTTTTTTAAAAAATTCCCTTTGATTCTCTTTTTTTTGTTTTTGTTGTTTTCGTTTGATTGTTTTCTTTGATTGAACTTTTTGTTTTGAAGTTTTGGTCAGTTATTGGAATTGATATTTATGGATTTAATATACTGTATATATATTTTTTGTATATATGTAAATATGTAAATATGAATCGATTAAAAGTTGTCTTCGTTCATTCATTCATACTCCAAAAATTCCTATATATATATAAACCACAAATGTTTTATGTATAAATATGTCTCTACCAAATAGTTGTTAAATAGTTTAATATATATATATAATTTTTTCCTTTTTATTTATATATAATTCTTTCTTTATATAGATAATATGTATATTAATTAGTAGGTAGGTAAAAAAAAAAAATACAATCGTATTTCGAAAAAAAAACAATTCTCTCTCCCTTTTAGTTTGCCTAAATCAATACTGTTTTGTTTAGTACACATTAGATGTATAGATGAAAGTGTGTGGATGTGTTGGGGTGTGTCTGTGTGTTGGTGTTACTTACAGGCTACTAAGTATAAGTATATT
The DNA here is from genome assembly GCA_037075145.1 of Scaptodrosophila latifasciaeformis. Classification (NCBI taxonomy): domain Eukaryota; kingdom Metazoa; phylum Arthropoda; class Insecta; order Diptera; family Drosophilidae; genus Scaptodrosophila; species Scaptodrosophila latifasciaeformis. The sequence continues at coordinate 9,140,178 of JBAMCM010000428.1, forward strand.
TTAATGTAATAATAATAAATTATTAATCAAATATTCTTTTGTTAGTGAGCAAGAAATGTTAAATGGGTGAGCTGTGGACCGCGTCACTCGGCCCTCGGATCTCGGATCAAGGAGCATCTTAGTTGCCGGGGGCTGTGGTGGGCCAGGCTATTTTGGCATCGATCCGTTTGTAGGCGAGCATGCAGTGTTTGCCCTTGGCTGCAAGGCGTACATCCTGGGGGCATTCGGTGTCGGTTAGGAGAGTCTCCTCGCCGTCGACCAGCTTGAAGAGGGCATAGTCCTGGGGATTGGTGATGCGGGCCTTGTGGGCAATGATGCGGCAGACTTCGCGGGTGCTGGTGTGCGGGCGAACAGGCAGGGTTCGGGTTTGCAGGGAGCCATTGCACTCGTCGGGTATAATGACGCGCAGGACACTGGAGCAGGCGGGTAGACCAGGAGAGCGCCACTGCAAAAAAAAAACAGAGTTTTAATTTAATACTCAGAGCGAAAGAGAGAGAGAGAGATAGAGAGAGGGAGGATACTTACGTCTAGAGAGCCGCTGCCGCTCTCACCCTCCGAGGCCATGAATGTCTTGAGCACCTGGACGGCGCTGCAGAGGGCGGTGAGATAATAGCCGGGCTCGCCATTGAGCAGAGTGGGATGGAGCAGGCCCCACATGAACTCGGCCTCGATCTCGGCACCCACAAAGCCGCACTTGGCCACCACATAGACGAGTACGGGTAGAAAATCATCGGCTCCCAGCTGCTGACCGCGGGGACAACCAGTGGCATCGAAGACAGTGGAAATGACGCAGAGAAAGAGCTCCAGCTTGTCGAGAGGTAGCTCTGCCTCTTGCAGGCGCAACAACAGATTGGCAATAATGCAGAGAGCCGCCTGCGAGGGCGGGGTGACCGTAGGTCTAATGCCAAAGTCGGTTGCGTCACGCTCGCAGGCATACTGAACATTCTGGGCCAGCAGCTGGATATCCTCGGAACGCTTGTAGTAGTCCACGAAAATGCCGTAGAGATGTTCGCGCAGGGGCAGCACCACCAGCTGATGCATCACAGTCTCCAGTATGGCATCCAGATTGAGAAACTCATCGGCCTTGAGCCGCGAACGGGCAGCCTCCATTTCGGCATGGAACTTGCCCTCGCCATGCTTGACCAGATAGTTTTTCATGCCGCTCATGAACTGCCGCATATTGCGCATGACCACCTGGGGGACAGCCTCTCTCGACTCCTTGGTGCAGCAAATGAAGTTCTCAATGTTGCGGGCAAAGGTTGAGCTCGAGTCTTGGGCCAGTTGCAGGGTGTAGGCGCGTAGGGATTCACCAGGTCCAGCATTATACACATTCACCTTGTTGCGAGGATGGCCTAAAAAACAGAAAGGATAGGAAGACGTTTAGCTAGGCTCGACAGGCAAGTGAAGTAGACCTGAAATTTCCGAAAAAAAAACCAAAGGCGAAACCCTCTTACCACACATTAAACGCCAGGAGAGCCGTAGGACCCGCCATAAAATGGCACAACAACCCCGACTCAGGCAATAATCCTCATCGGTGCACTCACAGCCACGTGGATAGCGACGAAAGAGCCAACTTCTCTCGGACTGCATGGCCAGGACAAAGCCCTTGAACTCCACAATGTGGGTCATGTTCAGCAGGATGTTTCCCTGATCGTCGAGACGAAAAAACTGCTTGATATCGTAATGATCACAGGTATTGAGTTCGGGCGGATGGCAGGCATCTTCATTGGCATCTTGCGAGGCCGTCGAATTGGTCTCATCCTTGCTGGGGCACTTGCCAATGGCGCCCATTATGGAGCCTGCTAGGGCTTCAGTCTTCAGTTGCTTGCGATTGATGCGACAGTCTTTGATCACCTGCTGGGGGCAGGTGCTGGCCGGGGGCGGAACGCCCGTCGAGGAGGTGAGACTCAGCTCACTGCTGGTGGTGTATTTGGTCTTCTTGGAGAGCACATAGTCACGCTGCGGCGCCCCAGCCGAGGGCAGCAGCAGGCCCGTCTCTATATCGCTGACAAAGAGCAGTTCATAGAATTTGCGCTTTCTCCGGGCAGGTGTAAGGGGCGCTTGCGTCGAGGTCACCTTGAGATCCGTGGTGCTGGCCAGGGCTGTGTGACGCTGTACCAATTCCTCTTCAAAGTCGGCAGAGAAATAATTCTCACGACTCGGATGCTCGATAATTTCCCATTCGGACATAATGTTCAGGAAGAGGGCCTCCTCCTTGTAGCGGCGCACATGCTCCGGATCATGAAAGAACTCCTCCGGCTCGAGGCGTTCTATACGCTCCTCGGCCAGGCTGCCCAGCGAACGCGACACATCCACACTGAGACTGTCTGCGGCATTTGAGGATTTGTTGGCAAGGACTGAGGTCACTTCGCTTTCACTATGCGGGCGGTTCGCGGGGTGTGCGCACGACGATCTTCTGAACCAGTTCATGATGAATTCTGTAACGGTTTTTTCCAGCTAATACAAATTGACGAAAACGAAAGTTTCTCATCGGCACACGAACTCAGTCCAACGGCCAGATTCTTTCTAGATTCCAATTTTGTTGTTCCCTTTCTTCTTCGTCTGCTGCTTTTCTTTTTCGCCTTCTTTTCGTTGTCGTCTTTGGTTTCGTTTTATTCGTTAATCTGGCTGCCGTCGTTTTGATGGATACACGCGACGTTGTTGCTCTAAACGCGGCCAATGTAAAACTAATTCTGAACTTCATACGCATTAGTTTATAAGATGACGATACGATGAGTTCTGGCTATTGCTATCGCTGTTGCAGTTGCAGTTGCTGCCGCTGTTGCCGTCGACGTTGCTGTTCTGCCTGTGTAGGCAGAGGCAGAGGCCTCAGTAGGCATAAAGATAGCGATAAAGCTGCGTTGAGCATTGCGCCGGACGCCGTACGACCTCAATTTGCCTGGACTTGGTTGGCCCAGCTGGGACAGGTAGCAATTGGCTTTGTCTCAGCTGCAAAATCCGGGGAAATTCCCCGATTTTTTCTGCGGTTTCTTGCCAAAAAAAATGCATCAAAATAAAACAGGTAGGTACAGTTGCGCAAGTCCTTTTTTGCGTGAGTTGGCAGTCCGCTCACTGGTAAAAACAACAAGTCTTCCAAGTGTGTGTGTGTGTGTGTGTGTGTGTGTGTGTGTGTGTGTGTGTGTGTGTGAAATTTGCGATTAGAAATTGATGTTAGTTGTACAATGCCAACGATGCTGTTCCAGTCAACATCGACTCAGTCCCCAAGCTCGAGAATCGAATCAACAAATTATGTAATACGAAACTTCTACCTGCCTGAACGTGTTCACAGGTAAAGCGAAATCCTCAAGAAATCCGCCTTGGAATAAGGGGGAGGACTGACAATATAAATGACGACATCAACTTGTTAATTGGTGAGTGGGTTGACTCGATGACGAGTTGATTCATACCCTAGTCATATCAGCAGCAAACAAATGCAAAAAAAAAAAACAGAACAGCTGCAAATGTAAATCACAACTTGAACCAAATTTCTAATCAAGTATTTTGTGTATGGAAAATACAACGTGCTTCCAAAGACAGACTGATAGAAAGAGAGAGGAAAAGAGAGAGAGAGAGACAGAGACATGACTCAATTAGGTTCTTCTTCTAAGTTTAGAAAAGACCCTAAAGTTTGGTTATAAAAATTAAGATCAGAACTAACCTAAACAAAGTCGTCTTGAGACGACGAAAAGAATCAGAGGAATTCAAGTTTGAATTGATCATAAATCAAGCTCTATTTGTATTTGCCTAGCCTGCTGCCCGGGTAATTCCCCAGAGTCTTGGGTTTTTGACACACTTTTTTATGGAGTTGCCAGTCGGAAGGCTTGACGGTTTGCCTGACAGACTCGGTCTTATCTGCCACAAACCACGCTGTCTGCTGGCCCGCAGATGACGCTCAAATCTAATAGACTCCCCGTAGCGCCGCCTCTCTCTTTATCTCTCTATAAGATAGATTCTATCATCCTCGAAATAGACAACAATGAAACGCACGAGCGCTTTAAGAAATCACAAGCTGGGATTGCATCAGCCCATTTCATAGAATGCCGAGAAACTTTGAATTCAGAGAAGAACAAAAAAAAAAACACTGCGCAATTTGGAAAAGCCTTAGCAAATGGCAAAAAGGTTTATAGGTGGGGGCCAGACATGGCCAGGCTTGGCCTATTTCATATGACGGAAGTCGTAGCACTCCAAGAGCAAAGCTAATCTAAATTTAAACAGACTGACTTTTGCCAAGTGCCAAGGTGCCCCCAAGGCGGGCAATGATATCTAAAATTCTCAACGAGTTCAGCGAACTGCCGCAATCACCTGGAATTGTCTGATCTCTATTTGCCGACTCTTTATCATTTATTTGACTTTTTTTTTTCTTTTAGGGCCTGCAATTTGGGCACGTGGAAATTGGGGTGGACCAAAACCGAAACTGAAACGAAAATCAAAACGAAAGAAAAAGGCATCTTTCTATTTTTGAATGACCTAAAAATAGATTGCCGAGAGTAAATAAAGGAAAGGCAAACGCTGATAGACTGTCGTCTGCGGCTCAGCCAACGTTTGGTTTACATTCCAAAGTGCGACCAGACTGCCTACGACTTGGACGATTGGGACAGAGAGTTCATCTTCTATTGCAATCAAAACTTATCACACATTCTCTGGTTTCTCTTTAGCAATTTGCGACGCAGTTTTTCCTTGCCGCCAGACCCACCGTCCAACCCAAGGTTTCAGGGATTCAGCTCAGCTCGGTCGGGCTTTGATTGGAATGAGAGTTCGGCGGTAGATAAGTTTCGGCAAAAGGCTTTGTAGTTGTAGCTGGAGAGCTAGAGGGGGCGGGCTTTCTTTGAGAGCATCTACAAAGTTGCGCCGATCACTTCCCCAACTCAAAGAACAACAACAACAACACTTCTTGGCAGTCGCCCTGATAAGGTCGAGGAAAAGAAAAAAGAACTACGACAGATTCTCTCTTTGGTTGTGGGATTTCCAGTTCGAACCAGTTGGACGGCCGACAATCTGATGCGTCATAATGTGTAATAAGCTCGGCGGTTGTAAATATTTGCATGGCACCGTATCAAGGGGTCTGTCCGGGGCCTTGGCAAGGGCGCCACAATTTGTAAAGCAATTGAAAAATCCTCTTTGTAGTTTTTTCTTTTTTTTTTCTTCTATATTTGCTTTGTCGATAATTGAATCAATTCTTATAAGCTTGCCGTGATTTCTTTTACAATTTGTGCTCCACTTTTTTCCAAGAAGATGACTCATTTCATTATACTGTCCAGAGATCTTCAAAGTTTTTAGAATTAGAAAGACCTTCTTGTGCTCTAGTGAAACACGTTCGATCCAATATCTTTAATGATCTGTTCCAGCCTATCCAGTTTATTGACTTCTTATCTTTGCTAGGGTTAACTTTCAAGATGTTTATCTTTATAGATACTTCTTCGTCTATCCAGTTTCTTGGAATCATATCGTAAGCACATAATCTTTTTAAGTATTCCCTGATTTGTTAGATCAGATTGAGGTGAGGTCAGGCTACTATTTTGCTAATGTCTCGTTGATCGTTGAAGATGTTACTACATAATTCCAGGAAGGTCCTGTGATATTTATAGGCACTCCTTTGTCTTTCCAGATTCTTGGGATCATATCATAGGGATCTAGACTGGTCTATCAAATTCCTTGATTTGTTATCTTAGATCGAGCTTACTTTTGGGATCTCAAAAAATGAGGTCGGGCTGTGATTTTGATTATGTCTCGGAGGGCGCTGAAGATCTTACAAAATAATTCCAGTAAGGTCTTATGAAGAGTCAGATTGTCTATCCAGTTGTTTGAGATCACTTTAGAGTCCACTTTCAAGATTTTGAGATAAACCGTTTTTCATTAACTGCTAGTTGTAATCTCCGGGTAACGGCCCCACCCAAATTTTATAATTCTTTGACTTATTCCGATATACTTACATAGAATTTCACGATCGCGCATGCTGGGATTACGCAGTATGGTGGCAACTTTTGGCTGGCAAGTTTTGTTATTCGATCCAACGTTTTTGTTGGCCTTTAGGGTGTCCTGATTGGAACTGCTGGCGCCGCTATTGGTGCTGCCGTCTTTGGTGCTGCTGAACTCCTCGACAATTGTATCGTCCTCCGAGACCAGGGCTCGGCAATTTGACAGATGAATAGTCTCCGAATTAAAGGTGTTATCTAGGCAAGTAGAAATGAAAGAGGCTTCAATAAAGACAAATAGTTCCCTAATTAAACTAGATCAGAGCCACACTCACCATCTTGGGGCAAAAAGGCATCCCATTGCGTGGAATCCCAGGGCTCAGAGAAAATTGTGCCGTCATCGGATTGGGCCGAGTCGATGCCACCGCCGTAGGTTTGGGAAGAGGCGGCATAGTTGCGCTCCACATTGTCATAAGAGGAGAAACGGCTCTGGAATGACTTGTGACTGCTGGCCGAGATTTTGTTGGCCTCCCGATCGATCTGACTGGCTGGGTGGGATGGTGTGGAGCAGCGCACTAGCTCGGGCAGTTGCAGGTCGGGAAAACGGTTGGCTATGATCTGGTGTATGGTGAGGGGACGCTTCTTATTTGGATCTTTGTCTCGAGCCAGCGAGTTCTCTTTGTCCTGGGCCGTCAACTCCTGCCAATCGGCCGTGGAATCATAGTCCCCGTAAGAGCGTCCAGCTCGAGTGCCTGCCTCCTCTTGCTTCGACATAAACTCCCAGCTGCTGTCCAGTTGCCAGTGCTCCATTCGATGACGTGATCTCTTTGGGGGCTGCTGAGCCTGAGCCTGGCTCTGATTCTGAGTTTGGGTCTGGGATTGTGGCTGAGTCTTTTGCTTTTGCTTCAGCTCATCCAGACTGCCGGCCATTTTCTCACAGTTGCTGGGCATTAGTAGGGGGGCCGAGCTACCCACACCAGCCAGACCACCTTTGAGGGGCTCCGAATGGCGCTGATTGGCCGGCAGGAAATGATTGCGCTGCTGGCGTCTCAAAATGGCGGCTGCAGCATTGTTCAGGCCAGCCTGACGCAAGGCATCGGCCGGCTCTGCATAGAAGGGACTGCCCTGTTTGCTGCGTGAGCCCGGTGTCTGGGCGGCTGTGGGCGTGGTATCTCCACCGCTTTCAGTGGCCGGAGCCGGTGTCTCCTCCGTGAGTGGTTGTGTCAGGGGCAAGAGCAAACCGGCTCGAGAGCGGGGCGGCTCATCTCCGGAAAATTGTAGGAGCTGCTGTTGGCTGCTTTCACTAACCAGGGCCGGGGGCTCAACCGGTGTGGGTGTGGGGGTCGTGGCTGTAACAACAAAAAGAGATAAGTTAGCTTATTTGTGGCTTTGAAATTCCATGCAGTACTCACGTGTTTCGGCCAACAGGTCAGGCCGCCGATTAATCACACCCCCTAGATTCTCGAGAACTGGCTTGAAGCTAGTCAGCAGGCTGGTGCGATCACTGGGATCGTGCGACCATACGTCCTCATAGTCGCTGGTCTTATCGCCCAGGGGACTGCTGCAATACAATTGGGGAGTCTCGAGGATGTCCGATTTCTGGTAATGAATCGACTCCTTGCGCAGGCGGGCCTTTCGGGCCTTGTTGCTGAGGCCTCCACCACCGCCGGGCAGATGATTGTCCGGCACCGAGGCCGGAGTCAATGGCGAAAGTATCTGGCGCTGGCTGTGATTGGAGTCTCGACTGGACTGGGACTGAGACTGCCAACGGCTGTCATTGGAGGAGCCTTGGGAGGAGAGGGTGTCCTTGTCCTTGCACTCACCTTCGGGAGACAAACGCTTGGCAAATGTCTGGAAGGTGCTGCCAGTTGAATTAAGCACCGTGTTGAAGGGATTTGTCGAGGCCGGAGTAGTCACCTCCACAAACTGAGCCGGATTGGGTTTACCCGGATTGTTAGGTGTGCTGTTCTGATTGTTGTTGTTCTTGTTGCCATCCATGGAAAAGGTGACAGTAGCGGTCACAGTAAAATTATTGCCCGGACCAGCAGAGCCCAAGGGCTCCGGTGACTGTGGCTTGGCCCAGCGCATGGGAGGCACTGGGGGACGCAGATTCAGAGTGTTCGGCGGCTTAGGACGCTGAGGTCTCACCTCCTGGCCGCCAGCTCCCATCGGTGCCTCCGTGTTAACCAATTTGCCATTGGCCACCTTAAAAGTACTCAAATTGTTGCCCACATCCTTGGTCTCTGCGGGCAGAACAACTCTCGAGGGTGGCAAGAATCGACTGGCCGGCACCGGAGCATCCACCGGTGACATGGTCAAAATCACCGAATCCACCGAATTCGGACTCATCAATTGCATGTGCTGACCCCCGCTGGTGGTGAAGCTGCTCATGCTCGAATTAGTCTCCGATGGAGTTCCCGCCTGGCTAAATAAATCCAACAATTGATTGCTGCCCGTGGGACTGAACAACGCCAGCGCTGTTCCACCATTCCCATTGCCAGCTCCACCACTGCCTTGGCCACTCTGGCTGGCCGACTTGGGTGCATCACTGAAAAATGTGGCCGTGCCCAGACCGCTGGTCTCGGTCAGTGACAGTGGCGACTTGGCATCCAAAAGCTGCTGCTGTTGCTGCTCGGCCAAATCCAGGCCAACCTCCGGCTTTGGCACAGCCAGCGAAGGCCGACTGGCATAGCTCCAGAACTCCTGACCCAGCAGGGCCAGCGAGGACAGCTTCTTTCGGTTGGTGGCCTCCCTCAGCACCCGCGGCAGCTGCAAGGTAACCGGCAACTCATCACAACACTGGGCATAATGGGCTATCAAGGCCGGTATCGAGGCAAACTTAAAACGCGAACTCTCCAGGCTCAGCACCTGATCCTGGGACTGTATTAGATAATGCTCGATATAGGGACCCGTATCCTGGGGCAGTCGCACCGACACGGCCATCGTATTCGGCTGACTCGAACCACGCACAATGAAATTCTGAAATGGCAGAGAGACCAAAATATTTATGAATAGATTCAACTTTTTACCAACTACCTAATGTGGTGTTAAAAATGTAGACATAAATTTACACACACACACACACACACACACGCACACAAAATGATAAACTGTTATGCCAGAGAGAAAGGGGGAAAGGGACCAAATTGTGGGAGTGTGGAAATTCTTTCATTGCCGCCTTAAAACTTTGCAGACGCTGCGCCAAAATATAAAAGAAGGAAAAGTGGAAAGCCAAAAAGAAATGGCCAAGCCAAGAGAAAATCTTTGGGACACTTGATCAGGCCACCACCTCCAATCCAAAGCTTGGTTCTGGTCCTTTTTGCTAATTGCCGGGAGGGAATTTTCTTTTATATAAAGAATAATTTTCCGATAATGAGAACTTCTCACTTTTGCGGCACTTAAAGTCGTGCACAGCAACACAACAACAACAACAGCAACAAGGAATCGGAAGAAGAAGAAGAAAGGCAAAGAAAGCACATTCTCCCCATCTGACCCCCGCCCCCTCCCCCCATTCTATTTCAGCTAAAAAGCAACCCCAAAAGTATGCAATTATATTTTTTTGCAGCTTTAGAAAATTTCAATAACTGCAGAGTTTGGGTGCGGGGGCAGTGGGAGTGGGAGAGTGGAGTGGCTACATCTCCGCAGCGTTGTTTATGATTTGTGCTCTGTGCACATTTTCAATTTCAATAAGCAATTGTAAAATCGTCGCAACTTTCATTTCGAAACGACAAAAAAAAAAAATATTTTTTCAAATAAAAAAAAAAAAACTTTTCCTTCTAAGGGTGGCTTGGTGTGCGTATGTGTGTGTGTGTGGACTCTTTATTTGATTTGCCCAGCTCTTTAAAGTACACTTTGGGGCTGCTGATTTTATTACTAAGAAAAAATGAAAAAAACCCAAGGTTATCTTTGGGTTGCTGAAAATTAAAGACTCTTTTCAAAGTCTTTTTCTGACCTGAATCAGACCAATTTGTCTTGGTATGCGACTGCTTTATGATCCAACAAGAGTCCTGAATACCAAATTTGAATCAAATTGATCGATAAAAATTTTGAAGTTCTTCCCAAGAGCGATTTAGGTTGGTATGACAGCTATAAGATATAGTAGCTATTTCCAACCAAAATTTGATAAGCTTTTAAGCTTTGATACAAATGAATTCTTAATACCAAATTTGATTGAAATTGGTCAATAAATTTTGGAGCTATTTCCAGCACCGATTTAGGTTGGTATGACAGTTATATGTGGTTCGATCCCTATAGAATTTAGCACATATGTGTATGTCTCTATAAGCAGCGTCCATCCGGAATTCCAAAGAGCTTAGTCAAAAAATGTAGGAATTATGCCTAAGATCGATTTTGGTTCGTATGTCAGCTTTATGATAATAGTGAACCGATCCGGCTGGTTTTGACAAATGTCCAGCTTCATCGCGGTAAATTTAGACCTGAGAAATTGATTTGCAAAGAAACATTCGGACCTAAGGTCATATCATATCCCTATCGATAGCCCTAATAATCCTGACAATTCCAAAGATTACTTTTGCGCTCTACGCTCAAATTGAATATACTATTATTTTCTTTGAAAAAGTGTATAAAAATCAAAAAGTCTGAGAAAAATCTGAGGACCGTTTTCACTCTGGGAATCCTTTTAAAATTGATTCAATAAGATGACCTTATGAAAAGCGTACACCACGCTAAACTGGCCAGCCAAAGTGCCGTATAACGAACCGGAAATGCAATTTACAAATAAAGACAAAAAAAATCAAAAAATAAAAATTCAACTCACAAGAAAGTACAAAAGAAATGAAAGAGACAAACCGACCAACCAAGTATTTATTTTGTCTAAGAAAAGGTTTCCCCATGCAATTGGGCAGGCATGTGTCTCTGTCTGTGTGTGTGTGTGTGTGTGTGTGTGTGTGTGTGTGTATGTGTGTTTGCCTGCATTTTATGGTCAAATTGATAAATTCTTATAGTTTATACTGACAATGAAAGGGCGTCACCAAATGTCTTCAACCAGAATTGAAATGAGTATTTATTTTTGGGCATTTGGCACAGTGAACTCTCAATTGGTCGGATTCTTTGAATTATTTCAAGATTTTCTGACAAAATTTATTTATATTTAATTTATTTTAGAGATATGCTGAGATCATTGGGACCCAAATCGGTATGTGATATATTCGATATTTAATGGCCACTTTGAGTAGGATCTCAAGGAAATAGATTTTCATCCTCAGTCAGACCACTATCAAATCTGTTCTTGGGATATCCCGGGTATATGCAGAATCATAATACTAGGAATACTCATGAAAATCCTTCCTTTAGAAGGAATTAACCAAAATGTCAAAGACCAATTGGTTTTGGGAAAATCTCAAGTTAATCAAATATATTTTGGCAAAGCCTTTTTGGGCATTGAATTTCATATGAGTTGGAATATATCTTGTCCTATAATGCTGCTAGATTATATAGATCCAAAATGATTCCTGAGGAATACTACCTAGGATATTTATTCATCTATTGACTTGAATCAAATTGGGCATCTGAAATGCTTAAGGAGAAATATAGTTTCATATATATCGAGCCAATATATCATATATCTATATCGATGTTGGACATATCTGCTCCAGTCATTGATCTGCCTGAAACGAGTCAGATATTCGAAATACTAAAAGAGAGATACATATCCCTATCAAGTTCCATAAGCCGTATGAGGCAAGTGAACCTTTAAATCAAATTGATTCTGGGTATAGCACGGATTTTTAGACATCCCTTTTAAATAAATTAAATATTATTTTGAAAAATGATGAGAGAGGTACACCCGTACACTCAGTTTACCTTGGATCGATTGGATCAAGTCATTATAGTCAAGAGGCCTGTCAGAATTCCTCAAAACTAATAAAGTAACCAGAATTTATTGTCAAACTTAAATAGGCATTCACACACACACACACACACACACACACACACGCACACTGCATACAGATGGAGATGCAGGTATTTGGCCTTTGTATTTGGGAACAATTCGAACAACAATGAAATTCTTGTAAATATTTCCAATCAAAGCTTTGCAAAGTTGGGCCAGCCCTTTAATATGGGCGTGGCAGATTCTATTGACAGCTAAATGAATGCGTCTGCCTACAAATACAAATACATTTGCAAGCACTCAGACACACACACACACACACACACACATGCATATGCACGAGGACTTTAGTGATTTTCATACAATGGAATTCGTCTGGTAGGAAGTGTTGCCAGCTTTTAGGGGCAACCACTTGTACACCACTAAGAATAAAGTCTAAGAAGAAGAAGAAGAATATTTCTAATGCAAAATTGTAATGCATTTCCACTTGGCCAGTTCGTTGCCACTGCCCTGGAATGCACAAAGTGCAGCCAAGGCAGACAGGAAATTTTTCAGACTCCAAAAAGCCCTTTTTGCCTTGGTCAAATAGTAAATTGTTTTCAGGGCAAAAACCACAAAAGACTATTAACAGTTTAATTTCCTAAGCACACTGAATTGGCACCCTGTCAATTTATCTGTCTGCAGCTAATTGAGTATTAATTATGACACCCGTTTGATAAATCCAAAAAAAAAAAACAAAAAAAAATTGAAAGAGAAATTTGAAAAAAAAAATTCCAAACTGAATATTTCAACAGTTGGAAAGCAGTCTCCCTAGGGGATTTTGGAACTAGCATCATAAATGCTATTTCCGGTTTTACATACATTTGAAGGCAGTTACCCTTTCAGTGGTTGTTTGTCACCAGTTCGCCGCAATGTGTCGCAGCTGTGTTGTCTGTGCCTCTGTCTGGCCTACGCCGGGACAGACAGATTGGATCAATTTTGTTGTGGAGGTTGGTGTGGGGGTTTGGGGGTGATGTGATTCTGCGGTCTGGTCCTGAATTGAAAGTGTAATGCAGTCACATCTTGTTTAGTCGCTTCTGCCTGTGATTCCCTGTAATCAAGTTTCACTACGCAAATAGACTCGTTGTCAAGCAGCCAAGGCAGCTGCGAGTCCTCGAGTCTAGAGTCTGGTTTTAGTCTATAATCATCAAATCATCGGCACTAAAATTTTGGGCCACTGCAATTCACTGGATGGATGGACCAGGCCAGGCTAGGCCGGGCCAGTTACATCCATCAAAATGCTTGGCTCAGAGAGTCCTGACATTTTAATGGCGTAAAATCACACAATTCTTTTCACCCCCCCCCCCTCCTGCTTGGCTTTTAGCCAAAAGAATGGAGTTGCTCCATTTTGAAGTCTATTAAATTTTCTAGCCAATTTTGGGAAATATTTTCCAAGGAAGAAAAATTCAAATGCAAATTAGAATAAAAATCCTGCGAGTGATTTGGAATGTTCAAATGGGTTTTCTTTTTGGTCAGAGTCAAATTTTGGTCCATTATCTGACCATTTTCGAAAGTCATATTTTATTCAAATTGGTTATGCGAGCCACCAATGGACACCCCAAGGAGCTGCTAAAGATCTGCCAATTTAACAGAGAACGAACGCTTTGCATTTCATTGAGTTTCATTTGTGTTTGTAGTTTCTTTTTTTCTTTTTTTGGTTTCTATTTTATTTGATGCGTTTCTTTGGGTGTTTTGTTTCTCAGTTGGCATAGCCGCCACCCGCTGGGTTTGCTTTTGGACTAGTTTCCTTTGCTTAGAGAATTGAATTTGGCTGACCAATGCAAACGAGGTGGAGGCAATCTCCCTGACCGCAAAGACCCCGACAATGATGACGGAGACAATAAGCTCCCTTATGTTCTGGCCCCACTATCTCTCTCTCTCTCTCTTATTGGTTTGTCTCAACCACGTTTATAAGCGGCTTTGGCAGTGTCTCGGTTCAGTCAGTTCAAGAGTCATCGTTGGTCTGTCTATCTGACCGACCAGTGGGTCTGGTCGGGCTGGTTGGGCTTTTGTCCTATTCTCAGCCCTTAAGCTGATTTCCCTTTATTTCCCCCCGGCGGAGGCTTCTGAGCTCGGTTTCCTGTTTTGGTTTTCAATTTCATTTCAGGCCGTTGGCAGCAGGGGTGTATCTATGTGTGTGTTAGTGTGTGTGTGGGTGTATTGCACAAGTGCATTAAACCCATTTTGCCTAACAGCTTTCAATTATAATTTTTCATTAAGAATTTATTAGGCAAGCTGCAAGTCTGTCCATGTGTGTGTGAGTGTGTTTGACAGTGTTATAGCTATTGTCGTGATTATTATGGACAGACCATCAATGGCCACAGCAGAGAATTACCAACAAAATAATTTCCACTAATTACGCATACGCCCTGTGGACAAATAAGTTTTTACTTTAAAAATCCAACAAATTTTAAAGTTGTTTTTGTTAAGCCCGGAAAAGTCATTACCCTTTTTTTTGTGAGTTGGTCGGTTATTTTCAACCCACACCCACCCTCCCCGGATCCACCGGGTCCACCAGTCTTATCGGTCAGCCATCATCGGGCGAATGTTGTGGCCCTTGACCAACCCTGCGGTTATTTGAGACCATTCTTTTTCCGTTGACGACTCTCTGATGGCCCAGCGATAAATAAAAACTGTCTGAGCCTATGAATTTTTGTCCAGACTTTCATTTTTTTTTGGTTGTTGTTCTTCCCCACTCAAACTCAAACGGAAACGACAGAAAAAAAAAAAACAGAAATGAAAACATCAAAACAAGTGGAAGCCAAAAATTTAATTCGATTGTGGCAGAAAATGTTTTGCAGCTTAACAACTCAATAGTTATTTTTTTGCTAGACAATTTCAATGGCAAGCTTTATGGTTCGACTATAAATCAATTGCAGGCCTAGACCCATATAAGCCCCACCTCCCTCCCTCCCCACGCAGTAAGCAAAAAAAAAAAACAAAACTATTTCAACAATTGACAATTCCATTTGACCAGGGTCAAGTGATTAACCAGGGTCGACAAAAAAAAAAAAAAAATCAGGTGTCAAGCTTTTCGTTTTCCCTTTAAAGTGGCCAGTCTGGAATAAGTGGAAATGTGAGGGGCAGGGGGGCGGTGCAACATTTGCCGCTAATTACATTTTGCGGTGCGGAAAATTCTCGACAACATGTGACCAGAATGTTCTATCCCTCGCTTCCCCTCTCCCCCCCGCGCAGAATTATGATTGATGTTGTTTTGGAATCGAATCTCTCAACAAATCCAAAAAACTCTTGTCAAGTAATTAAAATACCAGGCGGCACCGGATGGATCACATGTGACCCAAGCAGAGCATTGCCAGGGCTGAAGCCATTCAAACATATTGATTGATTTTTAATTACAACAATCTACGCCAAGTCAGCTGCTGTCTGGCCGAGAGGACATGGGCCAGGCCACGCCAGGCCAGGACAATTCCAATGGCTGCTTCGATTTCAATTAAATGCTTCAGTTTTTTCTTCTTTCTTTATTAAACGCATAAACAAATACAAAGGATCAGAGTGGGGGCAGGGGTAGGAGCAAAGCATAGGCTGGCCAATTCCAGTTTAATGGTTTTTCCGCACAACGTTTATAATGACCCAACCAGGGCGAGAACAGAAAAAAAAAGTGTGCAACGCACTAAATGACCACCAGCTGGGAGAACTCCTCCAACTCTCACTCCGACTCCCAGCAAATACTTTTTTGCCACTCTTTATCTCGCCCAGGCCACCTGACGCCAATTGCAATCAATGCTCCATTGTTTGCAAGCGTTTGAATGACCAGAAAAGGCAAAGAGGAGTACGAGTCGGTCGACTGACAATGGGCAGAAAAAATAATCTTCAATAAATTCCAAAGAGTTGGAAAATGTGGACTGGGATGCATCGATTGTCTTTGATTTCATTTTGAACTGAGCAAAAAGGTTTCTTTTTTTAAAGGGAATAATTCATTCATTTCTGATTAAATTGTCACAGTCTGGTCACACTGGTTCATTGGTAACATTAATCTTCCTGGTGGGCACAAAAAAAAATGATTAGTTTTTTCTACGACTCAAAACATTTCATTGACTTAAACTGGTCACACTGTTTATGTAGTCAATTGGAAATATTTTCAAAGAAAATAATCTAAAATGGACGCGGGCGAGTTTGGGATAGACTGTACCTAGTAGGCTGAAAAAAGAAATGGTGGTAAACCTAGTCTGGTCTTGATATTTCTCTGAAATCAACAACGCATTAAAAAGGTTATAAATATCTAGTAGGATGGCTTTGAAATACTCCCATAAACAAGAGGAGTTTCTTAAAAAAAATTAATAAATATTAAAAATATTTTAAGCCAAATCTACGGTCACATTGGCAAGACAAAATAGAAAAAATATGAGTTCCAAGAAAATTTCACTATCTTTGCTAGAAAAAATATTCAAAAGAAAGTCCTATCAATACATTTATTATACTCATGTAATCTGGCCACACTGGCCAATGACAAATGGACTTATCTGAAAAAATAATATATCAAAAATATTTACAATATTTAGTCCTAGTCAAATCTGGTCACACTGGCCCGAAACCTTTTTCTTTGAAGAAATTTAACTAATTAGAAATGAGATTATTGCGAGAAAGTTTCTTATAATTGTTCGAGTCTAATCTGGTCACACTGGTCAGAAATATATACTCGTATATCCTTCAATGTCCTCTTTCTAATAGAAAATAAGCTTTGTTTCAATCTTCAATTAATCAGGTCACAATAAACTAGACAGGGAAACCTTTGCAAAAGGAGTCCCGCCAAATCGAAATATTCAATTTTCAATCAAAAATAAAAGAATAATAATAATCAAATTATTCCCTCTCATCCTGAACCTCTGTTTAGCCCTTCCTTTAAAATCAAAAAGACTCCCTCAAGTCCCAATGAAATCCATTGAAATTCTATCATTTGTCTCAACCGAAATCGATTAAAAATTTGCTCTCTTTTTTTATTTGAATTGACTCGACTCTGCTGCTGCTGCTGGAGGTATTCATTTGCCCTCGAAATAAAATGAAAGCTAAAGTTTCTACAATAAATTGCAAAGCCCTTTTGTTCGCCAGAAAACATGTGATAATTACAGAGACGGAGAAGTAGGTTGAGATGAACAAATAAATACAAATCCTTTTCATTGAACTAAGCTATCCTGGACTCTGGTCACTCTGAACTCGGGGGGGCCAGCTTATTGAATCAGCACAATTTGTAGGGTGTCCATTGTAATTTCAATTGTCTATGCAAGGAATTTAAAACATAAAATGGCCAGCCCTGGGGAACTGGCTAACTTCATTCGCATTGTCTATGCCACCTTCGAGTCTCACTCTCTAGATTCGCTACCATTCCTTTTGGAATTCTTTTGGCTCGTTTACGCAGCACACGCCTTTGTCAATTCCACTGAAACTCGAAACAAATGTTGAAAGCCATTTTCAGGTCTGTCCCTGGCTGTATCTGCTGTATCTGCGGCTCTCGATGTCTGCTGTACCGGCTGCTAGATGAATTTCAACGAATCCAACCAGAAGGATGAAACTTACTAGACTAGGCAAGTTGCCAGGCGGCTCCCTGGTCTCCCATTTGCCAGCTCCAATTGGTCCTGGCAACATTTTCTTTGTTTATCTTTATACATTTACAATTAAACAGAGCACACACAGAGAGAAAAAAAAAATCCCAAGCAATTCCAAGGGAAAGGACGACACAAATGTTTTTATACTTGACAATTTTTTGTTGTTGTTGTTTTTGTATACTCTTTGAAAATGGTCAGGGATCTATTAAATTTGTGGCAAATTCAAAAGAAATTTTTGTGGAAATCTGTTTTGGAATTAGCCCAACCTAACTCAGAGATAATCAGAAATTAGAAGAAAAAATTGTGAAATGGGTTCAAATTAGCTGGTAAAATATTCCATTCAAAAAATCCGAGGAAGAAGGTAGGAAAGATTTTTTCAAAGTTCTTTTTTCGGCTTTGACTTTTTCGGCTTTGACTTCTATTAGGATGGATCAAATAATAAAGACCGATTTGGATCTATTTACCATATTATATATTAAGCTGATCTAGGTGAAAACTTGGCCTGTGTGGATCTCATTTGCTAATTTGAAATGGAATAGCTCAACAATTTTTGGATATATTCCAATCTGGCTATAATATGATATAGTGATATAGTCAATACAGTCCATTTTACCTTGGCTATAATATAATATAGTCGATATGTAAATGAGAATATCATCGAAATCATTCAATAAATACTGGAGATTTTCCTATGACCAATTTGGGTGACACTTATTTATTGAGAAAATGGTCTGAACCATACAATTTCGGATGATATGAGGATTTTAGGTAAGTTACCTTACATATAGTATCAGAAGTTTATATGGACAAGAGCTTATGGGGTCTAATTAGGCCTGTATGCCAACTATAGATATAGTCATCTTATCCAATCAAAATCTAGGATATATTTCTTATGATAGCTTTAAAACTAAGAGACTAAAGGACAGAAGTACAGACAAAAGAATATGGGGGCTATAGATATAGTCGTCTGATCCAGGTCAGCTAAATATTAAGGGACTAGTTTATATAGAAGCCGAATGACAGACAAAACAATATGGTTATATCTATCAATCTTGTGTAGGGATATAGGGCAATCCCAAGCCAATTTATTTAGCTATAGATATAGTCATCTGATTGAGATTCTAGGCCAGCTAAATATTAAGGGAATGACAAACAAAACAATATGGTTATATCTATCAATCTTGTGTAGGGATATAGGGCAATCCCAAGCCATTTGTATTTCTAGTTTTCAGTTTCAGTTATTTTAGTGATTTTCAATAGCTAAAAAAGTATCTAAGAAGTCTGCAGAATTGACCCTTTTCATTCACATAAATCGGATAAGACAATTTGAGGAAATGGTTTCCCCGAAACTATATCACATATCTTGCCTTCCGTTCGACAATCAGAACTAGAATGTTTGGACTAATTTAGTCTCTAACAAATGTGAAGAGATTTTAAAATGCTCCTCCATAAATTTGGAGATAGTCATAGCAGGAAGGCTGCAGATCAGGGGATCCTTAAATTTGTTCAATTCCCGGAAAGAGTATTTCAGATTTCAGAAAGCTTCGTTTTGAGAATTTCCGGTTTCCGTTTACCGCCATCATTTTAATGAATTCGATTCTGTGCATTTAGCTGGGTCGGCAAATTTCCAGGGATTCATTGGGTTTGCTGGCTATCTGGTGCCTTGCATTTCCAAATGGGCTCATATTTTAGACCAATCCTGGGCAGACCAACCACCCAACCAATCGTATTGGTCCGGTCAATGGCGAGTGTGGATGACCGTTTGTGGACCGTTAATTGATTGCAAATTGTGTATGTAAATTTGCTCGAATGTGTGTGTGATTTTTTATGATGATGCTTGTTCCTCTTGTTGTTGTTGTTGTTGTAGGCAAAATCTGTTGGTGGTTACGAATGTGCGAGTGTGTTTACCGATGCGGTTGGCTTGATTTACATGTTTACACTCTGTGCGCCACTCATGGATATCGGAATCACCCCCCCCCCCCCCCCCACACACACACTCACTGGACTGACGTAGTCGAATCACTGGAGTATCGTTATCATATTTGTTTTAATTGGCGATTGTTTAATTTCAATTGTCTGTTTTTTTTTTTTTTTAATTTTTTTGCATGCAATTTATATTAAAATGATTATAATTATATAACGGACTCACCCCCTCCTCCTTGCCCTGAAGCAAATGTACGGCACCGGAACGCTGAATGCCAGGCAAAAACCACATGGGATGGGTGAGAATTAAACGCTCCACCAGACCCAAATCACAGGGTGGTGAATTGTCACTGGAATCCCGTGAACTCTCCTCACTAGAAGTTTCGCCTTCGGCCAAAATGCCACCCTCTGAGCTCGAGACAAGAGATGTACGTGACTGCAAGTAAAAAATAAAAAAGAGAAGAACAAACTTCGAATAAGTTATGGTTACAATGTAAATATGTAAATGAGATTCTAAAGTGTTTTCATAGGAATTTAAATGATCCCACCGAGAGCGACAGAGACAGAGAGAAAGAGAGAATGAGTCGAGTCGAGACTCTTATGATGCTTCAAGTTTACAACAATTGAGTGGAATTTGTTTTTTTATTTTCTCTTTTCATTTTATGATTTTCGCCTTCGGCAAATTGTTTGAAATAATAATCAATATTGATGTGTCGCAAGTGTCAACGGAATTTCGATTTAATTTACCCAACACGAAAAACAATTAAGGCCTTTCAATTTGGAGAAATAAAAAAAAAATGGTTTCATAACCACAAAATTTGTTAATAAAAAATTATAGCCAAATATATAAGCAAGTTGCCGAAGATTACAAACTCGGTTCGTCAGTAAATAGGCCCGATTTAGGTTGGTATGACAGCTATATAACAGAGTAATCCGATAATAAATTATGTAAAAAATATGTCTGCCGAGTTTGGAGGAGATCAGTCAATAAATTTTTTCAAAAATTCTTAAACAAAATAAATTTCAATTTATTTTTAAAATTAAAACATATTTTTTTTTTTTTTTTACTCGAAAAATATTTCATTCGAGTCCAAAGAGTTTCTATATATTTTTAAAATGAATTCAATTTGCTTTAAAACGATTTGAGCACAAAAATCTGAGCGAAAGGCAAAATTAAGTTTGCTGGAAATATTAAAAATAAGAAGTTGAGTAAAGTTAAGCCCAAAGAATTTCCCAAGACTTTGGGAAAACTTCTTCCCGCAGCTAAGAAAAATTGAAGAATTTTCTAAAGAATTTTTTTTTTTGTTATCATGGAAGATCGACAAAATGTCTGCCAACTTGACACAGTGCCCGAGGGGGGAGGCCCAGAATTGAAAGGGTCAAGCAGGAACCTCGAGGCAGTTATTGAAGGGGCTTGCAAAGAGAGGGGGGTGGGGGGAGGGCATGTGAGTCCATTGGAATCGTGCTTGGCTTGAGTGCAATTTCATGTTTTTTCTGCGCACAGAAAGAAAGAAGAAGAAAGCAGCTGCAGCCCGAGGCGATTTTAGGGGAGCTTTGAAATAGCTTTGAAAACTGCCGTAGGCTCGCTGAGGCGAGGCGAGGCAAGAGTGAGTGGGGGAGGGGCGTGGCAGAACTGACAGATTTTAATTGAAAAATGCCGTGAGTGCTTTCAATTTTTCTTGTACTCATTCTGCTTCTTCTTCATGTTGTTGTTGTTGTTTTTCTTGGCTTTTGAAGTTGCCAGCCTTGGCCCCCTACCCCCCCTTTCAAACATTCCACCCCAGCCCAATTTATGACATTATTTTCAGCTCTCTCTTTCTCTTTCACTCCAATTTCTGGAATGGGTGGGGGGGGGAGGCGGGGCGAAGTGAGTAATGAGTCACAAGCCTGATTAAAAACAAAAAGATTTCCATTTTGCCACAAAAGTTGATGACAAGTTTCTCATTAAAATCAGACTCAGCCTCCTCATACCCCCCCCCCCTCACCCAACGCTACCCAAAAAAAAAAAGATAAAAATGGAAATACATTTTAATATTTTCCAGTAATTCTGAGCAAATATCTTAAAATACAAAAAAATTGGGTCAGACTTCTCACAGATTGTCAACACTTTTGGCAAAAAAAAAAAAAAAATGAGCCAAGCCAAATTTCCAAGCTGATTGGAGTGCTTCCATTTCAAATGTGAAAAAAGGAACCCTTCAGGCTTTGCTTTTTGGTATTCATAATATTTGCTGATGATTTGCAATTGCGAGAAATGCAAACCAAAACTTGAATTGATGCCAAGGCAGACCAGAAAAAAAAAAATGAGACCGCATAAAAAAATATTCAAAACACACCGGAAATTTCCAACCCCAAAGAAGGCTGGCAAAATCCTATCTCTGTGTGTGTGTGTGTGTGTCTCTGTACATGTGTGTCTGTGTGTGTGAGTGTGTGCAGCAGTAAAAAGTCGAGTGGCACTTGGCAACTGAATCGTAAATCGTTGATGCGTATTTTTGCCTGACTGAGCCAACCCTGCCTAAATGTCGTCATGGATATGGCCCAGACGGGCTGAGGGTGGCACAAATCATACCTTTTTTTTACTCTATTTTCTTGTTGAATTTCCTTTTGATTTACCAGAAGAGTGAGCCGGGGTGGGAGGAAAAAAAAAGGGGTCGCCTTAATTGAGTTATTGCTGGACGAGTCACTAAATTAGGTGAGAGCTGCCAACGGATCTGTGTGGGCTGCCTGGAATTGGTTAGCTTCGAAATTTGATTTAGCCTTTTTGGCGTGTTTTAATTTTTGATGTCATTTATTTTAGAAGAAGAAAAAAAAATAAGCTTGGCAATGCTAGGGCAAAAATGGCTACATTAATCATACGCCAAGTTGACACAAGTCGTTGACGGAAATGAAACGAACCAAAGACAAAAAAGTGAGACAAGAAAATAATCCAACCGACCAGACCAGACCAGAGCAAAGTCTCAGTGTCTCAGTCTCAGACGCAATGAAATGGAAATGCGGAAAATGCTGTTTATTTGCCAGGCATTTAAATGCAGAGACCGACTCCAGCAGGGGGAAGGGCATACGAAACGCGTCAGACAAAACGAAATAGAAGTAAGAAAGTAAAAAAAAAATTGTATAAAATGCGCAAATCCCTTCAAGAAATGAGTGAAATTTTTCAAAATATACCAAAGACCCAGCAGGAGGCCAGACCCGAACAGCGGGAAAAAAAAGGAAGCTGGCAAAAAAAAAGAAAGCGCTTTTCTTTATTCTTTCCCTTCGTGGCACGCAAAATGTTGCAAAATTATGCTTAAATCAAAAATCACAGCAGTGGCAAAAAAAAAAATATATATATATAAAAAGAAGAAGCAGAAGAAGCCGGCTCAATGGCAACCCTTAAAATGGCAGACCAACTCCTTGCGGGATCTTCTTGTGAGGTAAATGTTGCGCATATTTTATACCCTGCATTAGGTCTTAAGTATTGCTTATTACCAAGGCCAAAAAACAAAAACAAAAAAAAACAAACAAAGCAACAACAACAAAAACAAGAAAATAAAAGCGCGAGTCTACCCTTTTTTTTTGCTTCTACTTCTTCTTTTTATTGTTGGCCCAGACCAGTTGGTCTTTTTATGGTCTCTTCCTTTTTTTTGTTGGCTTGGCCAAACTATTTAGAGGCGGAACACCGCAGGGGGGAGGTGCGGCAAATTGCCCATCAAATTCTAGGGTTTTCGCATTTAACCACAAAATTGCAATACTTTTAGCCAAGAAAAGAAATACCACTTGAATAAAATTTGAAGCAAATCAAATTGGCTCAGTTAAATCACAGAAACACAAGGAAAATAAAAACACTTTTTTTTGGCTTAAAAATAATACAATTCTGACAAAAGAAAATTCACAAAAATAAATTCAAAATTTAAAAAAAAAATTGACAAAATAAAAATAATAAAATTAAATCAAATAAAATATAAAAATAATTTGAAGAGCATTAAAAAAAGAAAGTAGTTCAGCTACTTTGAGAAAATATTTCTTATATAAAAAAATAAATAAATAAAAAGAAAAAAATAAATAAACAAAAAAAAAAAAAAAACAAATAATAAAAAAATTTAAATAAAAAATTTAAATAATAATAAGAATGAAAATTAAATAAATAAACAATAAATAAATAATAATAAATTATTGTATTAAAAAAATATGATTTAACTCAATTAAATAAAAATAATAATAATAATAATAAAAAATATATGTAAATAAGCAAAAATAAAAATAAATAAAAATGCTAGAAACGAAAATTAAATAAATAAATAATAAATATGAAAATTAAATAAAATATGATTTACTAAAATAAATTTAAAAAATAATAATAATAAGAAGAAGAAGAAAAATACTACGAATTAAAATCAAATAATAAGTAAAAATAAAAATACAAAAATAATAATAATGAGAAAACAATACTACGACTGAAAATCAAATAAATAAATAATAATAAATGAATGTATTAAAAAAATATTCTTTTACTCAAATAAATATTTTGCCGTCCAAATAAATAAATTAAAAAATCATAATAATAATATATTTTCGATTTTTTTTTCAACTATTTTAATAATTTGTTTTTATTGTTTGATTTATGAGAAAAGTATTATTTTAAGCAAATTAAATATTTTTGGATTTTCATTGAACAAATAAAAATATGGTTTTGAAAATTTTCTTACCCCATTTATTTAATTAATTTAATTTATAAAAAAAAATAAATAAATAAATTATGATTTTTTGTTCAACTCGAAAATTTTTACATTTAATTTAAATTTTATTTTAAATGTTTTATTTAATGCTTTTATTTTTTTATTTATTCATTATTAAGTGACTAAAATAATATATTTAATTATTATTATATGAAATATTTTATCAGACTAAAAATTAATTAATTTATTTATTTTTTCTCTTTTAATTCTAAAATTTTCGCATTTAATTATTTTTTCATTTTTTGAATTTTTTTTATTTTTTATTTATTATTATTTATTTTTCTTTAGGCATAGCTTTGGCTTAATTTGATTTCCAAAATGAATTCTTAATATTTATTTTTTTTTTATTAAATATTAAATAATTTAATATTTTACTAATAATGAAATAATTTTTTCTTTTAATTTTCCTAAAAAGTTTTTATTTTTTTGCCCACTGAACTTTTTTCATGTCAATTGCATTGGGAAAAATAAAAGTAAATTAAAATATTTCAGTCTTTATTTCTTTGCTTAATAAAAAAAGAAAAAAAACACCGCAAAAAATAAATAAAAAAGAATTGGGAAGCCCCAAAAACAAATCCCTACTAAGCCATTTGGTAATTGCAATTTGAAGGACCTTTTCATACTCATTTGCCAGTAATTCAAGATGCTGTCCTTCCCCTTCCCCCATCCCCCTCTGGCTTTCACTTATTTGTTTAGAGAAGAAGAAGAAGAAGAAGAAGAAGCTATTTCTAATCGCTTTATAGAGCACATCCCTGGGCAATTGCAGGGCATCAAAGCTGTCTGCCCTTGGGTGGCGAATGCACAAGTCACCCCCAAAAATGTGGAAACAACAGGGGAGAAAATGAAACCAAACCAAACCAAACGAAACAAGAAAAGAAGCAAAAAAAAAATGGAAAATAAAATAAATAAATAAAGGGAAAATGGAAAGCTTGGTTGGTTGGTTGGTTGGTTGCCAAGCAGCTCCAGGAGTCCTGAGTAGCCTGGCTGAATTTTCGAGAGGCTTGATCCGTAGGCGGGATGGGGCGAGGTGGGGGGAGCAGGGGGGTAGCGTGGATTTTCAAGTTGCGCGGCAACTGCAACACACGCTTTAAATTTCCGTCTTCTCTGGAGTGCTTTTTTATTTTTGTACTTGTTGTATTTTATGTCGTCTTGCAAGGGCGAAGGAGGCAGGGGAAAGTTTGAGAACAAGTTCAGAGACAGACAATGGCTCACGGCCTGGTGATTTCTGCTGCTGTTGCTTCCTGTTTTTTTTTTTTTTGGCAGCCTTTTCAGGGTCAGGGCCGAGACAGTCTCTCACTCAGCCTGCCAAACGGAAATGGAGCTGTTTTTCTTCTTCTTGTTCTTTGCTCTCGACTAGACTTGCTCACCTTTTGTTCAATTTTATTATTTTGGGAGGAACACGCAATATTGGCAAATTCTTTGGCCAAAATGCAATGCCATTTTATTCAATTTTTTTTCTTTTTTTTTTTGGGAATAAAAATTCCATGCTATGCAATTCTTTGGGTATCCCCCTGCCCCACCCCCTCCCCCCTCATGCTGACAAGATTCAAGAATGGGTTATTTGTCTGCCTGTCTTATTGGGTATGCATTTAATAAATTGCACAACAAATTCACCAGGACCATGGAAGAAGTTACAAGGTAGCAAATTTATTGCTGCCACCGAAAAGTATGCAATGAAAAATTACAAATAAATTCAACTAATTAAAATGTTAAGCTGCTCTTCTACTCAGTAGCAGCAGCAGTTTCTCTTCTTCTTTCTTAGAATTTATGAACTCGGCTTTGGATACTTTTGAATGCACTCGTTTGCCTTATGAAATAAAATAAAAAATTGTTAGGATTTTTTTCAGATTCGCCGAGAAGTAAATTAAAGTGGATAGTTTCATCAACTTTGACTTGAATTCTATTAATGAGCTTGGGTTATTTTAATTCCGTTGAAGGGGTTCTTTCTAAATGAGTTTTGTAATTATATTTTTTTCAGCTTTGTTTTTAGTTGTTTTTGCCCCACTGTGATGAACGCAATTGGAGTAATTTTTTTTTGTAGTAGTAAAAAGTTCAAAGCGATAAGCTTTTGCCCATGTGAGCTTCAAATTTTTGCTAGCTTTTTATTTGTAGCTGTATGTGTGTGTGTTGGTATGTGTGTTTGTGTGTGTGTGTGCTGTGCAGCCGCCAAATTGCACTCGAGACTGAATTATTGCCTGACGCAGCGCAACGGTAAATGGTAACGGGATAACGCAACAATAACAACAACAACAGCAACAACAAAAAGCAAAGCAAAATAACACGGCACACGGGACAGAGGACATGCAGCCTCACGAGACCAGCCAAAGACACAGCCAAAAAGCATAGACTAAGTGAGTGAGAGTGAAAGAGATAAGCAAAAGTGTGAGTAGGACGGCAATAGCGACGAAATAAAAGATAAATTGCAGCCACGTAAAATGTTGTTGAATGTTTTAAAAAACCATAAAAACCACAGAGAATTACTTTTAATGGCAGTGGCAGTGCCAGAGCAACAGGAGCCCAAGCCCAAACAGCCACCTAACGGTAAAAGAGGAGCCTGACTGGCTTGGAGTGCAAAGGCATCATGCCATACGAATGCGTAAAACCGCAATGCCAACAACAACAACAACGAAAGCCAGCTAAAAGTGAAAGAGACAAAAAAACGAGGAAAAAATAGAAAGAATAAAAATAAACGAGTGCAGACAGAACCCAACGAGGCGCAGTCAGTCAGTCAGTCGGATAGACAAATGGACAGATGGACAGAAAGACAGACGAATAGGATGGACAGAGCGACAGATGAGCAGCACACATGACGCAAGTATGAATGTGTAAAGCGTAAAGCAAAAAAAAAAAAAAAAAAGAAAAAGGAGAAAAGAATTTGCTTCAATATTTTTCTTGTTTAGTTTTTGGTTACATTTTGCACAAACCAAACGGAGCGAGGATATACGACAGGAACAGGCAGAACCGGGCTGGATAACCCCAAGAAACTGTCAGGACCAGAAGAATATTTTTACTCTTCCAACTTTCCCCTCCTCTCCTTCTTTCTTGTTGCCTTTCTAACTGCGTCATATTCTGGCTTTGACATTTCCACTTGAAGAAGTGTATAAATTTTTAGGTTATGACATTAATTAAATTCCGTTATCTTTTTAAATCTTACTAATTGCTTAGCATTTTATCAAATAAAAACTGAAAATTGGCAACAGAGCAAAAAAGGCAATTGAAATTTACAGTTCATTCAAAGAATTTCTTATAAACAGTCTGCAATTTTGTTACACTCAAAGAAATCTCAAGGGGGTCTTCACATATATAGAAAGTCGAGAATGAGAGAGATTTTCAAGATATTTTTTCAATCTGGAATTCGAGGGAGTCTATGAGTAATTTGAGGGAGCCTATAAGACTTTAAATGCTGAAGAGAGATAGAGATATTTTCCCAATACTCTAGAGATTTTTCTTCCTGATATTTAAGGGAATAGAAATCTCCACTATATAGGAAATCCAGAGAGAGAGAGAGAGAGAGAGAGAGAGAGAGCGATTTTCCAGATATTCTAGGGAGACAAATTATCTGTGAAATTTCAGGGAATCTATGGGATTGATATTGCTGGATATCAGAAATATATAGACAATACAGAGAAAGCGAAGAGAGAGAGAGAGTGAACCCATATACTCCAGAGATTTTTCTCCCTGGAATTTGAGGGAATTTTTAAGATTAAAAATGCTGGAGTGAGATAGAGAGATATTTCCCATATACTCTAGAGCTTTTTTCTCCCTGGAATTTGAGGGAATCCATCAGGCTTAAAATAATAGAAACCTTTATTATAAAGAAAGTCTAGAGAGAGAAAGATTCCACATATTCTGGAATTTGAGGGGAATCTATCAGACTTAAAAAGCTGGCAATCTAGAATATATAAACAACCCAAAGAAAAAGAAAGAGAGCTATTTTCCACATATTCTAGGGATTTTTCTCTGTGGAATTTGAGGGGAATCTTTGAGACTTACAAAGCTGATGATCTAGAAAATATAAGAAACCCAGAGAGAGAGAGAGGTAATCTTCTCTGTGGAATTTGAGGGGATTCTATGAGACTTATGGGAGTCTTGAAGGCATAGAAAATCCTAAGGAAACTGATTTTAAAGAGATTCCTGATATGTCTTTCTCAGGAAATGAAAGGGATCTATGAGAAGTAAAAACGAATCCTGGAACCACAAGATTTCAGTCTTGAATATATAATAATTCAGATCTGAGTAAGACTTGGTCAAAGCAAAAATATTTCTAGGCAAACCACAACTAATATTTCCGCTCAGTGTAACCCCTCGGGCCCTGACAAATGGACTTAATATTCGATAGCGTAATAAGCTTAAGCATAAAATATGCCATCAAAAAGGGATTCTCATGTCGACTAGCAGGAACTGATGAAACTGATACACACACTTGCCCACAAACAGACAAGGAACATAATAACAACAACAACAACAGCAGTAGCAAAAAAAGGGCCACTTGCTTTGGCTGTCAAAAAGTCACACCCATTAGGCCAGACTCGTCGAATGTTCGAATGGCCGGGACCAGAGTGAGTGACCAAAGCAAAGGGATAGTCCAGGGTTTGGCTGACTGTACATACGTAATTCTCCGCCATTGAGTGGGTGACAAGCACTTGCCAAACACTGAGAGAGTGTGGAGGTAGAGGTGGGGGGAAATATTGTCCACGTGTCTAGCAAAAAGGGTAAAAATAAAGAAACAAAAAAATTAAATATGGCAAATGACTTAAAGCGCAGCAGCTTTAAGCTTGTCCAAACTGATGGTGAGATGTACTGGGAGGGTAGAAGGAGAGGGGGCCTCTGACACTCTGAAACTCTGTGGTTGTCATTATGATGCTGTGTGGCTTTTACTCTGTGTTGTCACAGACGATACAATGTCGGCAAACAGAGGCCATTGAGTATAAAAAGAAACTGAAAAAAAAAACGTACAGTCTCGTCAACAATGAAAAAAACAAGAAGGAAGAACAAGAAGCAAAGAGTCCATGTTGAAAAGCTTGTAAGGCTTAAAGGCAATAAGTTCGGGGGGGTCGGGCCTGGAGAAATCATCCATTCAGGTTGGTCGACTGGTCTTAAGCCGGTGACAAAGCAACACTAATACCGCTACAATTAGTCCAAACAAGCGTTGCACCTGTCCAAACAGCAGCCACGCCCACCAGCCCAAACAACAGTCCGACTGCCTGCAGCCTTCTAGATTAGAGAGTCAAAGTTGTTTATGGTCAGAATCGAAAAAGCTGGCCCACTATGGCTTCGACCATGTGGCAAAGTGCCAGTGAAGGAGAGCGGGGTGGGGCGGTTGGTATGAAAGCATAATGAAAGTAATAAAGTTCAACCCCGCAAAATGCTGCTGCACTGATCACCGAATGGTGATAAAAACTTTTCTGGCCTTAACAGAAACGACCAAACAGACCAAGCAGACCAACCAGAGCGGGTGGAAGGGGGTGGAAAGATTCTGTCTCATATGTTGCATGTCCAGACGAGTCTCGCTTGGACTCGGTGTGACTCTGACTGTCAGTGTCACAGGCTCCTCTGTCACTGTGTCCTCTGCCTCCTTTCGTCTGTGGTTATGGCAACATGGCAGAGGAGTGGTGGGGCGATGGGGGGGCACTACTAACGGCTTTCCAAAAATTGTTGTGCCCGGCAGCCGGCAAAATGGAATGCCTGTTTTTTTTCTGTTTTTTGGGCAGACATTTTTATCGCTTGCTGTTGTTGTTTTTATTGAATATTCATAAATGAGGACAGGCAGAGACAGGAGCCGGAGCCGGAGCTGGAGCCGAGACCGACAAGTGGACTGAGTCCCATTGAAATCAATATTTAATGTGGCCCAAGTCGAAAGATGCTGGCAGTCGTCAGCCTTTGCTTTCCTTCCTATTTGCAAATGCAACAGGAAATGCAACACAAATTAAATTGTTCACATCTGTCGTCTGTCTGTCCCAACCCAGGCCAGACTAGACAATCGTTTGTGGCTATATCCTCCTTTCCATTCCCCCCCTCTGCCCCAGCACCTTTTTTTTGGGGGGGTATAACATGTCTGGACAATGTTCAAATTTAATAGCCTGGAAGTTCATTTGGTTTTTGACTTTGAACTTGAGCAAACTTCCGATAAGGCAGAGCCAAGTGGAGTGAGGTGGGGTGGGTCAGGTAAGGGGTTGGTGATATGCCACGGATTAGTTGGTTTGTGCCAGGTGAAGACCAAAAGCAAGGCAATTTATTTAATGACTCTGAATTTCTTGGAAAATTTATTTTCACTTTTTCCTAAGCAAATTTATGGTTCTCTGTTGCTGTCATAAAGAAGAAGAAATATTTCTGTTCTGGATATTTTGGGAATTTCTCCTAAAAGTCTTAGACATTTTGGCTAGACTGTACCAGTGTGGATCAAGAAAGAGTGACCAGTAGACTCGAGGAATTTTAGAGAGAAAGGAAACAATTAAGAATTTTTTTTTTTGGGAATTTCTTCTTAATATCTTAGGTATTTTGGGAGGACTGTACCAAATAGATGGCGCCACTGTGTGGATTAAGAAAGAAAGAGCAGTAGACTCGAGGAATTTTAGAAGGAAAGAAAGCAACTAAGAATTCTTTTTTTGGGAATTTCTCCTAAATATCTTAGGTATTTTGGTAGGACTGTACCAAATAGATGGCGCCACTGTATGGGTGAAGGAAGACAGAAGAAAAGAAAAGAAAAGAAACAACTAAGACTTATTTTACAATTCATGCCAATAGATGGCGCCACTGTTAAGGAGATCCAACAGTTTCTAAGAAATTGATTAAAGTTTTGAGATAAAAATATTTTTTTAGTGTATCACTAGATGGCGCCACAGTATTACGGTTAAAAGAGGAAAGTGCAGATCTTGAGTATTTGCTTATGATTAAGTAGCAAAAGAAGTTTATGACTTTGGGTATTTTTAGCTAAAGAAAGTCTTATAAAACCCATGCCAATAGATGGCGCCACTGGCTATGGGTTTATAAAATAAAATAGCAAGAAACTTGAAGAATTGAGAAATAATTTAAAAAAATTTAAAAAAAACCTACTAAAGCATCTTTAATGTAACAATAGAGGGCGCGACTATAATCTGGAAAATCTCAAGAATTTTTCTGAAATATTTGAACCCTTTCTTTCTTGGAATTGCCAATATTTTCACCACAATTTCATGATTTTTCCCAAGGCTTTTAAGATAATTGACTGAGTGTATGAAAGTTTCCACTTGAATAAATTTTAAGAAAGTAAATTTAGCTACGAAATGAATCACAATATGGTTGGAGATATAGCAAAAGGATTCATATTATTGACTCAAATGCGCACGACTGATTTGGCTGAAATGAAAGAAGAGGGGACAAGTTAAGAGGACAATGAGTGAAAATCATTTGATGCCCAGTTTATGGCCATAATCATTAGATTTGGCATATAACCAATAAAGCCAAGAAAAACGGAAGCACGTACCAAAATTATGAATGAAAATAATACAAGGAAAAAGCATAAAGAAAGATTTTCACCAACCAAACAAAAAAAAAAAAAAATTGTCAACTCTCGGGCGTGACATTTTCCTGACATATGAATGGCTTTGTATCTGTGTGTATCTGTGTGTGTGTGTGTGTGAAACGTGCTGAGAATTGAGAAATGGGACTCACCTGACTGAGTTCATCTCGTGAGCGACGGGTATATTTGGGCAACAAGGCCTGCAGATCATCTTCGAAGGCTCCATTATGGGCATCCCCGGTATCATGGTCATCGGCCTCGGCATCGGCATCCAGGCTGCTGCTCCGGCTATGGCCTTGGGGAGTGCCACTGCTTGTGGCATCCACTGTCTGACTGCTACTCATTTGGTTGTTATTATTATTGCTATTGTTGTTGTTGTTGTTGTTATTGTTGGAGGCCGTTAGATTTGTGACCGTGTTGGAGTTGCCATTAAATGCAATTGCATTGCCACTTGAGGCACGCTTCGTGTTGTTATTGTTGTTGTTGGCAGTCGCTGTGGCCGCCGTCTGATTGGCCTGAGCTGAGCTGGCCGGAGCCACCTCCAGGCCGGTGACAGTTGTTCCATTCAATTCTGTACTTTGAGGGGTTCTGCAAAAAAAAAAAAAAGAAGGAAAGTTTTCAATATATTTTTTCTTCATAAATTTGAGGCATTTATTTCGACTATTTGTCAATTTCTATGCTGCCACATAATCAGCTGTCAAAAGGTTAATTTGCCACACATTTTTTACAGACTCCAAACAGACTCTGCCCCACCTTCCCATCATCAAGATGGGCAATTTTACGCCATTTTAACAATATTTTCTTCCACTTGAAGCCAAAGTCTGCGGCACGGCAGGCGCAAATGTTATTAATGAATTTAGCACAAGAAAGAAAGCAGGCATTGGCCCAAGAGGAAGAAAATAAAAAGGAAGCACAAAGGAAACAAAATAGAAGAAGAAAAAAGGAAAGAAAAAAAACTTTGACTTGGCATGTGTTTCCGCCGTTTTGGACAGCCTCAAGGACGCTCTCACCGAGGTGACGCAGCAGCAGCTGGGCCGGCTTTGAGCCATCTTGAGGGTGGGAATGGGAGTCATCAGGCAGCAGGCCGGTCTGGCTGTTTGATGGATCAGTAAGGCAAGCGTTGAGGAGTGAGAGAGGACAGCAGAAAATTCTTAATAAAAATGCACACAATGCCGGGGCGGAAAAAAAAGAAGAAAAATGCGTCAGCTGACAAGTTGTCAAACATTTTGACACATGTAATCATGTCAAATTACCAAAAACAACAACAACAACAACGAGTGAACTCTGACAGGATAATAAAGCACTTAAAGAATTTAAGTATTGCCTAAATGTATGCACAGTTAATTGGTGGCAACAGGGGCGGTCGGGGGGTGTGGGGGTGTGGGAGTAGACCAAAATGAAAGTAACCTTAAATTTACTCAAGGTCATGAACAAGCCATTGGGTGTCTTAAAGGTCGGTGGAATACTTCCAAAGGAGATGGGAACTGAAATATACTTCAAAGGGAATGGTGAAATATATTAAGGAATCGGAATGGACTACGGAGGCCTTTGAAATTTTTTTAAGGGCAAGTGAAATGTCAAGGAGATGGGAACTGAAATACTTCAAAGGACTTGACGAAATATATAGACTCTGGAGACCATTGGAATATTTTCAAATCAAGTGAAATGCTTCAAAAGGAAGAGGAAGTTTTGAATCGGTATTTTCGAACGATTTCTCTTATTGGATCTATACTATATAGTTAAGCTTGCTTATAACTTAACCTTAAGCCTGAACTGAGTCTTTTCAAAAATTGGGTCAGTTATTATTATCATCAGTTATACTATTATTTTTTTAAGACATTTAAATTTAATGAGTAAGATAAAGAAATTCCCAGTTTATTTGATATATTCAAGGGAAGACTCGGCTATATTCTGATAGGTAAAGGTATAAGGTAAATATGACTGGAATATTTTAAAAAAGAATCAATTAGTCCCAAAAAAATTGACATATTTTAGAGCAGGCTGAGAAATATTCTGGTATCACTCGAAAACCTCGAAACAGTTTCGATTATATTCGAGAAGACTGGAATATCTTAGGGAAGACTGGGTACTGTATTAGAAAGCAAGTGAAATATATTGTGGATAATTGGAGGATAAAGAAAGATATTTGATTAAGTTCAGTAACAACGGATAATATTTTGGATTTTGGATAGCTTTCAAAAGGTCTGAGAATTAACTTGAAAGGCAATGAAATAAAATCCTTCGAAAGAGATTGAAATATTTCAAACAGACTGAAATATTTTATAGAAAAAACTAGGTTATATTCCGAAGGACTATAAGAGGTGGAAATGACTAGAAATATTTAAAAAGATATTGCATTATTTCCAAGACAAGACTGTATAAGTTCTTTTATTGGAAGAGCGTAAACCATTTCAGAGATAACTGAAAGATTTTTTTAAAATCGATTTGGTAGACCTAAGAAAATAGCTGAGGAAAACTTTGAAATATTATAAAAAAAAAGTTGGAAAAAGCAATCCAAAGGTATACCAATTATTTTCAATGAGATTAGAGTTAATTGAGGAACCAAATGTGTGTATAGTCTGACCAAAATAATTTTAGAGAACTTAAGAACTGAAAGATCCTGAGATTTGAAGACTTCAAAGAGACTCTTAAATATGTAAATTTTCAAGTTTTTTTCTTGAGAGTTTCAAGAATATTCAGACTTCTTTTAGTTTGTTCATATATCAATTCTCTTATGTTAAATGTAAAACAATATTAACCTCAGACTTGAGGGATTAGATATACCTTTTGGGGGGGCTAAAAATCAAAGTCGAACCAAATAATTCAATAAACCAGAAAAAGCCTCGAGCTGAACTAAGCAAACACAACTGATTTATCAACTAAATGAGAGTCCATTTGGACCCTCACCAAGACCACAACAAACCCAAACAAAATAGTGCCAAAGACCACAAAACTTTCACCTAAGAAGGAGGAAATAATTTTGGCTAAAATCAAAGTACAAAGGATTCTATATATATTTTTTGTGTTGGTCCCAAAAACCGTTGACAGGGCAACCAACCAACCAAGGAAGCAAGGAAGCAACCAACCGGTTACAAGGAAAATGAAATGAAGGCATGTTTGGAGTTTTTTCAAGTTGATGGAGTCTCTCTGGGTAACTGTGGTTACAACTTCGATTTTTCTCACATACTCAGGCCAGTGTGTGTGACAGTGTGTGTGTGTGTGTGTATGCAAATTAGTTGTGACAGCTTTGAAAAAGTTCCTAAACAGAGTCGAGCTGAATGGAACTACTTCATCGACAGCTCAGGCCGAGTGTGTACTTTGACAGAGCGAGTTCAAAACGTTCAAAGTTCATAAACAACACATCCAAAAACACACACACTGACACACACACGGACACACTCTGATGCATTTTTGAGTTATGCAGGCGCACAGAATATTGACAGAGCGAGAGAGAGAGAGAGAATGTTCTTGGGGACTTTGGTGGTGGTTGAAAGGGTGGCCGGATGGTTGAATGGAGGACTGGATGACTGGATCACTGTCTGTGCCCGGCGGGCAAGCAAGCAAGCAAGCCAGCCCGTTTTTGATATGGTAATGTGGCAATGCGTGTGCGGAATGTGCCATTATTAGATTTTTCGTTAGGTGGCCAAGTTTGGTGGGGGAAGGGGGAGGGGGAAGTTGGTAAGTCGGTCGCCCGCTCACTCAGTCGGTCGGTCTGTCGGTCGTTACCACTTCTGGTAATGGTCATGGTCGGGTGATGAAAATGACGATGACTCTGTCGGTGGCACTGGCAGTGGCAGTGGCAGTGGTGGTTGTTGCGGTAACCTCGTCTAGAGTACCATAAAGTAGTAATACTAATTAAGTTGTGTATTATGTATGTGAAATACGAAGGCATCATGACAAAAGGAAGGAAGGAAGGTAGGAAGCTTCCAAGTACTCAAACGGTGAGGGTGAGAATATGTTTTCCTGGAAAAATGTTCTTCTTCTTCTTCTTGTTTTTGTTTTGGGGTGTTGCTGGCTTCTTGCTTGAGAGCTAAAGCGCAATTGACATCGTTTTGCTTCAAAGAAGACTTGCCTGACATGAGAAAAAAACTATAAAAGTTGAAGGGAACAATGCAATATTCAGGGTACGAAAAGTAATTCATCGACTTTTGAAGAGCACACTTCGAGTGGAGACCAAAATCAAACCAGACAAAAAGATTGGAACCATGGGGAAACTTTAAGACAATATAAATTTTAAAGCCAGCTAAAAAGTTGAAAATACTTCCAATTGGAGACTAGAATGATCACTGATATATCAAGTGCAGAAAGTCCAGGAATAAAGACTAAAAGAAATTGACAAAAAAGGCTCTAAACCACTTTTATCATATCCTAAATGGAGACTAGAAGATACACTGATATTCTAAGAGGAAAAGTCTATTTATATCCTGTAACACTACATGGTCTCTTTACCAAAATGCTCAGTGGAGAATATTACACGGAGAATGGAGACCAAACCATTTAGAGGTCTCATATTCTAAGAAGAGACATAGTGGAAACTAGAAACTCTAGACTCACTTATATCCTATATGAAGACTGAGCACTTATATGCTTAATGAATACTATAAGACACACAGTTATTCTAAGAGGA
Source organism: Scaptodrosophila latifasciaeformis (assembly GCA_037075145.1). Taxonomy (NCBI): domain Eukaryota; kingdom Metazoa; phylum Arthropoda; class Insecta; order Diptera; family Drosophilidae; genus Scaptodrosophila; species Scaptodrosophila latifasciaeformis. Next base: position 9,176,301 of record JBAMCM010000428.1, read on the forward strand.
GTCTGAAAAGTCCACTAAAGTCTACTCATATCCCAAATGATATCTAAAAGATATCATCATATAAGATATCATAGATATCTGGTCAATTCAGAGATTAATAAGTGGATTAAGGAGAATACTTATATTCTAAGAGAAGAAGAAGAAGAAGAAGAAACACTGATAGTCAGTAGAGACTTGAAACTCTAGACCACTTATATCCGAGGCTTCTTATTGAATACTAAAAAAGAAAGAAGAGAAGACTGAGAAGACTGAAAAGTCCGCTAAAAGAATCTACTTATATTCTAAGAGGCTACTGAGGGAAACTCTTATATTCCAAGTGGAGACTAGAAACTCTAGATCCACCTCATTTAAAGAATATACAATCGATCACTTACATCCTAGTTGGATCTTAGAAGAAGAAACACGGATCTTTTAAGGGGAGACTAAAAAGTCCACTGTAAATCTCTGAAAGTAATGCTCCTCTGATCTCCAGACATCAGAATACTTATATAATAAGTGATATTCGAAGTGGTAATATTCTCAGTAGAGACTGGACAATCTAGACTATTTATATCTCCAATATGGGGACTAGAAAATCGAGCACTTATATCCTAAACCCAGACTAAATAGAGACAGGCTTCGCTAGTGAAGACCAAAAGTCAGTGGAGATTATTGGGAACACTGATCTGCTAAGTGTCGAGAAGCCTGAATAGTTTTAGGTATATAAAGATCCCATAACACTTAATACCTTAAGATAGTAAATCTTAGTAAATCTAAAAACTGATTGATAAAATACCTTTTAAAACTAAGGGAACACAATTTAAGTCTTGAAAAGTGATTGTGATTTTCGGTGAGTCCGTAGAACTTATTAAATACAGATTAAAAGAGAGAACCCCTGAGATTAAATATAGCAAAAGCCAGACTGAAGTTTATACCTAAACTAGAGGACTGAATAAATAGCTAGCCTGACCCGAAATTTCTTCCCAAAGACCCACGCATTGGAGTCTGGAAATATTCATAGCCTGATCCCCTTCGAGACCGGACTGACTGGAAACACTCACCTGGCCTTGGCATGGCCAGCTTTGAACTGAGCCACCTCGGCATACCGTCTGCCCAAAGGCACTTCCTGTGGACTCAGCAGAGCATCACAGGCGGCCACTGTGCCCTGTTCCATGGGCAGAGACATGCCCTTAAGCAACTGGCCAGCCGTGGGCAAAGCATCCGGACATTTCAAGCGTTCCTCTGTCTGTTGGGCATAGTTCTCCAATTGCTTGCGCAGTGAATAGTCTACCGAACTGGAGCAGGAGCTGGTCGAGGTGCCGGACGACGAAGAGGCTGAGGTGATGCTAATGGGCGAATGCAAGGCAGTCAAATTATCGGCCACAGCCTCGCCTGTATGCCGGACACGACCATTACAGGCATTGCCATTCTGTAGATCCTCATAGGCGGCATGGGCATCCTCGGAGCTGCTGCTACTGCTGCTGCTGCTGCAGCTAGATTGGTTGCTCTGGCTGGTGGTGGTGGAAACGCAGCTATCCACGCTTATAATGGAATTGCGATTACAATTCGCTTGCTTGATCAAGTCGACCTCGTCCACATCGTCATCCTCAGTGTGTGGCCTTGGGCCCGATCTAGACTCATTATTGCCATTATCCGGACTAACCGGACTGTTTGGTGGACTCGAATCCACCACCTGTTGTGGCACAATAATCAATGAAGTACGTTTCCGCAGAGATTCATCCTTGGCATTCATGTTCTGTTTGAGAGTCTTGTCCGATTTGGTATAGACAATCACCTCCACCTTGGAGGGATCCTCCACTGCCGCTGGACTGGAAGCTGCAACCGTAGTCTTCCTCTGTACCGTCGACATGCTAATAAAAGATTTGGTTTTTCTTTTCAAATTCTTTTCAACACAAATTTTGTATGCCACCAATAAATAAAAAATAATAAATATCAAGAGGGTTTTTTTCTTCAGCGCATTTGTGTCAATGTCAATCACATTTTTCACAAAAAAAACATATTCAATTTTTAATATAGCCCAGACCAGAGCAGGTCGGCCGGGTTGTATCCGATTTCGAATTGCATGAATTTTAATTTAACGAGCATGTTGAGGCTTTTAAAATGTTATGACTAATAAAAGCAACAAACTGGCAAACCCAAGTGGCTAGCCTTATATCAGGTTACCCACCAAGCCAAGCCAAGCCAAGCCAAGCCAGGCCAAGAGGGTGGCAGGTGTGTTTCGTTATCCTGGTTTATTCCGAATATTTCAGGACTTTTATGAACTTTTAACAATAATTTTATATATGCCACTGTAGGGATAAATGGATCTGTTACAGAATATCCATTACCATACCAAAGGGAAGTCAAGACGGGGGAATTTTTTTTTTTTTTTGGGAGGAAGGGGGAAGATTTTCCCTTTGAAACGGAAGTGACAAATTTTTTTGTCCACAATTTTTTTTTCTTCATTATTCATTTAAAGTTGTTTTTTTTTTATAAACAATTATAGACATTTGGTTGTGTTTGTTGTGACATCAAAAGAAATTGAAATGAAATCTGCTCTTGCTGACTTTCCAAAGGGGTTTCAATTTTTTTTTTTTATCTTTTTGCTTGCCGCTTGAATGAATTTTTAATTTATTTATTTATGGGGGGTACCCCCCCCCCCCACACACACACACAGACACAGACACATGTGAACTTTTTTTGTCAACACATTTCGTCATTTCATTAAGAGCATAAAAAAAAATTAAAGACAAAATAAAATCTCTAGAAAAAAATTGCGAAATGAAAATGTAGATAGATATATACATATATCTGGAGATATATATATATATATATATATATGGTATATATATATATGTTTTTGCTTACGCAGAATTTCCGTTTGAAATGTGTTGAGTAATCGTAATCTTGAGGCCTCTTAGTATTTTGTTTAGAGGCCTTCAATGAATTTGTGATAAATCCAAATAAATCTCATTTATGACTAAGGAAATCCATAATCATGGCAATTATGACACATCTGAGTATATGTCACGATCTTTTGATATACATTTTTTTTTGTTTCCCCCTCCTCCTAAAAGATAAAATATTTGCCTGGGGGTTCTCTGCATTCGCTCAGCTCATTTCTAATCATCCGATTAAATCGATTTCAAATTATTAGAGGCTTGGCGAAACTTAATTGATCTGATAATTATCTGGGCATTATCTGACTATGGCAATCTTATTTTTAGACTTAGCAGGAAAATGATTCTACTCTCGAATTTCATTGAAACACCTTTTAGGTGTGAGTTTCGCAAATATGATTCACCCCAAATTGGAAAGAATTTTACATTTGCTAACCTCGACAAATTGAGAAATGTTTTTGTTTTTCTTTCCCCCCTTTCAAAAGGTAAAGAATTTCTTTACTCGAACAAATATTGGATTTAAATTGCTGTCACAAAACACAAAACATACGCAAAAGCCAATTGACTGAGTCTTGGGAGACGATCTTCTTGGCACTCAGCCCACTCAGCCCAGTCGGCCCAGTCGGCCCAGTCGGCCCAGTCGGCCCAGTCGGCCCAGTCGGCCCAGTCGGCCCAGTCAGCCGAGTTAGCCCAGTCAGACGGGCAGTAAATAAAAACGGTTCCAAGTTGGCCCAAGTTGGGCTGGCAATCTGTTGACAATTGCGTTTCACACTTTGCATTTTAAATGACCAAAAAGAATGAAATCAAACAGAATAGCAAAAGACAAAAGGCAAAAAAAGGGAATAACTTCAAACTGAAGAAATTTGCTTGAGAGTTTATCCAAGAAATCAAGTACTCCAGGAAGGCTTTAACTATCTTTTGAGATCTTTAAATTTCTTGGTAAGGAAAGGGTCTCTCTATTCCTCAGACTGCCAGATCTGGGAGACCCTAGGAACTAACTTGGTAGACTCTTAATAATCTCTCACTATTTCAAGGCCCTCTCTTTTCCACAACTTGAAACATATGTTTAAGACGTTTCAATTTAATCAGTTATTTTGGAAATCCTGTTGGCAAATAAGAACCAAATTGGAGTAAACTTGTGAAAGATATTCGAAAGAAATTCTCAAGATCTTAAGACAAGTTTACGATTCCCCTAGCAAGTCCAGGAACTAGCCTGTTAGATGGCTTGCTTACTTGATATTTTTCGTTATTAAAATAATTTAAGAATTGAGAGAACTTTTTGTGGCTGTAAAGGGCCAGGGTTGCCACCTTATGGTAAGTGATTTGTTCAACGGAGATTCTCCCCCTGTAATTAGAATTGAGAGAACTTTTTTTTTTGGCTAAGGAACCAAGGTTGCCAACTTATGGTAAATGGACTGGTCAATCTCCTCTCTACATAGAATTGAGAGAACTGTTTGCTTGGCTTTAAATGACCAGGGTTGTCACCTTATGGTAAGTGGACTGATTAATTTCCCCTCTACATAGAATTGAGAGATGTTTTTGTTGTTGTAAAGGCCAGGGTTGCCACCTTATGGTAAGTGGACTGGTCCATCTCCCTCTGTAATTAGAATTGAGAGAACTGTTTTTTTTTGGCTAAACGACCCAGGTTGCCACCTAAGGGGAAGTAGACTGGTCAATCTCTTACTCTCTTCTTTTTGGCTAACGGACCAAGGTTGCCACCTAAGGGGAAGTAGACTGGTCAATCTCCCCTCTACATAGAATTGAGAGAATTTTTTTTTGGGCTATAAATGACCAAAGTTGCCACCTTATGGTAAGCTTAGGGTATCCCAAAGTCGGTTTAGCCCATAGCCAGGACACCACTACCTCGCTTGCCTTCATCTTACACATTTTACTTAGGCTTCTCAGGATTTTCCCTCTTCTTCTTCTTCTTATATATATCTACTTGATTACCCCATTAGTGGAAACCAATAAGGCTAAAATGTGTGTGCTCTCTTCTTCTTCTTCTTCCGTTTTTTTTTTTTATGAGAACCTTAAAAATTAAAATAATAATAATTTTTCCACCCAAAAATTGAAAGAAATATTTTAAAGCAAGTTTTTTTTTTGCTCTTTCTCTCTCGGTTTTTTTTTCGGAATTATTTATGCGGGTGCACATATGAAGAGATAAGGCGGGAACGGAGGGGGGGCGAGGGGAGAAAAGCTATATGTGTGTGGGTAAACACGTTTCTGTTTTGTGCTTTGGTAATTTTTCAATTTTGACTTTGAACTTTTTTCTTTTTTGGTATTTTCGATGCTGTTGGATTCTTTGTTGGCTCAGAACTTGCCCCCCTTCCCCCCTTTCAGACTGGGTGGGGGGTGGGGGGGGGGGTGCCGGGGCGGGCTTGGCCTGTTACTACAAATTATCAGTAAAAACTGGCAAGTGTGTGGGTGTGTTCTGATGTTGGGGAGAGAAGGGGGGTAAATGTAGGTTTTTTTTATATTGGGATTCATTCGGAAGGACCGTGTGGGGAGGGGGTGTGGGGGGTAACGGCTGCGTGTGCTCGGCACGTGCCCCACGCGTTACCGGGGAGTCTGGCAAATGAGGGTTTCGCCGACACCGCCGATCACCCCCTGCCCAACTTTAGTGTAATTGATTTCATATTTGTTGTTGTTGTTGTTGTTGTCAAGGTTTTTTTTCTTGTTTTTTTTTTTTTTTGGGGAGGCAATGAATGCGTTTTCTGCGTGTTGCGCTTTATGTTCGAAGCTTTGTGGGTTGGTTGGGATTTGTTTTGGCTTCGTCTACACACCCCAGCCACCCCTGCCCTGCTTTGCACTGCTTTGCCCCTGCTCAGCTGTGCACTGCTTTGCCCTTGCTCTCTATTCCTTTGGGCCGTGTACTTAGGTCTCGGGCATTGACAACATTAACAAATTGATATGAACAACAACAATAAGAAGAAGAAGAAGAGGAAGCATAAAAGATTGCGACAGTTTGGCATTGAGTGTTGGTCGTTTTTTGTGTAACCCACTCAATCGGTTAGACCAATTCAAACATTCATAACTCAAGGCCTTTTGGCGTGGGCGACACGGCGACAAATACCAGACGCACTGTCTTGGCTAAAACCAAAAAAAAACTATTAAGCCTAAACAACAACAACAACTAGAAGAAGAAGAAGAAAAAAAAAAATAAACCAAGCAAAGTTATCTAAATAAATAGAAACTCTGACACAAGCCATAAATTTTGTGGGAATCTTAAGTTTTTTTTTCTTTTTTTTTTTTTTTGTTAATTTCAAAAACGTTCTCTTTTTTTTATGGTCTTTTAATTTGTTTTGAAAAGAAAAAAAAAAACAAAGAACGTGACAATGAAATCTAAACTAAAATGAAAATGAATTCATTACTCATGCGAAAGATTTTGCATTTGGGGAATTTTTGTGAAAATTACAAAAAAAAAAATATATATATTTTCATGGAAAAATAAATACCAAAAAGAAGAAAAAAAAAATAGATACAAAAGTGCAGCAGTAAAAATAAATAAATAAAACTGGCAAAACAACTTTTACAAGTTTTGTGCAGCGTGGTGGCTTTTGTGGAACCCAAGTGGAACGCATTTCAGATAAAGACGAAATGCATTGAATATTTATTTTTTTGAGTTGGCAAAATGAAAGCAGCCAAGCGAACCAAACATTCAAGCCATCCGAACAAAAAATTAGCATAAACTTTGAGCCAATTGCAAAACGCAGCGAATTGTGAACCAAACAAAAAAAAACCCACCAACAGTTGGCCTGGCCGAAGGGGGCAGCTGTTTCTTTTTTTCTTTTATAGGCGGTCAATTAATTGAAGAAGAAGAAGAAATAAACAAACAATCAAGAGAAACGGGTTGAGCTGACGTCACTCAGGCAATCGAAACATCTGCCCCCCCCCCTCCCCTCTCCCTTCCCCCAGAAACCTTTTTTTTTCTGTTGACCAAAAAAAAAAACATAAACAAATCAAAAGGAAGTGGACACTTTCGCACCATCAAATTTGCATAATCAAAAAAAAGAAAGAAAAATACTCATCGGATTCATCGATCGTTTCTGTTAATCGTTTTTTTTTTTTTTATTCATTCTTGATCATTCTGGCTGGGTCAGGGCCAGCGGCCCCGTTAGCCGCGTCTCTTTTCATTTATAAACAATTTTGGCCCAGAAAAAATACAAAAAAAAAAAAATCATCTTGAAATAAAATCTTTATTCGGAAATATTCACAGAAATCTTCTTTTCAAGATTCTATATCATTTTTTATAGGCTGAAATCTTGGATTTTTTTGGGCTTTTCGAGAAATCTTTATCTTTTCTGAGTGAAGTTTTTTTTTATTTAAAAGTTAAAATTCCTTGAGTTTTGTTTGGATTTTTATTTTTTGTGAAAGCTCTCCAAAAACCTTTTGAGATATTTTCTGGTTTTAAAAATTATTACTGAAAACTTTAGAAGATATTTCCTAGTTTCAAAACTTTATTTTATTGGAAAGCTCAAAAGGATTCTATACAAATTTCTTGAGATTTTTTCTCGGCTCAAATTTTTTTTAGGGTTTCGTATATTTGCTCAGATTTTTTTTCTGGGTTTCAAAAGTATTCATTTTTTAATGTTTTAGGAAAAAATTTATTAAAGCAAAGATACAAATTTCTTGAGATTTTCTTTTTTTTCCAATTTTTTTTTATCTTTAAATTTTTTTTCTGGTTTCAAAAAGTATTTTTTTAATGTTTTAGAAAAAAAAAAAACTATTTAGGTAAAGATACAAATTTCTTGAGATTTTTATATTTTCCCAAATTTTTTTTTTCTAGTTTCCAAAAATTTTTTTTTTAATGTTTTAGAAAAAAATCTATTTAAGTAAAGATACAAATTTCCTGAAAATTTTTCTTTTTTTTTTTTTTTGGTTTTATTTTTTTCCCAATTTAAATTTTTTCTAATTTCCAAAAGTTTTTTTTTTATGTTTTAGAAAAAAAAATCTATTTCAGTGAAGATACAAATTTCTTGAGATTTTCTTTTTTTGTTTTTTTTTTTATCTTTTCGAAAAAAATCTATTTAAGCAAAGATACAAATTTACTGAGATTTTTATATTTTTTTTTTTTTATTTATTTTTTTTTTTTTAAGGTTTCCAATATTTCTTCAAATTTTTTTTCTGGGTTCCAAAATTATGTTTATTTTTTTTTTTCTCTTGGATTCAGATGGTATTTTTTTCTCTTTATAATTTTAAATGTTTTTATTTTTGAAACGGTTTCTAATTTTTTTTTTTTTTAAAGATTTCCTAAATTTCTTGAGATTTTTTTTCCCAAGCTCAGAAAAAAGTTTCTCCTATATTTTGTAATTTAATATAAAAAGATATTTCTTATATTTACGGGAATTTTGCTAAAGATATTTCTAATATTTCATGGGATTATTTGTGGAAAAGTTTTAAATCATTGCAAAGGTTCTTCAGACTCAATTCGATAATTCTGTGAAAATTCAGTTTTATTTTTAGTTAAAAATTTCATAAATTCCTCGAAATCTCTGTTAAGCTGAGATCTTAGATAATTCCCGGAAATAAATAAATAAAATAAATTATATATTTTCCCCGCCAATCCCCCACTCCCAAGTTAATACCAAAAGAAACTTTATGAGGTATCTCAAAATAAAGAATTATGATTTTTTTATAGAAAAGATCATAAAAATTAAAAGATTATTCTTGTAGGCAAGATGTGAGTTTATCATAATATTTTCTCTGCTTGCCTCTCACACACACCCCCCCCCCCCCCCCCCCCCCCCCCCACCACTTCTTTTGGTTTTCTAGAATTACAGGCGATCTGACAAAGTGGAAACATTTAGAAAAATATTTTTATTACAATATTTTTGAAGTGTTTTACAAAGCTCTTTTTATATATATTTGCTGTGGTTGTTGTTGTTTTTGTAAATTTTTTTTTTTTTTTTTGAGATGTTATTTTTATGCCTTTTCATGCCGTGGACTAGTCTGCTCGGCGACTACTGTTGTTGTTGTTGTTGGCGCTGCTGCTGACTTGTTGAATCATCGACAACAACATAAAAACCAATTTGAAGAAATATGATGCACAGTAAACGGGCAAAGAGAGAGAGAGAGAGAGAGCTAGCGTGGCGCAGATTGTGAATAGAATCCACACAACAGCTGCTTGAGTAGTTTGGGCTTTGGCCGCCTGCAACAAGATGTTGCAATAATTATCAGAGAGGCCATCCGACCAGCCAGTCAAACAGAAGAAACATTTGATCAACCCAAAAGCAAATTCCACTCCCTCCATTCCCCCTCCTCGCAACACTCTTCTGTACATCTTACACACCCAAGGCAACTGTAAAAGTTCAAAATCCAAATATGTAAGCAGACCCAGTGGACGACTGATTGAGTGAGCGAACGAGTGAGTGAGGGAGGGGCGAGAGAGGAGTAGAGTCTACAAAATTGTGTGGCTGCGGCTGCCCATGCTGTGTGCTCGCGCTGTGTGTGTGTGTGTGTTTGTGTGGAGTGTACGGTATTTTGAAATGGGAGGGTGAGAGAATTTGACAACGACGCTCTCCACTTTGTTGGAAAGATCAGCAAATGCTTTTCGCTTGCACCGTGGAACCAAACACTTTTTGCGCCTTATAACAAAATAAATAATTCATTGAAATTTCTGAGATTTTGAGTGGCCGTTTTGATTGAAATGTTTTTCATTTAATATTTTCATTAAAGTTTATAAAAATGATTTAGTTTTTATTTGGTTCCATATTTTTGACTTTTTCCTCTTTGTTTTTGAGAAATTCATATTTATTTGACATTAAAAGTTTTTAAATTTTTTTTATATATATTTTGTTTTTTTTTTTTTTTAATATAAAATTATTATTATTCGAAATCTAAAATAGATAATAATTATTTTTTTTATGAATTTCGGAGATTTGGGTTAAACCCAATTTTTTTTCCTTTTTATTAAGTTTTAATATTATTTATTTTATGTTTGAGGTCAGAATTTTTTTCAATATTACTTTTCTCTTTTTTTCATAACTTTAAATTTTAAATAAAAAATATTTTTGCCTGATGTCTAAGAAATTAATAATAATCATTGAATTGAGGTTTTTTATATTTTCTTTTTGTAATTTAAAATCATTTTTTTATATAAATATTATAACTTTTTTTTTATTTTTATTTATTTATTATTATTATTTTTTTTTTTCTTTGAAAATCATTAAAAATAATTATTTTCATTTTCAAATTTAATATGTTAATTTTTTTTTTGGCAGGCAGAGCCAGTCCCCGGAATTTTGGATATTCTTAAGAATGAAACATTTTTTCAGCTATTTGTACCACTGTGCAGTAAGTGGTGAAAGGGTCCACCCAGCTTGAGCAATTGCCTTAGTTCCGTATTGAGTAAGAAGGGGCCAGTAATCAAACACTCACTCGCTGGCTCACTCACACACTCACTCACTCACTCGCACACTCGGTCAGTCAGTCACTCACTCGGTCAGTCAGTGAGTCCATCGACAAGTTAATGATCTTTAAAAAGCTGGCCAGTTAAGCGATCGTTCAAAGTGACCAATTTAATCTCAGGCAGGGGACTCTTTTGAGAAGCAAAAAACGCACACAAAAACACCCACTCAAAAATAAAAGAAGCAGAAGGAGGAGCAAGAGAGAGAAGAAAAACTGTAAAAAAATAAATTGTATCAAAAAGTGAAGAGAAGAAGGAACGCAGACAAGACAGGACAAGACAGAACGAACAGGACAGAAGAGTAGAGGCGAGGAATATATTGGAATGGAATGGTCTGGCAAGGAACAGAATGGAATGGGGCAGATCTGATTACAGTTTGAATGCCTGCAATGAACCAGAAAAATTTCATTCTGCTCATGTGGAGTGTAAAGATTCTGGCTGCGGGCAAATATATCCACTGGACAGACAGACAGACGGACAGATGGACGGATGGACAGACAGGACAAACAGGTGCTGCTCTCAAGCAAATTCTTTCTCTTCTTCTTCGTTTTTTTTTTTTTTTTTTTTTGGTTTGACTTGGCAAGCTTTTCCTCAGTCCATCTTTGTCTGTTAGAGTGAGAGAGAGAGAGTTGGCAAAGATTTGGTCTGTGGATAGTTTGAGCCATAAAAACGTGACTGCTGGCAACAAGTTGGCCAAGAAGCAAGACCAAGCGATACCCTGGTTAGCAAGGAGGCGAACCATCCAAAAAAAAATAACAAAAAAAACAAAGGTGGTGAAGTGCGGCAACATAGCCTGAAAGCAGAAACTACGACAATTACAGTTATTTTATGAATTTGCAGAGCATAACCGGCGGCATAGAAAAATTCAATAAATAGAAGAGAGCAACCAAATACCGAGTGAGCGAGACAAACAATGTTGGCACTTTTCTAGAGCAAAACTGCAACACAAACCACTTTACTCTGCAAAGAGAGCGGAAATTTAATGAGTCCCCCCTCCCCCCTCCATGGAATTTCTCCTAAAGCTGTCACACTTTCAGTTAGAGTTTTGTAATTACAAAACTTGCAAGTTGCAAGTTGCTAACCATCCATGGCCGCCAACCAGCTCTCGGGAATCAACTGATGATTGCTTTGGCTGCCTCAGTATTCATTAAATTTCTCTCGGGGGAGAAGTAGTTGCAAGTTGCAAGTTGCATATTTTTTTGTAATGAAGCATTTAGCCTGATTATGAGAGCTCGCTTCGAAATGGTTCAGAGGGAGGCGTGAGTTCGGTCATGCCACAAAATCCTAATGGGCCATCATCTCAAGTGACGTGGCAAAATGGTGTGTGTGTGTGTGTGTGTGTGTGTGCCTCAAGTGGCTGGTACAGTTGTGCTCGGGGACATATTTATCGATTTGTAGACTTTTTGGACATAACCAACCTGTTGCCAGGTAACCCTCACCCCCTTTCTCCATAAACACCACAAAAACAAATTACACTGCCCTAAAAACAAACACACACACACACACACACACAAACACACACTCATACACATACACATGTAAGTTCGGAATGTATCAATCGCTGGTCTAGGCTAATGAGACTCGATTCGAGAGTCCTTTTTTTTTTTGGCAGTCAATAATTTTCCCATTTTGTGGTTGATTTTTTTTCTGTTTCTTTCCTTCTTCTTCTTCTTTTTCTGGAGTAAAGTAAAAAAGGTTACAACAATTTTCATTTTCTTTTTGTGAGCTGTTTCGGCTTTGGTCGTTTATTTAATTTTATTGCCTAATTTTCAACTTTGATTGCCGACCGCCCGCGCCACTTTCACGCTCGTTGACATTTCTTTCTTTTCCTTCTCTCTTTCTTTCTTTCTTTCTTTTTTTCTTGAGGTTTTTTCCCCTTACATTTTGCGCCTTGGTCGCACCAGTTTAACTTTCAATTTTATTTCCAGCCGAGATAATCAATTTTTATTTTCATTTTAGCATTTTTATGTGACGACTGCCACGGTCATTGCGGCTGTGTTAATGGGGCGTGGTTTATCGGTCCACTCCTCCAAAATGCTTAAGATTCCTAATATTACACCCAAGCTGGTGTAATTGTCTCTCTCTCTCTCTCTCTCTGTGTGTGCGGGTGAGTCTTTCTTTTCAAATTGAAATTGATTTAAATGGCAAGACAATTAACCTTTCCAAAATTATTGCTTGGCTTGCCCAGATTTGAATATATCCAAAAGAAGCTTGAAATTAATCCTACTTCAGAAATGCTTGAAAAGTATCTGAGAGATAGATGAAAGCTTCCAACAAACTTGGTAGTTTTTTGAGAATAATTTGGAAAAAGTATCTGAGAGATAAATGGAAACTTTTCATACTCAAAAAGTATCTAAGAGCTCCAAGGAGTTGGTGCGAGTTTTCTAATGTTTTGAGATTTTTATATGAAATCGATTCTAATTGAAAGTATCTGGAAGATAGTATCTAAGAGATGGCTGGTAACTCCAAGCAGTGTTTGTAAGAACCTAATTTTACTTAAAAGTATCTGAGAGATACTGGAAAACTTTTGGTACACAAAAAGTATCTAAGAGATAGCTGGACTTCTTGGCTTCGCTTTGTTAATTTTTTTGAACATTTTTTAGGAAAATATTCTTGTTTTACCTAAAAAATATCTGAGAGATACTCTGATGTTTGCCGCAGTTATAATGCATCTGAGAGATAGTATTTGTGATTATTTTTGTAATGTCTTTGAATAATATATAAAATCCATCCTATTTAAAAGTATCTGTGAGATAGTATCCGACAGATAGTTGTTAGCTTCAAGCAGTGTTTGAGGTTATTTTCTTGATTTATCCAGAATTTGTAAAGGTTTTTTTATAAGAAGTCCATTCTGCTTAAAAGTATCTGAGAGATACTTTCAAACTTTCCGTACTCATAAAGTATCTAAGAGATAGCTGGTTATTTCAAGTACTTCGGGTTACTTTCATAATTTGTTGAGAATTTCCTATGAAATCGATTTTACTTAAAAGTATCTGAGAGATACTTTCAAGCTTTTCGTACTCATAAAGTATCTAAGAGATAAGTTGTTAATTTAAAAATTTAAAATTTTTGAGTATATTATATGAAATCCATTTTACTTAAAAGTATCTGAGAGATAGCTGTTTATTCCAAGCACTTTTTAGAGTTACTTTCTTAATTCTTGGAGCATTATTTAAAAGACTCTTTAAATTAAATCTATAATAGTCGAAGGTATCTGAGAGATACTTTTAAAAAGTATCTTAAAGATACTTATTTTTTATTTTAGTAACCAAGTAAACTTCACTTTTAATCACTATAAAAATTATCTTAGAATCGAAGCTTTTCAAGAAGTATCTTTGAGATATCTGAGACACTTTTTTTCTTAGAAATATTTTGAAAAAATTCATTTAAATTGAAATTGTTTTCCAAATTCTTATAAATTTCTTTGAAGAAAAATATTCAAGTCTAAAATTTTCCTAGGAAAAAGTTGGCTTTCCTCGAATCAAAGAACAATTCAGTTCTGAGTAAAAACAAAGAAACCAATCTGGTTTGGGCCAATCTCAGCCATCATTTGTCAAAGGCAGCAAATTTTAAAGTCAATTGCCCAATATACTCAACCATGTGTGTGTGTTGGTGTGTGTGTATGTGTGTGTGTGTGTAACAGGTGTGGGCATATTGTGCTGAGGGCAGACCGTGGGTGGATGCAACCAAAGGCAGGGTGCAGCGTATATAAAAAGCTGCAGGTGTTTTCTTCTTCTTCTTCTTCTTCTTCTTTGTCTTTTGTTGTTGTTGTTGGCTTGTCTTGTCTGCATTAAAAATTCAACTCGCCAACGCCAAAAAAAAAGAAGCAAAAAGCACACACAGACGACAGCCCACAAAGATAAATCTTCAATCCGGCTGAGAAGTATCTTTCGGATACAAAATAAAAATACACATGGCTTATTACTCATTTGCAAGTCCAAAATCAAAAGATAGTCGAAAAAATAAAATAAAAATAAATAAGTTCGAATGGAAATTGGAAAATTTTCTCCCAAAAAAAAAACGATAAAAAAAAACATTGTCGCATTCTTTGAACTGGCTTGGGTGAGTATCTCATGTTTTGTCTGCCGTTGACAAAAAAAAAAAAACGGAAACGGAAGTTTACTGACAAAAACTCTTTACTTTCCCCCCCCCCCCCCTCTTTCTAGCCTACCCCCACCCCCCTCTGCCTTGGCACCTTTGATGCTGTTTAATGTCAACTGAAAAGTGCTTTTTTCTTTCAAAGTGTTTTTTTCTTCTTCTTCTTCTTCTTTGATTTAAAAATAAACTCATTCAATTATCTTTTCTTTCTTTTTTTTAATGATTTAATTTGTCTTATTAATTTGTTGTAAGCATTTTGAGACCCGTTGTTTTTCTTATTGACCAATAAAAATTTTCAAAATAAAAAAAAAAAATGGTAAATTTCGTAATCAAAAAAAAAAAAAAAAAAATCTCAATGTTATCTTCGGGGTGCCGAAGATTACAGACTCTTTTCGAAGTTGTTTCTGCCGTAAATCACATGAACGGGGTTGGTCAGTTAATAGGGCCGATTTCGATTTGTATGACAGCTATATGATATAGTAATCCGATTTTAATAAAATTAAGCACAAACGCGTATATTTATGTAGAAAACGTGTTGGCCGAGTTTTGAAAAGATCAGTCAATAAATGTGGGAGTTATTGCCTAAACCGATTTAGGTTCGTATGACAGCTATAAGATATAGTGATACGATCCGACCGATTCAAACTAGTGTACTACCTAGGTAAAAAAGAAGGCTAAGTACCAAGTTTCAGCAAAATAGCTTTTAAGACGACGGAGTAAATCGCATAGAAACAGACGGACAGACGGACAGACGGACATGGCTATATCGACTCCTCTAGTGATTCTAAGTATTCTAGATGTAACTTTTGTAGGTCTACGATGTTTGGTTCTGTGCGTTACAAACATCAGAGCAAAGTGAATAGACTCCTTTTTCTTCGAAAAGAGTCTAAAAATTGAATCATTAAAAAAGCCACAGAGTCGTCCGAGTCGGTTGAATTGTGACAAAATGCCCCCTGGGGAGGCAAATCGAGACAGTTCGAGGCAATCATTTGGCTTTGCCTGATTTTTTCCTATTTTATTGCCAACTTGAATGCCCTTCGATTTCCTACGAAATCAAGAAAGAGTCTATCGATTTTTTCACTCATTTGAAAAGAAATTCCAAAATTATTTTATTTTGTTCCCCGAAAGATTCTAAGTTCCTGGAATCCAGAGAGATCCTGAGAGTCCCTGAGATCCCGAGAGATCCTAAGAGTCCCTGAGATCCCGAGAGACCCTGAGATCCCGAGAGATCCTGAGATCTTGAGAGACCCTGAGAGTCCCTGAGATCCCGAGAGATCCCAAGAGATCCTGAGTTCGTCCTGTTTAGATGATTTTCCCCTTTTTATATAATGAAATATCTTTTAGATTTTTTCCCAAAAAAAATATATATTTCTAGAAATTTTTCCCATAAAGGGTTAAGCATTTTTTGGGGATCAAATGAAATTCCCAAATAATGACGACTTTTGCAGGTTTTTTTTTTTATCAATGAAATTCACTTCCCCGTCATCCCCCGCACTCTCTGCTCTCTCACACACACACACATAAATAAGACCAAGCGATAAGGCCAAGCCATAACCCCCCCCCCCCCCCCCTCATTGCATTTCGGCATTTGGCAATTTGTTTATTTGCCTCCGATTGCGCCGGCAGTCGACTTTGCTTGTATTTGCTTTTCCCCTCTCCGCCACCGCCGTCGACGTCCTCGTTTATTTATGTACAAAAAAAAAAAGATACAATTTGTTAACCGAATAGATAAACACCGAAGCGCTAATGGTTACCCCTCACCACACCACCCCCTCCAACCAGAGTGGTCCGACCCACGCACAAATTGTTGTCCGTCCACTCGGCGCTTTCTTATCGGCAATTTCCAAATAAACCAATGGACCTGCCCTCAAACCCCACCACCACCGCCGCTGCCACCCCCCCTCCAGATCAATGGGGAAGCAATATCATTCAATATGTTTTCATTTTGTTCAGGTGGCTGAACTCCCCCACTCCCCCACCTCTCCACCCTCTTTGGCTGGGTTTATCGGTCATCGTTGGGTCAAGGAATAGTTTTGTGCAACTGCCAGATAAGCCAAGTGGCGACTACTTGGCCCACGGGGTGGGTGGGTGCATTTGATCAAGTTTGAGTCACAAGTTGACTTTTGAGGGAATTTTCTTCTTTTCTCTTTTCTTTTTGTATTTCCACAAATTTCCAAGGCTGATAAATGTTTTTCAGATTTGTCTGAATCCAAAAGGGAAAAACTCTATCTTTTTTTTGATCAGAAATTAAATAGAGAATATGAACCTGAGACTGAGCCTATATAGACCTGGCGTACCCTTTTTGGGCACACTCCAAATTTTCCTATTCTTTCAGACTTTTTTTTCAAAATAAAATAAAATATTAAATAAAATTAAGAAAAAATAAAATAAAATCATTGAAAAATTGTAACAAATATAAAAAATATTAATTGAAAAAAATAAAAAAAAGCAAACATTAAAACCAAATAAAAATTATAAAATAAAATTCCAAATTATTAAAATAAAATTAATTATAAAAAAATATTCTTAGTCGAAAAAATATATCATTGAAAACAAAACAAAATATATATTTAAAAAATATCAAATTATTCAAGAAAACAAATTTTCAATTATAAAATTTTGTCAATCTTCAGAATTTTCTTTTTAACCCAAAAAGTAAAAAAAAATTTTTTGTTGTTAATTATTTCAAATTTTTTATTGTTACGTTTTTAAAATTTGTTTTTTTTTTTATTGTTTTATTTTTTTATTTCTTTATTTTTATCAATTTTTATTATTGTTATTTTTTTTATTTCAATTGAATTGAATTATTTTAATTTTATTTGATTATTTATTTTTATTTATTTCTTTCTTTATTTTTAATTTTATTAATTTTTATCATCATTCATTATTAATCATTAGTTTTATTTTAGAATTTTTTAATTTCTTTATTCTTATTCATTTTGTATTTTTTATTATCCTTTTCAAAAACTTTTGAAGAATTACAATTTTTTGTATTAATTTTTTTTTTTTTCAAACGTTTGAATTATTATTTTATTTTTCTTTTATTATTTTATTTTTTTTTTTTTTGAGTATTTTTAAGACTTTCAAATCTCAAGATGAAAAAGAAGAAGAACACTCCAACTCGATAATCAGTTTAGTTTGGAATCCAGTCTCGGGAAGCTACTGTGTCTGCTTTTTCTTTTTTTCTCCGATTACTAAGATTCTGGATTATATTTTTCCTAAGCCAAATCAAATTGTAAAGAATTAAAATACAAGATTCAGATTTTTCGATATATAATTTTCAATAATTTTTCCGAAAATTTGACCTCTTTTTAATTTTATTAAATTATTTTTGGTGGCATACGAAAATTTTTGTTAATTTTTAATTTTCATTCAAAACTTACTTGGCAAAATTTTTTTGGTAATTTCCTTCTTTTTTTTTTTTTGCTGTTTTTGAGAAAATTTTTTTCCTCTCCTTTTTTACACTTTTTTTCAACTTCTTACAGATTATTTATTAATTTTTTTTTTTGGTTCATTGATTTAAAATTTTAGCTTTATGCATTTTTTCATAGCTAAAAAAAAATAAACACAACAACAAAAAATTATGTAAAAAAAATTATAATGAATATTTTTCAACTTTTCCATTTTGGGAAGTTTTCCATTTTATTTTTTTTTTTTGTTAATTTTTTTTTTTAATTTTTTTTTTAACTTTTTTCGTTTTTCTTTTTGATTTATTTATTTGCATAATGCATTTCATTGTGTATTCATTCATTCATTCATTCATTCATTCGTTCATTCATTCATTTATTCATTCATTTGAACCATAAATCTTTTTTGCTCTGCTGCAGTCAAGTTTGTTGTTGTTGTTTTTGTTGTTGTTGCTTGTCGAATCTGTGAAACTTTTTGATTTGCATTTATGGCCAAGTTGAAATGAAATAAATTTTATTCAAATCGAATGCAAATTTACTTCTTCTTCTTCTTCTTCTCGACGGAAGCCCAGTTGTGTGTTTGGGTTTGGGTTAAGGTTTTTTTTTGCCCACAAATAAACAGTTAATAAATGCTAACCGCAAATAACTGAATAGACCAGGCCTAACGGCTGCTGCAACTGCCCCGCCTCACCCCTCCCCTCCCCTCCCCAGCCCAGCTTGCACCTTACAAGTGGCCACTCATCATGAGTATTTTCTTTTTCCACTTTTTTTTTCTTTTTTTTTTTTTTCGTTGAGCTATTTTTATGCCTTCTGCTGGTGAGGAGTGGAGCGGTGGTAACGGGGGGGTGGGGGGTGAGTGAAAGAGTTTTGACTCCCAAGAGGGTCTTTTGGCGGCACTCAAGTGTTTTTTGTCACTCTGATAATTTCCATGAACTCGAAACAAAATTAACACCTCTCAAGAAAAAAGCCAACACAGAGAACAAGAATCGATTGATCTGAAAATTATTGTGGTTCTCACGAAACCGGAAATCACCGCCCCTCTGCCCCCTCGACTTGTCCGAGTTTTTGGCAAATGAGTCAGACTTGAGATGAATTTGCCGCTGACCATGGTGAAGGCTTTGATAATTGACAAGACAAGGGTTACGGCGGGAGGGGGAAGGGGGCCGGGAGGGGAGTTAGAGTAATTAATTGAACGGGTTTTCTCATTTAGAGTTTTGCTTTTGTTTTCTTCTTCTTCTTCTTCTTACTTTTCGCTGTACTTCAATTTAGTTAAATTACAAAAAAAAGCACCAAACCAAAAACAACAATAACAACAACAAGAATAACAAGAGTTTTGCTAGCGGCAAAAAAAAGTAACAAAAACAAAACAGAAAGAGAAACAAAAAAAAAGCAAAGAAAATAGCGCCGCTATCGTTTTTGTTCCCTTTTCATTTTTTTTTTTTCTTCTTCTTCTTTTTGTTCTTTTTGGGTGCTGTTATTTTTTTTTCGAAGCTTTTG
The DNA here is from genome assembly GCA_037075145.1 of Scaptodrosophila latifasciaeformis. Lineage (NCBI taxonomy): Eukaryota > Metazoa > Arthropoda > Insecta > Diptera > Drosophilidae > Scaptodrosophila > Scaptodrosophila latifasciaeformis. The sequence goes on from JBAMCM010000428.1 coordinate 9,195,587, forward strand.
TTTTTGTTTAAAATTCCCGCGGCAGTTTTTTTTTACTTTTTTTTGTGTTCAGCAAAACTTAAGTAAATAAAATGAATTAAACACACACACACACATACACATACACACATACACACATTCGCACCAATACGCTTGCAAGCCTGCATATGCAATCGCATTTTGTATGTAACGGTAACTGGCACATGAACATAAAATGTAAAAAAAAGGGAATAATACAACTTAAAATTATTGAGAAAAACGCAATGCCACGAAATTTATGTTAATTCTTTATTATTGTTATTTATTTATTGTTGTTGTTTTGTTCGCTGTTTGCCTTGCACACAAACTCGATTTTGATCGACTCACACACACTCAAACAGTGTCAGACCCGTAAGACCAAACCAACACATAGAGTTGGGATCCACGCGTGTTTGCGAGGCAAACGAAACACAACACAAAAAAAAAATAAATTTCACTTGTGAAATGACCGCAGACCGTTTAAAAAGTTCGTCCGTTGCTTGTGGAACGTAAAATATAACTGAAAAACTGTTGGCAGCACTCAGGCCAACCAAGCATAGACAGAAACAGAAGCAGAAGCAGAGCCAACAGCAGCAGCAAAAAAGAGCCGAACGAAAAGCTTCGTGTATGCGAGCGCACAACACCCCCGCACTTTTCGTTTCCCAAACAACTCAACCAAACCAAACCCAAACCAACCAACCAACCTACCCGAGCAACCCAAAACGTAAACGTAACATTACAGTGAACATGTGTGTGGAAGCTCTTGCTCTCTCGTTTGCTCTTGACGCTGCCATAACGCCGACTAACGGATGCTGCTGTCGCTGTGTTTCAGGCAGACAGAAAGAGAGAGAGCGAGAGCGCTAGCGCTAGCCAGAGAGTGTGGAACTTTGCAATGGTCGGCAGAGCAAGCAGCCCACACTGTTTTTGGGCGACTCTTCGCTGCGCTAGCGAGTAAGCTAAGGCAGAGAGTGAAGGGCAAGCGAATCCGACTGTGGGCTGCATTGCTAGCATGCGAATAAAAATTCCACAAATCGCATGCGTTTTTATATTGAAAGAGGCGTCGTCGTCGCATCGTGTGCTGTTTTGTTTTGTGTTGTGTTGTTTGGCTCAGGCAGATCGTTGTTGCTGATTGTTCGTTCGGCCGCCTGTGTCCCCTCTGCCAACCCACCCATCCACCCACTCTGTGTCAGGCGATCAAAATCAGCAACAAGCCGGCAACAACAAAGCTCATACATTGTGTCTGATACAGGGTGTGTAAATGATGGCACGGGTGAGTGTATGTGTGTGCTGTTGCTGTTGCTGCTGCATGTATGAAAAACCGCAATGCCGAGTGGCCGCAGGCCAAAGTAATAAAAATGCGTTTGCTTTAATTTTTTATTTTGTGGGCATCGAGCATGAAGATTTTGCAGTCTTAAATTAAAACAGATGCAGGAGGCAAAATGCAACATGCATAAAAAAAAACTTAAACCTATAAAAAGACTAAATAAAGCCATGGAATGAAGAGATACCAAAAAATGAAATTCGACTCCCAAAAAATAAATAAACTGGAATTCAATGACGATCATTGATCAATCAATCAATTGTGGATTACAATCAAAACAAAATGAAAAAATAAAAATAAAAATTACTCTGAAAATAAAAGCAAACAAATCGTGCCCAACTTCAATATTTGATTAATTCTTCTTCTTCTTACAATTTCTGTCTGTCCGAATGCAGTGCTCCAATTACACACACACAAACAAACATGTAAATGGCCGAAAAGCTCAACCAAGCATGCGGTGTGTGCGTATAAAATAAAAACAAAATAAAACAACTATGTAAATACAGCCCAGCCGAGCCAGCAGACAAGACCAAAAACAGAGAGTGAGTAAAAGAGATGGCAAGGGTGAGAGAGAGAAAGAGAGAGTGTGAGAGCAAAAGCATGTGAGGGCCGAAGAGAGCGCTGATCGCTGTTGGTTTTTGTTTTTGTTAAGGAAGTGGAACGTATTCGTTCGTTCGGCCAGAGTGTGGGTGCCATCTTAATGCGTTTGTGTATGTGTGTGTGTGTTTCTGATTGTTTTTATTGCTCTTGTACTGAAGTTGTCTCTTCATGGTTTTTCTTGTTGTTGTTGCGGCATTGTCATGGCAACTTGAACGTGGGAGACCGCAGCGATCAACCAAGAGTTTTGTCTTATGCTGCTTCTACTTCTTCTTCTTCTTGTTTTTTTTTGTTTTTGTTTTATTATTGTCGCCCTTTTTATTAGTTTTGCTCTTGTCTTATTTTGCTTGTAGGCGTCGCACAAGCCAAGCCAAGCCAAATCCCAGTCAAGCCCCAAACCAGCTGTTTGCCTTCACTCGTAGATCATGAACTTTTGAAAGAAGAAGAAGACAGGCTACAAGCGGCCTTAGTCAATAAGAGTGAGTGAGAGAGAGAGGGAGAGGCAAAAGTCTGTTTGACTGCAAAATTGACCACCTTTAAAATTTTGGAAAATCTCCTACTCACTTTTTGGGGTCTTTTGCGGCTTTTTCGTGTATAAATCAAAATTAATGCCAACCAATTATTAATTAAAATAATTAATGGGCCACTAAGGACCCAGGACTTAGACAAGGGTACTCTTCGTCCTAGGCAAGGGTCTGGCGACGGGGTAGGGAGGGGGAGGGAGCAAGAAAAAATTAATGCTTGGACCCTCCCCAAATCGGAGTCATAATTATGCAAAGCCGGGACGAGGTTCTGGGGGCAACATGTGCCCAAAATGACCCCAGGGGAGGGAGGTGGTGAATGGGAGGGAGGGGGGGTAAGGTTGGTCTTATATTAGAGCAATTGAAAAACTATTGGCAATATGAAAAAGCCACTATAAACCAGAAAGCCACCCCAAGCCAGGCAATCCCCACCCACCACCCCCCATTCCCCTTTGGCATGTGTAATGAGCAAAGGGGCGAGTGTGTGCGTGTGTGTGTGTGTGTGTGTGTCGCGCAATTAATGTCACCACATCCTTTGGGCCTTATTAATGTCCTTGAGCATCAGGAGGGGAGTCTGGCCATTAATGCGACCCGTTGTACGACAACCCGCAGCCCCCCCCCCTCGTCCCTCTTTCCTTGACTTGGCATAGGCAAAAGTCCGATGAAAACAATTAATTTGCCCATAATGCAATTTATATTGGTTTCCAAATGGTTTCTCTATGGTTGAGCCTCCTCTTACCACCCTCCCACCACCCCCCCTCATCGACCTGGGTTAGCCACATAATGTGCATATTTCTGGTTATTGTTGCCTCGGCCCCCAAAGTCGAGAGTGATTAATTATTTAAATAGGCAAACCGGCAGACGGGCCAAAACAATAAACCGACAAAATTCGAAATACTCAAAACCAAATCGACTGGAATCCTGGACTCCTCCTGGACTCCTGGTTCCTCCTTGATCCTGGGAAACCAAGACAAAACAATTGAAACGATTGAGAATGAAACATTTGTTGGGGAATATGGGAATCAGGGTCAAGAAATCTGAATGAAAAGACTCAGGTTCCCCCCTTCCCCCTCCTGTCAAAGTCAAATCAATTGTCAAAATCGGAAACTAAATAAGCTAAATCAGAACAACAACAACAACACTTGAGAATCTGAAGCCAAAGTGGCTCCGAACCGACGACAGTCTTGACAGATTACCACCGCCTCGGCACAGATGGGAGACATCTGTTGGATTTATTTATGCCCCAAGACTGGCGATAATTATGGAATCAAAGAGAAAGAAAAAGACAAATAAGAAGAAGCAGAGAAGAACTTGAAGAGTGAGAAGATCTTGAGAAAGAAAATCTTGAGAAAGAAGATCTCAATACTCCAGCTCAAAGATCCTGGAGATATATATATATAATCTTATTTGATTGAAATAATCTTGATAGATTTCCGAAGAAATCCTAGCAACTAAAAAGTCTGAAAAACCTGAGAAAAATAAACGGATTAATTATCAGAAATTTCCCTTATTGTATTTCTTTTTTTTATGACTTATATTATCGGATAAATTTGGGATTGGATCATTCCGATCTTTTCAAGCTTCTTATAATTTCCAATATCAAATTTCATTAGGATTGGACTAGAAATAAACGAGATATAAACAAGACTGTTGGGTCTATGTGTCCCCAAATATTCAAAAGATTTAAGATCTTGTGGATAAGTCGTTAAGCTACCGAGTTATCTATGGGACATCCATGGTATGATATCTCCCTATATAATAGCTCGATCCAAATGAAACTTGGTAGACCCATGTGTCACCTTATAAGTATTCAAAATGTCCAAAATCTTCAAGATACATTGATAAGCTACCGAATTTTCTATGGTATATCTATGGTATGATATCTGTCTATATAACAGCTCGATCCAAATGAAACTTGGTAGGCCTATGTGTCGTTTCATAAGTATTCAATATATTTAATATGCCTAAAATATATTGATAAATACTCGAGATTTTTCAAGATATTCGTGACAGCTCTTTGCTATGATATGGTAGTCCGAATCAGATGAAACTTGGTAGCCCTATGTGTCGCTTCATAGGTATTCAAAATATCTAAAATGCTTAGGATACTTTGAAAAGTTACCGAGTTATCTATGGTATGATATCTCTCCATATAATAGTTCGATTCAGTTGAAACTTGGTAGGCCTATTTGTCCCCATATGCCCAAGATTGGTTGATAAATAGACAAGAGATTTCAAGGTTTAAGATCTAGGTTGATCCAAAAGGAACTCTTTCGGCTTGTCTGTCGCCTTATGAGTATTCTGAGTTTCTTATATGTCGCTAAACAACAGAGATATCTGTAAGATCTTTGGGGAATATCTATGGTATGTTATCTCTATAAATAATAGCTTGATCCAAATGAAACTTATAACCCCTTATAAGTATTCCGAGTATCCAATATGCTCCAGATTAAATTTTGGAGGTACACCAAAAACCCCTCTAGGTTTATATGTATTGGCTCAATCAAGTTGAAATTCGGTAGACAGGTAAGTCTGCTTATAGGAATTTCAAGACTTAAATGGAATCTAAAAAGCTCTTAGATTACTGGAGATATAACCAAAACCAATTTAGACTGGTTCCAACCAAAAAGCAGGCCTCAGCTCTGACTAACTTCAAAGAAGTAGCAAAAATACTAAAGGCATGGCTGGGCTTAAGTCCAGGGGGGAAGTTCAGGTGGTAGATCCAGGTGATAGATCCAGGTGGTATATCCAGGGGGGCGTGGGGAGGGGGTGTAAGGTACTTTAAAATACTTACAAAACCAGCTAAGAAATTGACAGACTCAACTCACCTGCAAGAAAAAGAAGAAAGAGAAAACAAAAAATGTGTTACAAATTAATTCAAACAACAAAAACAACAACAACAAAATTTTGTTATTCCCAAATAACAACAACAACAACAAAAGTAGCGTGCAAAATAATTAAAAACTTTATGAGCTGCTTTTTTTTTTGTTTTTTTTTGTTAAATTGTTCGGAGCCTCCCAAAGGCCATCGCATCGACAGGATCAAAATAATGTTGGCCAAAGCAATTCAACTCTGCCCTCTCCCCTTCCTCCTCTCCCCCCACCTTTCAAGATTTTTTTACGACTTCCCCCAAAAAAAAAATAAATAAAGAAAAACAAGTGAAAAGCTGTCCTAAAAGGCAGCGGGGAGAGGGAGCGGGCGCAGAGGTGAAGGGGGGAGGGGGTGAGGGGGGTAACAAGTTCTTTTTGGCTGACTTCAGGTCTGTAATTAAATAATGCCCAGGCCTCAGGCCAAGTTAAAAAAAAGTGGAGAGGAGTGTGAGAGGGGGGGGGGACCAAGACTTCACAGCAGCCAGGGAAAAATATCTCCGTGTCTATTGAAGTTGAAGTTGCTCACTGTACACATTACAACAACAACAACAACAACAAGTGGGTGGCTCCAGTGGATGAGAGAGGGAGTGGGGGGGGGTATAAGGGAGCCCAACAGAGAATTGAGAGCAAAGTTGGCCAAAGAGGAGCAACTCCAAAATGATGGCTGCCCAGTGTGCTCAGCGTGTGTGTGTGTGTGTGTGTGTGTGGTCCCAGACAGCAAATAGTCACACACACACACACACACACAACAATTGCTCCCCTAGGATAAATTAATAAATTTTCAAACGAAAGTTGCCACCAAAAACGGAAGAAAAAAAAAAAAGAAACAGAGAAAAACTGCGAGAATGTGTGTGTTGGGCTGAGTTGCCACTGGGGACTCGGAGACAAACAGTCCAAGAGAGAGACAGAAAGCGAGTGAGAGTGAGAGGGAAACAGAAATAATCATTAGACCAAATTGCTCCCAACAACAACAACAACAACAGCAACTTTTTTTTCCTGCAAAATTCATTTCATTTCAGTTGTGTCAACCAAGTCAAGCCAATCCCCCCCCCCCCCCCTCTCCTCATCAGGCAAACCCACACACCCCTTTCCTTCAAAGGCAACTCGAAACGCATCAAAAGTCACAAAAAAAGAAGAAGAAGAAGAGAGAAAAAAATATGCCAAATGACAATTTTTATTTTGTCAACTTTCTCCAACACACACACACTCACACACACACTCACACACACACACACACACACAGAGCAAAAGGTGACAACATAAGCGATGAGATCCATGAAAATGAAGGGGGAGGGGGGGGGGGGGCGGACAACGGGAGTTGAAATGGAAAAGGCATAAAACGATCAGGTGACCAAATCAACAACAACAACAACAACAACAAAGATCTTTTTTTTTCTGTTTTTTTTTTTTTTTGTGAAACATAAAACTTTTCTTTTTTATTGGGAAAATTTCCTGGGATCACTGGCCGAGCGGCAATTCCAAAAGTTTTCCATTTTAGAAAATTTCAAAATTTTTATTTTTTTTTGTTTTTTCTTGAAAAAAAAGAAAGGACTCCAAATTTAATTTGATAATTTAATTTAATTTAATTTAAAAATAATTTTAGTTTTTATTATTATTTTTCAATTAAGAAAAAAAATATATATATTTTATAGTTTGATAAAAAAAATGTTAATTATTTAAAAAAAAATTAATAAATTTTTTTTTTTTTTTTTAATTAATTATTTTTTGTTTTTTATTTACTTTTAAATTTGATACAAAATAAAATTGATTAAAAAATTCTAATTAAATTAAAAAAACAAATAAATTTTGTATTTATTTTTATTTATATTATTTATTTATTTTTTTAATTTATTTTTTTTATTTACTTTTATTTTTTTTTTATATATAAATAATCTTTAATTATTAAAAAAAATTTAAAATATTTATAATCTTTATAATTTTATTTAAAATAATTATTCGCAAAATTAATTGTTTTACTTATTAAATAAAAGAAATTATTTATTTAAGGAATCATTAATTAATTATTTTTAGAAAATATTTTGTAATTTTTTAAAATTATTTATGAATTAATTATTTTTTCAACATTGGAAAATATATTTTTTTCAGCAATCATAAATTTATAATTATCTTTAAGTCTTTATAATTAATTTATTTTTTATTTTTTTTTTAATTAATTTTGAATAATTTTTTTTAATCATTTTCGGATTTGAATTTATTAAATAAATAAAAAATTTTAATCATTTTCATTTATTTTATTTTTATAATTTTTTTTTAATTTATTTTAATTTATTATTTTTATTGCACAGTACATTTTTTTTATTTATTTATTTATTTTATTCTTTTTATACTTTTAATTTGGATATATTTTTTAATATGTTTTAAATTCTTATGTGTTTGAAAGTAACGATATTTCAATATGTATAAAATAACAATCTGGCATCTCATGTTTGAATAAACCATTGTTCGCAAACGAAATAGAGAAAGACTAGTCTAGTTGCACATGCCGAAAAGGTATCATTCTTGACCGTGGCGCGTTCGTTAATTTTTTACTCAAGACAATATTGTAATCGTAACTTAAACTGTAACAACACATCTTATAATTAAGCAAATCCACTGGAAATAAATGAAGATATAATAATAAAAAACCCCAATATCTAACATTATGTATTTTTTTTTTTACAAATTTTTTTTAATTTTTTTAACCTTTTTCAAATAATTTTTTTTTTATTTTCAAATTTAATTCTTTATTATTTTTATCCAACTTTTTGTTGTCCAGGTTCATTTTTTTTTATTTTTTTTTCCAATTCGAAAATTTTAATTTTTATACTAATTTTTTTTTTCAAATATTTATTTATATTTTTTATACTCTTTTTTTCTCAAATCCATTTTTTTCTCAAAATTCAAAAATCTTAATTTTTATAAATTTTTTTCATTTATTTAATTTTCTTTTTCATTCACAAATTTGATTTATTCTATTTTTTATGATTTTCCACTCCATTTTAACTTTGTAATTTTTCTTGTGAAAATAAATCATTTATCGAAATGAATTTTCTTTAAAAATTCCCCAAAACATTTCGAGAAAATTTGAGAAAACTTTCTCAAATTAAAAACAGAAGAAGAAGAAAAATCTTGGGCTACATTTTTTTTTTTTTTTTTTTATTTCAATTTGCATTTTTCACACTTCATCAATAACTTTTCCGGCCGACCAAAAAAGAATGCTCCAGCCAAATCCCTTCCCCCCTCGCCCCCATCCCATTGGAATGGCTCGAAACATTTGGTTTCGTTTTGGCTAAAATTTTATTGCTTGGGTCAACCCTTTCATTGAAGACAAGTGAAAGCTATAAAAATGACTGGGGAAATGTGAAAAACATTTCCACACCAACAAAAAAAAAAAAAAACTAAAACAAAAACAAGAAGAAAAAAACACACAAATAAAACACTAAAAATGAAACACACACAAATGAGAAGAAGAAGAAGAAGACAAAGCAGCTAAGAGAATATGCAGAGGGGAGCGGGGACGGGGGGAGGAGGGTGGTGAGCGTGGCGGAGTGGGGGGGGGGGGGGGTGGCTCGTCCAAAATGGCAAACAATATTTTTGCACAAAATTTCCCTTTTCATTGAGTGGGCGGGGTCAAATGTTTGACTGGGCTGAAGAAGAAGAAGAAGACGACTAAGAAGAAGAAGAAGAAGCTGTGAAAAGTTGGTGAAAAAGTTGTGAAATTAGCGTCGCTTCAATTTAATCAACAAAAACACTTTTTATTGTTCTCCACCAAAAATTATGACATTGTTGTTATAATGGCGATTACTCTTCTTCTTCCTTCCTTCCTTCCCCTTCTTCCATCCTCTTCTTCTTCATCTTGTTATTCTTTTGGCTGTTGGCTTTGTTATTATTGTTATTGTTGTTAATGTTGCAAACTGTTATTGTTATGCAGACAATTAAGGCAATACGATAAAAATACTCAAATAGAGTGAGACAGAGATAGCAATAGAGAAAGAGTGAGAGAGATAGAGCGACAGGGTTAAGCAGCTTCTGTCAGACAAGCTGGAAATGAGCTTAAACGACCAAAGTCAAGCATCAAACGTTTGTGCGGGCTAAGCGGGTGGGAAGGGGTTGATTCTGCACAGCTCTGGTGAGGGGGGGGGGGAGGAGGGGGTTGTCAGTGTTAAGCAAATGAGAAATTATGTTGATGGCAGCTAAAAATTAAGGATAATGCCTTTTTATGGTTTAAGGTTCACAATGAGCCCTTCAAATTATTCACCCCCCCCCCCCTCTCCTCTTCACCTTCACCCTCTCCCTTTCAAGTTTTGCCCAGCTGGCTAAGCCAGGCCAGGCCAGGCGAGGCCAATTGCAAACATTTGGTCAACACAAATTGTTGTTATTTTTAAGCTTCTTCTTCTTCTTCTTTATCTTTTTGTTGTTTTTGTTGTTGTTGCCTGCCAGCTGCTTTGGCATAAACAAACCGATCGAGCTGACAGGGAGAAGCCGCCCTGTGTCACTCGACAATGATCGATCGATTTTTGACTGAAAAAAAACAAATATCTTCATTTGTTTTCTTCTTCTTCTTCATTTTTTCTTCTACTCTCCAAAAAAAAATGGCAACTTTTTTTTTCTTTCTCCACTAAAAATAGATGAGCACTTCAGTTTGTCTAAGTATTTGTCGATGGGTTTTTTGCCTCCCAGTGACCCACATTTATTGCTCAAGACTTTTCTATACTCTTTTCCAAAAAAAACGAAAAAATATATAAAAAATTTTAAATTTTCAAACAAGAAAAAAACTTGAAAAATTATTGATATTTTTTCAGGTCAAATAAAGACATTTTTTTTAAAATTCCAGGAAAAATTTCAAGATGAAAAAATAAAAAAATTTATATGAAAAAAATTGAAAAAAATATTAAATAAATAATTTAAAATAAATAAAAAATACATTTTTCAAAAATTAAAAAATAAATGGAATTAAACAAATTTAGGAAAAATTTTTAAATATGTTTTTTTTCAATATTAAATAAATAATTTTAAATAATTAAGAAATAAATTTTTCAAAAATCTCAGAAAATAAAAAATTTTAATAAAATTGAATTGAAAAAAAATATATAAAAAATGTTAAGATATTTTTTACAATATTAAAGAAATAATTTGAAATAATTAATAATTAAAATAAATCATTTGAATAAATTAAAAAAATAAATTTTAAAAAATATTTCAAAAATACAAGAAAATTAGAAAAAATAATATATTAGAAAAAGAAATACAAATTAATCAAATTAAATATTTTTTTTCACTAATTTTAATTTCAAAATAAATCAAAAAATATTTTAATTAATTAAATGAGCCGTCAAAGAGACAAGAAAATTAGGAGAATTTCCATTTAATTTTAAATAAATTTAAACCATTTTTTTTTTCGAAAATATTTCAAAATCGCAAAAAAATTAAAAAATAAATATTAAAAATGTTTAATTTTTATTTTAATTTAAAATTAATAAAATTTTGTTTGAATAAATATTTCCAATAATTATTCCGAGTTCAGATCAATGATTTTTAAACGAATTAAAAAAATTATAATAATTTTAACAATTAAAATAAACAAAAAATTTTAAGAAAAAAAAAATATGAATAATAAATAAATATTTCCAATAATTAAAAAAAAAATCCTAAGAATCTGAAAAAATATTTATATTAATTTATTTTGAAGTCAAAAAATTTGCTTGTATAAAAAAAATACAGAAAATATTTCTAAAAAAAAAAATTAAATTATCAGAAAGAAATTCCCAATAAATTCTAAAAAAAAAACTATCAAAAAGAGTATCCAATTTGAAGGTATTTGTTCGGTCATTTTGGCAAAAGATTTTACAAGTTTTTATTTTTTGGGCACTCACCGAAACTGAAAGAACTTTTCCAGAAAATGTCGCCCCAGGCCGCTTGTGGTCATCATTCTGGCCGGGCGAGGGATCCCAGCTCATTCAAAATGTGCGATTATTTTTTTTTTCTTTGAGATTTTTTTGAATTTCTCTGGGAGAAAAAAAAAACAGGAAACGCGAAACGACTCACTCGCTGGGGCAAATTTTAATATTTATTTTTGTGAAAATCGCAGCGAGCAATTGCGCACTTTCAGAACAAAATCAACTGCGCTTTTCACAAAGGAAAAACAACAACAACAACAAAAACAAAAGCCAAACTAATCAACAAAAAGATAGAAAAACAAAAATCGAGAAATGCACAAACCGAAATGCCGAGCGGAGCATTTTTTTTTTTTTTTTTTGCACAATCACAAATTTTTTCTTTTATCTAAAAAAAAAAAAATAATAATAAATTTTTGTATTTTTATTTTTTTTTTTTGCTTGAAAAAAAGGGGGGTGGGGTGAAGTCTGAAGAATAAATTTTTATATTTTGAAAATTTCAAAAAAAAAAAAATATTGAAATAAATTTTGGATATATTTTTATATATTTTTTTTGATTACCCATAAAATCTTTGATTTATTTCAAAAAAAAAAATTATGAATCATTTCAACCGAATAATTTGTTTCTTTTTAATTAAACCAAAAAAAAAGAAAAGAAAAAGCTAAAAATTAATTTACTCAAAAATTCATTAAATTAATTTGATTTTTTTCTTGTGTTGCTTCTTCTTCTTCTTCTTTGCTGTTTGCAAAATTGTCTACTTGATGAGTTTTTCTGGGTGTTTTTTTTTATTTTGCTTGCTTCCTCTTTCTCTCTTTGGCATTTTTGTTGCTGTTGTTCAATTTACCGTTAACCAGGTTACACAAGTCAGCAAAAAAAAAACAAGAAGAAGAGGAAGCATTACTGGAAAAAGAATCAAGCAAATGACTGAAGTGTTCATAGTCATATAAAATCTTCAACAACAACAACAACGACAACGTTTGTCGTTTTCTTCTTCTTTTTATTTTTTTGAAAAGATTTTGTCTTTGGCGAATTCCGTTTAATTTTTTTGCGTCATGAATCAGTGAAATGTGCCTGGAGAGGAGCTTTTATTCTTCAAACTTCAGAGGGGCGGCAGTGGGGGTCTTGAAAGAATTCAATACACTTTTTTTTTTTTTTTGTGGCGCACCTCGAGAAATTTTTACGTTCGACGAAGGCAAGAACGCGGCACAGACGACGACAGGCCGCGACAACAATTTTCCAAGCTGGCAACGCACGCGCGCATTCACCTCGACCGTTTCTTTGTGACTGAGCCGCGACGCTGACGTTGACGCAGGCACTGGCACTGGCGCCTCTCCCAAAAAAAAAAAAAAAACAACAAACCGCAACCCTCTACAAATTCTGTTTGTTGGCAGGCTGGCCGACAATCGTTCAGCCGAGCAAAGCACACGACACGACGAGAGCTCAGCAGCGACGTCGCCGTCACCGTCAACGTTGCCAGAGAGAAAGAAAGAGAGTGCGCTTGCCGGTCAACAGCAACCAAAGACAATGTCAGATGATTCTGCGCTTTGGCAAATGACAACGATCAAGGAAAACGGCAAAGCAACAACAAGGCCAGTGCTCTCGCTCACCCTATCTCTCTCATACTCACTCACTCACTCACTCACTCATTCTCTCATTAAAACTCCCAAGGGGCCAAGGAGTGCAAAAAGGAGAAACAGACTGAGTGAGCGTAATGTCTGCAAGTGTGCGTGCGTGTGTGTATGTGTGTCTGCTTGAGTTTTCTCTATTTCAATTAAATTTTTCTAAGGCCGCAATTTTATATGTGGGCAAATAAAAACGATAAGCTGAAACATAAGCAAAAAAAAAAAAAAAGAAAGAGGCGAAGAAAAACGAAAATAATAAAATAAAATAAAAAAAAAAGATCAGAGAGTCCAACAAGTCGAGCAAGAAGTCGGGTCAAAACAACGCAGGCAAATTAATTAACATGATCGTTGTTGTTGTTGTTGTGGCATTAGAAATGCAATTTCAATTACATTTCCAGTGAATCGCTGGCAATTTCTTGTTTGTTGTTGTTTTTGTTGATTTGGTTTTTCTTTTAACACAGTTGGTGGGCCGGTTTTCTTCTAGGCTTGCCGCCGTTTTTTTTTTTTGCTATTTCAATGCGTGGTGAGTTTGCCATTGTTGTTGTTGTTGCAATTTGTGGTGCATTGGCCTCTTAACGCGGCCAAATACGCGGAAATGTGTGAAAGAGAAAGCCCATAATCCAATAAGAGCAACCACACAAACAACAACAACACTGGGCTGCATCGTCAAAGGAAAATAAATAAAATGAAATGACAAACAGAAAATCTGTTGCCGTTTTGGTCATTGCTAAAATGTTGCCACAACCACAGCTACAACAACAACAACAAAAACAATGTTGTGCGCAACAAGTGCATTTTGCGGGTAAGGTGAAACCAAAACCCGTTGCAGTTGCTGCATTTGACCATGTTGTTTGTTTTTTGTTTTAGAGGCTGCAATCAAAAGCATCGCCAAGAAAAAAGCAGCAAATAGAAATCAGAATTTTCAAGGAGATCACAACTGAAGCAAACAACAATAACAAGAACAGCCTGACAAGAGAGTAAAACAAGGAGAGACAGAGAGGGAAATAGTGATGGGTAGCTGAAAGCTACTCTCTCTCTTTCTTTCTTTTTCTTTCATTCTCTCTTAAGAATTTGTGCTTGCGTGAAAGCTTGGAAAAGCTTTTCTAAGCTCACCAATAGGCAAGACTAGCCTTGTTCTTTCATTGACTCTCCCTCTCTCTCTCTGCTTTCTTCCTTTTTCTTTTCGAAGCAAACTAAAACAGTTCTCTCAAGGCAAAAAGCAGCAGGCACAGAGTAGGAGAGAAGAGAGCAATCAACTGCGCCTTGGAATGTGAAGGAAGACTCTTTTTCGTTTCAAGGCAAAGTTAAATAAAATTGGATTGTGAGTACAAGAATTTTTAGCAAATAACTGGAATAGACCGATAGATGGCGTCCTAACCGTACTTTTTGAGCCTTCTTGTATTTTTCTAGAACAGAGTTGCCACCTTAGCCAGTGATATGTGGCGCTCTTTTGGCAGTGCTGAGATTTTGGAAATATCATCGAGTTGAAAAGGGTATTAAAAATTAGAAACCTTTTTTTTATTTTTTAATAAATCTGATTTCATCCCGTAAACAGATTACCACATACCCCAAAGGCGGTTTGGGATTCCAAGCAAAGTGAATTATCCAGGGGGAAAGGTTCTCAGTTTCGAATAATCTATCACTCATTCGTTTATCCTTCCATTCCTTCCTTCTCCATGTTGCGGAACTTCTTCATCCTTCCTTTCACCCATTCTTTCTCATTATTCTTTCATCAAGTTTTTTACTTAATAATCCGCCCATTCCTTTTGTCATTCCTACTTTTATCCAAGCTTTACCCTATTCTTTCCTTCATTCTTTTACTCAGTCTTTCGCCTTCCTTAGTCTCATTCTTTTACCCATTCTCGCTTTTATTCTTTTACTTTTTGATTCGGTTGGTCTTTCACTCAATCCTTCTCGCATTCTTCAAGTTTTTCTTTCAGCCTTTCACTCATTCATTCCTTCGGTCATTCATTTTATTCGTCTTCCATTCTCCCATTAAGAAATCATTCCTTCATTTATTCTTTCTTCCCATCTTTTACTAAGTCTTTGATTCTCTTCACACCGATTCTGTCACTCCTTCTTTCACTCATTCTTTCACTCCTTCCTGCACTACTTCTTTCACTCCTTCTTTTACTGCTTCTTTCACTCCTTCTTTCAATCCTTCTTTCACTGCTTCTTTCACTCCTTCTCTCGCTTATTCTGTCACTCCGTCTTTCATTCTTTCTTTCACTCATTCTGTCACTCCTTCTTTCACTCCTTCTTTCACTCCTTCTTTCACTCCTTCTTTCACTCCTTCTTTCACTCCTTCTGTCACTCCTTCTTTCACTTATTGTCACTACTTCTTTCACTGCTTCTTTCACTCCTTCTTTCACTCCTTCTTTCACTTCTTCTTTCACTCTTTTCGTCAAACCTTCTCTCACTTCTTCTTTCATTCTTTCTTTCACTCATTCTGCCATTCCTTCTATTTCTCCTTCCTTCACTCCTTCCTTCACTACTTCTTTCACTTCTCTCTTCACTATTATCTCTTTCATTCATTCACTTAATCCTTCTCACCTTCTCTCGCATATTTTCTCTTTTGTTCTTGGACTTTATCACCCAGTCCTTTATTAGCTCGTTTGTCTTTGTTTCCCATTTTCTTTTTTCCATCATTTTTACTGTTTCCTTTAACTTTTTGTTTTGCCCACTTTTTCACTTATTCTTTCACTATTTCTTTCACTCTTTTCTCCATTCATTCTTTCTCCTCTTCAGTTTTTCTTTCTCTTACTCGATCTTTCTTTGAACTCAATTCAGTCCTCAGTTTTGCATTCTCTATTCATTCATTCTTTCATTCATTCGTTGGCCCATTCCTTTCACCATTTTCCACTTATTTTTTCACCAATTTTCCTTTGTTATTTCCCATACAATCCACTTATTCTATTTGCTTGATTTTTCTCAATTCTTTCTCTCCTTTTCACTAAGCTCTTTCAGGCTTTCTTTTCAGGTCATTTTCTCACATACCCCCCCATGCCACACTCCACCCTTTCCATCAAGCTGACTTTTGCACTCATTCTTCCACACGTTCTCATCTCACATTCTTTGCTTTCTCTCTCATTCTCCCTCACCGCCCAGACTCACTTCATCTATCTCTTTCACTCGTTGTGTCTTGGTTGGGATTGTTTGAGGTGCTCTTTCACTTTGCATGATCAAAGCGATCAATGCCGTGGAAAGCCAATCAACATTTCCAGCTCGGAGAGCGGGCAAAATTAATGTCTGCGCTTGCCAGAGCCAACGAGCCATAAAAGTGATGGACACATTAACCCAGTACTCCACATTTCTCGCCACACACAAGAGAGAAGAAATTCGAACGTTCAATTACTCTCGCCCAGGTGTGGGTGACACCATGGCGGAGGGATGGAGTGCGGGGGTGCAGGGGTCTCCCCCGAACAAAGTAGCAATTTGCAGCTTTGTTTGCGTGCGTGTGGGCGTTTTTTTTTGCAAGAGGCCAAACTTAAACGGTAGCACTGTAAGGTGAGAGCGAGGGGGGGGGGGCGGATGATGGTGGTAGGCAAAGAGGGGTGGGGACTGTTCGATGGGAGCAATTGAAGTATTCAAGGCAGACACGCGACTGCGATAAAAACGCCAAACAGTCAACGAGTGAAAGACAAAAACTAAACTAAGAAAGGGATCCAAACTATGAGAGGGGGGGGGGGGGCACAAGGGGGAGTATGTACCAAATTGACCAGCAATTGAATGGGTGGGCAGTGGCCAGAACCTACAAATTATTTGGTCGACTACTTTTTTGGGTCTCAAAATTTCACTTCAAACATTTTTTGGAATATTTTGAAATCTTTTTTTTTTTTTTTTTTTTTGGTTTCCTGAAATTTTCGAAGAAGTTTTGAAAGTTAATGGATGCCTTTAATATTTTTAGACTTTTCCAAGAAATAATTTTTGGGACTGAATTTACATTCAAATTCTTTTGGAATATTGAAATTTTTTTTTAATTTAGAAAAAAAAAAACAACAAATTTTAAGCTCATTTTGAAAGTTTTTTAATTTAATTTTGACTTTTATTCACTTTTTTTGTTAATAATAAAAATGTGAAAAAAATAAATATTTTAATTGGAATTGTTAAATAAATTTAATACATTTTAGAAAAATCAAATTTTTCAAGATTTTTTTTTTCAGTTAAACAGAGAAATAATATGAGAAAAAAAAATTATTTTTTAAAATAAATCTAATTTTTCAAAAATTTTTTTTTCAATTAAACAGAGAAAAAAAATTTTATTTTTCAAAAATTTATAAAAAAAATTTAATATTTACGAAAAATTATTATTATTATTTTTTCTCTAAAAATAATAATTTTATTTACAGAAAAATATAAAAAGAATGCATTTTTTTTTAAATATTTTAGTTTTTTTTTTCTTAAAAATAATTCAATAAAAGTAATAAAATTTTCTTAAAAATAATTCAATATTTTTGAAATTTTTAAGTTTTTTATTTTCAAAAAGGATCTTTTGGACTATTTAAATTATTTAGAAAAAATAGATTTTTTACAAGATTTTAATTTGTGTTTTTTTTTCTAAAAAATATTGAATATTTTTGAAAAATTAATTCCTCATTTTCAAAAGGGGAACCCAAATTTCTTTGAAAATTTAGGAAAAAAAAAGAAATAAATATAAAAAAATATTAATTATCGATTTGAATATTTTTTTTCTTTTCTTTAAAATTAATTAATTAATTAAATTGAAAAATTAATTAATTAAATAGATTGAATAATTTATTAGATTTTTTTTTTATATTCGAAATTTTTTAAAATGAAATCAAAATTTTCTTTTCCATTAAAATCAAAAGGAAAACTCAAAGTATTTAATTTATTTAAAAGAAAATTTCCATGGCTCTTTGGGCTTTGCAAAATTTATTCGAAATCAATAAGAACTTTGCTTTTGGGATTTCTCACAATCATCCGAGTGGTTCTTAGAAAATATTCTCCTTGTTGTTGTTGTTTTTGCATTACAAATTTGAAAAACTGGCTTATGAAATGTTGGCCGAGTTTTCTTTTTTGAAAAAGAAGCGTTGTCTGCTTCTAGGCGGGTCGAAAATTTTGCCCCGAAATTTTCAGTTACTTTTGGAAAATTAAAATTTTCTTTTAGAAGAAGAAAAAGAAGAAGAAGAAATTATTAGAATATATGAGATTTCCCGCAAGTCGCAAAGGCCAAATAAATTCAAGCAGTGCCCGCTACCTTCCATCCCCCCCCCCATTCCCTCCTCGGGCAACACTCCCCCCCACCCCCCCTGGCATGCTCTCACCTTGGCCTGAATAATTTTCATGGCCGGGCGTTTATGCCTTTTCACAGGATTACTCAGTTCGATGAAAAATTTTCGTTACCAATGCCAAAAGCGTACCACCAACTCCCACTCACCCCCTGCCCCACCCTTCCCTCTCTCTCTCTCTCTCTCTCTCTCTCTCTCTCTCGTATGTGGACGCGTGATAAATGGCTTTTATCTTTTTAAAGCACTTCAGTGCACGGCGGCTGCCTTGCCCCCATTCCCCTTGCCCCTTGCCGCACGACATGGCAAATAAAATAAATCCGAAAAAAATACACAAGCCAAAAATAAGAAGAAGAAGAATAAAACGACAAACCAAACGGCGAAACCAAAAACCTTTACGAAAAAAAAGATTGCAAAAAAAAGAAGGCGAAAACAGTTGAGATTTTCGCATGGAAAAATACACTTTTTGTTTGAAAATAAAAAAGGGAAAAATTTAGGAAATTTTTGAAAAATAAAATCCTTTTTTTAGGATTGAAAAATTTATAGTCCAAATAGGAAATTTTTCAGGAATTAAAAATTTTTCAAACAACGTTTCGATGACTAAATATTAAAATTTAAAAAAAAAAATGATTCAAAAAAAAAAAAAAGGAAACAAATTTTCATAATTTCAAAAATTAAAAAAGAAACAAATAAAAATATTTTTTAAAATTTGTATAAATCGAACAAAATAGTTTTAAATAATTAAGTAAAAAAAGAATAAACAAAATAATATTAAAAAAATAAAATAAAAAAATATAATGAAAAAAAGTTAATATTTTTTATAAAAAATTTTCCCAGGTATTTGCAATTTTTCAAACGTTAAAAAAAATATTAAAATCAAAAAAAATAAAAATAAAAGATAGGAAAACACATTTTCATAATTTCAAAAATTCAAAATATTTCTTAAAATTCGTATTAATCGATAAAAAATAAATAGTCCCGAACAAAATAGTTTTAAATAATTAAGAAAAGAAAATAATAAAAGAATTAATAAAAAATTATAAAATTAATAAAATTATTAATAAAAACAATATATAAAAAAATTGTAATAAATGTAATAAAAAAAAAATTATAAAAAAAATTAAATTAAAAATAATAAAAAAATATAATAAAAAAAAAAAACAAATAAAATATATAATGATAAAAAAATTATTTAGCAATTAAATAAAATATATCAAAACTAAAAGATTGATTAATAAATTTTCAATTAATAAATTTTTTCTTTAAAAAATTTTTTAATTTTAATTAAGATGTACAATAATTAAAGCTATAAAAAAGTTTTCGAACTTAAAATAATTTTTAAAATTTTTTTAAAACTCGAAAAAAAAATCTAAAATGAATTCAGCATTTCAAATTCAAAATTTTATAAAATTCAAAAAATACACTAAAAATTATATGAAAAATCCCCAAAAAAATCAGAAAAAATATATAAAAAATTTGTTTAATTTTTTTTGCTCAAAAATTGAGAAGAACCCGAAACAATTGAAAGAAGGAAAAGCCCGAAAGCCAAAGTAAAATGGAGGCAAAAATCCGCTTCGATTCCACCGAAATGGAGACGGCCTCGAAATCGGGCCAGACCGGACCGGGCCGGGGAGGGGCGAGGCGGGGGCGGGGTCGATGTAGTCCGGGCCGCATCTGGCAAGTGGCGGCGTCTGTCGACTTGTCGGTGTGTCCACAGCATCGAATATACTCGGCTTATTTGTTTTTCACTCCTTCAGTCTCTTTCCTTCCCCCTCTCACCCACTCTATTCCCCTTTGGGTTCTTGCCTTGGCCCCAGCTTAGTGGTTCTTTTTTTTTTGAGTTAATTATGATGTCTGATATATATTTTTTTTATATTCTTTCGAAATTAACAAAGTGAAGCGTTTTGAAGAACAAGAAGAATCAAATGCCCAATTTCGCCGTAGAAAAAGAAGAAGAAAATAATTTCAAATTTTAAATGAGAATTTGAGAATTTAATGGATATTTCAGAGTCTGGGGAACCTTTTAAAATATTCCTTAATTTCGAAGGGAAAAAACCTTGAAATATCTAATTCAATTTTGAAAAGAGTTTCAAAGAAGAAGACCTTTTTGAACCGATTCGAAAGATCCAAGAACTTTCTGGAATATTCCTTAATTTTCAAGGAGAAAAAAATCCATAAAAATTCAAGAAATTTTAAAAGCATTTTTCAAGCCTTTTTTAAGTCCGAAATAAAAAATCCTGATGATCCTGAAAGTTCCAAGAACCTCTTCAAATATTCCTTAATTTCAAAGAATTTCCGAATTTCTGTTCCGAACCATTTCAAGGATCTCAAGAACCCCTTAAAATACTCCTTAATTTCCTTGAAAATTCAAAGAATTTCCGAAGCAGTTTTAAAGATTCTGAAAACCTTTCTGTTCCGAACCGTTTCCAGGGTCCCAAGAACCCCTTGAAATATTCCTTAATTTCTCTCAAAATTCAAAGAATTTCCGAATTTCTGTTCTAAACCATTTCAAGGATCTCAAGAACCCCTTTAAATATTCCTTAATTTCTTTCAAAATTCAAGGAATTTCCGAAGCAGTTTTAAAGATTCTAAAGACCGATTCCCGAGTCCCAACTTGCACGATAGAATCTCTCTTGTATGACTCATACAACGTGGGCCAATAGGAACCCCACTCCGGTCTAGTCCGACCCACCCCAGGGTGGCTGATATAGTGGAAACTTTTTTGGCTGCTGGCCACGTCGTCATCATGATTGTTGGCGTCGCTGTTGGGCGTTTTATTTCATCATTAATATTTAAGCAAAGTCGATACAAATCGATTCATGTTAAAGATGTTGGCCCCCAACAAATACAACAACAACAACAATGAGAGCAACATGAAGACTTCAGAGTCTCATTACCCCAATCAGACTTGCCCCAAACTGTGGCATATTTTAGTATGTGTGGGCTTGATGGACAGCAAGACGCTATTCGAGTTGAATTTCTTTGGCTGCTGCTTCTTCTTCTTCTTGCTTTTGATTCTTCTTCTTCTTGTAAGTTTTGTTATTGTTGTTGTTGTTGTTGGGTTTAATGAGCGAAAAGTAATTACTTAATTAGTGTCCGTGTCAGTGTCAATGTGTATTTGCCAGGGCCAAGAATGGAGTTTGACAGAGAGAGGGAGACAGACTGAGTGAGAGAGAGAGAGAGAGAGAGAGAGAGAGTGGGCATGTAATGGTTCAGCTTAACGTTTATGTCCAAGTCGCATTTAAACTTGATTAGTTTTATGACCGCAGGCAGCCAGCTTCTAATCTCTGCACTCAGCAACCACCCCCCACTCATCTCCTCTCCCCTATTACCTTTCTCTTTCACTCGCTGACATAGTGAATTTGCTGAAGCAGGAAAAAAAAGTTAAATCAAAATCCAATCAATGAGATAAACATTTTCCAGCTTTGTCAGTAACATTGGCAGACATTTTGCGCCATGTCATGGTGCTTATTTTTCTCAGTTTATTGATTGTTCATATTTATAAGCATAAAACAAAACAACCTTTATGAGCGTTGTCAAAATTTGTGGAGCAAAAAAAAAAAAAAAGAACAAAAATGTGTTGCCTACTTTTTAGCGTCTGCCATAAATGCACTCACAGACAAGTCTGCCCTCGGCGGGCCACAAAAAAGTCTTGCATACTTTTTAGCGCGCCGCATAAAATTCTACATTTTTGACATAAACACCACAAAATGGAGCACCGCAACACCTGCGTGCTGCCGCCAACAATTCAGTAAAACACACACACACACAAAGAAAGAGAAAGAATTTATGTTCGACCATTTCGAACTCAAAGTTTCTCGAAAATGCCAGGGATTTCTTGGGGAAAAGAGCAGCCTTGCCTTCTGGCAACTTCTCACTGCGCGCTTCGAACAACATGGCACATTGATTTTTATGTACAAAAATAAAATAAAATTATATTTTAAAGGTCTTTTATTTTCAAGAAAAATAATTATTTTAAGAATAACAAAATATTTCCAGGGAAAATTGCAAAAAAAAAATTTTAATAATATATTTGGTTGGGAAAATTAAAGGCCGCCGCTCAACAAATCACTAAGATGTCCTGGCCAAAGAGGCTGGAGACTAGCATTTATGTCTAGTAAATAAATAAAAACCATAAGCAGCTGCTGGCTGACAACAACAACAACAGAGCAAAGAGTCATCATAAGTAGGCAAGGAGCATTTTTCGTTTTCATTTTTCACTAAAAAGTTGAAACCATTTTTTCTTCTTCTTCTCTGTTTTTGAGGATTACAAGATAAGTAAGTTGGTACGCCGAGGGTAGGGGGAGGGGGCGGGGGGAGGGTGTTCCTCATGGTCATGCCAACTGTCACACATGCGGCGGTGGCAGCCAAGAGAAGCTGTAAATTTTGAGTGGATTACAAAAAGTGGAAGAAAACAAGCTGAGAAAATTCAATGCCAAAACCGTCGCAGATATATGTGCTTTTCATGTTCTACCAAGGAGTGAGGGGATTTAGAGGGGGTGGGGAATCAGGTGAAAAACAACAGTTGAAATTCCCATGTTGCAAACTTTATTCTATTACTTGGGGAGGCGCTTTGGGTATGAGAACAATTGAAAGTTCTCCGTAAGTCTCAAGAGTCTAGCTCCCTCTCTCTCTATCTGTCTCGAGTCTGTTTTGGAAAAATTATGTGTGAGACAAAATATTTGTGAGCCGACTAGGAATATGTTGAGGGCCTACAAGAAGTCCGGAAATTATCAGTTTTTTTTTTTCACGGATTTTGCTAATTTGCTGTAAATGAGAAGAAGCGGAAATAAAACCAAAAAACAGTTCATTAATAATGAAGTCCAACAAGCAAGGCGGTGTGGGGAGCAGGGTGAAATTCCAGGATGCTACAAGTTGATGAGAGCGACTCTGGCAAAGGAAGTGAATTGAAAGTAAACGGAAATGAATGCAGTCTCAGGAATCCCAGAATAGTCGACTGCCTCACACACACACACACACACAGAGAGAGAGAGAGAGAGAGAGAGTGTCGGAAATAACGGCAAACATAACATAAAAAGTTCAGATGGATGGGGGCTTGACACTCAAGGAAGTGGCACTACTTAAATATGCAAGACAGCCCTCGACTGGGCGCCAAATGTGCCAAAGCAGACGTCACACCTTCTCGAGACCAAAGAGCAGTCCAACCACGGGGGCCAGGTTTGACTCTACCCTCCTGGCCAAGTTGTAACACTTTTACCTCATCATCGGCAGACAATCTCTCTGTCTCGGTCTCTCTGGGAAGTCCTTAGGAAAACAAAAGAAAACTTTAGAAAATGACAAAGAAATTGATTTTTATGCCAGGCCAGAAATTGTGTGAACAAAGTTAACAACCAGAAACCAAAAGAAAATGGCTAAAAGTGAAAAAAAAAAAAATATAAATATATATGAAATCCTTGTTATGCTTAAACAGCCACAAATATAAATGGTCTGTCTCAAAAGACAATGACAAAGTGACATAAATAAAAGCCGTGCCCATAAATCCACAAGAAACAAGCTAAAGAAGAAGAGGAAGAAGAAGCAGGCACAAGTGTTTAAATAATTTCGCCTTCCCCCTCGTAACTCTCAGAAACTCAGACGCGAAGCTGTTGGGCCAGACAGGAAGCCCACGGGTAGCTCCATAAAGCAAGGACCATAAATATGCAAATGGCTACAAGTTGGATTATGTTTGACAACAAAAGTGAAAAGCCTGCAAAAATATTGAAAATGAAATCTGACAAGAAAGGAAAACAGGGAATTAAAGAAAAGGAAGGAGCAAAAAAAAAAGTTTCAATGAGCTTAACTTTTTATTAAGAATCGGTCTATTAATTTCTCAATAACTTAATTTGTTGGTCTGCACTGGTCCTGGTTTGATGTGATCACTTTTGAGCTAAAAACGTTGTGTACACACTGGTGGCTGACTTGCTTTTACTCTCGCTCTGCCGATGTCATGAAGCTCTCTTCTGTGTAACTGCTCACGCTAATTCTCTCACTTATGCTCTGGCTCTCTCGCGCTGTTGAAAAAGCTTGCCTGCTTGCAGGCGTCTCTGTTTGAGTTGAGTCCTATCGTTTCATTTTATTCGATGAATTCATTTATGGCTAAAAACCTTGTGTACACACTGGTGGCTGACTTGCTTTTACTCTCGCTCTGCCGACGTCATAAAGTGCTCTTCTGTGTAACTGCTAACGCTGACTCTCTCACTAACGCTCTCGCTCTCTCGAGCTGTTGAAAAAGCTTGCCTCGTTACAAGCGGCTCAGTTTGAGTTGAACGTATCGAAAGATTCTGAGTACAAGTTGATCAAGTTGTTAAGTATATAGCGCCATTGCTTTTTTTTTGGATTTGGTAAAAGTCTTAGTCAGCTCAACAAATGGCTAAGATTAAGCTCTTTTTTTATTTCTCACTTTTGGGAAAGTTTATTAACTTTTTCGATTGTGACTGTACTTGAGATAAGTTTGAGCTAAAACAAGACGAAAGATGTCACTGGACTTGAAAGGCTTCAAACCCGGTCCCTTCTGAGAGGTAATAGCTTAGTAAGGCATAACTGTACTTGAGGCAATTTTTGAATTAGTTGAGGGATTCCTAGACCGGTATTTTATATGGAACTGTACTTGAGATTTAACAAGCTGAAATACGCGGGACACAGTCTGAACTTTCGGGGCAAAGGCCTGACTGTACTTGACATAGACTTTAGCTTATTATTCAGTTAGTTGAAAGGTTCCAGGCAAGGTTATTTCTACCTGGTAATACACTGACTTTCAGTACAAAGAAGTAACTGTACTTCAGATAGACTTGAGCTAGCATTTCAGTTAGAAAGGGGACTTAGAACAGGATTCTTTCTATAAAGAAACATCTTTACTTTCTTGGCAAAGGCGTGACTGTACTTTACAGAATTTTTGAGAGGTTCAAGCCGCGGTCAAATTCTAGACTTTCGGGTCAAAGTCGCAACTGTACTGGAAGCTAATTTTTTAATTTTGTTGAGAGGGTCAAAACTGCCTGAAATACCCAGTCCAGTCTCCATTTTAAATGGCTAGTTTATTCCGATTTTTTTTTTAGTTTTTAACTGTTTCTTTTCTGGGCTACTTCAAGTTTTTTGGTGGAATAGAATTTTGCTAATTGTAAGTAGACTTTTATATGGGCAATTCCCGACTAGCCATAAAGTCTAGGACTAGGAAAATAAACAGGTAGCTAAATAAAAAAACAAAAAAAAAAAAGATAGAAGGAAAAGAATAATGGCTTTTGGTCAAAAACAACCTGTGGCCCGAAAGCCGAAATTGTTGTATTTTATGAGCGCCGCCAAGAAGCCGCAGGAATTGAGCCAAAAATTGTGGGGGATGCGGTGATGTTTATCATTTGGCGATAAAAGCCCGACAGGGGAGGATAATAATCAATCGATGGCACCAACCGAAAACCCTAAAAAAAAATATATAAGAAGCAACAGTAGGATGAGGGGTGGGGGGGACAGAGTGTAGGCAGGCCTAGAATTGTGCAAGTTAAACACACGAAAATGCCAAGAAATTTTATGACCTCGCAAGGGTCACATTAAAACACATGTTATACAACAACAACAACAACATCTCGGTTTGGTCTGAGGGTTGAGGTCCTTCGGTTTTTTCTTTTCTTTTTTTTTTTTTTTTGTTTGGGGTTGAGTTGGATTGGTTAAAAAGCGCATCCTCCTAGCCACCGATACCGTAGAACAAAAACAAGAAACCTTGACTGGCATTTTAATAGACTGTTGACGGTGTAACCATAAACCCCGAACCCACACCCCACCACACACTACGTCACAAGCCCACCACCTGCCAACAGCATCTCTACGCTGCGAATGACTGTGGTCCGTGAAGCGTTTTGGCCAAGTAGAGCGTGACAGAAACGCCAATCACGTAGTTACCCAACTAGTGAGCCAACCCCGCCTGACAGAAGGGTAGAGCAGTTAGAATTATAGGGATGTGGGGTGGGGGAGCGGGGAAGAAGGATGCAATATGACAATTGACAAATGGCCCAACGGGAAAAACTATATTACCACAGACAAAGTTAAGTTTTTCCATTTTGTTTTTTGATTATACATTTTGATATTATTTTCTAGTCTAACAGAAAGTTCCAAACTGATTAAAATGAAGTGCAAAAAAAAATATATAAATTCTTTAAATATTTGGAAAATTTATACTCAATCCAAGTGATACAGTCGCTTAGAGGAAAAAGTCAGTATAAACAAATAAACAGAAGGAAACGTATCAAACGGATTTGTTTAACTTTCTGGCAACACTGGTCACTCTTTGTCAACTCAAACTAAATACGATCGCTTTTCTTTGAACTAATAAAAAAAAACTTGATACACCAGACAAATTCATATCAATATTTTTTATTACATTCCGGGCATTCTTTGCTCTACGGTTTCATATTTTATTTGCTTTGTTTAATTTATTCAGGCGCCTTGCGACAAGCGCATTTAAATAATTTGAAATATCGAAATATAGTTGCCAGCTCAAATAAATGAGAGAAATACTATGATGCTTTGACTCTTTAACCTTGAGATCAGTTTTAGCAGAGAGCACAACACTCTCCGCTCAGGACCAGAGCGTAGGCTAGACGTGGTCAGAGAGAGCGAGATAGGAAGAATGCCGAAGTTCTTCTGCTTTATGCGTGTTTCTCATATTCCGCCTGTGTGCTGAGTTCAAGCGAACAGTGGTACGCAAACAAATGAAAATTCAAATAAAATGAAACATAGAAAAACTAATAATTTAAGGAAGAAATTTATTTACTTTCACTCGGCACCCCATTCCCCCCTCGTAAATAGCCAGCTCTGTATTGATCATCGTTACCGCGATTGAAATTAAAACACAACACTCTCTGCTCAGGACCAGAGCGTAGGCTAGCCGTGGTCAGAGAGAGCGAGATAGGAAGAGTGCCAAAGTTCTTTTGCTTTATGCGTGTTTCTCATGTTCCGTCTGTGTGCTCAGCTCAAGCGAACAGTGGTACACAATCAAATGAAAACGCAAATAAAATTCAATACAAAAAAATAAATTTAATCGTTTTAAGGAAAAATTGTAAATATTAAATTTTAATCTTTGCCCTCGTAGGCAGTCAACGCTGCAGTGGGCATGGGTTCCCTGACTATAACCATAAGTTGTGGACTTTCCAGGACTTTCGACTCATGCTCAGCTTGCTTCCCAATCAATTCACCTTCACCAGCGGCCATCTTCGAGAGTGTCTCCACAGTACCGTGGGCCCAGTCAATTAGAGTGTCGGTATGTTCGGGTAATTTTTGCACAAAATCGAAAGTCCCCTTCACCAGACGATTGAACAAATTTCGGCCCAAGTCAGCCATTTCAATGGAGTCGGGTTCGGGCAACAGAGAGGGCCAGGCCTGGCGTATGCCCTCGGTGAGGGTCTCCAAAGATTCGGTAAAATTTTGACAGAGTTCACTGGTATCATTCGAATTGCCCCAGACACCGACCTGCTGGGTGCAATAGACGGTCATCGTTACCAGGGCCGTGCGACCCATTAAGCGTGCCAGCATTTTGATTTTTTTTTTGTTTTTTTATTAAAGAAAAATTTTGGAAAATTTGTTAAATTCAGAAAATGGAGAAAAAAACTTTTGAAATATCCGCCTAGGCCGGGCTGACCAGTGAAAGTGGGAAAAACTAATCCATTAGTCAAACCCGAACAAGTCAAAAAGTAATGGCCAAACAAAAAAGCAAAAGGGGGTGGCTTTTAGCCCAAAAGCTTATGGTGTAAATCTTTTGTTAAGCTTTAGTATCCTTTCGGTTTCTTTTTCCCCCAAAAAGGGGTTGGAGCTGTGAATGGGCACATTCAATTGAATGACCAAAATGGAACGACTCCGAACGCTCTACGTGCCAGAAAAATGCTCAAGGCAAGGGGCATTCCCCCCCCACTCACATGACACGTCGAAACCGAAACGAAATTGGTTATAAAAAAAGCAAAAAAAAACAGAGCAAAAAACGAAAAGTGCAATTTCAATGGACCAGTTGAATGTCACCTGGACCCTTGCTCCCAGAGACTTGAAGATGCCTTTCGCCACATCCTTTTCTACTCTTTTCTTTTTTTTTTTAATTTTCACAACTTTTGACCCAAATTCATTTGTCACACACTTTCGGTCGATCAAGCGGCAAACTATTCCATTCAAAAAAAGAAACCCATAGAATTGCATATGAGCTGAGCCAAGGAGCCAAGGAGCCAAGGATGAGGTGTGACTGGCCTGGCTTACATAAATATCTAATTCGGCAAAGATTCTTTATTCATTGCTGACATATAAAGTGCCCAGGAGCCCAACACACACACACACACACACACTCATTCAAAGAGAATTAAAAAGAAGAAGAAGAAAAATAAAAGGTTCTTTTGTGTCAACTTGGTCGGCGGAAATTTTTGACCAAATTATATGAAATGCTGTTTTCTCAGGTGAGACGAGACCAGACCAGACCAACCGGAAAGGAAGGAAACCTTAAATTTTAGTGACTCGCCAAATGTGTTGGAGATGGTGGGGGTCGGTTTGGGAATGCAGGCGGAAATGTTATTTGCATATTTGTCTCGGCTTAAAAACCTTTTGACCATGAAAAATAAAACAACACACATGAATCCATGTGGAATCCGGCGAGACTAGAAAAATGCAACTCACAACAACAACAAAAAAAAGAAGGTAGCAGATTTGCTAAAAGCGCAAGTGTAATTAGTGTTGGGGTCCGAGGATTCAGTGGGTGAGGGGTGGAGTGGAGCCATCCAAAAAAAAAAAAAAAATGCTTAGAGCCAGACAAGCCGAATCCAGTCCAGAGACCCACACATTCTGGCTTTGCCTAGACAACCACTTTTGCTGGCTGCGTTGGTTTTGGTGGGCAGACCAGTCCGATGACATGGATTTCATTTATTTTGGCTGGATTTGTTTTTTTTTTTTTAACAAAATAAAAAAAACTTTAATCATTTTTAAGCCAAGGCATAAATACAATTTCCCACAAAATTGCATTTGAATTTTGAATATAAAAACTAAAATGAGCTGAGAGAGCAAAAAAAAAAAAAAACCCAACCAAAACAAAAATGAGGAGTGCCCGTTTTGAATTTAAAATTAAAAAAAAAAAAACTGTTAAAACAAAAGGGGGACAAATGTCAGGTAGTTGATCTTTTCCAATGCCGACACTCCCTACCCCAACCCCCCACCCCTCCATCCCTCGATAGACCCATCACTGGTTGAGACAAATCGCCGCCTCATTACTCAAGTCAAGCCGAGTGGACTCGACACTCCACTCCACTCCACTCCAACCCCGCTCCGCCCCTGCTAGAAACACTTGATTTTATTAAACCTCCTTTTGTTTGTCTGGCAAAGCTTTTGACTTCTCCATAAAAAAATAATAAACAAAAACAAATCATTGAAATATGTGTCATAAATCAATGCAAACAGAAATCTCTTTTCGGAAAAGATTTATAAACTTCGATTTGAAATGCTCCAAAATGGGCCAATAAAATGATTGCTTTAATTTGATTACTTTCGGAAAAAGTAAATAAAATTGTGGAAAAGACAAAACCGGTTAGGTGGCAACCCTGGCCATTTAGAAAAAGTTAAATTCTCAAGTGCGCCATCTATCGGGCAAGTTTGCTTGATATAATCAGTAACTCTTAAAAAAAATGCAATCAGACAGGGGTGGCAACCCTAGCCGAGACAGTTATATCAATTCCTAAACAGTCTAATTGTCACAATAATACAAGCGCGCCATCTATCGAGCAGACTTGCTAGCTTGATAGATATATGGGGCTCCTAATGGGGCTTTAAGAAAAATCCACTGGGACAGGTTTGGTAACCCTAGCCGAGAAAGTTATATTCATTTATAAACAGTGTAATTCTCACAGGGCGCCATCTATCGGTCAGGTTTGCTTGCTTGCTTGCTATAACCTGTGTCTGCTAAAGGGGATATAGGAAACGCCAATTGGAACAGCTGGCAACCCTAGCTAAAACTGTTGCATTCAGTCTAAAACAGTCCAATTCGCGCCATCTATTGGCCAGGGTTACGAGCTTTGCTTAGCCTAAGGGGCAACGAATTCCTCTCTGATGCCCGGAGATATATATACTGAGATTTATACTGGCTTGCTGATTTATCTCTTGCTATATACGCTCTTTCGATATTCTCGATCCAGTTTCTATGGTAGAAGACCCTCGATTCGGGGGGACTATCGTGTCGGGTTTGGTTATTTACCATATTTGCTAACCTTTCTCGTCTGTTGGGCAATCACTATGCTGGATATATTCATAATGTGTACTCGTTTAGACATTCGACATTCGACTTGGACTGGAGATTCGAATATATTTTGGAAGCTATCGATAACTATTATATTGAAACTAATAGTTCTCTGTTATTTGATTGAAATCTACCTAAAAAGTTGGACCATTTTAAAACTACAATTTTGTAGATCATTCCGCGAAATTTGGGAGTGATAATATTGATTTGTAATCCTTCGAGTAAGTCTGAATAAAATTTTGGAATGTCTTTAACTTTCTATCAATTAAATATGAGACTCAGGCACCAAAGCATAGATTATCACAGATCGGGAATTTTCCTTGTGTTTCTGATTCATAAAAAGCCCTAATTTCAGGTCTGTGGTAGGGAGATCCCTTGCTATCGAGCTTAGGCAGCCCGTCAGACTTCCGTCTGATATCGTTGGATCACTTGATCGTACGCCTAGTTTGATAACATTCGTAATATTTACTTATCCAATTCTATTTAAAGCATTCCTATTCAATAACCACATAAAACTGATTCGCCTGATTGCTCAACGAGTTATTGATCTATCTAAATGTATCAAGTCCTTTCTTTGGAAGAAAGAGTTACGACCAGAAGAGTGCAAAGAATCTTCGACTAGAATATCTCGTCCATATCTTATATATGACCCAAATTTCAATTCTATAAGACTAGAAGGGTTTTAAGACTGACTTGATGCAGGTTTGAGTAATCAGAAAGGGTTTTAAAGCCAGCTCAAGAGATGGGCTCGCCAGTATAGTCTGCTGCTCCTAGTAAGTCCTAGATACTTAACGCTTTGGGTTGTGGGTAATATTTGACAGAACATATAAACTTCTGGGCATGTTAGAGGTGAAGGTAACTTGTATAGGACTCCCAGTATTAATCCATTCATCCCATTTTGTTAGCCAAAGTTTTTCAGATGGCCCAAGAAGGCAGTATCATCTGAGCTAACTACCGGCAAATCAACGAGGAAAAGAGTGCTTAAACCTGAACCTAGTCCCAGGGGACTGTTCAACATTGGAAACCTATCCCTTGGCTTGTAAATCATTGCTGGGTGTCATATCATATCGAAAGGTTATCGGACGTGAAAGACTATATATTTGTTTTCAGGGCATCTAGGATACTGCTCAGGAGTACCAGGTTGCCTTCTAAAGCCAAGATGATGGTGCACCATCAGCTTTAAGACAATCTTTTGGCCAGTGATGGGGAGGTATCTTAATAGTCTAGGTAGTAAAAGCTATAGGCAAGTCAAGCTTGAAAAGAACCTGGTTACCATTCCCTTAATTTACTGAAAGGTCAACCCAAACATGGGAATGATAATGACCAGCATATTCTCCGTCTGATAGGAAAGTAATGCCGCAGAATTTAATTGCTAAAAAAAAACACCATCGCGCCATCTATCGGACTTTTTGCTCTTAGACAAAGAGAAACGAAATCTTGGCTGCAGGCGCAGAGCCATCAAATTTTGCAAATATTATAAAAATATAAAAAACACAAAAAAATATATTGCCAAGTGTGGAGTGATTGAGTGTGACTCAAAGCAGCAGCGAGTTGCATTTTTATTGTTCATATTTTTTTATTTTTATTAAATATGAAAACAACCTTGATTGGCTGAAACACGCAGAAAGATTACGAAATGAAATCTCAAAAATAAATACAATGGACTTGCAATATAAGGAAAGTACTTATAAAAAATATATATATTTATATATATGTATGTAGATATTTAGTCTTTAGAATTCCTATAGATGTGGGCTGAAAGTCTAAAAGGGAAGAAGCAAGCAAACTGATCAAAGATCACGAATTGCTCGAGCGAAAAAATGGGAAAACAAAATAAGACAAACTTTAACACGAATTGGGGATACTCTATACGGAAAAAGTGGCATCCCTGATCGGCTACAACCAGAATTTGAAAGGTGGCAACCCTGGCCGGTTGGTAGCTATAATCGTTTGGTGCACATAAAACTTTTAATTTTAATATTCCTTAAAAATCAACAAAACATTATTCACCATCAAGCAAGCACGCCATCTATCGGATTGTTCGCTCGCCCGTTTGCCACTTTGGCAAGGCGAATTGCAATCTTGGCTCTGAAATTTTACTTTTCGCATAACTTTGTTAAATATGGTCCGATTTATGTCATGTTTGGTATTAATCGAAAGATTTTTGGAATTTGAACAGCTTTTCGGAACAAGTGGATACCAAAATCTTAAAGCTGTGGAAAATACAGAGCTTTGAAAAAGTGAGGGGGTAAAAGGAAGGGCGAGGGGGTAAGAAAAATATAAACTTGCATTGCCTACAAGCAAAAGGAATCCGTTGCCCAATTTTGGTTATTCTAGCTTCTATAGTCTCCAAGATCGAAACGGTCGACCGTTGATATTGCGAGTAACCTTGGGGATCTCCCTCGAACCAAACTTATATACCCTCACCCTATAAGAATGCATAAATTTATCAGCTTGAGAAGGAATTCTTGTTGGTCTGGCAATGAAAATGATATTCATATTAATTCCGATCACTAAAAATAAAGCCAATTCAGATAAGGCAAAAATTTTCCATAAAAAAAAGGAAAAAAAAAATGCAGTCAAGACTGAAAACAAACCAAAATAGCACCAAAGAGAGAGTGAGAGAGTGAGGGAGACGGATAGAGGGAACAATGTGAAAGAAATTCTTTTGATTTATGCTCAGCAATTAGTTTTTTCCTATATAATTTTTTTGCTCAGTTTTGTTCTGCTCTCTTGTGTTTTTGTTGTTGTTGTTGCCATGGGGAAGTTGCTTGGGGGAGACCACAAGGCACATGGAACTATGCGAAATGGCAACAGAAAGCAACACAAACGTGGCCATCATCGTCAGCATCATCTCCTCTGTGGCTCTGTGCTTGGGGTGGGGGGATGGGGGTGGATGGAGCCCCAGCTGGAGGAGGTTGTACGGGGTCCTCGACAAGGTGCGTTCACGCATTGCAGCAATATGCGGCAATGTTGGATACCTCAGTTACCCCTCCTACCTACCCCAAGCCCCCATCTCCAGGTGGTTGGCGAGTATGTTTTTGTCATTTTCGCCTGGTCTGGTCGGGCTGGTCTGGTATGGTCTGGTCTGGTCGGCCGGGCTGTGGTCTATCCACGGCCTGCTCGACATTTTTGCGCATGATGGCGGTGGCAACAACAACAACAACAAATACAACGGTGACAACAACAGCTTCCATGGAAGAAGTTTCTGTGGCCAACCAAATAGAACTCTGAATGTCTACAAACTCAACAACACCGCCACTCCACATTACCCCACCACATCTCACCCCGACCGATCCATTCAGCCCCAAAGCATCCGTCTGTACCCACCAACACTCTGCTGGGCATACCAACCTGACTGGGCAAATGTTGCCTGTCCCGGTTTGGTGGGGTGGAAATAATGGCAACGCTTTGGAATTTTAGTTCCGCTTTGTTGCGTTCTACCCCCTCTCTAGCTTTGGCTTCTACGGACAAGTGTATGTGTGTGTGTGTGTGTGTGTTGTCAGGCTAAGTGTTTGTTATGATTTATATTGGTTTTATTAAATGTTTCAGCAACCTTTTGAAAATTATTTACTGCGGCGGCATAACAAACACGCACTCAAACGCATAAAACAAATGAAGAGCGGCTGAGCGAATCGAAAGAGGCAAATTAAAACCGCAAGCGAGTAAGCGAAATGACAATAGTGTTCAAGTTGATCAAGACTTGCTCGTGCAAGCGAGACAAAACTATCACAACTATTTTGCCTGACTCGAAAGAGATTTTGTCAAAGCAAAAGAAAAATAAGAACAAGAGAAAGAAGAAGAATAAAATTAAATTCACTTTGCTTTGAAATTGTGCAAACAGTTTGACAAGCACTGGTACCAACCTGCACCACTCCAAATGACTTTAATGAGTTGCTCAGCCCCTCTAGTACCATTCCAATTTTCTTGATCCTTTGGAACAGGTGTTTCATTTGGCTTAGTCAAAGTCACTTAATGTGCAGAACGATAACTTGTCATATCGACTTAGAGAGAGGGAGTGAGGCGTGTCACGCGTGACTTAGGAAACGCTTGAAAATGTCAACCTGTGCACTTTTAACAGCTTCATTGTTGGCCCAGCCCAGCCAAAATTACCCAACCCAGCCACGTGGCCAGCTTCTGCCGGCACAAGTGTTTTCTTCTAAGTTTGCTTTTGCTCTTTGGACTAAAGTTTTTTTTTTTTGGGAACAAAGTGCTCGTCTCACACTTGGAAAAGCTCACCTCATTTTTGAGCTTACCCCGACTGCCACTTTGGACGTCACTTGAATGACTTTTCATAACTTTATAAAACTTTGCACAATGCAAGCCAAAAAAAAAAAAAAAAAAAAACAACGAAGAAGAGGAAGAAAAAGATGTTGATGATAAAATGGAAGACGACAACGACAACGGCGACGACGACAATGAAGCCGTGGCCCAAACAATGCCAGAAAATAAAGAGAAAAAGAGAGAGAGAGAGAGAGAGGAAGAGTATGAGAAGTTGGTGTGACCTCCATCTCTCTCTTTCACTCACTCACTCTGTCGATTTCATTGTCTGGCAGAGATGCTCTCGGTGCACCTTTTGCCTGGCACGTTTCCGCTTCCGTTTAGCGCCATTTGCCTTTGACTTTTTGGTCTACACAACACTCGAGCATAATGAATATTTTCTTAAAATTGAAATGTCTCTTTAGCGACTCCATTCTCCTGTCAATTCCACCAGCTTTGTCACTTCTTTCAAACATCTTTCATTCCATCCACCCCCCCCCCCCCTGCCCTCCCCTTAGGTAGCATCTTAAGTCGCTTTCAGTTTATGATGACAGCGGCTGCATGAATGTGAAAAATGTAAAATTTAATATACAATTTATGTCAGCGGTAAATTCTCTCTTTTTTTAAGAGAGAGAGAGAGAGAGAGACAGGGAGAGTGGGGGGTGAGCCCTCTCCAACCACCTGAAAGTGTCCTTTCAATTTGCATATTTCACTTGGTCTGTTCGCTCATTTTTAATGTTTACACTTTTGTTTACTTGCTGTGTCTTCTTCTTCTCCTTTTTTTATACTCCTCCCCCTCTTATTGTTGCTGTGGAAATTTATACACTGAGAGAAAAAACCTGAGAACTAATTTCTTTTATTTTGTAAACAACAAGAAGAGAGGAGAAGAGAAGTTAAGAGAAGCGAAAGAGTATGATGAAGAATTAGAAAAATAGAAAAAGAAATAAAAGAAGGAGAAAAAGAAGAAGAGATGAAGAATAGGAGAAAGATGAATAGAAGAAGAAAAATAGTAAGATAAAGAAGAGGAAGAAGAAGAGAAACAAGAAAATAGAAGAAGAATAAGAAATAAAGTAAAGAGAAGAAGAAGAGTTAGAAGAAAAAAATGAACAATAGGGAGGGGGAAAAAAGAAAAGGGAAATAGGTAGAAAAATAGAATAAGAAGAATATGAAAAAAAGAAGATCAGAAGAAGATTAACAAGAATAATAAGATAAATATAGAATGAAGAGAAGAAAAAGTAGGAAAAAGAAGAGAAGAGGAAGCATAGGTCTAAGCAGGAAGCAAGAATAGTTAAAATTAGAAGAATTCGAAGGAGAAGGCGAAAAAGAAGCGAAACAAAGTAAAAGAAGAAGGAGATAAGGTAGGATAAGAATAAGAAGTACAATAAAAACAAACAAAAGAACAATAAGAATAAGTATAAAAAGTGGAATAAAAGGAACAAAAAGAAGAGAATAAGAGTGGTAAGAAGAAGAGTGAGAAGAATAAGAGTGAGAAGAAGAATGGTAAGAAATACAATGGTAAGCAGAAGAATGGCAAGAAGAAGAATGGCAAGAAGAAGAAGAATGGTAAGGAGAAGAATGGTAAGCAGAAGAATGATAAGAAGAAGAATGGCAAGAAGAAGAATTACAGGAACCAAAGTACAGTCACGCCAGTTCAGGCAATTAGGGGACCAAGCCCGACCAATACATCTCATGGAGTGTCTAGACTATTCTCTTCCAACTGTCAAAAATCCTTTTCTGCTTCTTCTTCTTCATTTGCAAACCATTTCCAAACCATTTCCATAAGCATTTCCATAAGCATTTCCAAACCATTTCCAAAGCATTTCCATAAACATTTTCACAGATTTTTTCTACAGTTTTTCAATAGATTAAAAATCCCACACAAAAAAATCGACCAATTTTTTTTCTCAGTGTATTTATAATTCTCTGCTTTTTGAAGTTGTGTGGTAATCTCTGCTCGGTTGTCTGGTTGATTCAAATTCCCCGACTGATTGGTAGGTCTGGCCGTCCGTTCACGTCCGTCTCATCATCGTGGTCACTTGCTATTGTTGCTGTTGTTGTTGTTGTTGTTTTTCCCGGTTTATTTACCGCTTATTGTCTAGGGAAATTTTCCTGGCATTTTGTATATTTATTTTGTTTTTTTTTTTTTTGGGCCTTTTGGGCCTTGGCAAATGACCGCTTTGCTTTGCTTGATTGAATATTTAAAATAATAAAAGAAAAGTGCGTGACTGTACTCAACTCAGCTTAAGCTTTATTCCAGAGCTTTTTTTGTTCGAGAACAAAATTAGCTTGACAATTTTGATAAAGATTTTTCAATTCTTTCTTTTCTTTTTTTTCAGAATTTTTTTCTTTTGTTTTTCTTATTGGCATTTTTATATTTTCTCTGAATTTGTTTGTATATTTTTTCTCTCTTTCAGTTGGAATTATTTGAATTCAGCTTCTTCTTTTGACCAAGTTCATAAAAATTGAGGCCCAATTGACACCAAAAATGACTCATTTATTTTTGGACTCAACTCGACTTTCGTCTGCCTCGCAATCGCAATCGCTTCCATCTGTTTTGATCTGTTTGTCATTGACGATTTCACTCCATAAAATTCCAATGGCAAAAAAATGAAATAAAAAAAAATTAAAAACCAACTGAGTTGAGTGAGTGAAGTGAATGACAGTTGTATGGTAAATATGATTGATTTATTATACCAATGGCAACTTCTGCCAACCCAAATTGCCCTCGGCAATCGAAAATTGTAAGTCATTGGCATCTTCGTCGGCTTGTTCACAATTCAATTCAACTAGGCAAGTTTCGCCTTTTTGCCTTCAATCCCAAACTCTGTGGCAGCTCAGCTCTGTTCAGCTCAGTCCAGACAGACAGACAGATAGACAGACAGACAGTCAGACAGACCAAGGAATTAAGAATCTATTGGAATTCTTGACAACCCTCTTGAAATATGAGAACAAATTTTTAAAGCCCAAATGAATTTGAAAATGATGTAACAGATTTGTTTAGACAATACTCAAAATAACCCTTGAATATTAACTTGATCTAGGGCTTCGATCAATGTGAAACTCTATCTGGCTGTTTGACTCCTCATGGGTATTCCTTGGGTCAAATCTGAAAGGAATGATGGAGATACCCGACTTGGGTCTTATCTGGTTGTTTGACTCCTCATAGGGTCTAATCTGAAAGCGAAAATGGATATACCCGACTTGGGTCTAATCAGAAAGGAATAATGGAGATACCCGACTTGGGTCTAATCTGAAAGGAATAATGGAGATACCCGACTTGGGTCTAATCTGAAAGGAATAATGGAGATACCCGACTTGGATCTGTTTGTTCTGTACTCTTATAAATAAATTTCGATAAAGATCTTTAAAAAAATATTGATGGTCTTCCTAGAACCGATTCGGATATGTTTGTAGACTTTATGATATAATATGGATCTGTATATTTATTCCAAAAATGTTAATTATCGAAGATACTTATTGAGTCCACTTGTATCTGTCTTTATTTGGATTTGGATCTATCTGGGGGCTATATGATATAATTTGGTTCTGTATAAAGAAAAAGTTCTTTTAATAAATACTGGAGATCTTCCTAGAACCAATTCGAATCTGTTTGTGTATGAATATATCTGTATATTTATTTCAAAAATTTGAAATAATATGGATTTGTAAATCAATAATAAAGATTCATATTGAGTCGACTTGTAACTGTCTGGGGACTTAAGAAAATTATGTGGATCCTAATCGCTTAATAAATAGACATATTCGAGATACTGGAGATACCACTAGAACCGACTTGGTTATGCCTGGAGACTATATGGTATTACATGGTGTTATATCTGGATATATCTTTCGAGCCAACTCTGAATCTGTCTGATATGAACGTGTTCTTTTATTCATAAAATAAAATTTCATCCGAATACTTCAATTAATAATGAAGAAACCTCTTGAAAAGATTTGGTTCCGTCTTGGGGACTATATGATATAGCAATACGATTACGATAAGGCTTGTTGCCTAAGCCTTACATATACCTAGAACCAATCTAACGGATCAAGGATCTAGGGATTCGAATAAAGTGAAACTCGGTAGACAAGTTTGTCTGTCAAAAACTTAACCAAATGCCAAATCTAATCCAGATCGGTCAATAAGTACTTCAGATACAACCAGGAATGATTTGATATAATCTTGCCAAAGCCAACCGACTAAGATGTAATTTTTTTTTTTTAATTAGAATAAGAAAAGTCGACAACTTTTGAGAGTTGGCCTAAGCCCCGTTAGAATTAGTTGTGATGCCTTGGATTACCCATACGCCCGGTTGTCTTGCAGTGTTTATGCCATTTAGCAAATTCTAATTAAGCTGATTAGGCAACAAAAGCTCAAAATTAGTTGTGTTTACAATTACAACAACAACAACAGCAACAAAGGAGACACTTATAAATTAATTACGTTAATCTATTTAAGAAAAGTCGACAAGACGCCACCATAGCCATCAATTTGAAATTCTACTGAGCCCACTCCGTCTACCCCCTCCCCCCCCCCCCTTCCCTCTACCCTCATGCAATGCCAACGATTCACCTGAAACATCAGAAACGAGACAGACTCGATTTAATAACTCTGCAGTTGCCCAGGTAACTTAAAACTTACAAATTACAAAAACTTTCCATCATAATGAGCCATGTGGATGAAGCCGTCACGCCGCCTGCCCCACGCCCCATGCCCCCCTCTTGCCCCGGCGTTGCCATTGCGACCGAAGCCAAAAAATTTGATGAAAACCATCATCAATTCGATGGCAGTTTTCGTCATCAAACCGCTTCGCCTGTTATCCTCATCATCATCATCAGGGCTGCAGTGCAAGCAGCCTGGCCATGCCACGCCCACCCCGAAGGCGTGCCCTCGCAAAAGAGACAAAACATTTTACACAACGCAAACTTTATGCGGCTGATTAAATGGCACCGTGGTTGCCACCGAAAATTTACTCCAATTTTTTTTTTTTTTTTTGGGAAATTGAAAATTAAAAAATATTCAATTTTGAAAAATCCAAAAAAAAAAAAAATACAAAAAATTTTATTTTTTAGTTTTTAAGAGTCATAAATAAAATAAAAAAATATTCAATTTGTAAAACAAAAAATTTTTGAGTTTTGAAAGTTCATATTGGGTGTATGCATTAATTCGGGCGGTTTGTTTTCGAAAATTAAGACTTTATTGTGAAAAAATTGTTTTACCTTTAATGTTCAAAGTATTGCCCATCGGAGGCTACGATGTTTGCCCATCTTTCTGGCAGTTTGTGGATCCCATCCCAAAAGAACTTCTCCAGCTTGGAGGTCAAGAAAGAATCGAGCCAATTTCTGATACCTTGTTCTGAAGTGAAGTGTACTCCGGTGAGGGCATTCTGCATTGATCTGAACAAGTGGTAATCGGAAGGTGCTATGTCTGGGCTATAAGGCGGGTGAGGTAGAATTTCCCACCCACAGTTTTCCAAATAGTTTTTAACTGGCTTTGCAACATGTGGCCGAGCGTTATCATGATGAAAAATTATTGATTCGTGTCTGGTCGCATATTCTGGTCGTTTTTCCGCGATGGCCTTTTTCAAACGAATCAATTGTTGTCGGTAGAGGTCCCCATTGATCGTCTGACCCGATTTCAATAGCTCATAGTAGAGCACACCCTTGTGGTCCCACCAATTACATAGCATAACCTTGGCACCATGGATATTCGGCTTTGCCGTGGATGTCGATGGTTCGCCAGGCTTCACATACGATCTCTTGCGCTTTGGGTTATCATAATGAATCCATTTTTCATCGCCAGTGACAATCCGATGCAAAAATGACTTCTTTTGGTGGCGTTGGAGCAACATATCCGACATGCAGAATCGACGTTCGACGTCTCTTGGCTTCAATTCATAAGGCACCCAATTTCCAAGCTTCTGGATGAATCCTAATGATTTTAATCGTCTGGAAACGGTTGTTTGATCAACTCCTAAGACTTTTGCAAGTTCTTCTTGCGTCTGGCATGCATCTTCGTCGAGCAATGCCTCCAATTCATCGTCATGAAATTTTTTTGGCTGTCCGGGTCGTTCTCCGTCGTCTAAGTCGAAATTGCCCCTTTTAAACCGTGCAAACCACTTTTGGCACGTTCCTTCAGCTAAAGCTTGGTCACCATAAACGTCTAGTAAAATACGATGGCTTTCAGTGGCACTTTTCTTCATGTTAAAGTAATGAAGAAGAATTCCCCGCAAAAACACCTTATCTGGTACAAATTTCGACATTTTCAAATGAATGAAACAAATTGTTATTCACGCTAAAACAAATGACATCTACTGAAAACGACGCGTAATGACAGTACCTATAAAATGAATATAGCCACATATGAAGTCGACGCGAAATAATACTAGTAGAGCCCTCTCTTAGAAAACCGCACGAATTAATGCATACACCTAATAAAATTTGAGAAAAAAAAAACAAATTTCAATTTTGGAAAAAAAAATAATTTTATGAAAATAATAAAAAATATTTAATTATATAAAAATTAGAATTTGG
This sequence comes from Scaptodrosophila latifasciaeformis, assembly GCA_037075145.1. Lineage (NCBI taxonomy): Eukaryota > Metazoa > Arthropoda > Insecta > Diptera > Drosophilidae > Scaptodrosophila > Scaptodrosophila latifasciaeformis. The sequence continues at coordinate 9,236,691 of JBAMCM010000428.1, forward strand.
AAAAAATTTAAAATATTCAATATTGAAAAATCGTAAGAAAATAAAAAATATTCAATTTGGAAAAACCATAAAAAAAATATTAAAATTGGAAAAACAAAAAATTTTAATTTTTAGTTTTGAAAGTTCATAAAATTAAAAAATAAAACAAATTTCAATTTTGGCAAAAAAATTTTGATTTTGTAATAATTATAAAGAAATATATATATCAAAAATATTTAATTTGGAAAATTTATAAAAAAATATATAAAAATTAGAATTTGGAAAAAAATTTTAAATATTCAATATTGAAAAATCGTAAAAAATATTCAATTTAAAAAAAATCCACAAAAATTTTTTTTTCAATTTTAAAAGATCATAAAAAACAATAAAAAAATTTTTTAAAATAAAATAAGAAAAATATACAATTTAGAATTAAAAAAAAAAAACTGAAATGGTGAATTTAGAAAATTATTTTTCAAAACCATAAAAAAAATGTTCAATTTGAAAAAAAAAATTAAATATTCAATTTCCCAAAATCTAAAAAAGAATATTTCGAATATTTTTAAAAAATTACTTAATTGAGTTTCGCGAATTTTTGAAATCATATTTTATATTGCAAACTGAATTAGAATTATTAAACAGGATTTCTGGAGCTTTCAAAAATTTTGAAAAAAAAACCTAATATTTCTTTGTGTTTTTTATAAAAATTGCTGGATCTTTTTTTCTTTTTGAAAGTTTTGAGGAATTCCCATCATTAATTTTAAAAGAAAAAGTCTTCAATCCAAAATTTCAAAACCCTAAATCAAATTTTTAAGAGATTTGAAATTAAAAATTTAGTTTCAAAGGAATTTGAAAACAAATTGAAAATTTAAAAAAAGACCAGTCAAAAAATTCTCAAGACAATTTTAAAATAATTTTCTTTTTTTTATCTTAAAAAAACTCTTGGGGATTTTTTAAATAAAAAATTTAATTTTTAAGAAAAAGTTTAATTTGTCTGAAAAATTAAATTTAATTAAATTTAAAATTCTCCAAAAAAGATTTCGCGAATCAACATTTTTGTATAATTCGAAACAGAATTCTTTAAAATTTTTAGAAAAAAATTGGAACATTAATTTTTTTTACTTCAAATTAAAAACACAATTTTGAGATAAAAAGTCAGTTTTTCAAAAACGGAATTTTAAGAGTTCAAAATTATTTCAAAATAAATTTTTTGGCAGAGAGAAAAGTTTCTTAAATATTAAAAAGTAATTTTTATTTTTTTTTTTTCTAAAAAACTTTTTATAAGATTCTCAAAATATTCATAAAACTGTGAAATTTTTAAATTAAAAAAAAAATTTTAATTTCTTTTCCTAAGTTTTCGAATTTCTTTAGAGTATTTTAAAAATGTTCAACTAAATTTATTTCAACAGAAAAAGATTTTCTTAAATAAATAAAAAAATTCTCAAAATTTTCAAATAAAAAATTGAAAAAATTTGATTAAAATTTCCATAAAAATTTTGTTCCACTGTGCAGTCATGATGATCCAATTGTGGTGCGTTCGGGTCTTGTCTCTTCTTTTGGCCAAGAGTGCCGAGCCAAACTGATGAGCCATCGTTTATTTTTGGCAAATTAGTTACGCAGCTCATGTTCACTGGTCTCTTTGGCTTCACAGTTGACTTTGGCTTTGTGTTTGTTGGCAAACAAATTTAATAAATGGCCAAAATCGAGACAAAAGTCACAACCCTTTGCTGCCTGGAGATTTCGACTTGAAAGTTATTCTTCTTCTTCTTCTTCTTCCGGGATAGAAAAACTAGAGAAGAAATTCTCAGCTCCATGTTGACTTAAGTGGCAGAGGGTTGGGGGGTGGGGGGTGGGGGGGCGTGTGGCTTGCCACATAAAATATAACACTTCATTTTAACATATTTGCTGAATGCCACCCCAACCCCGCCCGCCCCCCCGTCACACATCCCAGCCAGTCCGACACCCAAGGTCCTGCTCCGGGTTAACCCTCTTCAATTTATACTCTAGCCAACTCCCCCCCCCCCTTCCCCTCTCCCTTTCAACACTGGCTTATTGTGTTGGCCTGTGTGTGTGTGTGAGTGTGTGTGTGTGTATGAGTTGTCTTGGCCAAATTCTTGTAACGCCTACGAAGACTTCAGCCGCAGCCAACAATTTTCAAACCGCAAAACAAAAAAAATAACCAAAAATAATAAATTTATTTATTTTGTTATTGTTGTTAGTGTTTTTGTTTTTGTTTTGGCCTGGTTAGCTTTTGGCATTCGACAGTTGCTGTTGTTGTTGTTGTTGTAGTTTTCCAGACATCCCTCTCATAATTTATATGCTAAACATATTGCGCTTGGCCCAGGGATTACAAATATTTTCCAAATGCCACAAAATATATGCATGTGTGTGTGTGTGTGTGTGTGTGTGTGTGTGTGTGAGTGTGTGTGTGTGCTAAGAGACTTGTTCAGATTTCCGTGTCAAGACCAGACCAAAACTAGCAGCCACTTGGCATAACAAGAAGTCAACCAGACTTGCTTCGGAGTCTTTCACTTTTTTTCCAAGCTAAACAAAAATTAAAAAAAAAAAATCCAAGAAAATTTGGGGGAAATATATCAATTTTCTTTTAAAAAGTCAGAGAAACCTAACAAAAAATGTTAGAAAATATTTAAGTTTTCAAACCAAAAATTGGAATCCAAAATTTTAAAGGATTATGGAAACCTAAAGATTCTCTTCAAAGGTCTTTCTAGGCATTAATCATATCAGATGATATAGTAGTTGGATTCAAGTGAAAATTGGTATATATATAAACTATTCAAGAATCGTGCCAATTACCAAATTTCAAAGAGTTTGGTCAATCCTACTCGGAGTTATTCAGGTTGCTCTGAGAGTTAAACAATTTGGGTAGATTGAGTCAAAACTTGGTAAATTTTTTTGTGCTGCACATCAAATTTGAAAGAGATTTGTTAGTAAATAGATCCCAAAATATTATTTAAAATTAATATGTTTCTATATCATAGAAATCTAATACATAAATCCCATTCAAAGCAGCTTAATTTTTAACATATATATGAACTTTCTTTTAGGAAAATGAGTACCCAATTTGAGTGAGTCAAGTCAATAAATATTAGAGATATATCCCTGAACGATTTAGGTAGCTGTGTCAGCTTTATTATATAGAAGACCTAATCTATTGAATCAGATTAAATACTCGCCATACTCATACTCGTCTATAAGTTTCCTTCAGGCCCAACTTGAAATAGATTGCTCTATAAATGTGGAAGATATTCCAAAGACCGTTTGGGTTCTATACGTCACACTGAATCAGATTAAATAGTTGAAATACTCGCCATACTCATACCCGTTAGTTTATAAGTTTCCTTCAGGCCCAACTTGAAAGAGATTGCTCAATAAATATGAGAGTTAATCCAAAGACCGATTTGGTTCTATATTTCACAATGATCCAATCATGCTGAAGGGTTCAACATAATGACTGCCATATAGCTGGCTCTAAGCCTTCAATTTGTAATGATTGGTCAATAAATGAGAGTGATTTTCTTGAAACCGATTTGGGTCTGTCTAACTGGGATATAATGGTCCCAGCCAAAGGAATTTCGGTGGTCACGTCAACAACAAATCAAAATTTAATCAAACTATTTCGAAAATGTCAGGGGTTTGGCAATAGATGATAGATGTTGCTACAAATATTGATAGGAATATGATATGGTATTCCGATCCAGTCGGTACCGACTAATATTGATAGGAATATGATATGATATTCCGATCCAACCGGTTCCAATAAATATTGATAGGAATATGATATGGTACTCCGATATAGATGGTTCCGACTAATATTAATAGGAATATGATATGGTATTCCGATCCAGTCGGTTCTAACAAATATTGATAGGAATATTATACCGATCCAGCTGGTTCCAATAAATATTGATAGGAATATGATATGGTATTCCGATCCAGTCCATTCTAACAAATATTGATAGGAATATGATATGGTATTCCGATCCAACCGGTTCCAATAAATATTGATAGGAATATGATTCCGATCCAGTTGATTCCAACTAAGGAACAGACCAGACAGACCGACAAAAGGTCTGGTCTAGTTGACCCATCCAGAGTTACCTACAAACCCTGCCCAATCTGAAAAAACCTTTTCAGGCTTCTTCTTTGTCCTTTGGAAAGAGTATATAAAGTTATGGTAAGGGTCTGCTGACTTACCCATTGCGTTGACAGTGCGTCCATTTCTGTTGGAGTTGTAAGAGCTTCAATGTCAGCTGGTCCTGTTCCACTTGTTGTTGTTGTTGCTGTTGTTGGTATTGTTGTAGATATTGCTGCAGCTTCTGTTCGAGTACTCGATCCGTGGCAGTGGCTGTGACAGTGGCATTGGCATTGGGCCGATGGGAGGGATTCCTTCCCCAAAGCGGCAAACGTTGCAATTTTTTGACATCCGGCGAGAGGCCAATGACGCGTGTGGCTGCCGCACTGGCGCTCATCGGTGAGTTCATATTGAGAATTTCACTGCTGTCGGTGTCGTCGACATCGTCCAAACAGTTGACCATATTCCCATTGATAGAGTTGGCCACATTGCGTATACGCCGGTTGGGCCGACGTTGGGGTGGCGAAGGTTTCGACTTGTTCGCCTTGCTTGCCCCCAGACTGGTCGAGTTGGTCGAGTTGGTTGAGGGGGTTGAGGTGGCTGAGGGGGTTGAGGGTTTTGAGTTGGCTGCATTTGTTTGGCATCGATTCAATGGACCGTTTGAAGGTGTCAATTGCTGGGGTAATAATATTTTTTGCGACATTATTCTTGTTGTTGTTGTTTTTGTTGTTGTTGCTGTTGTTGTTGCATTGGCTCTGATTGTTTTGGTTGACTTCAATTTGATGTCATTTAATGTGGCAATACAGGACGGCGCATTGCCATTGGGGTGTGGCCAGTTGTTGTTGCTGTTGTTGTTTTTGTTATTATTATTTATGTTATTGTTATTGTTGTTGTTGTTGTTGATGGTTTTCCAATGCTGCGGTTGCCGTTGACCATTTGTTTGGCATCTCAGACCCAAAGCTCCCGTGGCTGGCGCTGCCATGGCTGCCGTTGTTGTTGTTGTTACTGTTGGCATTGTTGTTGTTGTTGCTGTTGGCGCAGATCTCAAATCATTCAGCATTATGTCTAAATCACTGGACAGCGAGCTGAGCAGCTAAAAATGAGAAATAGAAAAATTGAAAGAAATTACAAATTGATTGCATCATGAGACCCCCTCACACCCCCCCCCCCCCCTAACCCACCCGAGCCACCCAATTCCCCCAACTCCGCAGACACTTGATATCACTTGGAATTGGAGTAGTATTTCTTTTGGGTTAATCAACGGTCATCCGAGGCCGTCACACACCGGCCAGACTGGCTGTCTGCCCTGCCTTGCCTTGCCTTGCCTTGCTTTGCCTTGCTTTGAGTTGCCTTTTCAATGCTCATTTAGCCGATTGCAACCGAGGCAAGTTGCCGACTCTTTTAGATTTGTGCAAATCATCATGCCAAAGACTCTAAACAACAAAGACCTGACCCGATCGAAGCTGGCCAGACCAAGCCGAGGAATTTCCGTTAAGCAAACACAAAAACCACAGCCAAAGAGAAGCAAAAAAAAAATAATAAAACAACAACAACAACAAAATAAAACACATTCAAATCAGTGAACTGGTCCCAACTGGTCGCCATTTCCGGCGGCGGCGGCAAGCGGCAAGGGGCAAGCGGCAACTGGGACGTTGCAATTCTCTTGGGCCTGCCAGGCATCAGGGTGTTATGGGGGAGAGGGGAAGGGGCGACAAATTGGGGTGGGGACAATTGTGGAGCTGGCCAGGCCTGGGCGTCCGAAATGCCTCAATTGCCTTCAATTAATAAGCAAAAACTCCAGCGGCCGCAATGATTATGCCGGGTTTCTTTCCGCGAGGGCAGAAGCAAAAGTTTTTGGTAATTCACTTTTGATTTTTCTCGAAGCGAGACTTTTGGCTATTTCTTATTAAGAGAATCTTTAAATTGGATCTAATTAAATTGTTGAATAGAAAGGCAATTGGAAAAGATAAAAAAAAAAATCTAAAAAAAAAAATAAAATTAAAAAAAAAATAAAAATAATTTTTTTCTAATAAGAAAAAAAAGGAATTTCTTTTCAAAAAAAAAAACAAAAGATAAAAAAAATTAATGAACAAATATTTTTTTTTTCTAAAAAACTAAAAAAAAAAAATTTCAAAAAAAAAAATATTAAAAATAATAAAAAAAAATTCTAAAAAAAAATAAAAGAAATTTTTTCTAATAAATAAAAAAGAATTTCTTTTCTAAAAAAATAAAAAAGAAAAAAATAAACAAATATTTTTTCTCTAAAAAACTAAAAAAAAAATTTTCTAAAAATATATTAAAAATTATTAAAAAAAGAAAAATTTGTTTTCTTTCTCATTATGATTATGATTTGCAAAATTTAACAAAAAAAAAATGTATTAGAATTTTTTTATATTCAAAAAAAGCTATTAATTTAATTACATTCTATTTTCATTTAATCAAAATAATAAAAATATTTTTTATCAAAGATAATTTTTTTAATAATTTTTATTGTTGCTTTGATAAGATAAAAAAATAATCAAAATAAATTAAGAGTAAAAAAATTATATGAAATAAAATTATATTTTTTTTTATTTAAAAAATATTAATTTATTTTTTAAGTTTTTTTTTATTCTGTAATTTTGATAATTTTTTTGGGCCCTTGAAAAGCTCAAAAATGAATTTGTTAAGCTACATTTTTTTATTAATAAAATATTTTTATTTTATTTTTCTTTTATTTTATTTTATTAGTTTTTTTTTTTATTAATTTTAAATAAAAATAAAAATTACAAAAATTCAAAATATTCACAAAAAAAAATTAATAAAAAAAAATTTATACAAAAAAAAAACACGGTTTGATTTTGTTTATTTATTTTTTTATTTTTTATTTTTTATTTATTTATTTATTTTTTTTTAATATTTTGAACTTTTGAATTTTTTTTTTTTATTTATTTATTTAATTTGTCTTAAGTATTTTGAATACTTTTAATATTTAACTTGTCATAATTATATTTTATTGCGAGAGTGTATTTGTTTCAAATACATAAAAAAAAAATTATTCTTAAAAAAAATTGTATTAATTTTCTAACAAAAGAAAAATTATAAAGTTAGTTTAAATATATTTTTATATAAAGGCTTGGAATAAACTTTGAAATTTTTAAAGTGATAAAAAATAAAAATTGTAAATGAAGAAGCATAATATTTTTTCGTTTTATTAAATCAAATTTCATTACATAATTTTTTTTTTAATTATTTCCTATCGAAGAAAAATTATGTTTTTAATTTTTTTTAATAAATAAATAAAATAATAAAATAATGTTTTTTTTTTAATTATTTTAATTATTTATATTTTTTTAAGTTTGTATTTAAATTACTATTATATATTTTTTTTTGATTATTTCTTTGGGGGAAATTAAAAAAAAAAAATATGTTTATTTATTTATTTACTTTTTTTTCTGAGACATTTTAATTTTTTTAATCAACCTTTTTTACTATTATTTTCATTATTAAATTTTTATATTTTTATTTATTATTATTATTATTATTATTATTATTATTATTATTATTATTATTATTATTATTATTATTATTATTATTATTATTATTATTATTATTATTATTATTATTATTTTATTTTTTTTTTTTTTTTTTTTTTTTTTTTAACTAGTCTGAAGCCACACATATTTTTGATATGAAAATATATTAATGATTTAATTTTAATTAATTAATTTTAATAAAATTTATCTACCTAAGAATCTGTGTGCCCAATCAATTTGGATGGAGAATTGAAGACTTTCTTTTCGAAGGGAAATTCTACCAATTCTTTTTCTGACTATCTTAATGGCCTAAGACACAACCTAATCCATTCAGTTGGTCATTAGGTTAATGCCTTTGATTTAAACTGCCTGAATTGCCCAGACCAAAATTTGTTTCAAATTTACCAAGCAACCCACGCAAATGCCTTGGTGCATATAAAAAGTCAATTAAAAGGATGACTTTAACTTTAATTTTATCTATCGTGTAATTCATACGATTTTTTTTTTAATTTTTTTCCGTCCTTCAAAAAATACAAAAAAAGAAAAAAAAAAACAAATTCGACGAAGCCAAAGTCAACGGCAAATTGGCTCCCACGCTCCAAGCCAAAGCCAGCTCCACTTTTTTGGTTTTTTTTTTTTTTTATATTTATGAATATTTTCTAAGCTTGCCAAAATAACAAAAAAAAAATATATATATGCAAATTTAATTCAAAACTTTAAGTTGCTCAGAACACTTTGAAAAATTGTTTTGAAAGTGAATTTGGTTTTGGGTATTTCGGGGCGAAACACACCCCAAAACAATTTCCCAAAAATAAACCAAGTCAATGGGAAATTCGAAATACTCTTTTTAAAAAGTGTATTGAAATGGGAAACTTTTTGATTTTGAGAGTTTTTTTTGAGAAGTGCAAATAAAACTTCAATTGACTGGCTAGCCTGTGCCAGTGTCGTGGAGAGCAGAGGGGGTGAGGGGGGGGGGGGGGGGGGAGGTCTAACTGAGGCGATGACTGAAATTTCAATTTAGAAATAATCAAAAAATAATTTTTTTTTTATTTTTTTTTTTGCATACGTTGTAAATTAAATTTAACAAGCTTTATGAGGAGCCAGATACTTTTCATACTGAGACTGGGCCAGGCAGGGAGTTGGGAGGGTGTGTGTATCTGTGTGTGTGTGGGGGGGGGATCATATTTGAAGAGGGTGGAATTGTGGCTTGTCAAACTTACCGCAACTGCATCCATCACCGCATTAACCATTTTGAGTTGTTTCTACTTCTTCTTCTTCTTCTTTTTTTGCTTGGGTTTTTTTTTTTGGCTCCGTTGGAGTCTTTGGTTTGTTTGGTTTGTATGTTTTACACGATTCAATTACAAATTGGAATGCTTCAATCGAAATCTCTATTGACATTTAATTACAAAAAAATTCTCTCCAGCTGCACACCAAAAAAAAAGAATCCATCAGATTAACAATTTTCACAGCCAACTTTGAATCGGCAAGCTGAAAGGAAAAATAAGAAAAAAAATTATAAATAAAAAAAATAAATTATAAATTGTTAAATTAAATTTTAAAAAATTTTAATGAGCCAATTCAAATGATCGCGAACAAAAAATAAATGAATATGTATCTTTGAGATACTTTTGGCCAAACTGGGTAATTGAAAGATTGCTTGGCTTTTTTTTTGTTTTTTGTTTTGCCCAAAGTTGAAAATAAAGTTTTTTTGGAGCTTTGAAGCAAGTGTCAAAACTTGCCCTCCCCGGTTGGCCCCCCTCGGCTCCCCCCCCCCCCCCCCTCTCTTGCTTGTAGTCTGGCAAACTTGTTTGATTTGTTTTTGTATTTGTTTTTGTTGTATTTCTTGTCTTTGGTTATATCAATTTTATGCTCTTTAATTACATTCGCATTTGCATTTACATAATTCAATGCAAGCTGAGCCCAGCTGTCCATAGTTTTTACTCTATGCTCTTTTGGGCCTGGCCAATACCAAATAGCCAATTTTTTTGAAATAAAAAAAAAATATAAAAATTTTTGCCACAAAATCTTCCACTTATTCTCTGCTGATTTTATCTGATTTAAAAATAAAAATTAAAATTAAAGTCAGAGTATCTCAAATCGCTGTTTCACCCAAAAGATACTCGTTAAAATTCCCCCGACAGTTGACGGAAGTTGAATTGCAAATTAAAAAAAAAATAAATAAATACAGAAAATACTTAATGCATTCGAGTTACGCATGTTTTCTTTCGAATTAACACAAAAAATAAATAAAAAAAAAAAAAAAACTTTAAAAGCGTGAAAAAATCAACAAAAGCAAAAACAACAACAACGACAAATCTAAAACAAGATCAGGCCAAAAAGCGTATTAAATAAATTAAATTAAATGCATACAAAATGAGTTTTTATTGGAGTTGTTTTTTTATTTTTATTTTGTTCCCATTAAAAAAAAAAAAAATCTGATTACAAATTTAATAGATCATCTGAATTCTAAACCAATCTGAAACGTTCTAAGTATATTTATCTTTATCTTTAATCATTTCCGAGTTGATTCCAAAATTCCCTAGAATCAGTCCAACTATCTAGATGAAGCTCTTGATCTGAGAGCTGGAACCAGCTTGGATATAGCCAGTTAAAAATCCTTTATCTACGAAGACCTGAAAAATGAAAAAGAACAGCTCGGAGAGTATCTCAAAGTAGCCTAGAATAAGTCTGAATGTAAGAGCTGGGACCAGCTTGCCATACAACAGAGACAGACCAGTATTAGCTTTGGTCTGACCAGAGTAGTCGTAGCTCCTTGATCCCGGACCCTGGGACCAGCTTGCTATTCAAAAGAAACAGACCAGTATTAGCTTTGGTCTGACCAGAGTAGTCGTGGCCCCTTGATCCCGGACCCTGGGACCAGCTTGCTATTCAACAGAAACAGACCAGTATAGCTTTGGTCTGACCAGATTAGTCGTAGCCCATTGATCCCAGAGCCAGCTTATAGCTTTTGATTCCATATTGCTTTAAGCCAAGCAAGCTTATATGATTAAGGCCCTAAATCTATATCTTCGAAGACCTCTAAAACAGGAAAGCACTACTTGGAATATGCCAAAGAACCCTTAAGATTTTTCTATCACCTAAAAATTCTAAGATCCCCTCGATCTCAGAACTGGGAGCAGCTTGAAATAGTAAGATTGTTGCCATTGACCGAAGATAACCCAAAGTTAGCTTTAGTCTGACCAGAGTACTTAATTTAAGCTCCGCGATCCCAACCATTTGATCTCAGAAATCACCGAGCTTTATATATCTTGTTGGTAACATCTAAAGCTTAATTTATTTATAAGATTTATGTTATAAGATCCCGAATAAAATATATATTTCTATGAAGACCTCGAGGGCAAATGGATTAGGTTTCCAGCAACATGAAATAGTCTTTTCCGGGGCTTTAGTAAAAAAGTCAAGTCGGATCGTTCCCTCAAATAGATCATCAAACTATAGTTCTCATAGGAACTATCGAATCTACAAAAATCTATTTAAATAAAAAGATATCCTAGACAAATTCTATATTAAAATTTAAAAAGGGATCAAATCGTAGAAGTAACCCCAGCCAGGTAAGATTTTCTTTAAGCCCTTATTGACCCAGTAACACCAAAATAAAATCAGCACTAAAATATTAAAAGGCTATAGCGAATTTCAGTGAAATCGGAAAACTATATAGGTATCCCCTAAGAACTCACTTATTTCTTCTTTTATAGAAAAGTTTCAAAGCTTCACAGAAGTTGACTGATTCTATAGGAGAGTCCCCAGTTAATCAGATCGAAATATTAAAAGGCTATAGAGGATTTCCGTGATGTCGATGGACTATTTAGGGATCCCCTGATAATTCAATAATTTCTTCTTTCATAGAAAAGTTTCAAGCCTTCATAGAAGTTGATATTTTCAGTTAATCAGATCGAAATCTTTGGGACTTATAGATTTATGACTAAAAAATTGGATTTCTCAATGAAAAATTTTATAATTTAAACAAACAATCCAAAGAGTGGAATGTCTATAAATTTTATTTTTTCAAAGCTTCGCTTAGCTTTTTTTTGATCGAAACATGTTTTATTTGGATTGGGCTCATTAACAAAAGTGACACTCTGGGAGGTACAACAAAGCTGTCGAAAGAAAGAAGCAGACTAGCCCAGGGCTGACCAGTCACTAGCCCAGCCCTCTGGCACTTCGGCCTCTCTTCTGGCCCTCTCTACTGGCCCTCTCTTCTGGCCTCAATAATATAAAAAATTCAATTTTTTTTTTTTAGTTTTTTTGTGTTTTTTTTTTTTTGTTTTGTTTACGAGTTTCCAGTTTGTTTGTTAGCTTAACAAAAGCCAAAACCAAAACCAAAACAAAGCCAAAAAAAAAGAAAAAAATGCTTTTGAAAACAGCGTGAAATTCTAGTTAATTAAAAGATATTGGCCATCATTAACTGCGGTCATAAATTGTTAAAAATTATTTCCAAAAAAATAAAAATAAATTTTGACACATATTTCAGACAAATCGAAAAAGAAGCTGGCCACTTTTGGGGGTCACTTATCGCCGAGACTCTTTGATAAACCAGAAGACTGATAAGCTGCCTAAACTTTGACGAGGGCACGCAGCATCGTCCGCATCAGCGGCATCAATTGAGCGGGGGAGAGGTGGGGGATGGATCTGCTTTGAGTATCTTATGGATGCGAGTTGTATCTTGTTAGTGTTAAATTGAAGCTGAAGGTGATTTTGTTTAAGTAACTCGCTCAATTGAGGCATTGCTTCAAAACAATTGAAGTATTTTCTTTTTCTCCAACTTGATGGTCATTTCTGATAAGCAAAGCAAATATATAGAAGCTCTGATTATTTTCATTGAAAGGCATCAAATAGGTCAACAACAACAACAACAAGTGTCCTTTCAATCAATTGTTATATTTTGCAATTATTTTGAATTACCGCAAAAAAATAGCAGCTGCCAAAGGTTATCTTTGAGATACCAAAGATACTCTTTTTTTGACTAGCATAGCGACTATGTCATCCACTTGAAACTTGGTGTATTTTACTTTGGACTTATAAAGATTTCAAATATAAAATTTGGTTGAGTTGGATCAATAAATCTGGGAGATACGCTCAATTTGTCTGTTGGTTACAAATGAAATTTGGTGTATATGTTTGATTAAGATCGGTCAATATATCTCAGAGATTTTCCAAAATCTAAACTAGGGCTATAAGCCCTTGGATCCAAATGAAATTCGTTATGTTTGTGGGTCTTGTTATAAGTTTGCTAAATACCTGAATGGAACCAGATCGGTCAATATGTTCTGGAGATATGCTCAAAACCGATTTGTGTATGACTTGGCTGTTGGATTCAAATGAAACTTGGTATACATGTTTGTCTCTTTAAGAGTTTCCAAAAGACAAAATTTGATTAAGATCGTTCAATAAATTACGTAGATATTCACAAAACCGATTTGTCTGTATATATGGGAATCAAGCGATATAGGAGTACCATACAAATATAACTAGGCAGATATATAAGTCTTTATAAAATTTAAGCAAAATTTGCTAAGAAATACCCATGATTTCCCTCAAACCGATTTGGATACTAAATGATATAGCAACTCGATTTGTCTAACAACAAAAAGGTTACCTTTCAAATTTAAAGAAGCTAGGACAAACCTTACCAGAGATATAGACAAATGACTGTAGTCGTTTGGACTGTGAAGAGTGTATAAAAACAAGACAATAAAAGCCAATTGAAAATTTAGTTTAATTTGATAGTATCAAAAATGATTTATGTCACTTGTAAAGATGAATTTAAAAATCAACTTGCAAATGTTTCATTTATCAATTTGCTGAACTTTAGACTCAAACAGATCCGATCCGTTGCCATATCTTTTTTTTTGAGAGAGTAACTTTATTTTTATAACCCATTTAATGACTTCCCTTAAATGTGGCCCAAGGAAAGATTCTTATAAGAGTGACGTCACGTTGAGATATATATGAAATGATTAAAATTACTGAGTCATTTTATTGGGATTGTGGCCAGGCTATCTAAGCAAAGACAAGAAAATACAAGTTAAAATTGTTGATTTCTTAGTAAATGGCAAAAATCATCAGGTAAATATTTTGCACACAATCTTTTCAATTTAACCAATAATTCTTATATAGAAAAATCAGAAAATTATTTAGGAACAAAGTGAATCTTTCTATTCTTCTTCTTCTTCATTTTCAAGTTGGTCTTTTTCAATTTGTAGGAATGTGAAATGTTTGCAAGTTGTTTGTTTGGCTGGTCTGGTCTGGTCTAGCTTCATTGATATCTATCTATCTCCTCGGGCAACTGTCAAGCCAATTAGAGATCATATTTTGACAGACCATGATCCTGACATGTCTGGCTCATTTAGCGAAGGGCCCGCGTTGTCGCCGTTCCCATTCCAAATTGCTTACTGCTTGGACCAACAAACAAATGAACCAGGCAAACAAACACCGATAGGCGGACCGACGAACGGACCGACGGACAGATGGACAGACAAATGGACAAGACAAGCAAACAAAGTCGACAGACAATAAAATGACAACAGTTTCCACGGAGACCAAAATGGTGACGTTCAAGTCTTGTGCGCGGGCCTGAAGCTGCGGCTGGCAGACACGATATGGACAAATAAAATAGACGACAAAAAAAAAAAAAATGAAAAAAAAAATTATATATTTCTACATGACACATGGCAACATGGCAGAGAAGAATAGGAAGAAGAAAAAAAAAAAACAGTGGCAGAGCGGGAGCGGCAGTAGCAGAGCCCGCAGCTTCGGTTCAGTCATGGAGTGCGATGGGAAAGTGACACCAAATTGCTCAAAATTGTAGACTCGCACACATACCAAGGCAATCAAAACAAGAAGTGGGAGAGGCAGAAATATCACAGAGAGCAACACAATGTGCGAATGAGACAGAATGTGAAGGATGCACGAACTTTGGCAAATGTTTATGAATACAAGGGCATTGTAAGTATACAAGCATGCGTATGTGTGTGTGTGTGTGTTGAAAAAATAAATAGAGTTTTTAAGGAGTAAATAGATTACAATTTTAAACTGGGCAACTGCCGACGACGACGACAGAGAAGACGGAGAGACGATGGAGGAGACGAGTGATTCAAGATAAGCGCCAAGCCTGGGCGTGGGCTGTTCCATGTCTTGTCAAACTAGCGACTGCCAATGACATGTGGAGGCACTGACAAAGCCTGGGCTGTGTGTGGTTAGCCAAGCACGTGCAATGTGCAGACATTGAACAAGTAGGAAGAGAGCGATCGACTGGACTGGAGTTGAGGTAGGCCGAAGTCGAAAACACCGAGTTTGCCAATATATTTATCATCGATATCAACAAATATGGTCAAAATCGAAATCTATATTTAGATGCTGATGCTGTTGCCAAAGAGTATAAGTTTTAACCAGAATTATTGAAGAAGAAGCAAAATAAAATGCTGAGCTTAAACGGTCTCAGGTTTACCTGTCTCGCTCACACTCGCAGCCTCTCTCTTAAGAGCGCCTGCAAATTGCTCTCTTTGACAATTTACAGTTTTTGGTTGTTTTTTTTTTTGGGCAAAGCAACGGCGGCAATTTCGCCCACACGCTAATCGATCGCAAGATGAGGGCAGTTTAGTTTTTTTTTTGCACCAATTATGGATCTATTAACAAATCAATAAAAATAGGAAATTTTTTTGTTTTAGTATTTTCAAGGTAAAAAAAAAAAACAAAAAATCATCATTTAAACTTGAATGATTAAATTTGTTCACACTTGTGTATTCCTGGAAATAATATTTCTACCTGCTATAAAAAATAAATAAATAATCAAATTATTTCCTTTTCCTTGTTTGATTTTATTATTTCATATTTCATTTGTTGTTTTTGTTTTTTTTTTCCAACTGACCAGAGTAGACTCAACTCCAGTTGAGTGAATGATAAGCGAGAGTGGGTCAGACTGAAGATAAGCCACCTTGGTCACTAGTTAAGTGATTCGATGTGTCTGTCTGTGTCTGTCTCAAAAGGCGGAAGGTGTTGGCTTCAACATGCCCAAGTTGTCTACGGTCTGGCAATGCGAAACCAAGAGATAAGCCCAAAAAAAGAGAGGCTTTAGTTCTCTTATCAGCACATGAGAACCCAAAAAAAAAAACAATCAGTTTGAAAGAAAAAAAAAGGTACACCAACAACTAAACACAACACAATCAAATAAATAGAAGCAGAAAGTATGCGGCAGCACAGCTAACAAGCGATTATCAATTTGCACAAAACAAAATTATCAAATATTTATCAAACCAAAAGAAATGGACAAGAAGGAGAATGACAAGGGAGGCAGTTTAACAGCCAATCCAAAGTAGAAGAGAAAATAAAAAAAAAAAAAAAATTTGTTAAAAATGCCTCAAGAATGCGAGCGAGGTGAGCAGTTATACTTGAGTGCGCCTGTGTGCGTGCCTATGATAGTGTAAAAGAGTGAAAGGGACCGAGAGAGAGAGAGAGAGGGGCCATAGTGGGAGTGTGTGAAAATGCCTTGACGATTAGCAATATTCTTCTGTGTAAAAATGCATAGAAAGCGAAATGTGCACAAAACGAAGTTGTAAAAACGCAGCAGAGCCCAGTGAGTACCAAAAGAAGAAGAAGAAGCAGAGGCAGAACAGAGCAACTAAGGTGCAACGACACAATTTGAAATGAAATCAAAAGAGAGCCACTGACAACAGAAAATCAAAGAGAGCAAAGAGAGTACAGGAGTGTTGCTTTTGTTGTTGTTGTTTTTTTTTTGTGGGCGAAAACTTCATCAACTTTTGCCGGTAAAACAACAACAAAAAGAAGGCCTTTGCCGCACATTGAACTTGAACTTGCTGGGCCGGGCCGGGCCTTGCCTGGCCTGGCCTGGCTACTTCAGAGTGCAATGCAACCGAGGTCGGGACCGTTGTGCTTGGTTAGGTAGCAGGCCAATTTGCATATAACCCAACCCAACCCACACCACCCCACCCCACTCCTCTCTCACCTTATCCCCACCCAAATTCTGTTTCTTATTCACCCAGAAAAAAAATAATGTGTTCCTTTTTTTTTTTTTTTGAAGCAGACAAAGAGTTGCAATTACCAGGTTGCTGCCGCTGTAGTTGTCGTTGTTGTTGTTGTTGGTGGTGCTGGCGCTGTTGGCTATTATTGAAGTCGTTACGCACACGCACTTTATTTTGCCTGACTTCACTTGACTTCACTTTTCACTTCACTTGATTTCACACTTTTAATTCTGCTTTATTATTTTTGAACTCATTCGTGAATTGTGCTTTATTTTCTGCTTCTTCTTTTTTTTTTGTATTTACACAATTACAACAAAAATAATAATAATAATCAGAAAAAAACAATAAAAAAAAATATATTTATTTATTAAAATAATAAAATAAATATTTAATTGCCCGTGACACGAAGTGATCTTTGAGACACATTAAGAAAATAAGACAAGCGAGATAGATCTTCCCATTCCCAATACAATACCCCGATGATTCCGATTCCGATTTCGAATCCCAGTCAGATTAAACCGCAAATAAGAGCGTTGCGTCTTTTTTGTTTTGTATTGTTTTTTTTGTCGTGATCGTCGGCGTCGGCGTCGACGTCTTCGTTTTAATTTCGGATTCAATTTCAATTTCGTTTGTCCGCGCACAACGATCGCGAAGCGCTGCGACTGAACGAAACTCGCTTACCGCGAAGCGCTGCGCCTCAACGAAACTAGCTTGTTGCCAACGGCTCGTTAAAAAAAAAAAAAACAGCTAGATGGATCGCGTAAAAATAGCCAAAAAGTGCCAAATTCAAGCATAAAAGAGCTAAGAAAAAGGCTAGTTTTAATTGAACAAATCTTTTAGTTTTATTTGTGTAAAATATCATCAATATATCGTAATATTTGTCGGGTAGATCATAATTAAGACAGGGCGCTTAATGCCGGCGTAATCCAAAACTGAAAAATCAAGATTATCATAATAATGATTTACATATATCATATTATTGATTTAAATTTTATCTAGTGGAAATTCGATTAAGGGCAGAAAATTTTTAAGGTTATATTTTATCTTATAAATCATATTTTTATTTCTGAAATAAAATAAGATAAACAGTTATTTTTTAATGCAGAAAATATCTCTGGTTTCAGCAAATCGTGCCAATAATACCTAAAGCTATGTGATGCGTCCAGGTTGAATATATAAATATTTTTTTTTATCTGAAAATATTACATTCTTCCACTGGTCAGTCCACGACATTAGCTCCTGCAATCTAGCTGATTACTAAGACTGCCAAATCTATCCGCAAAAAGGCTAAATTGGCAACACTACTGTGCGTCTTCGTCACACGCGCTCTCAGTGCGAATTAAAAGAGAACAACACCACATTTCAATGGACCACACAGTGGTTCAATACAGCCAAAAAAATAAGATCACTGAACATATTTTTCTTTTTTAGCTTTTTTAATATTTATTTATTTAATATTAATTTTTTATTTTAAATTTAAATGAATCAGGCTCATTTGGATTGCACCCAAAAGAAAGCATTTTTCGAATTCCTCTTATCTAATTAAAAGTCTCACATATCAACTGAAAATAATATTTTATTTTAGAGAGAAAGAGAGAGAAAAAAATTTAAGATTCCAAATGTACCAGCAAGAGATTATAGATCAAATACTTGAACTGCTTGTGCGCGTTACATTAGCTATTGTTGTTTTTGTTACTTTTGCTTTCAATGTTGTGAAGCTTTCACTGACAATGCAGATCGCCGTCACATTGATTACATCGCTATATGTGATCTCGGCTGATTACCCAAGTGTCAAGTGCCCTAAAATGCCGGGCTTAGAAAGTTCATTCATTAGGAGTAATAAACAAGTCACGTTTACTTGTGAGATGTTTCAATTAGATTTTGATTTAAGATAAACACACTTGACCACTCCACTCATGTCACCGAAATCATAAAAACAAAAAAATACTTTGTAATAATAATAAAATTGCTCCACTGTGCCAAATGTCATGCGTGGTGAATTTTGAATTTGGCGCAGCGTGTTCAGTTCCGCAATGCAAATATTGCGACTGTAGTGGTGGTGGTGGTGGTGGTGAGCTATGGAGAATTCTGCATTTGTGTTAGTGTGAGCAGCTGGTAAGGATCACCAGCAGCAGCAGCAGCAGCAGCTGATCGCACGAGTTGATTTTTATTAATGATGAAGGGAATTAAGCACACCTCCCACGCACTCTTATTAAGCTCGATTGTACGTGCCTTTGTGTGTGTGTGTGTGTGTATGTGTGTGTGTGTGTGTCGACACTCACAATCATTTAGCATTGATGTTTTTGTCGATCTCATTCTCATTCGCAAATTATCTTTGTTTGCGAAATTCTGTAATTGTTTTTCATGCACAATTCAACAACAACAACAACAAAATACAAAAACAAAAAAAAAAACTTGAAAAAAAAAAAATTACTAAAACATTTTGTCAAGTGCTTTTTGTTGTTGTTGTTTTGTGCTTTTTTTATTTGTGTAACCGTTAATGGTTTTTCTGTTTGCCTTTTATTGTGCTGGTCCTCGTTTGTTTCTTTTGTTCTTGTTTCACTTTTTTTTTGCTTCTTTCTTTTGTCTATTCTCTTTTTTTTTTTTGTTTTGTTTTTGCCTCGGTAGCCGAGCAAATAAAACAAACTATGCTGAATCTGTCAGGCCGGCCTTCCCTTAATTTGGCCACAAAAATTATTGTTAACTATTTTACCAGAAAATCTATCCACAAACTTAATTTATTGTCATTGTTGTTGTTGTTGTTTTTTGTTTTTCATCAATTGTCTGTCTAATGAGCAAGTTTGCCCGAGAGTTTGTTTTTTTTTTTTTTTTTTTCAAATTTCCACCCACTTGTGAAAGAAAACAATTGGGGAAAATCCGTACCACAATGGAGCCATTTAAATTCAAATTCGAAAAGTCAATAAAAAATAAATATTTTAACAAATTAACGCCGAGCTTGACAAACAAACAAATATTTAATTTTATGCTCAAGGTATTTTTACAATTTCAAAAAAAAAAAAGGTGAAGAGCCAAATGGAATAAAGATGTTTTCTTAAGAAATTGGAATATTATAAAAAGTTGAAAAAAAAGAAACGAAAAAAAGAAGACAAAATAATAGGAAGAAATTAAAAAAATATATATAAAAATAGGAAATATATTAAAAATATAAAAATATGAAAATATGAAAAATATAAAAATATAAAAATATAAAAATATAAAAATATAAAAATATAAAAATATAAAAATATGAAAAATATAAAAATATGAAAATGGAAAAATATAAAAATATAAAAATATAAAAATATCAAAAATATAAAAATATAAAAATATAAAAATATAAAAATATAAAAATATAAAAATATAAAAATATAAAAATATAAAAATATGAAAAATATAAAAATATAAAAATATAAAAATATGAAAAATATAAAAATATGAAAAATATAAAAATATAAAAATATAAAAATATAAAAATATAAAAATATAAAAATATAAAAATATAAAAATATAAAAATATAAAAATATAAAAATATAAAAATATAAAAATATAAAAATATAAAAATATAAAAATATAAAAATATGAAAATATAAAAATAAAAAAATATAAAAGTATAAAACATTAAAAATATAAAAATATAAAAATATAAAAATATAAAAATATAAAAATATAAAAATATAAAAATATAAAATATACAAAAATTTTAGAGTTATAAAAAATTGAACAAATAAAAAAAATATATAAAAAAGTACAACAAAATTTGAGATATAAAAAATATGAAAATATAAGAAATAATAAAATTTAAAAAAAATTCAAAAATTTACGAGATCGGAAAATAAATGAGAAATACGAAAAAAAAAGTATTTCAAGAAGTTTTGACTCAGAAATTAATTTTAAACGAACCCACAAAATTGGCCAAATATTATAGAAAAATTCCTTGACTTTTTCCCTTAAGACTCAATCAAAGAGGGCTTAGATTATATTAAAAAAAAAAAAAAAAACACAGAATTAAAAATAAAACCCTTTCAAGCTTTTAAAATTTTAGTTTTTTTCCAAATTCTTTTGAAAAGTGTTTTTATTTGGTTTTCGAAATAATTATATAGTTTTGTTTTGACTTTGAACTGAGCAGACAAACGTCACGCTTTGTTAACCTTTTAAAGGTTGAATTTTCTGGGAAACACAAAAAAAAAAAACAAAAAAAAAAAACAAAACCAAAAATTATCAAAATTTAAAGTGAAAAAAAAACTGAATGGGTCTCTCGAGTGACAAGATGAAATGTATTAAATAAAACAATATAAAATTCTGTTTCAAGTGCCACGCCCACACACCACCTCCCCCACACTCCCCCAATGGAGCGGGCGTCATTTCCATTGAGAATTCAGCCACATTTGCCATACTTTCCATTTACAAAAGGATCAAAATCGTGTCCACAGTTTAGCAACTAAGTGACGAGCTTTTGGGGCCTCCCATTCCATCCATGATAATTACAGGTTTAAGCTCCAAAACAACTACAACAACAACAGCAACACCCACAAATCATAATGGACGCAAAACTGACAGACCTCCCTACCCCCTCTCCCATTGTTTGTATGTGTGTGTGTGTGTGTGAGACTAATGGAATTTTAACGTTAGCCGACAACAGCAGCAGCAGCGTCTTCCCCTGCCCAGCCTGGAGCAGGCAGGACAGCATCCAAAACAGCCACCAAGCCAGCCAGCCACCCCTGTAGGCCATCAGCGAGGGCGAAGAGGGCTAGAGGGGGGGAGGGGTTGGGTGGGATTTAAAACTCATAGTGGATTAATGTGGCGCATGTTGCTAATGTGGCGCTTATTAGCGGCGTGTGAACGACTCAGTCCAGGGTCCTCCTGCCCTCCTGTCCTCCTGGCTAATCCAGTGGAAACATCATTTTGAGCACTTGTTTAATTGCCCGAATCACCGGGACCAAATCATTTTTCCCCTGGCCACACCTTTTCCAAAGAATGATGATGATGTGTTCCAATGAGCTTGAGTTGATACACAGACAGACCGACCAACTCTGAACTCTGACCTCGGCTTCGGCTTCGGCCTCTGACAGCCAGGCACTTTGCATTTGAGTCACTTTTTAATGTTAATTTTATGGTCGTTCGCACAGATGTGGCCAAAAGCATTGCAGACATTATCATTAAGGCCAAGAGACTAGCATCATCAAGGTGGTAGCAATTCCAAACCCCAACAAAGCCAAAACTATGAAGTTCACAGCTTCTCATTTTGAGTAGAGAAATTCAAGTATAAAATTCAATTATATTTTTACCAGGCTTTTGTATAAGCTAGTTCTTTTCGAGGGTTCCTACTGGGGTTCTCAGACTAAGTAGAATTTAAGCTCGAGTTCTCGCTTAAATCGGATGGAAATACATCACAGTAAGACCTCTTAGGGCTCCCTTAAAATTCTTGACAAATCTTTAGGAAATTTAACTACTTTCGTTACATTATTATCAGGACCTAACCAAGCCCACAGTAAGACCTCTCAGGGCTTCCTTAAAGCTCTTGGCAAATCTGTTATAAAATTCGGATCATTACGAACCCAAGAAAGATATCCGGACAGACATGTAAAAATAGGAAATCTATTATTATCAGGACCTAACCTAGTCCAGGATGCCCTTAAAATTCCTGGATATAAATTATCAGATACCTAACAGAAAAATCGGGACCTAACCAAGCCCAGCATTATCGTGAAATTCCTGGTCATAAACTATCAGTCCCAGCAATTTCTTAATCATTTAACTATCTCATCAGTATTCAGTCTAACCCAGCATTTCTGTAGAGTTCCTGGCATAAATTGACAGATCTCTGAAGAATATTGGAGACTTTGAAACCCCTAAAGCGATTGAGTAAGCCTCTTCTATCACTTTTTTCCCCTATATCATCTTCAGGACCTAATCCTGGTCTTGAATTATTAGATTATTATAACATTATCAAGTTCCAGACTAAGCCAGCGTTCCTATCAAATTTCTGATCATAAATTATTATTAAAGAAAATAGAAAATATTTAACTCCCCAAAAACATTCTTTCACTAATTTCAAGACCCATTCAAACCCAATATTTCCGTAGAATTACTGGTTATGAATTATTAGATCAGACCCTGAAATCCCGTGGCATTGTAAGGTCCTAAGCTGTCAGGCTTTGCAGGAAAGGAAAGGAGATAATGAAGTTCCCGGAAAGAATAAGTAATCTGTTCTATTACAATTTTAGGAAGCTTTTCGAGTCCACCTTTCAGTTGGAATTCCTAGATATAAATCGAAAGAGTCTCCAAAACTAATCGAAAACGGCCATTTCAGGAACATTTGAAAAAGTTAGCAATCCTTTTCACTCATTTCATTTTATTGTCTGTTTTCATAGTTTCTCACAAATAAAACTAGAAAAAAAACACATATATATATTTATATATATGTATATTAAAAATGGACTCCCAGAAAAATCACGTCTTTAAAATCCTCTTGCTGGGCGACGCAGGCGTGGGCAAGTCCTGTCTGCTCTTACGGTTCACGGACTATCGTTTTACGGGTCAATACAACTGCACTGTGGGCGTTGACTTCAAGGTGCGTTCCATTGAGTTGGCCGGACAGACGGTTAAGCTTCAGATCTGGGATACAGCTGGGGAAGAACGCTTCCGTTCCCTGATAACCTCCTACTATAGGGGAGCTCATGGTATCATACTCGTTTACGATACCACGCACCGTAGGAGCTTCGAACATGTGGGCCAATGGCTGAAGGAGATCTATAGTCGTGCCACCGATCAGGTGTGCATTATGCTGGTGGGGAATAAGTGTGACAAGCTGGGCGATCGCCAGGTTAGCCAGCAGGGAGCTGTGATGTATGCGGATCGACTGGGTATACCCTTTCGGGAGGCCTCGGCCAAGAGCGGAGTGAATGTGGATCAGATTTTCATGTCGTTAGCGGCGGAGATTTACAATCGTCTGATAGTGATGCGTCCGATTAGTCCGAAGCGAGAGTCGAGCCAGGAGGATGATAGCAAGATAGTACTGAGTCCCAAGAACCTAGTCAAGCAGGAGTCGGCTCAGAATAGCAAAAAGCGCGAAAAGCACGGTGACTGCTGTCTAATTTGATAGTTGGAAAATTGCCCATTTATTTTGTAGACAAAAGTGCACAGGAAATAAAATTTCTTTTCACCCTCGGCTCAGGCAGGGCCATCAAATTATTGGGCAAATTGTCTTGCGCCAATTTGTTTGGGCTTATCTGCTTTGCAACCCGGCAATCACATAAAAAAAAAAAATACACCAACTCCGCCTTCTTCTTCTTCTTCTTTAGCTTCTCTGAGTAAATGTCTGCCGAATCCTTGGACTAAGCCCAAATGATGCTTAAGTTTATGAATTTATCTTTATGCGAGTGACCAAATCATTTTCGCTTTTTATGTGAAGTTGGAATAAAATGGTAATAGTACAATGACCTGAGATATACCAGGAAATTGTCAAAGTCGTGGAAACCAAGGCATCAGCATTATTTAGTTTTTTTTTTCTCACAAATCTAAGCAGAAATCTTTTAAACGAAATTGCCTGTGGCGCCATCTAGGGACTCAAGTTGCTTGCGCAAGCTGTTTCTTCCAGCTTCCACAGTGAGTGTCAGTTGCTCTTGCACTTTCGCACTTATGCAAATCAAGCTTGAGTTATCTCTTTCCCACTTCACTTGCTCTCTGCACAGAGTTTTGCTCTCTCACACACACACACACATGCACCATATACCGTTGGCACAGTTTTACCTTGCTTTGTACAAGAGCACAAAGGAAACAATTACATAAAACTCGACACGCATTTTACAAGAAGAAAAAAAAATATAAGAAAAATAATTATTTCTTTTTATTGCAGCAACAAATTCAAAGCAAAAAATAAACATTATTAACCATAATTTGCAGTCTCCGCTTTTGCATTAACCTCGTTTTTTTTTCAATTAAATTTGTTGGTTTTTTTAGGTTCTTTTTTTTTTTTTTTTTTTGATTAGCAAAATTCTAGTTTTGCAGAAAGTTTTTTATTACTTCCATAGAAATGCGAAGCTGAAATATTTCGACTTATTGAAATCAAAACTTGAAAGTAAACACATGTTTCAGGGTTACTGTACATATTTCTTTATTTATTCGTAATTTGACCAGACTCACCCTGGCTTTGCACTGAGCTTTCTTGTTTATACTAATAATTTCTTAGTAATTTTTTGTTTCTTTTTATTATTATAAGAATGGTACAGTCAATATCAAAAAACCCTATAAAAATATAAAACATTTTCCAGGAATTAATTAACAATTCAAATTAGGTTATGATTAATCAAATCAAAGAAAGTTAGATGTGCCAAATAATTCCAGGGATGAATCAATTAAATTAATGAAATTTTATTATGGAAAATATAATACAATTTCCAGGGATTGAGTAAAATGAAGCCATGATTAATTAAATTAAACAAAATTAGCAATGATAAATATTACACAATTCCCAGGAATTAATTATAAATTAAAATTGGGCCATGGTCAATCAAATTAAAGAAAATTAAAAGTGACAAATATGTTACAATTTCTAGGGATTAATTAATTAAATTAAAGAAAATTATAATTAAAGTATTTTTGAATTTAACATTATAATACAATTTCTGTTAAATAATTAAAGAAATTTGGTAATGGAAAATGTTATACAATTTCCAGAAATTAATCAACAATTCAACTTAGGCAATGAATAATTAAATTAAGGAAAATGAGAAATTACGAAAATTAAAATTGCATTAAATTTAAAAAAATTAAGATTAAGTCGTGACGAAATTAAATATGAATTTCCAGAGTTTAATTAATTCAACAATTAAGTTGATTTAATTCAAATATGAAACTTTCGAGGAGTTGGTGGAATTTATAGCGCCATGAAAAAGTGATTAATTTGACTCATCGTTTGATATTGATATAAATATATTAATCATTTGTATTTCGGTCTTATAAATTAATCAGTCAATATAACAATTAAGATTATTTAATATAAAGTTAAAATTAAATTTATGAAAAAGCTTATTATTCGATTCGAGGTCGTTTTGGTTGCTGGACATAGATTTTCTTTTCATTGATATTGATGCGAACGGGGGGCAAGTCCGATGTATTAGGGACTATGACATTATGTGGCTTGCCCAAATTAATTCGATTTCGATCGGCTTCTGTCAAAGGCTGGGGCCATGCCAAATTGGCCTCGCTGGCATATTTGGCAAATATGTTGACCAACTTAAAGCGTAATTCCTCTTGTGATATAATCGTCAAATTGCCAAGAGCAAAGGTCCAGTTCTTTACGACCAGACTGGGCTTGGCGGTGAACGTATTAATTTCAGGTATATACCGTTCCGGATAAAGAGTATCTCCCAAAGCGTCCGGCTCATAACAAGCATCTTCCAGCGAATTGAGTTTCGGCCTACCCGAAGGCTTCATCTTGTGATAGATCTTGGCCATGTAGCGATAATATTTATGACTTAAACGACACCGTAGAGCAGGATCACGGATTTTGAGTAGACTGTACTCACGTAGGCCATGCTGCAGGCTCAGACGGCACTCGGCAACTAAATAAAAGCAAAAAACAATAAATGAAAGATTCTTAAGTAGACCAAGCCAGCCTCACCTGATACACCCAATTTCTTGGAGACATTTAGCCAGGCCATGTGTCTATCCATGCGAGCACCACCTTCAAAGGTTTTCGGATTGGAGTGTAGAGCTCGCGACAATTCGAACGGATCAATCCTGGGCAAATTCTTGGCCATTTGCTGCATACTTTGGGTAAAATCATTGCCAGTCCTCAGCTCAGATTCATTGTTGATGTCGATTTCGGGCTCCTTAACGGTGGGCAAGCGATTCATAGTTTGATCTTGTAATTCTCGGGTGGCTGGATAGATCTCCACCTTTGGCGGTGGATCCCCCGTTTTGGGCTTTTCTGGAATTTCAATCGATGTGAAGGTGGGACCTGAGGCTCTATATATTTTTGTGACATTTGCCGATTCCCAGGGATGTTCAATTTTGACTAAAGCCTTGGGGATCATCGGATCCATTAGCTGCTCATACATATGGCAGCGGGTAACCTCCTCATTGAACTTATTCATCACAATAAAATAATACGGATCGAGAACACTATAACGCTCTTCAACTAGAAATTTTAATTTCTCCAAGGCCTGCCACCAGTTTTGAGGCCAGGGATTCTCAATTCCACGTTCCAAATCCTCCATATAGGTCTTAAAAGCAAATTTAAACATGGACCAAACATCACGATGATTCACTGAAATATACAAAGAATTTATAAATGTCTATTCCAAATAATAATAATAACAACTTACTGTTGGGAAAGCGCTCTTTAGCTACCTTCCAGACTTCTTGGCTATCCATTTCCTTGATATGGCTTGGCATCACATTCGGCTTCCCTGGTGTCTCTCGCCGTATATCCCAATATAGATGCTGATATTTCGAGAAATGGACCATCAGGGCCGGCAGCTTATCCTTGTGGCTCATCCAGTTATATTTCCTTGCTATCTCATCGAATTTGCTGAACAAACGATGCGATTTATCCCATACCTTTGTGCCAGCCTTGAAGGGACGCATCAGCTCGCACAAAGGTGCAATTTGCGGAAAGATCTTCATATTAGTCCTCAAATAATTCCAGAGGCTTCGACAGACCGTTTCTATATGGGAAAAATGCAAGTTATTCGATACATAAATATTCCCAGATTCTTTCAAAGTCAACAAGTAATGCCGAGCGCTCTGTCTATCGCGCTGAACCCAAAAATTTGATTCTGAGACTTTGTTAGTCATATATCTCTCTGTAATTCTAGTCCAATTTATGTAGGAGGAAAGGTTAAGGCAACTATTACGAGTCCGAATCCCAAGTTTGATGCTTCTAGATGCTTCAGTCTGCAAGATCTAGACTATCACACAGACGGATATGGAGAGTCTTGAAGATACCCTTTCTTTGGTTGAAGACTACCGAAAGTTTTGGAAAAAGATTTAATAAGCCAAGTCGTATACTAAATTATTAAGGCAAGTCCTAATATTTGTGACTCTAAATCGGGTCTTGAGCTAAGAATTTATCATCAATATATAAACCAAAAATAAATATAAATTTATAGATCCAAATTGATGCATCTTGCGTATACCGAGTGAGTGGAAAAACCAAAGATTTTGAGGTATTTCAAAATTGGGACTGGAATCTTATCAAATTTGAGGTGAAATCAAAAAACAAAAGGTTCTAGGAATCTTACCTGGCATATTGAACTTCTTGGCTATATAGGCCCAGAATTTGTTGCACTTGGTCTCCATGTCCAGGTCAATGCAGTGCAATTGCGGTATGGCCATAATCTCGCGTATGAAAATGGCTGCTCGGGACATGCTGAGGATATGACGAGACAAGCCTGCTGTATCGGTTTGGCCACTGGGACGATTTGTAAGCTCCACAATAAATTCGTCGGCGGAATCTGCGCTCGTGGAAAGTACTAAGGCGGGAGAGGGCGAGCTGGTGGGGTCTGGTATGCTATTAGGAATGGCGGTAGACAAGGCCGGCGTTTTGGCTGCGGTCTGTGGGGTTTTGGTGTTGGGGCCATGGGTAGTGGTGAGTATGGCCTTATTGCCCAAGACATGAAATTTTGGTGTGGTATTAAAGCGGACGGTCCGATATTGGGGAATCGAGAGTGGAGTATTAAGCTTGGAGATGGTGGCAGAACGGATGGGCTTGAGTTCAATGAAATTTCCCATTTTGTTGGAGTTGTTCTGGGGACGTACGATTCCTGGTACTAACATGGCAGGTGGTACTGCCTTGGCCAGGGTAGCTGTGATTCCGGCTGTGGCAGTGGAAATAACTGGTGTCACTTTGATGGTTGAGGTTGCGTTGGTGGTTGTAGTCGTTGTGCTGGATATGTTGGTGAACGGCACCAGCCTGGGCAGCTGCAGTGTAGTTTGGTGCAATGATGAATTGGAGTCTCCTAGCAGAGTGACTAGTGTGGGGTTGAGTGGGGGCGGTTTATTTTGCGGGGCCAGTAAAGCTGCAGTAGGTATTGCCTTGATAATGGGGTGAGGCGGAGGCGAGGTGGAAGGGGGGCTGGGTGCCTTGGACTTCAGGGTGATCTGTACGGGACGTATTTGCACTTTGTTTTCTGATGGGTTGAGCTTTAGGGGGGGAACTGCCTCGGTAGCTGGTTTGACGGTCACGGAGAGATTGGCCAAGCTCTTGGGTGGAGTGGGCTTGATGGGCATCATAGTAGCTTTAGCTGGGACGACGGTTATGGCTGCCGATATACGTGGCAGATTGGGGGGCAGGCTTGGTACGGTGGTTGTCATAGGGGTGATCACAGTTTGGATTGAAGAGCTAGTCGATGGTGGATAGACAATGGCCAAGGGCATGGCCACCGGTGATGTCTGAGTTATAGAACGCACCACTTCGCTTCTGGAATTCAGATCGATGGACGGACATGATATGCCAGAATCATTATCCTTCTCATCGCCTGATTTGCAATTATCGATGATAGTATTATTGCTGTTGTTGTTTTGAGTTTGCTGGATGGCAGGTACTTGCTGGCGCGCAGGATCTTTCTGAATCACAGGACTTTCGTCGACCATAAGTGTTTTCTCGAAGTCCTTGTAGATGCTAGCAATGCTTTTTTCGAAATACCATTTATCTTGTAGTTTATAGTCAGAATCACGCATTTCGGTCAGCTCCATATAGAATCTTCGCAGGTAGAGCCAAGTGACTTCACAGCAACTAGGTGTAGTATTCAAGACATTCGCCACGCCTTCCCAGAGATCCAGGTAGCGTGAGGGTTTAAGCTTCTTATGGATATTCTCCTCGGTTAGTTGGCATAAATCATTGAATGTTTTCAATGTTTTGATCAGTTTTTTCACAGATTGGAAATTCTCAATGGGTTTAATCCATTCCTTGCATAAATAAAGCGAGGATTTACAAACGGTTTCGGGCCTGGCGGAACATAAAAAGTTATAATTAAAAGAAAACTAATTTTACTCTTCGTGACTTCAACTTACGTATCCTTTATATAGGGCAACAGGAAACTGAGCAGATCCTTTAGTGGTGAATTCTGATCAGGCCAGTAAAGCGTCTCCCATTCGTAGCGTGTTTCCAGATGCAGCCACATTTTCATTAACTTGGTGGCCTTGTCACCCATTTCATTTGAAATAGCTGTCCAGATCACACCGCGGTCGTCATAGTCCTCGTAGTTGGGATGATCCGGGTCATATAATTGACTATAGGGACGTACACAGTCGACTAGTCGAAGTATTTTTTCATTGATTTTATAGGGTATAGGGATCGGAGACTCCAGATCTATGATATCCACGACCGTCGGACTGTTAGAATTCCGGTTGGGATCGCCAACCGGACTAACCTTTGACCTTTTCGCCTTAATTTTGTCCCTGCGCTGACGCAATGGAAAATTGGCCACATGCGTGTAGAGAAACTGAAGTGCCTCTTCATGCACTATTGTGGGTCGCCGATAAGGACTTTTGGATCTTTTACGATTACATTGCTGAAAATGGCGCATACGCCGGACGTAGTGCTGGTAATTATAGCGCAGCTCTGCCCACATACTTTGGCATTTGCTCAAATCCATGGATAATTCGTTGGATATCTGATTCCACACTTCATCTTTGAAGGCCTCATCCGAGAACTTCTTGTGGCGGCAATTGTACAGAGCGGGTTCCCTTTGGACCAGTTCAATTAGTCGGCGCTCCATTCGGAAGTCATTCTCACCATATAGCGAGGAATCAGTAGAAGCTATAGAAACTGCATCAATATCTGAAGATTTGAGAGCCGGATTTGCTATAAAATCCTTGATCGCACGCATATCATAATCGGAAGATTCTTCTTTGGCCTGAATAGATTCATCTAGACAAGTGTCCATTATGCAAGGTAAACCGGCAGTTCCCTTTTAAAACATAATACAAAACGGATAAAATGTAGAAAGCAACAGCAGGAAGAGACGAGTTCAGCGACGATTTTTTTTTTGCCTGTTTTGCGGTTATCAGCCGCACAAATTTGAAATGGCTGGCACAATTTTGCAGTAAACTCACAAACTTTTTAAATAAACTAAAATAATGTTTTGAACAGAGATTTTAGTTAAATTTTTCACTATTTAACATTTTAATTCGTGTACAAATTTCCAAACATTATTTCGATACAGAAGCCAATAATTTATCGACTATTGTTATCGATAAATTTAATACTCAACAGAAGATTTCGGTTTAAGTAGCATACAACTGTTCCGTTTTGGTTTTTAATGTTTAATTTATGTATGAATCGGAAAGTTTATGCACACAGTTGCAAATTATTCATGTTTACTCATTTACTGGTAAGAAGTATCGATATAGCTCAGCAATGTGTACAAAAAATATGCAGCACTCGTACTAAGTTCATGAGTGAACAATATATGAACAGTTCACGATGAGTCCGAAACGATACCCGAGAAATTTAATTGAATATCAATAATTATGATTTAATAAGAATTATCTGTTTCGGCATTATATTAGTGATGGGAAAACCTCGTTTTTACAGCAATAAACTCGATAGTTTTCGATATATCGTTTTTTTTTCCTTTAATTAAATTTAAGTTCTAATTCATATCAAAAAAAAAAAAAAATACTTTTATTTAAATTATACTGAGATCCTTCATGGATTCTTAATTTAAAATATACAATATTAATTAGAGTTGATATAATCCTTTGAGGATATTTAAAATATATAACAATAATTATCTAAAGAGCTTTCAAAAATTCATCTTTATTCAAAAATAGAAACATGTCCAAATACTTTGGATTTAATAGGCTTCTTTTCTCATTTAGTACTAGGCCAGCCTTTCTGAACATTCGTACACTCTCCACAGATGTGGCTGGTACACATAAATATTTTATCACTCATCGTAGACCCATTAAAGTTACTTCTAGAATACTTAGAATCGCTAGAGGAGTCGGTATAGAAACTTGTCTCTCAGTTTTAAAGCTATTTTGATGAAACTTGATATAAAGCTCTCTTATATACATAGACTGCACATGTGTTGGAATCGGCCGGATCGGACCACTATATCATATAGCTGTCATACGAACATAAATCGGCTTACATTGTTATCCGATCCTTTTCAAATTTGGCACGCTTGTGTTCTATATAGCGATAGATATAGGAAGGATCGGACTAAGATAACGTTTGTGTATTTTCCGAAACATATCGAATCTATCGATAGTTCAAAATTTACGAAAACTTCGATAGTGGCTCGATAGCTTAACATCACTATTTTATATTCAATTAAGACACTTAAGGAAAACGAGGAGGGCCGATTGCCATATAATATGTGTATCTCCAAAATTGCTTGGTAGCTATGAGAAATACATTTCTCATTTTGTATATACACTGTAACAAATACTCAAGTCATAAGACTGACTTATATTTTTATATGTGAAAATAAATTATACTGAAAATTCTAGAAAATTGAATTTATATTGCTATTGAATTCCCTCTACATTATTAAAAAGAACTTTTAGCTAATTTTGTTTTTCACAGTGTATATTCCACTTCATAATCAATTTTGAATCTACACTGTTCAAAAAGTCAAGAAAAGATCTGGCCAGATTCGAGTCTGCTCAAAAATATACCAACTGTAACCCCAAAAATTAAAAAGTCTTTGAATGATCCTTTATAATCAATTTCAACATATTTGCTTTAAAAATAAGTATAAAAGAAAAAAAAGTTCACACAAATGATTTCCTTGAATCTTCATTCTATTTCTTTCGAGAAAGAACAATTTCTCACGAACTATTTTTCCTCTGTACAACAAGCTCGTGGTGTTCTGGTAATTTTTTTTTGTTATTTTGCTTTGCTCTTAATTCTGTTTATAAGGAATCTTACTTACCACGTTTAATGTCTCGCTTTGGGCTGTTATAATCGCTTGAATCTAGATTCAGATTATTACTATCACAAACTTTCCATAAATCTCTTTAGTAGATTTGAGCTGTTTGCCCGTGTTCAAAATCAGTTCGATACTGGTTCAATAAATGAACGGTTCCTGAGTTGCCACTCTTTCAAGTTGACTTATCGTTTTCATAGTTAGAGCTGACACAATCGAAAGACAAACTAAAAAAAAGACCGGCACATTGTAAATTTGTGTTTACTGTAGCTTTATAAAAAGAAATAAATAACAATAATAACAGCTGACCATGATGTCTTCTATGCGTGTGGCGAATGCTGTAATAAAAGAATATTTGCCCAACCATTTACGCCACTGGCGCCGGCAGCATTATCGCATAACTGCAGTAACCAAGGGAAAGGTGTTTGTGGATCATGAAAATCAGTTTACCCACAGAATACTCGCGGATTCGCTAAAGCCATACGCCATCTTTCGCACTGCCGACTACATAGACTTCAAATCGTCCACCGACCTGTCGATGCTTCAGCCTTCGCCCACTGCCACACCTGATGATTTATACAAAAGCTTTGAATCTTTGGTGCACTATTGTGCCCACACCAAAACACCTATTAGCGATAATCGTTTTACACAATTCACGGAACGCCTGTGTGCCGTACTGCATGACTTCACAGATGAGCAGCTGATTGGTACTTTAAAATTGATCACCCAATTGCCCACACCGGAGTCCACCAAATCTCCTAATTATATGGTTTTGTGGAACACCCTGGATATTGAGTGCTGCGGACGCATCGATCGTTGGGGCAGTGCCCAGTTATTGCTTGTCTGTGATGCTTGGTATCAGCTGGGACTGGCCAGGATTGGTGAATTTGTATGGCAGGCCTTGCGCAAACTGGGCCGTAAAGTACGCAAAATGCCGCCCGAGCAACTGGTCCAATCCATGTTCCTATGCAATATACTCCGTCGCCCAGTCTTCGAGATGTTCGAGTACGAGGTGAACTTGGCCAAATGCCTATCCGAAATGTCTTTGCAGGAGCTGGGTGTAATGGCCATGGGCTTCTTCAAAACCCAAACTCAAATACGCAATCCCGAGCTATTGAACCAGATATTCAGTCGTCTTCAAAACGAACTGGATACTGTAGAGGACATCACATTGGTGGCCCTGCTCAAGGTACTGCGCTACAGTAGCAAACTACCTCAAGTGGAATCGGTGAAGCAGCTGATGACTGCCTTGATACCACAGGTGGAGAGAATCTCTTTGCTGGCTTGCCTCCATGTGGCCTTGCTGGGCTGTGATCTGCAGACCTCTCATGAAGAACTTAATGAATGCATCTTGCTGAGATTTGAACGTGAACTCAACCAGGCCCGACTCAAGGATCTAGAACGCATTTGCCTGGTAATGGCCTTGTTCAACCACAACAGTCCCTCTGGCGTTGAGGAGCGCCTATGCTCTAAAATGCCCCAACTTCTAAGAGAGCGTATGACTGAAATCCTTAAGTATCCACGCTGCTACTCCAACTGCCTTCAGTTCCTAACCTTGCGCGGAGTCTACGATGCCGAGCTGCTGGCTGTGGCCCTCGATCCGCGCTTCGTGCATCATGCCTACCGCAATGTCCTACCCGGCCGTGACTACTTCCACTTGGATTCGTTTGCCCAACTTCAGGGCCCCAATTACACCGGTCCTCGCCTCACCGAAAAGAATCGCCGTACCATGGGCAAAATGTACACACAATACATACCGGAGCGTAATTCTCGCTACAAATTGAACAGCACTGATCGCTTGCTCCTGGAAATCAAGGAAACTACGGCCACCATCTATCGCGACCTCTACCTAAAGCACATTTTGCCACACTACGAACGCTGTGATCTTGTCCTCTGCTATGATAACCAGAAGCGCCGTAGCGTTCCCATTCATGACAAATGTCCCGAAGACTATACCGGTGAAATTCTTACTCGTGAACATCTGCTTGGTCCGGGCCTGGAGGAAGCCAAGCATCTCAACACTGTGGTCATTGTTATAGCCGGCTGGAATAATCTGATTCGTGAAAAGGATCGCTTCACCGGGCAATTTGCCATGAAAATAAAACAGTTGAAGCAACTTGGTCATAAGCCCGTGGTGGTAAGAAACTGCATCTTCCCTCTCTTTCTTTTTCATTAAATTCTCTCAATTCAAAATTTGTAGATCCATTGGCACGAATGGCGTGAGCTGGAAACTGCTTCGGATCGTCAGAAATTCATTAAACGCCGCCTGAGCACCGTAAACCTGTAGAATTTTGTATGCGCATCAAATCAAACAAAGAGAAGAAAATGACTGTGATTGAGGCTATTAATTAATAATAAAAAAAAGAAAAATATTTTCAACCAAAAATTGTTATATAAGACATTCTTTCAGACTATTAATAAAAGAAATATTTTAAAACAAATTTTTGTGAGATTTATTTTATTCATTACATTTTTTTCGGCAGAAACTAAAACCGATGTATGGCAACTCTGCTGCTTCTTCTTATTCGCGGTAAGCGGTTGCTTCGTATTTTTCATCCTGATCAATGCTGCCGGCCAAAAGCTGACAACTACATAACGCGGCCCCCAGCCGCTATTTTGCTATTCTCACATGAAAACTGAGCCTTTCGTTGGTTTTTCATTATTTTTTTGGTGCAAAAATATTATGAAATTTGATATCTGGGGAAAATAAAAAGTGGAAAGAAAAAATGCCAAGTTTGTATTTTTTGAAAGGAATATTTCTTTTATTTATCGAATACATTGAAATGCATACACGGGCTTTTCCTTAAATTTGTTTTTGTCGGTTTTTTTTTTGGGCTTTTTTTTTTGTTTTTGTTTTAAATTTATATTACTTTGTATTTGTTTAAATAAATAAGATACAGATACATACGTTTCTATCAATAATTGCTGTATTATTTGTTTTATATCGTGCAAATTTGATAAGCAATAATTAATAATATATTTTTTTATCTTTTTTCTTTTTGTCAAAATGTTTTTTTCAACTTTTGTCGTTTTATTTAATTTGCATTGTTTTTTGTTTTTGTTTTTTATATAAGAAATAAGTTTTGTTTGCATGAAAAAAATATATATATATTATAATTATATTAAATATTTTGTTGTTGTTATAATTATTGATTTTTGTATTGTTTTTTTGTTTTTCGTTTTACTGCAGATTTATAAATTTTGTTTTGCATTGTTTTGTTTTGTTTTGTTTGCTGCACATTTTCTTTTTACTAAATCGCTTTAAATTGTATTTTGTTTTGTTTGCTCGAAACTTAATTTACTTTTTCTTTAAAGTAAAAAACGATCGGCGCTTTGGTTCATCCTTTTGTGAAGTAGCCGGCAATGTCTGGGATCTACTAGCTGCCACATTGGCGGAATCGCTTTGGGCTTTCAGGGAAGATACCCATTGTGTCATTTCATTGTCATCATGTGCCTGCAGTAAGAACTCGGCGCCATTGGCGAGCCTAAAATAAAAATAAAAAAATAATTTTTTTTTTTTTTATAAATTTCGAAAAAAAAGGTTGTTTTTGTTTTCAGAACTCACTTGACACGCAAGACATGCTTCTTCTTTGTATAATCACTGGCAATTTCGGTCACGGCACCCTGGAGTTCATAGCTGGGCTCACCGCGGAAGGTCAATTCGGGATTAGTCTTGTAACCCTTTTGATCTTTATAGAAGGAAATGCGTCCGCCTCGTGCTGCTATATAAACCTGGAAAAAGCAAAATTTTTATTATTTTTTTCGAAAATTTCGAATTTATTTAAAGAGTTAAATGTGGCTTACCTTATCCCAAGATCTGTTGGAGGCCTTCTTGGTGGTTGATTCCCATTCGTGTTTACGTGTCAGATAGCCCTCCTGACCCTCACCAGCAGCTGGTGTGGCACCACGTTCTGTTTCGAAAATATATTCAAAAAAATATTTAAAATAACACGAAAAAAAAAAGATTTTCTCTTTGATTTTGGAAATGTTCGAAATGAGTTTGTTTTTAGAATTTTTCGAAATAAATTTTTTTTTTCAATATTTTCCTCTTTTTATATGAGGTTAGGTTAAAGCTTTTCTGAGGTTAGATTTTTGAAATGTTTTGATTTTTAAAAACTGAAATTTTATTTCAAAAATTAAGGAAGCATAAATTAACTTGGGGATTTTTCTTTTGAGCAGTTTTTTTATTTCAAAATTAAAGGTATTTTCTTTTTTCAAAATCCTTAAAAATTTTTCGAAATTATACATTTAGTTTTTTTTGTATTAAAATAAATATTAATATTTTTTTTTATTATTTGAAAATTGTTGGGACAAAAACTGAATTGAAAGCTTTGAAGCTCTTAAAAAATTTAAACATTTCTTTTTTTTCTTTTTGTTTAAAATTTAAGCTTTTCTATTTTTTTATTTTCAAAATTTTTAGGATTTTTTATGTACCATTTTTTTTTTATTTAAAAATTATGCTTTCTTAATTTTTTTTCCCCAAATTTCAAGGATTTTTTTTTCGAAAAATTCAGTCTTTTTTTTTACTTCCGATTATTGTTATTATTTTTAGGGTTAGATTATGTTTTAAGGGTTAGTTGAGTCCCTCTTTTATTTTCTTATAAAATTGTTAATGGTGAGTCAAGTACCTGTTTGTGTTTCAACAGCGCGTTCGATATCAACCGCCGATTCTGTTGCAACTTTTTAGTTTTAAATAATTTTTTTTTTTTAATGTTAAAATGTGTTTGTTTGTGAGTGTATGTGTGCGTGTGTGTGTGTGTGTGATCCATTATATAATTTTGATTAGTAGACAAGGCAAGGCAATGAGTAAGGAAAAAGAGAGTTGAGAAAATATGAATTTGATTTATTATTAAAATTTAAATGATTTTTCGATTTTCTTTTTTCTTTGGTTAAATATACAAAATATTTTGAGATATTCGAATTCTGTTTTTACCTGCTGAGTCATCGGCCAGGCCCACGTCAACGTCGTCGCGTCGTTCAGCGTCGCGTTTAGCCTGCTCGGCAGCCTCTGAGGCGGCCTTGGCTTCCAATTCCTCTTTGAGGCGCTGTCTTTCCGCTTCCTCGGCCAACTCCTGACGCCTCTTCATTTCCTTAAGCTCAAACTAAAAGAAAGAAAAAAAGTTTTGGAAAATTGAAGAAGGTTGGGGAGGAGGGTGTGAAAGATGCGGGAGACGAGTACTCACTGTTGTCAAGCGCTCGAGGGCACTGAAGCGTTCTTCTTGGGCAGCGGCGGATTTTTCGAATGCCTCGTGTTTTTTAATTAGATTTTCAACTTCGTCGATGGTATGACCCAGTTCTGAAGACAATAGATATGGCTCCTGGGCAATAAGCCAGGCTTCGGCCACGGCAGCATCTCGGGCAAATTGGTAGACCTCAAGAACTGTTGAAAGAGATTGGGTGAGATTTTCGAAAGATGGATGGGTGGGATAATTTGAGACTTACTCAGTTGGAGGTTCTCCCAACGTTCCTCCCATCGTCTGAGGAGGGCATTTCGGCTGTTGCTTAGCTGGTGGAGACGATCTTTGATGTCGGCCGAGGCGTAGTGATTGCGGGTGAGCAGCTCCTTGCCAAGGGATATGCAGGCGCTGAAGTTGTCCTCGCGTGTGTCGATTTCGGCTTTGAGGCTCTGATGGTTGTTCATGAGCAGCTCGACGCCGGAGACGTCGCGTGGCTTCTCCGAGGTATTCATTTGACGCACCAGATCCTCCATCCAGATCATGAGGATGCGGACCATGTTGAAGAATTTGAAGAGGTCACCGGTGTCGGCCAGTTTCTGTTTGCGGGCATCGCACATCGCCTGCAGATTGTCCCAGGCCTGGAGGACTTCCTGTTCCCGGTTGGTGATCTCCTTGGCCTTGTCGCCGGCATAGGCCTCCTGGAGTTTGGCGGACTCCTCTTGGATTTGCTGGACCTGGGAGTAGAGGGTGGTCAGGTCCTGCAAGAAATTGTAGTGTTTGCGTTGCAGTGTCGAAACGGAGCCGGCATCACGGCCCAGTTCGTCGGAGACGCCGTGCTGCTTCTCCAGGATGCGACCCAGCACATCTTTGCAGTCGTGGAAGAATTTGTGCAGCTCTCGTGAGGCGGCCAACATCTGAGTGCGTGTCTCGATCAATTCGAGCAGATCCTGCCAGGACTCGTTCAGATTGTCCTTCCATTCGGCTATGGTGGCCGAATCGGAATGACCGGCCTGAATCAGGTTATCGGCTATGCCATTCACCTTGGCCACACGCTCACCACCCACGGCCTCGGTGTCGCGGGCAAACTCGTTGAAACGCTCGGACAACAGGGTGACATGATCGAAGTCCTGGCCCAGTTCCTGGGAGCCGGCCACCACTTCGCGATCCGAAATCCATTGCTCCAGGTCATCAACCTCGCGGCTCAGCATGAACAGTTGGAGGGCCTCATTGAGTCGGGCCCTTCGCTCACCGGCCAGATCCTTGAGACCGGCATACAGCTTGTCCAGCTGCGACTGCTTAACGGCCACGGCATCACCGCTGGAAATATCATCACCGCTAAACTGACGTGCCACCTCGCCCAGCTGGCGTATGGTATTGGCATAGTCCTCGACAGACTGCTCTAGATTCTCGTGCTTCTTCATTAGATTCTGGGCGCTGATCTCGTCCTTGCCGCGATCCTCGACCATCATGTAGAGCTCCTGTTCGCTCATCCAGGACTCAGCCTCCTGGGCATCGAAGAAGTACTGTTGCACCTTCTCCGATTCGAGCAAATGCTTCTTGCGATTCTCGATGGCATCCTTCAGCTCCTGCCATTTCTGGGTGAGATCACTGATCAGAGCCTCGAATTTCTTGGCATCCTCGTGACCCTCATCGATTAGCTTGCGGCCATTGTTGCAAATGGCATTGATGCGGGGCTCGTGATTCTCGATCTCTGTGGTCAGCGATTGGTTCTTCTTCTTGAGGACATGGACATTGAACAGGGAGTTGCCATAGTCATTGGAGTTGGCCACCGGCAGTTTCTCGTCGATCCAGAGTTTCTCATCCTCGACATCGCGACAGAATTGGAAGGCCTCCTTCTTCTTCTCCAGCTGCTTTTGACGCTCGAGCAGAGGAGCCTTGATCTTTTCGAAGCGCTCGAGGACAGCGGTCTTCTTGACCACAATTGGTTCGATCTTCTCCTCGGGCACGGTCTTTTGCAAGTATTCGGTTTGTTTGTCGATTTCCTCCACCTGGCGAGCCTTGACTGCCATCTGGGTCTGGATGACCTGCTGTTTCTGCATGAGTATATTCACCGAGGTGAGATCATTGGCCGTATCGCCGCTGACTATCTGCTTTTCCAGGTCGGTGATGTATGAGTCGATGTCGTCGCAGGTCTGTTGGACAAGGACCTCGCGATTGGCATCGAAGAGCATTTCGCCCTTCTCTCTGGTGTGGACTTCGAGGTCCTCGAACTGTTTGGCCAGTTCCTTGAGTTTGGGCTCGATGACATCCTTGAATTCGGGCTTCTCCTTGGAAAGTTCTTGGGCTGATTTTTCGGCTTCGAAGAGACGCTCCTTGTTGGCTGCAATCTCGGCCTCGAAGGCCTGGTGACGCGTCCACTTGGAGTGTATGGTCTTGGCGCTGCGATAGCTCTCATCCTGTGAGGTGGCATATTTCTCCTGCACCCATTCGGCCAGCTCCTCCAGATCCTGTAGGAACTCGTGCAGTTTCACCTGATTCTTGAGTCGCTCATGCTGATCCAGGGCACGCTGACGGTTGTCATCACGACGTCCGGTGATATTCTCAGCCCGCTTGCCAATTTTGTCGGCATCGAAGTGCTCCTTCTCCACCAGGGTGTCGGCCACCTGGAGTAGGGTGTTGATCTTGTCATCGTTGGCCTCCATGGTGGTGAGGAAGGCTTCGTGGCGCTTCAATTGGTTCTCGGCCTGCTCCAAATTGACCGGAGTGTCATCCTTGCTGAGGAAGTGCTCTTGCTGGCTCAGCAGCACCTCGGTCTGGCGGGCATCGCGGTTAAAGAGCTGCTGGTCCAGGCTCTGGGAGAGCAACACCTGGCGATTCTCCCACATTTGGTGCAGCTCCTCCCAGCCATCCTTGAGGGCATTAAGGCGCTCCCGCAGGAACATGTATTGCGGATCATCTGAGGTGCTGCCCTCAGAGGTGAGACGCTCACCATATTCCATCATATTCTTATAGTCCTCGGTATAGTTGTCGATCTCCTCCCGTATGGACTGGTGCTGGTTGAGCAGCTTCTCGGCCTCGGGCAGTGAGGTGGGTGTGTCCTCGGAGGCCACATCTGTCTGGGTCTTGGTCAACCAGGTCTGGAAGTGATCCAAATCGCGCAGGAAGCGATGCAAGTCGCCGGCCTCTTCCAGCTTGGAGTCGCGCTCCTTTAGCATCTGAGTGAGCTGCTCCCAGATAAGTTCGATCTGGGCAATGCGCTCGCGAATGAGCTTAGCCTCTTCTGGATGTTCGGCTTCGATGGCATCGGCCTCTCCGCCCAGGCTGGAGAGTTTGGCCTGGATGGCAGCCAAATCGCGGTCCATGCCACTAAGGCGACGCTGCAAAGTCATCACACCGGTCAAGTCCATTTCCAGACTGTCGGTTTCGGTGAGGATGCGCTTCTTGTCCTCGATCCAGGAGATGGTCTCACGGCACTCAATGTAGAAGGTCTGGACGCCATGGGCTGACTTGAGGTCATCCATCTTGGCCTCGGCCTTTTCACGCAACGTCGACCACTCCTGGTTGAGATGGTTCTGGCGTTCGAGAATCTCATCCGAATTGGGATGCTCGACATGGAGCAATTGGCGGGCCAACTGATTGACCACAGCCACCCGAGAGGCATTTGCATTCATTTCCTTGTCGAAGCCTTCGAAGCGATGCTTCATAATTTCCACATCCTCGATATCCTTGCCAGGAACCATGGTGTCCAGCATCTTGGTCTTCTCCTTGATCCATTGCTCTACACCATCGGCCTCGGACATCAGCTTGTAGAGACTCAAGGCGTCGAGGAGACGCTGCTTGCGGAGCTTGGCCAGTTCGGTGAGCTCCTTGTAGCGTGTGTCGATGGCCTCCAAACGCTTGTCCACATTGGCCTTCTCGGACTCGTTCAGCTTGAGGGTGTCGGCCTGTTTGTGGAGGGCCTCAATGACCTCGGCATAGTTCTTCAGCTCGTCGGCCACATCCTTGTGCTTCTTTAGCAGCGACTGGACATTGGCCTCATCACGGCCCACATCCTCGCTGGAGACAATACGCAAAGTGTCCAGCATCCAGTTGTCGACATCGTCGGCATCGGCAAACAGTTGGAAGTATTCCACGGCATTCTCGAGACGCTGGCGACGGTATTTGGTGAGATCAAGTAGGTGATCCCATTTGGAGAGAATTTCCTTGAGGCGATCCTTGATACGATCGGCCCCGAAGTGACCCTCGGTGATGAGCTCGGCACCCACCTTGGCCACATTCTGCAGCTGGGGATCGTGTGAGGTGATCTCCGATTCGAGGGCCTTGTGCTTGCTGAGCAGCAAATTGACGGTGGTCAGGTCATGACCAATCTCATCGGTAGACACAATTTGCTCCTTCTCCTTGATCCAGTTCTCCTCGTCGGCTGTGTCCCAATAGAATTGCCAGAGTTTGCGGCTCTCCTCCAAACGGCTGCGGCGCTCTACGGCCAGACGCACCAGCTCGGCATAGGCATCCTCCAGCTGCTGGACGCGGCTGACTATAATCTCCGGATCGCAGGGTTTGTACGACTCGGGATCATCACTAAGGAATTTCTGCGAATTCTGTACGACCACCTTGACTCGCTCGCCCAGTATATTGATATCGGCCTCGACCAGGGAATGCTTCTGCAATAGATCTTCCACGCCCATCAAATGCTTGCCATAGTCATCGGTCATCAACAGTTGCTTGATCTCCTCCATATTGTCAAGAATGTAGAGCATCTCCTGGAAGTTCTGCTGCAGCTGCAGGGAAATCTCCAAACGCATGCGGCGAGCCCTCAACAATTCCAAAAGATAAGTCCAGAGACGCATCACATTGTCCTTGCGATGGAGTATGCGTTTCACATCATGATAACGCTCCGACTCCAGCTCATCACAGACGGCCACAACGGCCTGGACGCGCTCTTCATAGGCAAAGATATCGGTCTCGATGGCCTCGTGCTTCTTGGCAGCAGCCTCAACGGCGGCCAGATCAAAGCCAAAGTTGTCCTGGCTAACCAGACGCTGGTTCTCCGACAACCAGGTCTCTCGCATGGAAGCCTTGCGATCGAAACGAGCTGCCAGCTGTTCAAGTTTCTCCTGTCGGATTAGCTCCTCGCGCAGAGCCAACTCACGCTCGTGCTCGGCCTTCTCCAGGCGCTCCCAGGCCTTGTTGATGTCGGAAATCATTTTGCCCTCCTTGGGTGTGTAGGGCTTCTGGTTGTTGGCCCGCATTTTGGACTGCAGCGTGAATAGCAAGACCTCCAGATTGCCCTTCTCCACGAATTTGGGCGGCTTCTCGATGGTCCGATAATTGGAGAACTGGGCCAATTGACCCTGGACACCCACCAGTGAGTTCTCAAACTCTCGCTCACCCAGCGACTGAATTGTTGTCTCAATCCATTTGAGCAGATCGCTGGTGAAGTGCTCATAGTCATGGATCATCTTGTCATTCTCCATGGCAATGCCCACCACCTTGCCAATACGTTTGCCCTGGACAGTCTCCTGCTTCAGCTTGCTAAAGTAATGATAATAGGTGACCACATATGTGATGATCGACTTTTCATCGGGATGCTCGACAAAGACATCCTCGGCATCGAGTAGCTTGGCTAGACCCAGCTTATCCTCGGCCACATCGAAGGCATTGTTCAGATTGTGGATGGCGTTTGTCTTCGACAATTTCTCGAATTGCACCAGATCTGGACGGTGTTTATGTATGATCGCATTGAAGGCCAGACCATCCCGCCACGAGGTGGTAAAGTTCCTTACATTCACATTGTGATAGCCGGCGGTCTTCATCTGGCACCACAGCAGCAAGGCATCCTTGGCCGATTTCGTCTCCTTGTTGTCCACCTCCTCGATGGTGATGTCTTGAATCTGGACAGACGCGAAACATACAATTTTTTATTTTATTTTCGATTATTTAATTTGTCGAAATTTATTTCCTATTTGAACTTATTGAGGGTCTGGATATATCTAGGATTTTTTTTTTTTTTTTTGTTATTCTAAGAAGCTATATCCTCCTGATTTTCCTATTTATTTGAGGCTCATTTTTTATATATCTCAAGATTATTTTAGTCTAAAGAATCTAAGGCTATATTATCCCTATTCCCCCGAGCTTATTTATAGATATTTCCTAATCAATTAAAAAATTATTTTTAATTCCCAGAATTCCCAACATTTCTGATTTCATTCTCAAGATTTTTTTTCTGTACTAAAGAATCCATATTCCCCAATCTGATTTAAATATATGTATTAATATTTTTTATGACACATGCATAAGCTCTTCCTGAGATGACTTTTTCCTTGAAGGTTTATTTTTTTTTATTCTCAAGATTTTTCTATATATTTTTGATCAAATTAAAATTCTTTTCAATATTTTAACTAGATTCTTTTTACTTCTCATAAATCTATTTTTATCTCATT
Source organism: Scaptodrosophila latifasciaeformis (assembly GCA_037075145.1). Classification (NCBI taxonomy): domain Eukaryota; kingdom Metazoa; phylum Arthropoda; class Insecta; order Diptera; family Drosophilidae; genus Scaptodrosophila; species Scaptodrosophila latifasciaeformis. The sequence continues at coordinate 9,280,740 of JBAMCM010000428.1, forward strand.
TCTTTTTTTTTTCCTTATTAAATGAAGAACTATTTTTTTTCCAAATGTCAAAAATGAGTCTTGAGAATTTCTTTTTACATTTCTTTCTCACTTGATAATAATCAGAAAAATATTATATATGAAATATTTATCTTATCTGGGGTTACGTTAAGCTTGATAAGACTGATGAAATTGTTGGAAAGAAAATATTCTGAGCTGGGGAATATAACTAAAAAGTTTGATTCCAAAAGGAATCCCAAAAAAAAAAAAAGTTGAATGAAACGCACCTGGAAACGCAAAATTATTGTCCAAATAAGGCCGAGATTGAGGGAGGCATTGCCATCGACAATATCATGGGATCCAATGTTCTCCAGATGTACACGCTGTTCCCTCAGAAATTGCAAGGCTTTGTCAACATTTTCGAGGCAGTGAATACGCATTTTACCCTTGGTGGGCTTGGGCAAGCGTTCGCCGGATAGAACCTCGAGCAATTTAATTAAATGCTTGCCATCTCGCATATCCACATAGAGATCCGCAATGCGACAATTGACTCGGCATAGATGGGAGTTAACCCATTTGGTGAAGGTCTTCTTCTGGACAGATTCACGCTCCTCGGCCAGGGCCTTGATGCGAGAACGTTCGAATAGACGTGAACTGGAATTACCGCCATCGTATTCGTATTCGTCGATATATTCGTTTCCGGGACCTTGACTGGGGTCCCATCGAACAATTGAAATGTCCGTCGTCATTTTTGGTTTTATTTCTTTTTGTTAATATTTTGAAAGTCTTTCAATTTCCACAATTTCCAATCGCACTTAATTCAATTTAAAAAAAAAAAAAAAAAAATTCCTTCTTTTTTTTTTGTGTTAGAAAAAAAAAAATAAATATAAATCCGCTTCCTCGCTTTCCACACACGTTTCCGTTGTTATGTTATTTTTTTCCTTGACCAAAAATGCATTCACCGAATCACTAAAAAAAATAAAATGTAAAAAAAAATTATGTTAAAAATTCTCGGAATTTTGAAGTAAAAATAAAATAAGTTTTTTTTTTTTTTTGGTAAGATTATTTTCCTTTGAGTCGGAGGAGGTTCGTTGTTTTATTTTATTTTTTATTTATTTATTTATTTGTTCGTTGCGGTTGACTTTGTTGTCGTTTCGTGTCTAGTCTATTGGTGTGTGGCCCCACCCGGACGGACCCGGTCACACAACTAACTAATTGCCGAGTGTGTGATTCATAAGAAAACCGAGGCGAGCAAGCAAGCAGCACACACACGCACCTTCTCTCTCTCACACTCTCTGTCTTTCTCTCTGAGATGGCCCCAAAATGCCAATTGGTAGGGCGTGTTTGAAAAGTAAAAGTAGTACGGGCGTGTGCCTCTGTGTGTGTGTGCGTGTGTGTGTGTGTCAGGTCATGGGTCAAGCCTAATAGGACGGCGATCGCGGATTGTGTAATGCAATGGGACTACGTCACGCTCTGGCCCACAAAAAGTGATGCCATAGTTGAAATGAAATATGACCGAGCCAACAGAGGATGTGGGTGGAGAGGACCGGTCAACTTGGACAAAAAACAAAAATTGCTGGGAACTGATTTTTCTAAAACGCAAAATTACAGGAAATTCAATTCAAAATGACCGAACCGTACCGAAAATAACGATTCACACACACACACACGCTTGCAGAGCTTAATAAAGCCAGTAGCAAAAAGAAAGAAAAAAAAAACTAAGCTTTAATTAAGCTTTCATAAAAACCGTTGTGGGCAGGCGAAGGCCCTATGTGTGTGTGTGTTTCGAGTATTTAAAATAGATAAAGAAAAAAAAAAGTGTTGTAGGTCATTTCACCCATAAACAGTTGCAGGCTAAAACAAACAAATAAAACACACACACACACACACATATATACAGACACGAGAGTAGTTGAAAATATTTCTATAAAAAAAAAAATTAAAAAATTTCTCCAAGCAATAAAAAAAAAACATTTTTTTTTTCAGACGAGTCGGTCAATCAAAGCAATGAGCTCATTTTCACTAACTAACTGTGACACTAACTAAATAAAATAGAATAAAAAAAAAATGGCAAATTCAAACATCATTGAGAGAAGCTTGTGCAAATGTATTTGTGTGCTAATCAGTAGAAATATAACAATAATAAAAAATACAAAAAAAAAAAAAAAAACTAAATAGAACCACTTGACTTTAGTTAAAATTATCATAGCCTGTTTTGTGTGTGTGTTGGACATCTTTTGTATGTGTGCAGTCATGTTTGTTTGCCGCTTTATCCATTACGTAATATTTTTGTTGTTGTGTTTGTTTTTTGTGTGTTATTAAACGTAGCTTGAAAACTGAGAGAGCCAGCCCCCCAGACACTAAAAAAAAAAATGATGACAACAACGCCACAAAAACCTATCACCACAGCAGCCCGCAGAGCTAATAAAAACAGTACAAAAAAAAAGAAAAAAAAAAAGAGAACACAGTACCGCAAAGCTGACTGAGGACTAGAAGAAGCAGTCAAATTAGAGAGAGCGAGTTTTTAGAGTGGGCAAAAGGAGAGCGAGAGCAAGAGTGAGAGAGTAAGCGAGCGAGTCACTCAAGCAAATGAACGAAACGCATTGTAGAGGGCGGTGTAACATTTCTAAAGGGTAGGTTTTTTTTCTTTTTTTCCTTCTTTCTTTTCTTTTTTTAAAGACAATTTCTTTCATTCACAGGGCAATTGCCCTCTACACATACACATACAAACAAACAATTAATTATATATATATTTATGATCAGTTTAGTTTACCGACTCTTTTTTTTTTTTTTTTTTGTAAACATAAAACTTTAGCGGCGAGAGAAAGAGTGAGTGAGAAACAAGTCTTATAAGAAATTATGAAAAAAAAAAAAAATCTTTTTTACTTTGACGAAGTGAGCTCATCATTGTCAGGCTGGGGTAGGCAGGCGGGCGGGCTGGCGGGCAGAGAGTGGAAAAAGAGTGCGAGAGGTCAATTGGGGTGGGGCGGCTGTTGGAGTTGTACAACATGGCAGAGCTATGCAAGGTAGCAGCTAGCCACCACCAACAACAAGCACCAGCACCAACGCCATTACGTATATATATATATATATATATTTTTAATCGCGTAGTTACTTGTATGTGTATGTGTGTGTGTGCATGAAAAAATAGTTTGTTGATAGTTAAGGTTTCGTGGAAAACCAGTTTGATGATGTTTGCTGCCAATGTTTTCTTTTTTACTCATTTGATTGAAAAATAAAAAAAAAATAAAATGAAAAAAGCGCTCTTTGCCACACTTTTAACCACAAACTGTATGCGGCATTTTTTTTTTTATAATTTTTGTATGGGTACACTTGAGATATAAACAAGGTTTCATTGGCTTTATTTGGCCATAATATACACAAGTGCACGTACAATTTTTTCCATTTAGAAAAGGCACTGTGAGTGAGTGTGTACGTGCGTGTTTGTGTTGTGTATGTGTGTGTGTGGGGTGCCTTTCTATGTATGGGTTTACAAGTGTTTATGCGTGCAGCAACTTCATTTCGACTCGTGACCTCTTGAACATATAACCAAATACATACAGGCATCTATATAGGAAATACTGTATAACGGTAAAAATCTATATAGGAGTAGATATTTTTTGATTATTTGTGCGTAAAAGTTATCCAATTCATTGGTTCTTCTTTTTCACAATATTAAAAATTAGTTCTCTTTACTTTTGTTTTGATTCAAGCGCGTCTCTTTTTTAACACATACACACACACACACACACACAGAGAGAGGCACACAGTTTTCAAATTTTATTATGTTTGTTTCTAACCAGATAAATAGAAATGATGAATTTTTGTATTATTTAATTTTTTTTTCTTTTTTATTTCTTTTGTGGTTGCTTTTTATTAAGTATTCGTTTGGTTTTATTTAGACCAATGTTCGTTTTTGTGCACTCGTTCAGTTCGATTACGGCAGTAACAGTAAAAACCGTATTGGACTACGAGTGCGGCGTGCGGTGAGCTCTCTCACACAGAGACAACATCGAATGATGTCATCAGCGTTGGCAGCGGCAGCGCATTGCGGCTACGGCTACGATAGTCGGGCAATTTTAATCGATGATGTTTTTATATATACACATATATTTACATATATTTTCTTTTTTCTTTTTTTTTTGTGCGATATGTGTAGATGAAACATGTGTAGCTCAAGTTTGAAACATAATTTATGATTTTGGTTAAATTATTAAGGCAACACGAAGAATCTATTAGCACCGAAAAAGAAACCGAATACACCGTATTTTGATTGAGAGATACTTTTGCGCTAGTGTTGTCCCATTTGCCTGACACTGGGCGTTGGTCTATTTGCACGAAATTCATTTATTTTCTTTGCTCATTTCACAATTTCCGTTGAAGTTTTCCAACTTTCACTTACCTACTCGACAATTTTGGTGTTCAATGTTTATTAATTTATTCATGAAATACACAATATTCACTTAATATTCGGTTTATTTAAGATATTCTTGCGGATGAACTTCACTTGCGAGTAAAAAAAAAAGTGACTGCCAAAACTGAATGAAAAATGTATGTATTATGTTGGTTTGTATCGATGCTTGGTACATTTTTCTCTACGTGGTATCGATACAATTTTTATTTTCATTAGAACGATTAATGCAAATGCAACTCTTCTGTCTTAGCCAAACTGCATGAAAAATAGATTCATGCAAAAATTTTTAATACAAGATGCATAAAGATTTTCGGACTTTTATATAAATGAATAAATGCATAATTAAGCAGATATATATTATTTTTAGTCTTGAGTATTTCGTTTTTAAATTACGCGCTCACTACTTTCACTCTGAGAAAAAAAACAAGATTTTTTAGTACATTTTCTAACTTACGGCCACTAGCAGCACTGTAAGTGTACCTTCCATGTCGTCTGGATTGCGGTTGCGTATTTAGCAAGGATAAACTTATGTTTATTTATTTTATCCCTCCCAATTAGTTGAATAAGGACATTTGTTTGCCCACCAATACGTGAGCATGTTGTTGGTTGGTCTAGACTGTCCTAATAAACCCATTAAAATTAAACGCCGAAGCACATTGGCTTGAACAAATAAAAAAAAATCCAGAATTCACTCCATACCTACTCAACTTCAAGATGCCGGTCAAGCTGTACGACGTCTCGGAACGAGTGTTCATAGCCATGCAGACTCTGGATATAACCTCGCTGGCCTCTTACCCCGAGCAAGAAATACGGCCGGTGTTGCCCTCACTGGTGCGCATGAGTCTCCTCTCGCCGCTGGACAATACCCTCTCCTCCATGGAGTCCCGCAAGAAAATCCTGGCCGTCCTCATTGGCATCGAAGTGGTCAACAGCATAGTCTCCTATCTACAGGTCAATTACCACGAGTTGGAGAATGAGCTCAAAAAGGAACTCCAGACCCGCCAGAAGTCAGCCTTCTTCGAGGGACAGCAACAAGAGTACGGTCTACAGTCCGGCATAGCCTTAGGCTTCGAGCGGGCCGATGTGGCACGCAAAGTACGCGTTGTACTCTCAGAAATCTTCAATCTACAGCAACAGGTGTCTGAACAGAAACCCGCAGTTCACTCCGAAATACTTGACGATGGCATCTATCTGGAAGAAGTTGTGGATATTCTGTGCATAGCCCTGGCCGAGCTGCCTTCCTTGTTGAACATACTCGAATTAACCGATGCCCTGGTCCATGTACCCAATGGACATCGGATTGTCTGTGCCTTGGTAGCTAACTTTCCCGACTGCTACAGAGATGTAGTCTCCCATGTAATTGCCAACTGCGATGAGGAGGCCAGCGATGGCAAGCAACGTTTATTGCTGCTGATGGGCCTCAGTGAAATGAACTCCTCCCAAGCCTTGGCCAATCGTTCCATGTGCGTGGATATGCTCAAGGTGCCTTCATTTATGCTCAAGCTCACACTCAAGCATCCCGAGGATCTGGTAAGTTCCATCTCAAATATTTCATATAAAATTTCTCAAATTCTTTCTTTCTTTCCCAAAAGATTGCCTTCCTCACTGGTCTTCTGCTTGGCAACGATCAGAATTTGCGTTCCTGGTTTGCCCTGTATATACGCACCAGCCAGAAGCGAAAGGGCGATGCCTTGAACCTTGTGCGGGTGGAGCTGCTGCAGAAGATCCTAAAAATCACCAGCAATCCAAACGAGATCAAGGACTTTAATCTGCAGGGCGCCGTCTTGCTGCGTCTCTACTGTGCTCTACGTGGCATCGGTGGCCTTAAATTCAATGACGACGAAATTAATGCCCTCTCCCAGTTGGTCACCAGCCAGCCGAAGGCTACGCCCTCAGGTGTGAGATTCGTCACCTTGGCCCTGTGCATGCTGATTGCCTGTCCCTCGCTGGTCTCCACACCCCAACTAGAGAACAAGGCTGTGGAGTGGTTGCAGTGGCTCATCAAAGAGGATGCCTTCTTCTGCAAGCGCTCGGGCACTAGCACCTCCCTGGGTGAGATGCTCTTGCTGCTGGCCATCCATTTCCACAGCAATCAAATCACTGCCATCAGTGAGATGGTCTGCTCGACCCTGGCCATGAAAATACCCATACGACCGAATAGCACCAATCGGATCAAGCAGCTGTTTACGCAGGATCTCTTTACTGAACAGGTGGTGGCCTCTCATGCCGTACGCGTGCCGGTCACTCCAAGTCTAAATGGCACCATACCGGGCTATCTGCCCGTCCATTGCATCCACCAGCTGCTAAAGTCGCGTACCTTCCTCAAGCACAAGGTGCCTATCAAATCGTGGATTTTCAAGCAAATCTGCAATTCGGTGCGACCAGTGCATCCGGTTATGCCCGCTCTGGTGGAGGTGTTTGTGAACACTCTGATTATACCCAATCCCACTGGCAAGGTCAACATTGATCATATGCATCGACCCTTCACCGAAGTGGAGATTCTACACGTTTTCCGCACCTCCCAGCTCACCTTCTTTGCCGAGGATATACCCCAGCTGGAGAAAAACGACGAGCTATCCAAAATCGAGGTGAGCTGCCCACTTACTGCCCAGCTACTGATGATCTACTACCTCATGTTGTACGAGGATACACGGCTGATGAACCAGAGCGCCCTGGCCAATCGCAAGCAAAAGGAATACTCCAGCAATTTCCTGGGTGGTCTGCCACTCAAGTATCTGCTCCAGAAGGCCCATCAATATCACAATGACTACCTGTCTCTCTTCCATCCCCTGCTGCGTCTCATCATCTCGAACTATCCCCACCTGAGCATGGTCGATGACTGGCTGGAGGAGCACTATCTGGTGGCCAATGTAATCGAAGCGAATAAGAACCATGATCCGCCCATTGAGTTGCTGGGCAAGGCCCTGGATTGTCTGAACACCAAGCCACATCTGGCCATAAGAGTATTCAAGCTGTTGCTACAATTGCCATCCGAAAGACTGGCCCAATATGCCCAGGTGCTGGTCAGGCATTTGCCTCAGGTGTTTGAGAAGTCGGTACCGCGTTATATCAAGGATTTATATAACAATCTCTGGCTGCGGCTCAATGCTGTATTACCCACCACATTTTGGATTATGTCACTTCGGGCCATCACAAAGAAAACGGACTCACCGCATCGTCGGTCCCTGGCCAATGAGAACCTGCTGGAACCCATGGAAGTACTCGGGTAAGAAAGACATACAAAATTTCTCTTTCATTTCATATATAGAATTGAAAATTTATATATTCATTGGATCTATCTAAAGATCAAAGAACTATATATATATAGAATGAGAGGAGAGATGATTCATTATATATTTTTTGTTTATAACAAATCTTTAGATTTTCTTATGATTTTAATTATTTTTCTATATTCTTATATATGATTTAATTTTCCGATTTTCCTATAAAACTAAAATATAATTAATTTCCTATATAGATGTCCCCGGGATGTATTTTGTTCACCTTATATGCTTGTGATATTGCTGCGTATTCTGAAGGGTAGTCTGGCTGCCTCGAAGACCTATCTGAATGTGCATATGCAGCAGAAGCAAGTTCTGGATAAGAATGGCCTGGTACAGACAGATGCCGATCGGGAAGAGCTTAAGACCACCTTGATAGCCTCCCAGGAGAGTGCAGCTGTGCATATTCTACTGGAGGTACTGGAGTATATGGATAGCAAGGCCATAGATCGGGTCTCGAAATTGGAGTTGCGTGAAATTCAGGGCATTATCGGTACTTATGTACACCAGGCGTTTATATCGGAACCATCGCTGGCCAAGCTGGTACACTTCCAGACGTATCCCAAGTCGATAATACCGATGATTGTGGCCAGCGTGCCGTCGATGCACATTTGTATTGATTTTGTCCATGAATTTTTAAATGTCACTGAAATGGATAAACAGATTTTCACCATTATCTTGACTTCACATTTGGTCCTTAACTATTCAATACCAAAAAGCTTGGGTGTATCAAAGTTTTGTATAAATGTGATACAAACTACTTTGTCGCTGCTCACCTCGTCCACGAAATGTATGTTTTTGAGAAGTGTCCTGCCGGCCATGGTTAGATTTGCGGAAACGTTTCCCATACTGGCCGATGATTGTATTAACATTCTGATGGCCACGGGACGCAGTTTGCATTCGCAGTCGTCTCTGGGTGTTACCACTATGCAAATGCCTCTTACCGAGAGTGCGAAATTGTGTTCATATCGCGATGCCCAATTGCATATCATGATGATTGAGGATGCTTTTAAGGATCTGGTGTCTGCAGTTATGCGAAAGGCTGAGTTGTATTAAAATCAAATTTATGCTAGATGTAATTGTAATTGTTTTAGTAGTTAATTAAGCAAAAGGTTTATGTACGATTGTAAAAAAAAATGATTATAATGAATTATAAATTTAGTTTTTATAAAGAGTTAAAATAAACTTATTTAAACTTATAAAAAGCTGATCAATGTACTCTATTTTTGGGTTTTCTTAATACTTTTCACATGAGTTTTTGAAATTTTCAAAAATTCCGCCTTCATTTTCAATCTTGGCTTCCATGTGGCTTCACAGCTACAAAAGCTGGATGCTCTGAGAATACTAAAGCTGCCGTATTTATAAGTTCAGAGCAGGTTTAGTAAGATAAAATTATGTATGGTATATCTTAAGAGATTTATTTTTTTTAATAACTAATACGGACTTTAATATTGTAATTTATATTGTTATAGATAGTTTATTCTGAGAAGCGGTATTTTTTAGTAGGTTTTCGTGCACTATTGGCAACAATTTTTTTGGTAGGATTTGAGTTGCGCCATCTGGCAACACCGACATCTAATGCCAAGTCGTTGTTGGCTCTGGCTGCATTTTGTTTTTTTTTAGTGATAGTTTTTATTGTAGAGTTACTAAAGCTCGGATGAGGGATAGAAAAAAATAATAATAATACGAAACATAATAAACCAAGGCATTGCAGTGTGATAATTGTGAGTAAATTAAAGCCTTGTTTAATACATAAATGAAATCGTGAAAAAACCCAAAATTTGCCTGTTTACGCCTAAAAATTTTTCACTTGCGTCGGAAGTTTTTTCTTTTTTTTTTGTGTTTTACGATGCTGATTCGTAATTGTCTTTCTTGTATATTGGTCTCGGCTACGCGCTCTCACCAACTCGCTCGCTCTTTCTCTCTGCGGTGTGCTCCAAACAGCCTCTGTCCAAACTCTGTACAAGTGTGCGTGTGTATGTGCATGTGTTTGCTTGTGTATGTTACAGACTGCTGCTGCTGGCTGGTTCGAAAAAGTAAAACGAAGAAAGAAATAATGAAAGCAAATAGCACTTCAATTTGTTGCACATTTCAATTTCCCCCCTCGCTACCTCCCTCCCAAAACCCAAAAGACAACTGCTTTGCAATTTTCCCCTGATTCTATTTCAAATAACAAAAAAAAAAGATAAAAAGTTTGCCTGGCCAGCATAATTTTAGTGCAATTACAATACAAATCCCTGTGTGTATGTAAAGTGAACGTGTATACAAGTTTATAATTTCACAATTTGTGTATCTCTCTATCTCAATTGACGGACTAGCTGGTCTGGCTTGGCTTGGTTTGGCTCTGGCCAGAGTAACACCAGAAGCTGCCGAAGCAGCAGCAGCCGCCTCAGCAGTTACAACAATTTTGTTGTTATAATGAAGAATGGCATAGAAGAGGAAGCAGAATAAAGAGTAAAAAAAAAAAGTCCAGGTCTAGTCAAATGCATCGGCAATCCACGGTCAAAACTGTAACATGTTGTTGCTACTGTTTTTGTTGTTGTTGTTGTGCTCATGTCCACTATAATTTCTCTAAGTGTGTATTTGTAATGTTTTCCTCGCTCTCTTTGTCTTTCGCTCTCTCTCTCGCACACTTTGGTTGCCTGTAAAAATGGGGTCTTAAAATTCTGATTCTGCGTGGTTGTGGAATATTTTACCCCGTATGGTTACGAGGCTATCGGGCGGAAGGGCAGGCGGTACACATGCACAATTTGGTGCATATTTCTTGTAAATTTTTATATGAGCCTCTTTTTTTTTTATCTTTATTGCAATTGCCGGAAAACTCAATTAAAGTTGAAGTTGTGCTTTATTGAAAAGTACCTCTACCCCCGATCCACACACACACACATACACATGGACACAAAGAAACAGGCAGACCAGTAAATACAGACAAAGTAATTTAGCTGCTAGGATTATGGTCTGCTTTATTCTATTTTATATATATATATATTCATTCACGAAGCTGCGTCTGATGGTTAAAAGAGCAAAAATAGCCAACAAATAAGAACTTCGGGTTTCCTTACCAAACACCCACATCCACCCACATAACAGAACCTGCTGCTGTCACTGTTGTTGTTGTTGCTCTCTCTCTGGCTGCATCTTTTCACTCTCTTTCTTCTCGCTGCCTTGCCTTGGCTTGACTTGCCGCTCTGTCGACTCGTTGCCGCCTGTCGTTGCCTTTGCCGTTGTCGTCGTGGTCCGTGGTCGTTGTCCGCCGCCGTTGTTTGCCGTTTTCGCCATCCTCGGCTGGACTGCCAGGCGAAAAGGATTGCGATTCAGCAGAAACATTTTCCAAAAAAAAAAATTATAAAAAAAAAAAAATACTTCACACACAACGCTCAAAATGTTGCAAACAATTTCAACAAATTCAAATCGATCAAAAAATTCTGCATAAATTCAAAGTGTGTTGATCAAAAATATTTTTGTGCAAGTTTTAACTTAAAAAATTATTATTACTATATATATATTTTTTTTTTATTTAAAAAGTAAAAGAAAAATACACACACACACATACACATACATAGGCACATACGCACGCACGGTTACATTGAGAAATTTTGTATTTGCTTGCGCCGGCTAACACTCCCGGCTGTGTCGGTTTATTGGACAGCGCACACTCTCCTGATGTTGCTGTTGGTACTCGTATCCATATCCTCCCGGTTCTCGTGGATGTATCTGTGCACCCTGACAAGGCTCGCTCTGTAGCTTTCGCTGTTGTTGTTGTGATTGTGAAAAACGATATCAAATAATCAAATAAATTTACCAAAAAAAAAAGAAAAAAAAATTATGAAGGAAAATTAATTCTTCTTCTTCTTTATAAATTAAAAAGGTACGTCAAGATGCGTCAAATTAACATTTCGGTCATCGGTTTATCCGGGACCGAAAAGGACCGCGGCCAGGTCGGTGTCGGTAAATCCTGCCTATGCAACAGATTCATGCGACCCATGGCCGATGATTATTTCATCGATCACATATCAGTGCTCAGCCAGAGTGATTTCAGTGGACGAATTGTGAACAACGACCATTTCCTCTACTGGGGCGAAGTCCGAAAGACCACAGACGAGGGTGTTGAATACAATTTCAATATCATCGAACAGACCGAATTCATGGACGACTCCACATTCCAGGCCTTCAAGGTGGGCAAAATGGATCCCTATATGAAACGTTGCACAGCCACCAAGGTCTTCTCAGCGGAGAAGCTCATGTACATTTGCAAGAATCAATTGGGCATCGAAAAGGAATACGAACAAAAGGTCATGCCCGACGGTCGTCTCAGCATCGATGGCTTTGTCGTTGTCTTCGATGTTAGTCCGGTGCCAAATCGTAGTGTCGAGAAGCAGGTGGAGTTTGTACAGAATGCCATTGCCAATATAATCAAGAACAAGAAGCCACTGGTTCTCGTGACCACCAAAAATGACGATGCCCACGAGCTGTATGTAAGGGAGGCGGAGAAAATTAGCCAACGTAAGGATTACAAGAGCACCGTTCAGCTAATAGAGACCTCCGCCCACGAGTCCATTAACATTGACCTGGCCTTCATAATGCTGGCCCAAATGATCGATAAGGTGAAGAATCGCGTCAAGATCATATCATATCAAGAGTCGGCCAAGTCGCGCAAAGAGCTTTTGGATACACGCTCCGAGGCTGTCACACGTCTGATACGCTCACAAATCACCGACTACCATATACTCTGGCTGCAGGGATCCAAGATGTTGAGCCAGTATAGGGAGTGGAATGAATTTCTCAATATCTTTGGTCATGAGGCTGGCCAGAAGCTCTTCCGTCGCCATATGAAGAAATTACGCGACGATCATCTCAATAAGAAACTGCATCAGTATTTGGATAAGTTTGCATTGGCCCTCGAGTATCTATTGCCAGATATTAATTCGTTAAATATTAGCGATGACGATGCCTGGGAGTGTGCCCGAAATTATCTGCAAAATCATATTGAATTCGAGCAATACTTTTTCGAATGCCCCCAGGCTTCGTGGACCGAATTGGTCGATATGGACGAGGCCGAAGATGAGGCACGTATACCATTCGATGTGCTCGAAACTTCCGAAGCCGAAACAGTATTTCGTAATTACTTGAATTCCGTTCAACAGGATAAAAAGAAAATTGGGTAAGTCCAAGAAAACCCACACAAAATTTCTTCAAATATTTCACAATTCTTTATTTTTTTGTTTTTTTAGATGGAAACAACAATTTAAAATGTTATTGGAGGAATCGGGTTTTGTGACGCCCGGGAAGCAATTATCCGAGGTTCGGGTTTTGTTTATGGGTCGTGAGTGCTTTGAGGCCTTGTCCGAGCACGATTGCCAGCAGATCTATGATATCCATCAGGATGAGATTATTGAGAAGAGCAAACAGAATTTTGTGGAATTACTTTTGGAGCATGCTCAATACTTTTTGCAATTCAAAAATGCTGAAGTTATCACCCAAGAGGATGTCCGACAAATCACCGATGTCATTCAAGAGGATTCAAGGTAAAACAAATAAAATTTCTACAAATTATCCAATTCGACTAAATTTTCTTTTTTTTTTTTGGAAAGATATAAAATGTTGGATCGTTTGGATCAGGAGCGTCGTGTGATGCTGGTGCAGCATTTGCGTTTTATCCATAGTCCCGTGCGTGAGAATTGTCCATTTTTCAATAATTGCGTGGACAGTCTGATTGAGGAGGTGCTTTCGGATAAATCGTCGAGTAATCACAAATCTCATGGCAGCTGGAAATCCACTGGTAATGGCACAGATCGCACACTCAATTTGCTCATTGTTGGCTCAGAACATTTGGCCAGTGATTTGCTCAATGATATACGTATCTGTACTGGCTCCAAGGGCGAGTATATTTACGAGAATCAAACCTATTATCTCAACTATCGGATTGCCAATGGTGATATGGAGGCATTCAAGGCCATCGATGTCTATTCGAGTGGTGAGTCATTTCACCCCCTTTTTTTTTGAAATAATAAAATTATCTGTTTTTTTTTTTAGGTTTAATTTGTGTGTACTCGAATCAGCAATCGTTTGAAACGCTCAAGGATAATTTGGAACGCACCTTGCTATGCAATTTGGAGCTGGAGGATAAGTTTGAGAATTTACCGATTGTGCTGGTCTATCAGCCGCAGGATCTCAAAGAGAATGAAGTCGAATATTTGCGCAGCGAGGGTATGCGTCTATCGGAAATGCTGCATTGCGATTTCATTGATCACACACAGAATCATCATAAATATGTCTATGATATTTTAAATATTGTTATACTCTCACTGAGGCTATCCGAAATGAAGACCTTTGAACCGTATCCAACAAATCATACCGATTTGCGTATACTGGTCTGTATATTTTGCGGTGATCAATATGATATTGAAAATATTGTCCAGCCCCTAATTGCCGAGTCTACGATTTGTAAAGTGAATGAGCATAGCATTATTGTCGATGTATTTATCGGTGATGCCAAACGGCGTGTGGAATTTATTTTATCCTCTTATCATGCCACAAATCAATATCGTGATGAGCTTATCCATGGCTATATATTTTTCTATTCGGCCAAGCGTCGATCCTCGCTAGCGAATCTCAAGTAATTATTTCAATAATTTTTCGAAATTTTCTTTAAAAACATTTTTCGTTTTAATAATTTATTTTTTGTTTTTTTTTAGTATTTTGGCTGCGCAAAATTCAAACATTCCACTACAGATAATTGCGGTGACGGAAACTGGCGGGGTCAATGCATTTTTCAATAGCGAAATTTGCCAATTTTTAATCACCGAAGGCAACTCCCTGGCCGATCGTTTCAAGGGCAGCTTCATGACATTCTCAGCCGATCAATATGTGAAATGTAAGTTTTCCATAAAATAAGAAAAACTGATAATTTTTATTTTTAATGTATTTTTTTTTAGTTGCCTTTTATAATCCATTCCTGAAAAATGCCTGGGACAATAAATATGAAGTGGAGAATTTGCATGTAGAGGAGTCAATTACTTTAGATTCTGGTGAGGGCACATTGGAGAATTCGGTCAATCAATTGCCACGTCCGCCGCCAAGACATGAGAGTTATATGCTATCAAATACATTGGGCACCGATGGCTCTGGTAGTGAAAATTACGAAATGCTTCCTACAAGATCTTTGAATTCATTAAATGGTAAAAAAAAAATTGTATTTTGTTTATAGGAATTTATTTTCCTTATTTAATTTAATGTGTTGTTTTTGTTAATTGCAGAAGAAAGAGATATATCACTAGATGAAATCTATGATGATAACAACGATAAACCAAAACACCTGCATCAAAGTAAGTTCGATTAATAAATTGATTTCATATATTTCATATATATTTATATTTTTTGTTTTTAATTTTTGTTTTTTTTTTTTTTTGTAAAATAAGCTGAAAATTTCCCTTTGTCCCCTTTTTTTATTTATTTATTGATTGATAAGCTGAAAAAAATCAAAATGCTATTAAAATAATGAAGCCAGTTAGTTTAGAATATTTTGTAAATATGAACGAAAAAGATAAAAATCTTAACAAAAAGTAAATCAAAAAATTTAACAAAATATGAAAAATTAAAAAAAAAAAAAAAACCGAATAATAAAAATAGAAAAAAAAACAAAATAACAAAAAAAAAATTAATAAATAAATAAAACAGAAGCACAGTAAAAAGTTATAATAAAAATAATCAGCAAAAAAAAAATTAAAATAAAAAATTAAATTTTTAATTAATAAAAAAAATATATATATAAAAATAAAAACAGAAGCATAGTACAAAAAAAAAAAATAACAAAAAAAATTCTTAATTAGATAAAAATTATTACAAATTGAAAAATAAAATAATATAAAAAATATAAAAATAAAAAAGCAGAAGATAGTAAAAAAAAAAAAATTGTAAAAAATAGATGATTTTAAATTAAATAAAAAATATTACAAATTAAAAAAAAAAATAATAAATATTAAAAGCAAAATATATAAAAAACAGAGGCAGAGTAAAAACTGAAAAAAATAAAAATAAAAAAAAAACATAAAATTTTTAATTAATAAAAACTTTTACAAATTGAAAAAGAAAATAATAATAAAAAAGTATTAAGAAAAAAGAATAGTAAAAAAGAAGTATAAAAAAGATTGTCACAAAAACCGTAAAATAAATAAAAGAACAAACCAATTAAATCAATCAATCAAATCAAATCATTAATCAATTTATTGTAATGAATTAAAGTATCAACAAATAAATGAAAAATAATAAAAAGCAAAAACAAAGTAAATAATAAAAATTGAAAATAATAATAATAATAAAAAAATATAAATATTTAATAAAAAGTAAAAACTAATAATTAAAAAAATATAACAAATATAAATATGAAATAATAGTTATTACAAATAAAATAAAAATTATTAATTAAAAAATAAATAAATTAAAGAAATTATTATTATACAATTAAGACTAATAATTGCTTAAATATTTTGAAAAAAAAACAAATTTTTTTAATAGCATTTTATAAAGTTTTTTTTTTTTTTTTTTTTTTGGGTTCCCAATTTAATTTTTTTTTTTTTTTTATTGTAAACTATTTATGAATAATATAACGAGGCATATGAAACCATATAATCAAATCGATAATATATATTTATACATAAATTACATATCTTTTATATATATATATATATATTTATATATACATATTTATACATATATTTATGAATTAATTAATGATTAACCATAACAAATTTGTATCGATTTATCTCTGTGTGTATTTGTTGTTGTCATTGTTTATTGCAAAAAAAAAAAATGATATAAATACCATAAAAAAAAAAAAAGGATTCCAGATATTCCCTCCTCCAACAACTCCTCCAGAGCCAGCCCCTCCAGATCATCAGCTCATTACATGCACATATAAGAGTCAATTCGTTTCGGCTTCAGAATCAAGTTTGGAAGAAATAACATGTAATCTATCTATTTGATTATTTTTAATCTCTCTATCTCTCTCTCTATCTATCTATCTCTCACTCACTCACATACACTCTCTCTCTCTGTCTCACTTAGAAACTTTTCGATTTTGTTTAAGCATTGCACTATGGGACAAACGACCACTTTCGGTGGGCGAAATCCATTTTTCAAAAGTCCTTAAAAATAATTGTTTTTTTGATCGTTAATATCAAAAAAAAAATGAAATATTAAATATTGTTAGAAGTTATTGAGAATCTGAATTGGAATTATCGAATATGGAACAGCACGTTTTAGTCAAAATAGACCTACAATACAAATTGAGTCCCCTGGAGTCCAACAATAAAAATTGTCTCTTGCTGTAGAGCAAACAATTTTTAATATTTTATCAATTTATTCTGAACCTAACTCTGTTACACTGGCTACAAAATAAGTAAAGCTACTTCTCATGAGAATATTGAAATGGTATTTAATCAAATAACCCATACCATATGGCATCGATTTGGATAAAATGTAAAGAGAGCTCCAAGCAATTTGAAAAAGTACTCAGTTGGGCTAAATAGTTTCACTAAATTGGAATGGAAGAAAAAGTATATCTTTTGGGACTCCTGCTCCCAAACTCACTGTATCAAATAATCGAAATGTTTATTTATTGTTAATCGCGGACAATACGATCATGGGTATAATTTTAAATATTCCACATGACAATGGAAATTTTACATCATTTAATATATTCGTGTAATTTGTATGAGCATATTTATCGAAATAGGCGACGGTGCTTCTCTTACATCTTTTGACAAGCGCCAGCAACATTTCGGGAAATGTTTTCAATGCAATCAATGAACCCTTCAAGTTTTAAGATATTATAAAACTTTAAAATTATCGGATAAAAAAAAAATAAAATTCCAAATTCCACTCCTCTTTTCCCCCAAATTTTGCTCTAGATCAGACTTAAAAAAAAAAAAAAAAAAAACTAAATCAAAAAATGTTGTTTCCTTTCGAAGTTATAATTTGTCCCATAGTGCAGTGACACCATTTTCCTCCAAGCAAATCAATCTCGCTCGCTCTCACACATACACACACACACATACACAGATTTTGGCTTCCTTATTTTATTTTTATTTTTTTTTTAATTATTTCCTTTTTCTTTTTTTTTTTTGCGTAATTCAAAAGCTTAAAAATTGTGTTGTAATTCATGTGAATGTCTTGAGTTTAATTTCCTCTCTCTCTCGCTCTCTCTCTCTCTCACTCACTCACTCACTCTCTCGAGTTTTGTAAAAAAAAGAAGAAAATAATGGAAAAATCTTTCATTGGTCTTGCAAATTGTACAAATAATTTTATTTATTTATTTTTTTTTTGTCTTTCTTTTTTTCACATCTTCGAGTAACCAAAATCACCTTCGAAGCAATAAAAAAAAAAAAAATTACCCCAAATAAAATAAACAACAAAATTACTTATAGAGAAATATATATATATTTTTTTTCACTTTTTATATTTAAAAAATAAAAAAATAATTATATGCCTAACCAAGCAGCGGATGTAAGCGGGTCCAAGGATTCATTGGCCACCCACGATGCAGGTTAAAAGATTACAAAAAAAAAATTATAATTAATTATTTTACAAAAAAAAAAAATTATTTAATTTTTAAGCAGGAATTTTTATCTTTTTTTAATTAAAAAAAATTTTAATTAATTTACAAAAAAAAATAATTTAATTTTTAAGCAGGATTTGTTTTGTTCATTTTAATTTAAAAAAAAATTATTTAATTTTTAAGCAAGAATTTTTATTTAATTAAAAAAAATTAATTTACAAAAAAAAATATTTAATTTTTAAGCAGGATTTTTTTTTTTTTAATTTAAAAAAAATTTTAATTAATTTTCCTTTGTTTTTTTGGGATTTCAGAATGGCTTGAGGATAAAAGCGATGGGCGTCGGAATATGAATAAAAATTCAATTTGGAATAATTTTAGCGGTTCGACTCATGCCTATACCACAGGTCGCCGTCACATTGATTCCAATTTAAATAAAATTCGTCCCAAGGGTCCCAGCCAGACTCTCAAGGTAAACAAAAAATTAAAACCAAGAAGAAGAAGAAGAAGGAATTTTTACATTTTTTTTTTTTATTTTTAGCAACCTGGCAAATTGAATATGAAAAACTTTCAATTGGTAAGCGATGCAGTGGCCAAGATGAACTTTAGCAGTGGCAGCATGGGTGAATCCTATTCGGCCTCGTGTGATCCCAGCGACAAGGATGCCAAACGCTATGATCATGCCCAATTGGATGGCGAGGATGAGGACTCCGAGGAGCTGGCCGAATATGAGCAAATCTATGAAAACGAAGGTAAACCTCATCATCAAATAATTATGATTTGATGCTGTCATGTTTTGTTTTCTGTTGCAGACTGTACCGAGTCGGATAGCTGTGCTAGCTCAACGGAGCGTAGGGTGCGACAGCAGAATGCCTATTATAAGGCCAATAAGAAGGCGGCTGCCACCAAAAAGAACAAGAAGAAGAAGGTGGCCATACCAGTCCAGACGCCCAGGGTGCCACCGTTTGGTGCCTACGTTAGTCCCCCAGAGATTCCATTGCACTATCAGCGTACCATGACCGCTCCAGGTGAGAAAAGTATGTGTCGTCTTTTTTATTTGCTTTCTTTTTTCCTCCTCTTGTATTTTGGCTAAGTAGTTTTCTGTGTTCTTTTCTGTTTTTTTTTTTTATAAAATTAAATTAATTTTTATTTATTTTAAATTAGAAAAACCGGAAACAGTTATGACGGATTTTATGAAGAGTGAATTGACGGCTGCTGGTATTTTTGGTGCTGAAAACTTGCCCGAATACAATATGAATGCCAAATGCTTAAAGGATATGGAAAAATTGGAGAAGCGACGCATCAAAGAGGAGACAGCACGTCTGCGTAAGCTCCAGGAAAAGGAGAAGGAGCAGGAGAAGAAGCTCAAGCGTAAATTGAAACAAAATGCCAAAGGTCTAACCGAAACCACAGAGGCGCAATTTGGTAAACTAATGATCTCATCCGACAAGGATGAGATACCCATATTCCTGGTCAAATGTGTGGAATTTATCGAAAAGGAGGGTCTCGACTCTGAGGGCATCTATCGTGTGCCCGGCAGCCGGGCCCATGTCGATATGCTATTCCAGCGTTTCGAAGAGGGTGAGTATCCTAATTCTATTTAAATCTGGAAATGTCCTTTGATCTGGGTTTCTCTAACTTATTTAAATAGATGTCAATACCATTATCGATGTCCTGGATATACCGGTGAATGCTGTGGCCACTGCCCTCAAGGATTTCTTTTCGAAACGCTTGCCGGCCCTATTTAGCAAGGATATTATCAAGGAACTTGAAGAAATTGCCGGTAGGTCTTCTCCGAAATATTTTATTTTTATATTTTCTAATTTATTTTCGAAAATTCTTACTTTAAGGTTCCCGGGGTGTGGGCTCTTCGAAATTAAATGTAGAAGTGAAAACCGATCGAAGTTGCCGTTTGATTGCTTTGAAGTCTTTGCTCCAAAAGCTACCGCCAATTAATTTTGCCATACTCAAATATATTTTCCAACATTTTGTGCAGTAAGTTTTGATTTTTTAATTTTCAAAAAAAAGGTTCTCATCAATTTCGATATTTTTCAGCGTGTCGGATAATTCGAAATTGAATAGCATGGATAGTAAAAATTTAGCCATCTGCTGGTGGCCCACACTGATACCAATTGATTTCACCGATATGGGACATTTCGAGCAACTGCGGCCATATTTGGAGGATGTTGTACAAACCATGATTGATCAATTCCCATATTTATTCTGTGGCAAGGATGCTTTTGTTATGGTTTAAATATTAATTATATATTTATATATATATATATATATACATACATCTGTCTATGTGTGTGTGTGTGTATGTTTGTATGTGTGTGTTTGTGTATGTGAAAATATTTGAGTGGTTTTATGTGATTTTTTTGTTTTTTTTTTTTTTTAGGGGGAAAACCGAATATTTAGATAAACAAATAATTACTAGAAGAAAAGGGGGGACAGGGGGGTGGGACAACTGACAGATTCAACCGGAAATAAAAATAAAATTATATATATATATATAAATGTATGAACCCATCGATCGTTTTAAAGATCAAAATAATTCAAAAAACAAAAACAAAAATGCTTTTCATAAAAATTTATAAAAAAATAAAAATAATTAATTAAAAATAATAAATTCATATAATGATTCAATATATTAAGCAGATTATATATGTAACAAAAAATATATCGATGTATATGTATAACTAATATGTATGAGTGTGTGCTTGCCTGTGTGTTTGTGTGTGTGTGTGAGTGTTTTTGGCATTACAAAAATAAAAATTATATAAAAAATTAATAAACTTTTCAAGAGTTGAAAGCAGAAAGAAGAAGAGGAAGTATTGCGAGTATTTAGATAATTAGGATATATGTATATTTATTTTTTTATATGTGTGTGTATATCGCAAAAAAAACAAAATATATATATATAAAACTGCATATATATAAATCTATATATATATGTATATATAGACAATTGTATGTGTATATATATATATAAATTTATATATATATTTTCGTATTAAATGGCTTTGTTGTGTTTCAGTGATAAATGTAAAAGCATTAAAACAAAATAATAAAAAAAAAAAACAAAAAACATAAAAATAATAATTAAAATTAAAATGTTGTATTGTGTTGTATCGTTGTCGTACTATTCGAGAATTTTCCAATAAAAAAAAAAAAAATTATATAAAAAAAAATTCACACCACAACAGCCAGAACAACCCGACTGGTCATGATCAGGGCGGGGTGGGGCGGGGGGTTAGGGGTGGGTTAGAGAACGCATGCAGAAACCGAAACAAAAGTTAAATAAATTATTGTGTATTTGTATGTTATATTGTGTATGTTAAATAAAAAGAAACACACCATTCGAAAAAAACAAAATAAATCAAAACCAATTTTTAGGTTAAATGTAAGAAGAAGAAGAAGAAGAAGCAAAAGCATGAGGCAAAAAAAGTTCTAAGCTAACTAAATGTGTATGTCTGTATGTGTGTGTGTGTGTGAGAGAGAGAGAGAGTGTGTCTGTTTGAGTGAGTGAGAGAAAAAAAGAAACTATTTTAATTATTATTAATTAATTTTTTTTTTCGTAAATTTTATTTTATTTATATAAGCATAAATTATAAATTTTATATTTGTAACAATTTTCAATATTTGCACATAAAAACAAAAAACAACAACAACAACAGCTAAAAGTTTTTCTTTATTTTAATTTTAATCTTTCTCTTTATATATATATATATATACTTCTGCATATATATATGTATATGGAGTATATGTAGTGAAAAGAAAACAAAAATGAAACTTGTAGACAACATAAGCCTAAGTGTTATTTCTTGTAATTGAATATTAATTTTTTAATGGACTTAACTAATTGTGTATCTTGTGTCTGAACGGACCTCAAACTTAAAGCAAAAAAAAACAAAAAAAAAGTAAATGTTGCATTAAAAAAAAAAAAAGAAATTATGCAACTTGCAAAAGAAACAAAAAAAAAAAGAATAACCATAAAAATAGTATAATTTGTATAGATGTGTGTCTATTGCATTATTTATATACGCATACTACCTAAAAAAAAAAAATAATAATAATATGTATCGAAAATAATTGACGTGATGTGTAATGATATTTTTAAAAAAACAAAAACAAAAAAGAAAACAATTTTATGCCAATGCATTCGTATGGATCCATCTCCACCAAAATAAAAAAAAATAAATAAAAAAAAAAAACTCCTTATAGTAAGCAACGTGAAACGTCAGAAAGGAAATTTACAAAAATAAGAATAAAAAAATAATGAACAAATTTAATAAATTTGCATACTTCAAATTACCGGCCAAAAAAAGTCTGACACGTTGGTTTAGTGTCTGTGTGTGTGTATTTTGTGTTTACTTCTTTTTTCACAGCAGGCATAACAAAAACCAAGCCAAGAAAGTCTCCAATTACACACTCACACACACACACACACTGAACAAACTATTTGCAAGCAGACCAGAAAATTTAAGCAAGAAGAAAAAATTTCAAAGAAAAAGAAAAAATTAAACATAAACCAAAATAGAAGGAGAGAGAAAATAAAAACAGAAGAGTGTATTGAGTGCAAATAAAAATGGGCATTTTCCAAATATTTGTGAAGCAAAATATAAAACGAGTTTTATTTAAAAAACAATTTCAGTCTCTGCAATAATGCAAAAAAACGGAAATAAGGCGCGCAGTTTTATTGCAGCCAACTTCATTCTTATTTTCGTTGATCGCCTGAGCAGGGTTGCATTTTTTCGTAGCCTGCAAATGATGGACTAAATTAGGCCTTTTTTTATTTTGTAGTGGAATTTAATTATTCTATTTTTTGTGGATAAGACTGTGATTATTCAAATCAATATTTGTGTAATTGCTTACGCTTACATGGATAATATATTCATACCATTTTTTACAGCTATCCAAATAGATTCTACTTGGAACAACTTGCCTTCGCCATTTATTTTCTTTAATAAAATAAAGGAATTATAAACACCGACCCCTTTGTGACGTCACAAGGAGTGACGGGCAAAACAGTCAAAACAGGCAAAACTAATCTTGGTGTGCCCCAGAAAGCAGGCAATATCTCCCAGTATCGCCTTGTCAAGTCGCAAAATATATAGAATTCTTATGGAAAACCTGGCAAATTACTTTCACACATTTTTGCCGCAAGCACAAACGATAATTCATCCATTCATTTATAATTTCATCCATTCACTCAAGTAAATACAAATTGAAGATTTAAATAAAATTTTGATAATTTTTTAATTTATTTTTGTGTAATTTGAACAAATCCTATTTGACTAAATTAAAAGTTATAATCAACTGCCTAACAAGTTGGCTGCAATGGCCTCTGCATCCAAGAGACTCATTTTGTGTGTTATTTTGGACTTCTTGCTAAGTGGTTCCTCTTCTTCTTCATCCTCATCCTCCTCACTTTCACTGTCATCCTGAGCATCAGACTCAGCTTCAGCCTCACTGCTAACTTCCTGGTTGGATGACTTGGCTTGTTTGTTTTTGTTGTAGATTTTGTCCGGATCGGGTAGCCAGGATAGATCCACTGAATGTTCACTGCCAGATTCACCGAAATCGTCATTTTCGACTGCTTCCTCATCTTCCTCTTCATCCTTATCACTGTCCTGTTCGGCCTTTTGGCGTTCAGCCTTTTTCTTTTCCTTCTCGCGTTGAATCTTGTGACGCTTCTTGACCAGTTCCCGGAATCTTTGCTTATCGTAGGCATCCTCTTCGGTGAGCAGAGCCTTGGACAAGGCAATATCGATGCCGCCATCATCATCCTTGCTTTCGATGGGCGGCTTTCCCACAGATAAGGCCTTCATTTGATTGCGCTGATCGGCCAAGGTTTCGCCATCCTCATCGAACTTAACTTTCGAGTTGACCTGCAAATTCTTTTTGATGGCCTTCTTGGCCAGAGCAGCCTTGGTCACCAGCTTCTCACGCTTGGGCACGATCAGTGGGGCCTCAGCCGTTTGGTCTTCGGTATCTCCGGCAAGCTCATCATTGTCCAGACCCTCCACATCGTGATCCCGTCGCTTGATTGTGATGAAGTCATCATTATCGTCATCATCCTCCACACTGGCAAAGTTTTGAGCTTTCTTCGGTAGGATGGGTGGTTTGGAGACTTCGGGCTCATTTGGATTCGGCTCAGCCTGTTGGTTGTGCCGCCAGCGCAAGCGTTCCAGGAACGGCACACGCGGCGTCACCGCCAGACCCAATGACTTGGCATAGGCATCCAGGTCCAGGCTGAAGACATTGAAGAGGCGCTTGTTACGCATCAGGAAGACGGACTTAATGTAGGCCACGAAAGCACGCTGAGCTGTGGCCTTCAGCTCGGGGAACTGGGCCAGGAAGGCCTCGATTTTGATGCGGGGCGAGAAGAGCTTCTTTGGATCGATATTGACACAGCGTATATTCAGTTTTAGTTCTTCTTGGAGGGCCTTGATCATGTATTCCTGCTCGCCAGGTGTTAGGACCAGGAGACACTCTCCACGGGTCTTATTGCGAGCCGAACGACCGGCTCGGTGTATATACTGGGACACATCTTCGGGGCAGTCCAGCTGAACCACCCAATTCACAGAGGGGAAATCCAAGCCGCGTGAGGCCACGTCGGTGGCAAACATTACCACATGACTCTTGCGCAAGAAGTCCTCGTAAATGGCTATTCTGCGATCCTGATGCAAGGTGCCGTACAGGGCCAAGAGACTCACTCCTGGGCGTAGTTTGCAGAAAATTTCGTATAGATATTTGGCCTGTTTGCAGCTCGAGACAAAGACTATGATTTTCTGCTTGAGATGATTTTTGATAAAGGACCAGAGCATGGTTATCTTCTCCTCGAGTGGCAGGACCACGTAGCTCTGTTGAAGCAATTCGGGCACGGCTAAAATGGCAGTCGAGGTGGTGGCCGAAGGATCTTTATCGGTTGCCTTCGTTTCCTGTGCCTTGGTGTAGCCCACATAGACTGGATTGCTCAAATTGAGGCGAGCCAAGTCCTGGACTGTGTTGGTTTGAGTGGCCGAAAATAGGAGTGTCTGACGGTCTGGTGGAAAGTTTTCTATTATCGAGTTGAGTGTTTTTTGAAAGCCCATGTCTAGGCAGCGATCGGCCTCGTCGAGTACGAGAACTTCCATGGTTGTTGTGTTGAACAAGGGATTCTCATCCATGTGCTGGAGTAAACGGCCAGGCGTGCAGATCAGAATGTTGCACTGGTCCATGCGGGTTCTTTCGAATTTGAGGTTCTTGCCACCAATGATCAGGCCGGCAGAGAAGTCATGATGCTTGCCCACCTTCTTCAGGGTTTCAAATATCTGGTAGGCCAACTCACGTGTGGGTGAAATAATGATGGCCCCGACTCCATCATTCCGCGACCACTTGTTGACAAACAAATGCTCTAGGACCTAAGTGAAAATATAGTTTAAGCGGTTGGTGCTTTTTGGTTAAAATGTTTTCCTACTCACCGGTATCAGGAAAGCCAGGGTTTTGCCGCTGCCAGTGATAGCGGCTCCCAATACATCTTTACCCTGGAGAGCCGGACCAAGGCTCTGGCGTTGGACTTCGGTGGGATTTATGAACTTGGCTTCAGCCAAGGCTTTGAGTGTTCGCTTTGACAAGGGAAATTGTGCAAATGTTTTTATATTTTCGGCATCGATTTCATTGTATTTATCTTTCAATTCCTTGATCTCCAAATCGGTGGCCAAGAGCTTTGATTTGTTTTGTCCCTTTTGTAATGGCTTGTTGTTGTTTTTGCCATCTTTCCTTTTCAGATTGCCAGCACCGGTGGCAGGCTTAAAGGGTTTGCGTTTCTTCAGCTTTTGATTTTGCATTCTGAAGACAGAGCATTAAGAAATAAATAAAATGAAATAAAATACTTGTCAAACTCAAAACACGTTGATTTGCAAATGAACAGGTTCCAAATCAAATTAACAAAATCCGAACGAATACCAAAGAAAAATACCAAAACAAAATATGCTAAACTCTTGGTCTGGCAACACTAAGGCGCGCGTTTAGTTTTTAAATTCAAATCAAGTAATTGAAATGTGTAATCAGCATATGTTTTTAAGTGTGGCGGGTTAGGGCATTGTTTTTGTTGTTTTTTTTTTGGTGTGCCAGCCATGTGCTGATAAAAAAAATAGTATTACAAAAATTTTACCACGTGCTACACAATGCTGACCCGATGACCCTTAATATGTTTTTTTTTTGTGGTCATCTTGCTAATTAAAAAAAAAAAAAAAACAGAATAATTAAAAAACGCTGAAAAATGTCAACAAACCAGTTTCGTTTGCCAACGATAAAAAAAAAAAATGGGTAATTTTGAGCAGATCGTGTAATTTGAATATTTCTTTAGAATTCGAGCAGCTGATTTTGATTTTTATTTTTAACTTGTCTTAACACTTTTCCTTTTTTTTTTTTTATTTTGCTTTGCCTTTGTCTTGCTAGCTGATTTCGTCTGGGTTTTATTTCCCGTAGCTCGCTTCTGGATGAATATATTAAATCGGCTACAACCGGTTTCAACCGCTAAATACATAAGGTCTGATCGAAGAAGCAGATAGACGCATAGACGAACGCTGGACTTAATAAAGAGGCTTGGTCAGGGCCAGAGTGGTAATCAACCTTAACCAGCACTTGATAGCCTCCTGATGCTTGCTCTCTCAACTGTTATACGAATAATAAAACAAAACAAAAAAATTGTATTAATAAAAACTTTTGACCTTGCCTCAAGTTAAAAGCCAACGGCATCCAACAACGTGGCCATTTGACCTTGCCAGATTGTCTCCCAATTGATGCAATCCAAGTCCAAGTTCCTCACAATAATTAACACACTTCACTGCCGGCTCCAACTCTCTTCTCTCTCTCTCTCTTTCGCACTCTCTCTCTCTCGTTCTCTCTTTTTGGCTTGGTAAAATTTCATGATTTATTAGCGTTTTGCCAAGCCTTTTTTAATTTGGCTTTGTTTAATCCAAGGCTAATTTAATATGAATTTTTTAAGCTTTGAATTTTTTTTTGGTTTTGTTGTTCAGTCCTCACCTTCCCCCCACAACTACAATTTAATATTTTAGCCATGTGCCAATTTCGCTTGAGCGGTTATTATTATTTTTTTTTTTTTTGTTTTCGCCTGATCTATTTTTTTACGTCAAAAGAATTTTCCTGCTGTGTGGGCGGGATAAGACGACTGCTAATTTTGTGAAACTGTCATTTTCATTTGCTGGCGTCACGTGAAAATATTTTTTTTGTTTTTTTTTTTTATTTTCCCACAAAACTCGCCAAAATATTTATAAAAAATTCTTTATTTTTTTCATAATATTTTTCTTCTTCTTTTTGTGTGATTTATAATTAATGACTCTTGTGAAAATGGCGAAGGCCAATGGACCAAACACATCACGAGGCGTGTGCATATACAAATTTTGCTGGCATCCCCCCTCCCCTCCCGATCGGCCAATCTGCAGACGTAAATTTTCCATAGCTGCTTTTGACGTTGACTTGGCGGAGCAGAAGTATCGCAATTTCTTTCTCTTTTTTTTTGAATTACACAAAATTTCCCTGTGTCGACGTCATCAAGACTCTAGGAACGCAGCTGAAATGGAGCAGGCATTGACGTCACGTCTTCAAAGAAGTGGCGCGTGGCTCACAGCACATACACACCCACACAAACAAACCCCGTCTTTCTCTTCTTCTTCTTCATATTTATCTTCATACCCAGCAGAAAAAAAAACGAAATACCGGTAGGGAAAAAAATCAATTATTTTCTCTGCATAAGCCCGTTGAAGTATATACATATATGTATAAATATAACACATACATTGCTCCAAGTCTCTTTTTGTCTGTGTGTGTGTGTCTGTGAGAGTGTATGTACAACGGGGCGAGCCCCCAAAACTGGATTCCCAAATGTGTGTACACTCAACACAAACGGCAACGTCGACGGTCACAGCGAAGTCAGCAGCGGCCGCAGCAAAGTATGCGACGCTATATTGTCGGCGTCTCGTATAACAGTTGAAGGTGACACAGGATAAGCCGAAAAAAATACAAAAGGGTGGCCATACAAAGCGCAAGTCGCAGAGAGCAACTCTGCAAGTCTCTCTTACAGTCACGTCGACAAAGGTTTTGCGTAGGCTATATTTTTTTTTTGTTTATAATTAACATCTGTTTTAGAATGTTAAAAAAAAAATAAATAAATAAAATTTCTTGGAATTCCACAAAAAATTGAGTCATCTAAAAATTATTACTTTAAGACAAATATTTTTTTATTTTACTTTTTAAATGAAGACTTAAGGTGACTGCCAGCCCTAATTTGTTTAATGTAGCCCTAATAAAATGACGTCACAAATTACAATATAAGAAAAATTCCTGCGCATGAAATACGTAAAGATTTGTTTGCCCAAAAAAAAAAGAAAGAGAAACACCTTCATATTCTTTGCCCAACGAACAAAAGTCAAAGCAGCACTCATAGAACAGTAGGCCAGCTGCCAGTCTGGTGTAACGGGACTTACTAGATATGAAAATCAATATAACAGTTTGAACACCAAATACCCTACGCTCTGTGGTGCTTTTGTTTTACGTAAGAGAATATATAAATATATATTTTTTTTTTTTTGCGCAAAAACCAAAATTTTTTTTGCGATAACAATTTTTTTTTTGCTTTGTTTTTAAATAGAAAAGAAGTTTTTTTTTTTAGAGTGTAGTTTTTAGATTGTTCCGTCTGTTTTTTTTTCTACATTTCCGTTAAGATAAGACCTAAGAAACAGATTTTCTATTACTTAATATGCTGTGTGAGGGGGCGTGGGTGTGTTTCTGATAATAGGTTCAAAGTAAGCCTGATATGACTGATTCCATGAATTCCAATCGATCGTAAATCAATCGAGTCAAGTCAAGTATAGCTAAATTTGAAAATTTATATCACACTTTGCCTTAAAATATTAGCGTACTTAATAATTTCTTACAGATTTAAAATTAATTAAAAAAATACAATATTATCTTGGCATTATTTAATCACTAGCGAATATCGGGTCTAATAGATCGAGGTTTGTATGAAAAAGAGTAGAAACATTTTCGTTATACTCTTGATATCTTTATTGCATTCGACATTGTTTGATTGACTTGACTTCGTTTTGAATATTGCTTTTTAATTCGGTTTTAATGTACTTTGGACTTTTGAACTGTTTTGCTCTCATTGTTTATGGGGGGGATTTTTTGTTATTGTCAACAATTTTTGGTAAACAAATTATTTTTCCATTGTGTTTTGTTTTCGTTTTCGTTTTTCTTTTCTTTTTGTGTTTTTGTTTCAAGAGAATAAAAAGACACGTGCGAACTGACATAACGCTGTAGCGCATAACAACGGCGACCAGAAATGCTGATAGCAATCGCTTTTGCAACAGCGAGGTGAAGAACACAACAACAAAAACCAAGAGAACTCCAGCATGCACTAGTCCAGAGAGCTAAAATCGAGAGAGCAGAAGCAAGAGAGCGAATGTGTGTGTGAGAGAGAGAGAGAGTAGAAAACGTGGGGGCGTTGGTAGTGAGAGCGGCGCAGTGCCAACAGCCGGTCAAAAGGGGTGTGTATGCCTAGTCAGTATAACAGTTATAACAAATACCGATATATTAATGATTCCTCCTTCCCATCATCTGCTGCACTTCTCCCCACAATTGCATGAGGCAATGCAAACAACCACAAATGCAATTCACCCAACAGACCCGAGACGAGCCTCCTCATATATACCAACACACCAAAGTTCAACAAATCTGATAAGCCATTAAAAAAAAAATAAACACAATAAATAAAATAAATAATTTAAGAATGACTAATCAGAATACCTAATGCAAGTCAAAGTTTAATTGTGAAATCATCAGAAGGCAGGAAAAAAAGCAAACTTTATAGGTGAGCAGTGTGCATTTTGCCAACTGCTAAAAATGAAGTTGTGACAAGTTTGTCTGCCAAAGAATTCAAAAATAAATTTTTTTCTTTTTTTTTCTCACAGTTTGTTCCTTCATCTACTAAGTTAGTTAGTGGTAATTGGGGCCCTGCTGCAAGGCACTATTCGAACCTAACACATGAAAACAATCAGACTAACATTTTAATAATAAAAAAAAAAAAAAACAGATAGAGAGAGGGAGAGTCAAAATTCCATACTCAGGTAGACAGTGATGGGAATATGCGAGTGAGTAAGTGTGTGTGTGTGTGTGTGTGTGTGTGTGTGTGTGTGTGGTGTATTTATATGTACTCACATGGCGTTTATCAGCTATGCAAACTCATTCCATGCCATGGCGCAAGCAACAAAAACAAAAACAAAAACAACAGGCACAGTAGGAAAGTTACCAACCAAAAGCCCTGAATATCTGTTATACACCGGCAACCACAATATAACAGAATGAGCACTTACCAACAGTTATTTTCAATTGGTTATTGCCAAACTAATAACGACTTGTGCATATACTTTTCATATATATTATTATTGTTAATAAATTGCATTTTTTTCATATATAAAAATATTAATTATTTTATACATTTTAAGTTAATTAAGTTAATATGACACTATATAACAGTAAGTCTCAATTGGTTAGAAGGTAATATAAACAGTCATTAATTTATAATATTTATATTTGTAAATATTTCTATAAATTAATATTTAAAATTAGTAATAGTCAACTTAAGATCCTTTTTAATTTGATTAGCTTCATAAATCATAATTTATGTCTAATCAAAGCACAAATATCGGTTAAGCTTTGCTTTAAAGTGTAGGGCAAAGCTTGCTGACGATAGCAAAAAATTGTAAAAAAAAAAAAGATAAAAAAGTCACGCGTCGAACAGGGAGAGAATAAGACAGAGAGCGAGAGACACAGAGAGAGCGAGAGAGAGAGCGTATTAGAGCTGCCCACTCATTCATGGTACGCAGGCAGGCGTGTAAATACACAGCTAGTTGTATTTGTATAACAGTTATTTCGGCTTCCAAAACGCAAGCAGAAGAGCGGCCAGCAAATTTTGACCTTCAAGGTTCCTTCAAAGTACACACATATACATGGTGAAATTATACAAGGTGGAAGCTATAACAAATACTGCGCGCTGATCGTGGGCCCTCTCTAAATTCTAAGCTTTTCCTGTTTCCAATTTATCCAATATAATCTATTATTAAGAATCGAATCAATTTGTGAAAAATATAATTACTATTTTGTTTTGGTAAAAATCTAGATTTACTGGCCCATAGTGTTTGATTTATTAAAATGCTAATAACGGTATTTCGCCAGTCAGCATTTAACTAACAAGTATTTGCTTCTAAGTTCTGCTCGCAAACAAACAAGGAACCCGTGCTGAGCACAAAACACTCACCATAACTTCCACCTTGTTTAGTTCCACCATACAACCAACACACCAAAACCCTCTCTTTCGCACACACACAAAAAGCATACAGAGAGGGCACAGTGACAAAGGCGGACAGACAGGCAGAGCCAGTCACACAGTCGCGCCAACGACGTAGCGAGCAGCAGCATTGGCGGTGGCTGGATTCTTGATTCCATAACAAACGTTTGAAAGTAACGGACGCGCGTAGCGGACAAAAATAAAATCGCTCGGAGCGTATATCACATATACACACACACACGCATACAACTCAGAAGAATAAAGAAAAAAAAAGTAAACTAAAGAAAAATATATTGAAAACTGAAGAGAAAAATTCCCATACAAAAAGAGTACAACTAGAAATCGGCAAACGCGTTTTTTTTTTGTTTTATTGTTGAACAAAATAACAACAACACGCTTCAACAAAGTAAAGAAAACAAAACTCTGAAAGACTTACTAATTTTGTTGTAATATTTGTTGTTGTTTTTTTTTTTTTTTGTTATCTTTTGTGGTGGTCGCCTGTGTTTAACCCACACTTCGCCAACGTCGCGATACGTGAAAATTGAGGTTAAGATTTGCGAAAATTGAAAACATTGCGGCACAAATAAAATTAACATAAAATCAAAAAAAAAAAAAAATACAAAGTGAAACATTAAAAAACACACACACAGAGAAAAAGCTAAAGAAGAAGAAGAAAAAAAACACAGTGCCAGCTATAATTTTCGGTGCACCGAAAATCTTATACTCTTTTCGAAAAGTGAATTTATGGTGGATTTTTTTGTCCTGTGACTTTAAACTCTTAAAAAATGGTTTTCAGTCAAAAAAAATTTAAATATTTTAGTTAAAGTTTAGTTTGTCCAAGCTGACCGGCTTCCTTTCAAATTTACCTAGAAAAGGACACTTTTGATTGTTAAATATTCACAATAATTTTTAAATCATAATTAAAAAAAAAAAAAAACTATCATTTCTGGCCCATAGTGTAACCACAAGCTGTGGGCCAAAGTGCACAGGCTCTGCCTATTTGTTTGTTTCTCGAAAAGAGTATAAGGAATGCAATTTTTGTTTTTGTTGTTTTTTTTTACAGTTTTTGTTGTCTAAATGTATTAATTGTTCCTGTTGTAATTTGTTAAAATAAAAAAAAAAACAAAAAATAAAAAAGTGTGATAGCAAAAATAAAGAAAGAAGAAAAGAAAAAAAAGAACGCAAAAAAGACAACAAACCAAACAAACGAACGAATAAGAAGAAAGAAGCAGAAGCCAACAGCAAACAGCAAGATCAGACCAGATGGACCAAGAGCTCAACGGGGCTGTGCGCAGCATGTCTATAAATATCAACGGTACCACACAACAACAACAACAACGGCAGCAGCAACAACAGCAGCAACAACAACAACTGAATGGGCATAACAATTCAGTTCGTAATGGCAATGGCGGCGGGGGACACGATGAGACAGACGATGGGAAAGTTTCTTTTGGCATAGGATCACCGATTTGCAGTGGCGGCATTGCAATGAAAGATGCAAATGTTGCCCCAGCCACATCGATAGACGCCCCAGCCTCAAGTCAGTACGCCAGTGCAAGTGCCGCGGAAAAAAATAAAATGGTCTACGAGTTATGTCAGCAATTATTGCTATCGGATGAGCAAGTGAAAGAGCTTTGTTATCGCATCTTGCATGAGGTGCGACGTGGCTTGGCCAAGGATACGCATCCCAAGGCGAATGTGAAATGCTTTGTCACCTATGTCCAGGATCTGCCCAATGGCAATGAGCGTGGCAAATTCCTAGCCCTCGATCTCGGCGGCACCAATTTCCGTGTACTCTTGATCCATTTGCAAGAGAATCATGATTTCCAAATGGAATCCAGAATCTATGCGATACCCCAGCACATTATGTTGGGCTCCGGTACCCAGCTCTTTGATCATATTGCCGAATGCTTGTCCAATTTCATGGCCGAGCATAATGTCTATGCGGAGAGGCTGCCATTGGGTTTCACCTTTTCGTTTCCATTGCGCCAACTGGGCCTCACCAAGGGCCTGCTGGAGACCTGGACGAAGGGCTTCAACTGTGCCGGTGTGGTCAACGAGGATGTTGTCCAGCTGCTAAAGGATGCCATCGCTAGACGCGGCGATGTACAGATCGATGTCTGCGCCATACTCAACGACACCACCGGCACCCTCATGTCCTGTGCGTGGAAGAATCACAGTTGCAAAATCGGCCTCATTGTTGGCACCGGCTCGAATGCCTGCTATGTGGAGAAGGTCGAAGAGGCCGAACTCTTCGATCTGCCCGATAATCGCAAGCCTCATGTTCTGATCAACACAGAGTGGGGGGCCTTTGGCGATAATGGGGCCCTCGATTTCGTACGAACCGAATTCGATAAGGATATCGATGAGCATTCAATTAATCCCGGCAAGCAGACCTTTGAGAAAATGATATCCGGCATGTATATGGGTGAGCTGGTGCGCCTGGTTATTGCCAAAATGACAAAGTCGGGTGTACTCTTCAAGGGTCAGGATTCCGAAGTGCTCAATACCCGCGGCCTCTTCTTCACCAAATATGTGAGCGAAATTGAGGCCGATGAGCCCGGCACTTATACCAACTGCCGCAATGTCTTGGAGGAGCTGGGACTAACCAATGCCACCGATGATGATTGCGCCAATGTCCGATATATCTGCGAGTGCGTCTCGAAGAGGGCTGCCCATTTGGTTTCCGCTGGTATTGCCACCCTGATTAATAAAATGGATGAGCCACATGTTACGGTCGGTGTTGATGGCAGTGTCTATCGTTTCCATCCCAAGTTCCATAATCTGATGGTCGAGAAGATCAGTCAGCTGATTAAGCCCCATATTACTTTCGATCTGATGCTCTCCGAGGATGGTTCCGGACGTGGTGCTGCCCTGGTGGCGGCCGTCGCCTGCCGAGAGGACATACTCAATAGCAAGTAGACACACACACACAAACACACTAGACACACACACACACACACATATACACAGCGCAACACTATGGGACAAACGAACGGTTTTTTTTTGGCATTAATTAATTAATTTCGAAAAGAAATTTCTATTATTTTTTGGGGGAAATGGGCATGGCAGCGCCCCTTGTTATTTCTTTTTCGTAATACCATTCAACTTTTGGCACCTTGAAAATATTTATCAGCTTTTATCTTGTTAATTCTGTCAACTTAAAAAGAAAAAATTTTTGTCCATTTAAATTGGTCGTTTGTCCCATAGTGCAGAGAGCAGCGGCTGAACGCGCTTATTTTTTTTTCTTAGTATTTTAATTAGGCAAGTGGAGCAGTTTTTTTTTTCTTTCGTAAAGGCGTTATGATTCGATTAAATAAATTAATTGTATGCTTAAATTTTATTGATTTTGTTTGGAAAACAAGAACAACAACAAAAAATTAATTAATTATATTAAATAAATTTGTTATTAAATTTTATGATTATTATATTTTATATATATAAACACACAAAATATATATATATATAAAAAAAAGAAAAATTAATTATATATATAAAAAAAAACAAAGACAAAAAATTGTTTGTTATTCAAAAAGATAAAAGGGCAACAAAATGAAACAACAAGAAAATCTTTCTCTGAATATTTTTAAAATTAAAAACAAAAAAAATTTATATTTGCCTGAAAAAAAATACCCAAAAAATAATAAAAATAAAAATTTAATTGGAAAAAATTGAAAATGTTTCAAAATGAAAAAGACAAACGAGGAAGCAGTGAATGCGTAAGACAGAGAGAGAGAGAGAGCGAGAGAGAGAGAGTATGTATAGAAAGTGAAGCGTGCTTATGTGGGCTGCCAGCAAACTGTTATACTGTCATACTGAACTGTGCTAACCAAGGAAGAGGAGGACACACAAAACGAATTTGAGAAAGAACAAGAATTCAACGCTTGAAATTTGCACATAAAATTTTTTTTTTTTTTGTATAAACAAAAAAATACACACACACACACACAAACACACAGACACATTGTAAATGTTTAGAAAATAACTAAAAGTTATAAAAAAAAAAACTAAATATATATATACATATATAAATAAATATATATAAATGTACTTTGATAGCCTAAATAAAATGATGTTTTTTTTCCCAAATATATATATTTTTTTTTGTTTTTTAGCCAAAATATACACGCATCCCCCCACTCCTTTTCTATTTTTAATTTTTATTTAATTTAGAGCTGTTTTTTTTTTTTTTTAGTTTCTAAGCAATTATTATAGTGAAATTTTTATTATTTAAAAAAAATATACACACACACACAAACAGATTTTAAATGTTATATTTTCCTGATTTTAAGATTAAAAAAAATATACACTTTAAAATAAAAAAAAAATAACTCTTCCACTGAACTAAAGGAAATGATTTTAATTCTTTTTTTTATTATTTTTTTAATTTATTTTTTGCGACTGCATTTTTGACGGCAGCTGCGGGCGGCGCGTTGCATGTTGAAACCAAAAAAAAAAAAAAAATCCCAACTAAAATCAGAATTATTAAATCTAAGCAAAAAATCAAAGCAAAAAAAAAAAAAAACAATTTTTTTTCTATTTTTAATAAAAATAATTAGCCAAGCAAACAAAAAAAAAGTTAATGACAGAATGTTAAATTATATAAAAAAAATCCCAACAAACTGTTACAGAAAATTAAAAAAAAAAATAAAATAAAACCGTTGAAAGCAAAAAAGAGGAAAACGAACAAAAAAAAAAATGTTTCTATTTTTCAAAATAAAAGAAAAAAGAAAAAAAAAAAAAAATTGTAAACTTTAGAAATGTTAAAACTAGTTATCACGGGTATACCAAAAAGAAGAAGAAACGAAAAAAAAACAAAACATACCTGACAAAATCCCGTTAGATTCCCCACATGTGGTCACATGCTGAAGCAGCCCTGCGAACAGCTGACTTGGCAGATTGGCGGTTTGACAGCTTCGGATTTGTCATTTGTTGATTTTGCATTATTATGAATAATGCAGCTGTTATAATCACATACACACATACATACACACACATACAGATACATATAAAGAAATTCTTATAATTAAAATAATAAAGGAACGATAAGTGGGCAGATATAAGTTTGGACTGGACTTTTTTTTTTTTGGGGGGGAAAACATTGAAAACAAAGGCGCCGTCACAAATACAAATTTAATCGATTCGATAATTGAAATAAAAAAAATTACACACACACACACACACACACACAGAAATGGATGATGATAAATGAATTTAGTAAACGGTTATATAAGATTATAAAGAATTATATATATACTAAAATAATAATGAATCAAGAGCGACAGGAAATTGACAACACTATTTCAAAATTCATTCAAAACAAGCAAAATGAATAATAAAAAAAAAAAACAAACGAGTATAAAAAGAAATGAATAAAAACGAAAGGAAGTGAAATGAAATGAAAGGAAAATAAAAATGAAATATAAAATAAACATAAAAATAAAAGAAAGTGTTTTTTTTTATGGTTCAGGGTCTGTATATCTCTTGAGGTAACCCTAAAGCTTTTGTGGATCTAAGTGAAACTTGATATAATTGGCTGCTTCTGATATCCAATTTGATGGAGCTTACCCAATAACTCTCAGAGATATGCCTAAAGTTCCTGGGGATATAAAGAATGGAGCCTACCCAACAATTTGCCGAGATATCCCTGAAACCCCTCTGGATCTAACCGATTTAGTCGGAATTTGTTTTGATAGGGTGCCCATTTTGAAGTGTTTCAGATAGCCAATTTGATGGAGCTTACCAAATAACTCTCAGAGATATCCCCAAAGCCCCTGGGGATCTAAAGAATATCGTCGTTCGATCTAGGTGAAACTTGGTATGCTTGGGTGCCCATTTGTGAGTACTTCGGATACCCAATTTGATGGAGCTTACCCAATAACTCTCAGAGATATCCCAAAAGCCCCTGGGGATCTAAAGAATGGAGCCTACCCAACAACTCTCAGTGATCTCCCTGAAACTTCTGGGGATCTAAAGGATTTAATCTCTCTGTCTAGCTGGAACTTTGTTTAATTGGCTGCCTCGAAATAAGCGTTTGAGTTTTTCAATTTGATTGAGTTTGGTCAATAAATCTCTGAGATATACCTAGAATCCATCAGAATCTTCTGATCGGAGTTACACTAAAACCTATTTGGATTTCGATGATCAGTCCAAAGGAAACTTGGTGTACCTATGTGCCTCTAGACAAGTCTTTCGTACACTAAATTTGAATTGGAATTGATCAAAAAATTTCGGAGATACACCTTGGATTATATGATATGGTTATCGGAGATAACTCTACAGGTTTGTACATACATTTTCAATGCTACATCAATGCTATAAATTATATAATTGTTTAATCTAAGTAAAACTATTTGAAACTTCAATCGAAGTTGGTCGAAAGCTTACAGTGAAATTATCAATCCGATTGACAGGCTTATTCAAGTGGAATTTTTAAGCTGTTTGTCTCTATAAAGGTTTATAAAGTTTGGAATTAGATTGAGCTTGGCCAAAAGATCACGGAGATTTACCTAGGTTTGTATCATATAAAGATCTCGTAAGTAAACTGGGTATATATAGTTATCTGTATCTGACGGAGTTTGGTCAATGCTTTACTGGACATATTACCAAAACCCATTCGAAACTTCAAACCAAGTTGGTCCAGAGCTTACAGTGAAATTATATATATCAATCCGATTGACAGGCTTATGGAAGTGGAATTTTTATAGCAAGGTGAAAAGGTTCTATAAGCCTAGGGGATGTGTATAGAGTCTTATCAATACCACCAGCAAATTCTAGAAAGAAATTCATTCCTCATCCTAATGGAATTGTTGGCTTATTAGAATCAACAACAACAAAAACAATTCAATGAAAATCCAATGACAAAAAAATGTCTCTCGATTAAGCGTTTTGCTATATTTATTTTAATTAAGCCGACAATTGTGATGTTGTTGCTTTTGTTGTTGTCGTTGTTTTGGGACTGCTTCATTGTGTACTGGATTTAATTGAATCATTTCGGCGAGTCTGGGACCGGGACTGGGCCTGGGTCTGACGCATGCCATCGAGCTTATAGAAAAACCCGTTAAAACCAGACAAGACTATACAAGCCTCTACCGATCTGTTTGAGAACGATTCTTTTTATTTGTGTGTTTCGCTTGATTGACAATGTGGATACAACAAAATAAGTAATCAAAAAAAAAATATATATATATATATACTCAAGCCATTCGAAATTCCCCAAGTGCTCTCAAATGACAATCGTATGGTATATATATTTGCGAGTGTGCTCAATATATATGAAAACGCTTATACCCTGGAGCCAAATGCTTAGGAATATGCTATAGATCTCCGGGTTCTTGGAAACCAGGGTAACCCAATCTGGGACTTTGACCCTATATAAAATAAATTTTAGGAAACTAAGCTTTTTATAAGCAGTAAGCAGTAAGTTTGACCTAATAATATAAAAATGTATTTAATATTTTGTTGGTCCTACTTTATTTTTTATTACAGCCTTAACACGCTTTGGCATGGAATCCAGCAAAGCTTGCAAGGTTTCTGCCTTGGTATATTCATACCATTCTATCTCGATCATTTTGTCAAGGTCACGCATTGTTGTTGGCCTCCTTTTGCTAATCTTGACCTTCATTATGTGTCAGAGGTTCTCTATTGGATTTAAATCGGGACTGTTACCCGGTCATTCCAACGTTTTTATGCCTTGACATGGCGCAGAATCGTCTTTAAAAAATCATCTCATTCACTGAGCTATGTATAATGCTGTTCAATTAAATTTCTCTTGAGAATTTTTTTTATATTTTTTTGCGTTTACGTTTCCATTGATTAAGTTCATTTGTCCAAGATGATGATGGGAGAAGCATCCCCATATCATTCGGCCACTTCCTTTTCTAACTGTAGACCTCACACAATATTTGGCATACCGTTCTCCGGGTTTATCTCATGCCATTTGACCCCTGCTCTCATCTGAAAAGATGACATTTTTCCAGTCATCCTTTGTCCATTTCTGGTACTTTCTGGCCCATCTCAGTCGCTTCAATTAAAAGCGGTTTTTTTTGCAGGTCGGCGGGCGGATAAACCTTTCTCGCGGAGCCGCCGACGAATGGTTCTTGAACTGATTTCAATTTTTTTTTAAATTCCTTGATTTCATTTCTAATGTCTTCAGCCGTTTTGAACCGATCCTTAGGACTTAACCTTGAAATTATCCGGTCCTCCATTGGTGTCGTCTTTCTCTTCCTCCCAGAACCAATTTTACGCTCCAGAGTATCCGAGGTCTTACATTTTTTTATAAATTCACTCACAGAAGATTTTGAAAACATCACCCTCTTACTTATCTCACTTAATGGGATCTTTTCACGCCACAAAGCTTAAATAGCGCTCTTATCCCTTGCTCACTCATCTTTTTACCGTTTGCTTAAAATCTTTCACTTTTTGTTGAAGCAAATTCTAAATTTGGGATATGGTCTTTTATTGCTTATGAACTAAATAATAACGAAAAAATATTTATTTAAATTTCTTTGGCGCCTTGCATTATTTACATAGTTCCAATGCTTGGGCTTCTTGGAGTTAGTTGGGAGCTTAGGGTATAACAGGCTTATGCCCAGGTATGTGAGGTAAATCTTGAAGTCATTAGGTACACACGATTAGCTGGCTCTCCGAGAGTCTTTTTTCTACTTCCTAACAATTTTAGACTAATATATTTCCCCAGGCCCTTAAGATTATGGACCATAGTTGGTCAGAGTTTTAGGATTCTTGAGATATCTTGGAGTCCTTAAGAGTAAAGCCAACTTAGTCTGGGCCAAGGCAAAGCTGGTATATATTCTGTATTTTCCAGGGTCCTAAGATCATGTCTTTAGCTGGGTAGAGGCTTGGTAAATATGAATATGGCTTATATCCAAATATATGACATGAATCTTGAGGTTCCTGGGGGCTAGGGCAATTCTACTTGGGACTTAGACTTGGACTCTATATTGACACGATAGGTCTTTTTTTTTTAACTCACTAAAAATTTCAAGGTCGTGTATTTTCCAGAACCTTTATATTATGATGTTAGTTAGTTGGAAGCTTGGGCTATATGGGGCATTTTAGAGTTAGGGCAACTTAGCCTGGGCCTTAGGCTTCCTATGTGGACAGGCTAAACTGGAAATCTCGATTTTTAAAATTTCTCCAAAATTTTTTGGTCTGACTTCCTCAATCAACCAGCTGATAATAAGCTGATGATCTAGCAAATAAATAAAGCCTTGAAAAAGTGGGGACTTGACAGAAAGGGCGAAGGCATCAAGAGTCCGAGTCCCAAGACCCTACTGTCTGTCCTTTCCCATGAGACCCTAAGTTAGTCTCCAAAACTTTTGAGAAAGTTAAGTTAGTCTCCAAAACTTAGGGTCTCATGGGAAAGGACAGACATATTCATTTTCTCTAAGCAACCTGATCATATTGGGGGAGTCCCAGATGTCTCTTTTCTTAGGTAAATCTCTGTCTTGCTAACCGCCTTACCCTAACCTAACCTTATATACTTTTGGGCTCTCTTAAGGCTTGCTAACCGGCTTAGCCTAACCCAGACAAACTAGACAAAGAAAATATGTATGAAAGGCAGCAGAATTTGGTTGCTACGCAATAGTGGCTGGCAATAGTCCGCTAGAGGGCGCGCTTGTCTTGGCTTGTGTGAGTGCATCAGGGTTGCCACTCTTTGCAGTTTAGGAGAATTTCTTGATTTGCAAATAATCTGTTTTTCGTTTTTGAAATTGATTTTTTCTTATAATTTATGAACTTTTTTCCCCCCTTAAAAAAAAAGGGTGAAATAAAGTTTCGCAAGATGTTAAGTGCCTCGTGCAAATAAAAGTACAAATCACTTTTGACACTTGCTCGTAAATCTACTTTACATATATATAACGACTCTCAACAACAACAACAGCAACAACAACAATTATAAATTGAATTATTCAGTTTTTTGGTAAAACGGTTTTTACACCTTTTCTAAAAATAAATCCAACCGATTTCGAGTGATAATTTTATGAAGGGGATAAAACAAAATACAAAAAAAAACCGCAGAAATAAATTAATTCGGTGCCCAATAAAAATTTCAGGTTCCTTAATTCTTGGGCAAATTCTTTCAATGGGAATTTTTTATTTCCCCTAAAACAATTTTTTTTTTTTCATTATCAAATTGAAAACATTTCCATTGGGCATTTCTTCTGCTTCTTCTAATAGAAAGTTTTGTGTTTTTTTTTTTTAAGAATTCAATGGAAATTTTTATTTTGTGATTATTTTGTTCTCATCCTCTATATGTGTGTGTGTGTGTTGGCTTTCTTATTTTTATAATCGCACACGGCTGTGATTAGTTTGCAAAATGTCACAAATTTTTTTTTTTTTTTTGAGAGACCTGCCAAGCTTTTCAAAAATTTTAAGCGTTTTGACATTTTGGCTTGGTCTTAATTTTGTTGAAAGATTTGCAGAAAACTAAATAAAATTGTTATATATGAAAATAAGTTTAGATATATCACAAAAAAAAAAAAAACTTTGTTATTGCGTTTTGAGCGATTTCATTTTATTTATTTATTTTCTTGGCTGAGTAATAAAAATAAAAATCTAATTTTAAATGGTCCAACATAGTTTTTGTTTTTTTTTTTTTTTTTGTTAACTATATGTTTTCTCTGCTTTTTTATACACTCTTTTTTAATTCAAAAACAAAAAAATAAAAAAAATTATAAGAAATAAATTTTTCATTTTAATTTCTTTCATTGCCTGGGTACATTTTTGAATAAAAATTGAGTAATTAAATAGGTAAAAGTGTATACACTTTTTCAGCAAACTTAATTGATGCCTGAGCATAAAGAAATACGCAATTTAAATTAGCCATCAAATAGCATCCACATTAGCAAAAAGCTCTACGAAATACACAAAAAAAAAAAAAAAAAAAAAAAAACGAATTTATAAAAATTTTCGTATCGTCACTGGCAACGACATTGACTTTGAAGGGCGCTGCTACTGCAACGGCCATACGAATATGAACGCAAACGGAACAGCCAAAGGCATCGAATGAGGCGGCCACAAAAAAAAAAAACGGCACACCAGCGACAAAGCTACAAAACAGCTGTCGCTGGCTAAGCTACACCAGCCGACCAAGGGGGCCGCCAACTAAAACGGAAGGGTGGAAGCGT
Organism: Scaptodrosophila latifasciaeformis; assembly: GCA_037075145.1. Classification (NCBI taxonomy): domain Eukaryota; kingdom Metazoa; phylum Arthropoda; class Insecta; order Diptera; family Drosophilidae; genus Scaptodrosophila; species Scaptodrosophila latifasciaeformis. The sequence goes on from JBAMCM010000428.1 coordinate 9,323,467, forward strand.
GCACAAAAGAGAAACCAATTGATGCTGCTGTCTGCTGTTATTTTTTTTTTTCGGCGGCGGCTTTGCACTAATTGCAAAATTTCTTTTGTCTCTCGCTTTGTCCCGCTTTTTCTTTTCCGTTGGATTTGACTGATGATTGTCTCTTTCTGCACGCGAGTTTTACTTGGAAATTTGAAAAAAAAAAAATAGGCAGGCACAGCCACGAAAATTCGAATGCAATTCAAATGGCAGATATGTATGCATTATTTTTGTTTAATTCGATAGTGTGAAAATGAAATGCAGTCTGCGGAAACATGAAAGCGTCACAATAACAACAACAACAATAACAAAAACAAATGTGAATTAAGGTGTGCCTGTGTTAGCGATCGGTCAACAGCGGTCAATGAAACTAAGCCCAAATCGATTGTAAACTTGTTTTATACTCTGCGTGCAAATTAAAAAAAATAAAAAAATAAAAATAAAAAGTGAAAGATTGAAATATTTCATATTTCCGATTAACAATTCATCAAATATGCAAATGGTTTTTTTTTCTAATTCTACGAAAAGAAAGTGAAATAAATATTTCCTATAAAGCTTGATCAGAAATTCTACAATTCCCCTCTGCCCCTCGCATCAACAAACCGGGCAATGCACTCTCGATTTAATCGTCTGCCATCTTAATCAAATATTTGATTGAAAAAAGAAAAAAAAAATTCAAGAATTTTCAGTGAACTTCTCAATTGAAGCAAATTGAAATCCCGTTATCTTTTGATTGACATATTCAAATGGCTTCGGTCTCTCATTAAAGATTTCCGTCCAACCAGAGCGAGTCGAAAATAATCGAAACGAGATTCCAAAACATTTTGCCGTTTCAGGGCCGACAACCAAAAACAAGACGGAAAATAAAATGCAACCACGTTGACTCTATGCGTGTGTGTGTGAATGTGTGTGAGAGTGTGTTGTGTCAACATTTACAATAATTATAAAAATATTTAAATCTATGAATGCAATTGTGTGTGCGTGTGTGTGTGTGTGTGTACCTCAAATGAACTGCAATGCACGATAAGGCTTTGTGGGGGGTTTTGGGGGTGGGGTGGGGTGAGGTGGAGGGGAGAGGTGCATACTAGAAAAAAACAAAACAAAAAGCAAAAAAACCTCAAACGGGTTGATTCAAACTGCATTTTTTTTTGTTTTTGTTGTTCGAATCGGTCGGTCTGTCGGTCGGTTGGTCGGTTGGGTTGTTTGTATTGTTTTTGTTGTTGTTGTTGTTGTAATTGTTGTAGTTTTCGTGTTTGCCATTTATGGCGCAGTGGAAATTGAATGCAAAAACAAAAACAAAAATACAAAATAAAAAATCAAAAACACAAGAGATCGCCAATGAGAGAGGCAGAGAGGGTGAGAGGGGAACCGCATGTGTGTGTGTGTGCGTGTGTGTGTGTGTGTGACAAAGAGAGTAGCGAGAGAAGTGGCTCGACTTGTTGTTTACCGGTTGGTAAAAGTTGGCATAATCGGTGCATGACAGCAGAATGCAGTCCAACAACAACAACAACAACAACAACAGCAACGGTGTCTAGTTATGCGCGGAACAGCAAAAACAACAACAATTTCAATGAGACAATATCGGCAGCTGCGTTAAGTTTGCCACTCAATATTTTTTTTTTGCCAAAAAGAAAAAAATCCCCAAACTGAGAAAAGTTCAAGCTTGACGAATCTCTGATACCCTGCAAAATATATAAAATTAAATAGTTTAAGATAATAAAAAATTTTATAATTAAAATTAAATATAAAAATAATAATTTTATTTATTTTTATAGCTAAAAATAGCAATAATCAAAAAAATAATAATAATTTAATTTGATTATAAAATTAATATCTTTTTTTTTGGAAATAAAAAATTTAAATGAGTTTAAAAAAATATATATAAATACATATATATTTTTTATATATGTATATATTTTTATTATTATTGTTTTTTTTTTTAATCTGGAAATAATTTATTATTTATTTTTAAATAAATATAAAAAAAAAAATAAATTTTTCTTTAAAAAGAAAATAAAATGAATTTGAGTAAATAAAATTTTAGTTTCAATTTAATTAATAAAAAATTACATTTTATTTTTTATTTTATTTATTTATAATTTTTTTCGTTTTATTTATTTTTTTAATTAATTAATTTTTTTTTAATTTGAAATAGTTTTCATTTTTTTTTATTTATTATGTTTTGTTTTTAATTATTTTTTATTTATTTATTTATTTTATTATTATTATTTATATAAAGCATTGAAATAGTCGAATGTTGTCTTTTTTTTTAATTCATCTAAAAAATTACTCATTTCACGAGTTGGTCACTCCAACAACTAAATAAGCTACCAACTAATAAGCTTTAATCATAAAAATTTTTATTTTTTACTTTTTCCTTATTTTTAATTATTTCTATTATTTTATATATTTTTCTTTCAGTTTTTTTTGGTATCATGAAAAATTGGCGTCGCTTGTTCAGGTAGAATTGTCTCTTTGATAAGAAGTCAATAATTCATAGATAAAGACAGCCGATTTATTTTATTTTTTTGCCTCCATTAAAAAAACCAGAATATTTTTTCAGACTTTCTGAAATGTCAAGAAAATATACCAAAAATGATTCAGTTAAAAATATCAAATAAATAAGGTTCCCTTTAATTTTTAAACTACAAAAGAATTCATACGGGAAAAAATTTTGTTTTTTCATAATTTTTTGTTGTTTTTTTTTTTTTTTAAATATATATTTTTAATTTTTTTTTTTTTAATAATTTTATATTCAATAATTTTTTAATTATTTACTTTTTTTTAAATATATTTTTAAGTCTTTTTTTACCTTTCTTTAATTATTTTTTTTAAATATATTTTTTTTACTATTTTTTTTTTAAATATTTTTGATTCTATTTTTTAAACTATTTATTTTTATTTTTTTTTTTAAATATTTTTTTTCATTTTTTTTTTTATAATTTTATTAATAACTTAATTTTTATTTTTTTTACCTTTCTTTAATTATTTTTTTCTTGTATTATAATTTTTTAAAATATTTGTTTTTTTATTATTTTATTGATATTTTTTTTCATTTTTTTAATTATCTTAATATTTATTTTTTATTTTTTTGTATTAGTATATATCTTTGATTATTTACTTTTAAATAGATTATTGCATTTACAAACATTTTTTTTTTTAATTTATTAATATAAATGTTTCAAATATTTTTTTGCTATTTTTTTATAATTTTTTTAATAATTTTATTTTTAATTATTTATTTTTTTTTTATTAATAAATTTTTAATTATTTTATTATTGTTTTATTTTTATTTTTTTGTAGTGTATATATTTTTTTTATTTAATTTATTTTTTATAATTTTTTGATATGATTGTTTTAAATAATATTTTTTTTAAAGCCTTTATTTTCAATTATTTTTTTTTGCCTTCCTTTAATTATTATAATTTTTTTCATATAATTTTTTAATTGTTTTAATTGTTGTTTGTTTGAAGTAATTTTTTTTATAATTAATATATATTTATTTTAATTTTTGAATTTCCTTAAATTTTGGTAGACTCCGTTTTGGGTAAGAGTATTTTCCACATTTAATTTTGCTGAAACAATTGGAAACACTCACTAAGTGTTTCCTTGTGCGTTTTGAATTTTTTTTTTTTCGTTTTTTTTTTTTGTTGCTGTTTTTTTTTTGTTTTTTTTTTTTTTGGAATAATTGCCGTTATTATTTTATTATGACAAACACTCACACACACAAACACTGCCATTCATTTGTATCTCTTTGTATATTTTGTTGTTGTTGTTGTTGCTGTTGTTTTGATAGTTTTTGTTGTTGTGTTTTTTTGTTTTTATTGTTTTTATTGTATGAAAATGTTTTTATTGACAAATTAGATTGTGAGCGGTTTTTAATAGAGGCTGCTGCCGACATAGTTCGTGCGTTTACCCAGAAATGTTAATTACAATTTTGCACAATAGTGCAAAAAGCAACAACAACAAAAAAAACAAAAGCAGAAAAAAAAATATGTTGAAAATATTTCAGCTGTTGTCTAATAATTTTAATAATATTTAATTTAAAGTTGCAGGGGTCACTAATTAAGAGGCAAAGCAATTCAACCGCAAAAGTCAAAAGAGTCGCCTAATTGAAAAGAAAACAAAAATATTGCAAAAAAAAAACGAGGTACAGTTGAGTTCAAAATAATCGAGTCAAGAGGCAAGAGCTTTCTCTCTCTCCTTAGACAATGGAAGAGAGAGAGAAAAAGCTATGATATCATCTCTTTCGGGGAGGGGGGAAGGCAAAAAAAAATATTGTAATTATTTTTGAGAAAAAAAAAAATGATTTAATTTCCCCATAATTTTCACCGCAATTATTTGCGGCGATACCAATTTAGCTGGCCTAATCAAATTTCCCAGCAATTAGAATATTGCAATCTCTTACACAAGTCCTCATTATAAAGACAAATAAATCGGAACAATCTAATATATATATATATATATAGGTTGAATTCAATGATAGACTTATCAGTCCAAAAGTCAAATTGGAGGTTAAATTTTCGAAAGATTTTCACTTGTCGGCGGTGATAACATTTCTGGTTTTCAACTTACAAAATCTGGATCCAACTCAACTTCTCAATTTTCCATATATATGGTATATATATATATTTAATTTCCAAATGATTAAATGGCTCAACCATGAACGACACTGGCAATGAAAGTGCTGGACTTGGGCACTTAACGAGCCAAGTTGTTGACACAATACAAATCAATTGAGGGCCAACAAATACCCAGACCCATCACAAATATACCCCAACCAGACCAAAAACAACAGCAACAACAACAACAATCGCAAGATGAAAGACATCAATTCAATTCTCATTTTGACTTTAATCAACGAAACGCGGCTGGCTTAAACGATATTTATCTATTTGCTGGGGATCTAGAGAAATGTATGGCATACAGTTTTATTATTTCAACTAGACACGGCCTGATGATGACAACCACTTGAATCAATTCCCAAGAAAACGTGACTAACAATTGTGATTCCCCCCGGGTGAGCGGGCTGGGCTTGGCTTGGGATTTACCTTTGAATTCTGTATTATCTGGGGGTTTATTCAAGCGAGAGTCATGAATAAAAAGTAAGCTGGCCATTGATCAATAAACTTGAAAGACCCCGAAATTATAGGGTATTTCATTAACTAGGGGAGATATATACGGAAAGCCGGTATATATAAAAGAGTAGTCCTATCTGATCAATAAAATTGAAAGCTTTGAATAAAAAGTACTTGGGGGATCTGTGGCACCTTATGAAAGATCTCAAGCCTTTCAAAGTTATCGGGATTTTCACTAAATAAACCTCGAAGCCCAATGGGATCTGAAGGGCATATAATATAGTAGTCCAAACTGGTCTGAAGACATTGAGGATTTTTTGATGTGGAAATTCTAAGATAAAAAGTTCTTGACATAAATTAAAGAATAAGTGAGTAAAATAGGTAGGGCAGATCAAGATTCCCACTTTGATCTGAGATTATATAGAACCATTTGATAAGCCCACTTGAAAGACTATAAATATATATCGGAGATTTATCAATAAATATGGAAAGCTTAGAGACTAGGAAAAAATGATGATATGGATATGTATACAGGTTTCTACCAGCTGACTCCTGCAGTGGGTTCACACATAGACCAGTGTTAGATCCTGGGTGATGATATGTATATATAGCCAAAATGAATTCATAAGACAGCCATAACTAAGGACCATCCCATTTAAAGCAGAGATTGATCCAATCTGATCAACTAGCTTGAAAGGCTTGAAAGATGTTACCGAAATTGATGGAAATTCTGCTCCACGGTTAATCAAGATTATAGCTGAAAGATATAGCTCAAAGGGGTTTCAGTTCATATAAGAATAATACCCAGGGCATAGAGAAATCCTAAGTCGGAGCTGACCAATACCGCCTCATTCGCTCGATAAGCTTTGAAGACTTTAAACGTTTGATCCAATATAATTCAGTAGCTTGATTTAATCAGCAGACAAGAAGATATCAGTTCTCCTTTGATCAGGCTTAAGGTCTTAAAGTCCACCCTAGCCAAGGAATTGATAATATCTTGACAATACGAAAGACTTGTTATGGGTACAGAGACCCTAGCTGAATTCGGATACTCAGTGAATAAGTTTGATAGCTTATCAAGGCCCAACGAGCAGCTGAACCAGCACATGTTTTGGATCACGTTTCGTTTTCACAACCAACTTGAATTGTTTTCATTCGACACTTTTGTTTTTGTTTTTGTTTTGTTGTCAGGAATTTCTCATGATTTTCCAAGTTTTTTGTTTTCTGTTTTTGTTTTGATCACTTTTGCTGTGAAGAGGGAAGAGTGAAAAGTCGAATTAAATTTAATTAAAAACATTTCCATTTATTGCAGTTCAAAGAGCCCCAATGGAACAAGTGTGCCCAAAGGGGGTGGGGAGGGGGAGGGGGAGAGTGTCCCATTTCCGTTCCATAGCGAGAACGATTGGCGGCCGATTGAAAGGCATTTTCCAAGTGTGACAATTCATTAAACAAGTTCAAATTACGACGGGACTGGCGGAGATGTCATTGCCGGCGCGCCATTGCCCATTGTTGACATTGATTGTGCAAGCTGTCAGATGATAATGTGGTCAATCAAGAAGTGAGGTGGCGAAAGTCTGTCTGGCCAGTCTGTGTGATATAAGAGACCCCAGATCATTTGATATTTAACGGGTTATGCAATTTACTTTATTTATATTTTTATATCAAGACTATATTACTACAAGCAATTGCGCTAACTCAATTTATTTCGATTCTTAGAACGAATGGCGCTGGCATGAATATAGTAGAGCTGTCTACGGGAATCCCATAAAAGTTGACTAAGAATATAGTGAAAGGGCTTTGGAAAGAAGTCTGGAAATATGGCTGAGTGGTCTAGGAGCTTGGAAAGATCTTTGGTTGGGAAACCTTATAGACAGATGTCTTTAGATCTTCAGTCAGGAACCTGGAAATATCCTTAGTTGTGTAACCTTATAGATCTTTAGATCTTCAGTCGGAAGCTTGGAGATGTCTCAGGACCAAGTTAGAGACTAAAGAAGAAAGATTTCTCCATGATACTTTGGAAGATATTTGGCAATGTAGAAGAATGATTCTTTGAGAGAAATCTGGCTAAATAGAGGTCTATAGATGGGAAATGTTACAGAAAGATCTTCAGTTTGAAAACCTAATGGAAAAATCTTAAGAGAAATCCTTAAAAGACATTGGAAATGTCTAGAAAAATAAGCCTTCAGAACAAAGCTAAAGGTAAAAGTAGAAGGGTCTTGGGTTATAAATTTTAATATCTACTGGAAAGATCTTTACTAAATAGCTTGTAAAAAACTGTAAAGAAGATATTTGGCTATATAAAAGAATGATTCTTTAAAAGAAGTCTGTGAATAAAGAGGTCCTCAATTAGGGGCTTGGAAGTGTTAAAGAAAGATCTTCAGTTTGGAAGAATAAAAAAAGACGCCTTGGGAAAGAAATCTCTGCTGTTCGGAACTGTGAGAAAAAAACTTCAAAAACAAGTTAGAAAGTACAGTAAAAAGGTGATCAGCTTGGAGCTTCGAACTGGCTAAGCAAAAACTTTCAGGAAGAAGCTTAAGAATATGACTGACTTGTCTTGAGTTAGGCGGGTTCTTAGCAGTTTGGAAATGTACTAGAAGGATCTTTGATTAGCAGCTTAAAGTCTACAAGAAAGCACAATCAGTCTGCTTGGGAATATGACTAAATGGAGGTCTGGAAAAAGTTACAAAATAATATCAAAATACTTCTCAGAAAAGGCTTCCATTACTAGTTCGAAAAACTTTTCTTAGAAGCTTCAAAATGTAAAAAAAAAAAAATACGTTCCTTTATAAGACTACACTGTGATCTGAGATCTTCACAATAGAAGCAAAGACAATGGAAAAATAATTGCCAAGTTGTGTGCCAATTTGAGACCTTAGCGAATCTAAGACGTAGTAAGAAATAATGAAACCACATCAACAGATAACGGATATATGAGCTGATATAATAATAAAATAATTCTATGGAATTGGCTTACAATAATAATAATAATAAGTTATAGACACAACCTGATAAGTGAATGGATGGAGTCTCAAGCTCCCAAGTCTTAGCAATTATTTTTTGTCAAAAGGTGTTCGAAACGTTTGAATCTGTGTAATTCCGAGTAGTACGAGCAAAAATAGGCTGCGCAATATAATTTATGATTAAAAATAATAAACATTTTTATGATATGATAAGAACAAAAAAAAAATTGCAATAGCAATTGAAATGAATGGGAGTGTTTGTTGGCTAGTAAATCGCTGGCAAGGCCCGATAAGATCATCCATCATCCTGACAAATGAAAGTGAGAAGTTAATGATATGTTAGCTTGGGTAAATGGATTTTGATATATTTAAATATCTAGGTATATAGTCATATCAATAGGGTAGATTAAATTCCAGGCAACTTGACTGGTAAGTTGAAAGCTCAAGAAATACTTGATAAGAATATAAAAGACTTTGTATGGCCATAATATTTATGGCTGAAAAGTATGGAAAAAGATCAAATATAATTTCCTTGGATTGATAATAAGCAATTAAGCCATAAGTGCTTTTAATCCCACAAAGAATCCGTTGTTTAAAGCCCCTTTGGGGTTTTTCCATCCATTTTTTTGATAACATTTTGGAATTTCTGGTATATCAGAACCTAAATGATGATAATTTTAGCAATCTTAAGTCTTCCAAAATTATAGGAGCTTACTTATCTAACTCTTGCCCATCATAATAGAAATACTAGAGATATCTTAGAGGACTATTTAATCTAAGAAATCACCTTGAGTTTCCAGGGATTACGAGGTCTACGGACAAGGAGAGGAATATGGAAGATCTATAATATATATCTTTAATTTCAGCCGGGAATAATCAGTCCTAAGTCTTTCAACTCTTGCCCTTCATAATAGAAATACTAGAGATATATTAGGGGACTATTTAATCCAACTAATCACCTTAAGTTTCCAGGGTGTGGACGAGGTTTAAGGACAAGCAAAGGAATATGGAAGATCTATAATATATATTTTTAATTTCAGTCGGGAATAATCACTCCCAAGTCTTTCAAACTTATAGGAGCTTACTTATCCAACCCTTGCCCATCATAATAAAAATTTAAGGGAACTATTTGACTAAGAAATCAACTTTAATATCCAGTTGGATATCCAAGGACAAAGCAAGAAATATGGAAGATCTATTCAGCCGGGAATAAGTCCTAAGTCTTCCAAAATTATAGTAGCTTACCTATGGAACCCTTGCCTTAAGATCTCATTTTCTACAAGGTCTAAGGAAAAGGCTTTGAGGCTTTGGAGAGAGAAATATGTAAGATCTATAATATATAGAAATATATGAGATAAGTAGAAAGAAAATATATTTTATATCATAAAAATAATATATGACTTGGTCTGAAAATGATTCCATTTGGGTTTATTATTCTAATAGGATTTTATTTTTAGAAATCCCTGGAATAGACTTTTGATTTATAAGACTGTGGAAATCCCCAGATCTTAGGCTTAAGACTTAAAAACAAGACCACAAATTCAAATTCCTCTATCAAAGAACTCAAGGGGGGTTTATAAAAGTGGCTATAAATATTTATATGGCTGAACTAAATTTTGCCTTTAGTATATGATGAATCAGCTGTTTACAAAATGGCCAACGTAACTTGGGTTGGCTGTGGGCTAGGCTAGGAGTTTGGAACTGGTATTGGATTTGGGGAATGGAGTTTGGGCTGGAGCATTTTGATGGCCAGGGTGCGGTCTTCAACTGGTTTTGCTTTTTGAAGGTCTTTGCTGTTGCTTCCACTGTCATTGTCCCTGTCTCTGTTTCTGTTCCTTCTGCTTCCCTCTCGGCCCTATTCGACTCACTTTATATTATGTTGGCCTTAGCCTTGGAGTGCGTGTGGAGTGCGAGTGCGTGTATGAGTCGAAGGGTGTTGTTCTTGTTGTTGTTGTTGTTGTTGGCATGCGTGCGCAGTGGAAAAATCCAGAGTAAATATTGTCAAGTTTGGTTCATTGAGGCCAAAAGTCAAAATGTAAGAAAGCCAATAAAAAAAAAACGAGGAAGAAGAAGAAGAAGAAAAAAACCGAAATAACCCAACCATTTAATGATTGTCCAGGCACACTCGTACTGCCACAACAATATCAAAGCTAAAGTCAACCCTAAAGCCCATTAACCAATATCGGAGATAAGCCAAAAAAATATATATAAAATATAAATGAAAAAATTATGTCAATATAGAAATAAGCCAATAAATAAAACAAGACAAGACTGAACATGTGTATTTTTTTTTTTTTTGTCAATCAAATGAAAGGGTAACGACTAACTTTAGTTACCGTTAACCAAAAATTCTACCCAGGGCCCCAGAGTGGCACAGAGCAACAGAGAGAGCGGACGAGTGAGAGCGAGAGAGTTGCTAGTGAATCGGTCATGTCGTTGTGTGTGGGCGCTTTGTATGACAGCGTGGGCCGTAAAAATAGATAATATTCTAATATTTTTTTTTTGTTTTCTCAAATGAAAATTATTTTGTATATATTTTATGAGATTTTCAATTCAATAGGTTTTTCTTTTTTTGTTTGCGGAAATGTTTTGTTTGACTTAACCTGATATTGGGAAATTTATGTCCCCTCAGTTTTGCTGACCCCTTGAGGGTTGCATTTTTATTCTGTTGTCTATTCTATTATATTATTAATTGTCTCAAGCCATAGATTAATACCAATTAATTGCCATAAATTTATGCATTCAATTTGTTGCAATTTTTCTATATCAATTTCGTATTTCTGATTGGTGTTGCGAACAGAACAGAAAGAAAAAAAAAGGAAAGAAAGAAAAAAAAAAACTTTTAACGCCCACATGCTTTGCCGCTTCAGCCACCGCGACCGCCACTGCTGCCGCGCCGACATATAACGTCAGGTCTTTTGTTGTTTGTAAAGTCCGAATGCCCTTGAGTTTGTCCTTTTAGAGGGCGATTGCGCGCACTCAAAACTGTTATACAGCGCGCATGTAAACTGGTTTTGCCGCCGGTATAACAGTCAATTTGATTTTGCTTGTGCTTGTGCTCGTGTGTGGGAGAACTAACAGAGTTGCAATGGTTGAGAAAATAGTGCCATTTGGTACCTCTGGGTACTAAACTTTCCTCAGTTATGAATTAAAAATTTCAATTGAAATGCTTTTTAACATAGTTAAAACAAAAATGGCTTATTAAATTATCATATTTTTTTTTCTTTTGTCTTATGAATTTGACTAGATTTTAAAATTTTAGATTTTATGTATGCAGTTTGGTACTTTTGGTCTCTGATATGAAAATTTGTGGTACTTTGTGAACTTTTAAGTGGACGCGCGGCCATGACTGCCACGTGTCTGTGTAGGAGGCTCGTCACCGGCTGAGTGTGTTGGTCTGCGTGTCAACTTATATATTGTATATCTCTCTCGTTGCGCGCTCTCTCTCTCTGTCTCTCTCTCCCACTCTTCACAAAGTGCACGTGTTTACAACTGATACGGCACACAGGTGGCGGTGGGGCTTTTTTTTAATGCGAAATAGAAATCGTAATTGTGTTGAAGGTGCCTTTTTTTTCTTTAAAATAGATGACTCTTAAGTACTGCAACCGATTGCCATAATGACTGATTCTTTTTTTTTTGCGTCTTATCATTTACCTAGAAAACTGTAGGTTGTAGGCTGTATATTTCCAGTTCCAAAATATAGGTATTTATTGGGCGTTGCCACCCACAACCATCTTTGGTTTAATTTACTCCCAATGATGATGCAAGCATTCAGCTTGGTTACGTCTGCCTATTTTTAAACACCGGCCTAAACGCATGCGCCTATTGGGACGACCACCCACAAGTGGCCTTCCCCTCCCATTCTAGTCAAGTTCACCATTATGAAATCCAGCAAAAGGTTAATTTAAGGTGAAATTCCGGAGACCCATCTAACTGTCTAACGGCCATACCACCGTCCAACCTACGGATATGCTGATATTAAGGACATTAAAAATTCGATAGACGAAAGCCCCCTTTCCTGAGAGATGTCAAGCCCCACTTTTTCCCCGAAACATTGCAATTTTGGTGAAAACTGATGTAATAGGAAAGAGCTGTATTATTCCTAGAATTTTATTAGAAACAAAATATTGCAAGGCTGATGAAATACCTGAAGTTTTTATATAAACGAAGCCACATTTCAAAGAGCCGTATACAAATAATATAAAAAATATGTTATATGGCTTTAATAGGAATCTAAAATATTTAATAAGTCGTATTCTTAGAATTAAATTAAAGATTCTTAAGAAATTTAATAAATTTACTAAGCGAATTAGTATTAAGTCCTACAATAATCTGTAAGAAAATTTATTTTATTTGTTAATTTTATTTAAGCTATTAAAATTGCGTAGAAAATACATGATTTTAAATGCTTAGTTGCTTTAAGCGACAGTTAGAAATTGACGTTGCCAGACTAAGAAAATTCAATAGAAAAAAATACCGAAATTTTAGTTCGGCTCACTTCACACATGTGAGTATTTTTCGTTCACTCACGGAACATAGCCCATACCGGAACCTCTCAATTGTTCATGTGGTCCGCCGTGCATAAGAGAAATGTTTCTTGGGAATTTATTAATGAAAAGCAGCTTTAAATGCGTCCTGCGTCATGAACCCAGTGCAACGGTGCTTCTTATACGACAGGGACACACAATCCGTGGCAAGCCGCCAGGAGTGGCGCGCACTTTGGAACAGCGGCTGCAGGGTAAAAAGACCGGACCGACCAAGTCATGTAATCATTGCTTAACAAACTCATGTTGATTGTTTCAGATGACAATGTGGTGGATCCTGAAATAGTGGCCAAAGTAAATATAGGCTTTCCCCAACTAAAGCCATCCAGATCCGAGCAACTCAAGGAACGCCTGGCACACTTAAAGGCCCAACGTGCCAGCACTGAATTGGAGCAAAATGCCCGCAAGAACACCCGTAAGTAATCCTAAATATATTTGAAATAAAACTTTAAAATTGGTTTGATCTATATCTATAGTACGCATTGATTTGGACAAAGTGCAAGAAGTCTATGTACAAACATCCGGCCAGCACAACCTGCGTCTGATAGCCGAACATTATGGTGTGTTTGAGCACTTGTTTGGCAGTGCGTATTTCGTACCGCGCACTCCCCTGGATATACGATATGTCAATTCTGCCGGCGACTGTGAAAGTCCTGTCTACAATGGAAATGTCATCAAACCGGCAGAGGCAGCCAAGGCACCTGTGGTTAATTTCAATGGCAAAATAGATCCCATTACGGGAAAGGTATGCATCTTTTTAATAGTCTTGATCATTGTTTATTTAAGTAAACCCTTCGCCCACAGCCTGCCCAGGGACAGAGTCTTTGGACTTTGGTGGCCACAAATCCTGATGCGCATTTCAATGACACCGAGTGCCTGCATTGGTTCGTGTAAGTCTAATTGACTTTAAGATAAATTCGAAGTGCTTAAACTTCCCCTCTTCTTTCAGAGCCAACATACCCGATGGCAAAGTGAGTGCTGGTGAGGTTTTGGCAGAGTATTTGCCACCTTTTCCACCCAAGGGCTTGGGCTATCAAAGAATGGTTTTCGTATTGTATAAACAAAACTCCAAATTGGATTTAAGTGCCTATAAATTGGATGCTTCAAGCATTACGAATTTGGAGAAGCGCACATTTTCCACCCTTGACTTTTATCGCAAATATCAAGATGAAATCACGCCAGCCGGCTTAGCCTTCTATCAGACCAATTGGGACGAGTCGTTGACCGAGTTCTATCATAATGTTTTGCGTAAGTCAAACAGGAGAATTATCAAAAAAGAATTACAACTAATTCAGTTATTACTTCGACAGAAATCAAAGAGCCCATCTATGAGTATGATTTCCCCAAGGCCTACCTGGCCGATCCAAAGCAATTCCCTTTGAAACAGCCGTTCAATCTGTACTTGGATAAGCATCGCGATATCAAACAAGTGAACAAAGAGTATCTGCAACAAAAGTTGGCCAAAACGCATCCATTTGAGGGACCCGAGAAGCCCCTACGCTTTCCCATGGCCCATCCCATACGCAATGTGCCCTCTTGGTTGGCCACCGAAATACGCAAGCAGCGTCTGGGCACAGGACGTATTCAGGATTACTAAACAACAAACTCGTGTGTGAACTTTAGAAAAAAAGAGGCTTTGGGCGAATTTTCGGAGGAAAAAGAAAAGCTCTTTCTTTCCTTTCAAATTCGCTTGGCTCTCTTTGATTAATTTTTTCTTTATTATTTTCATTTTAGATAACAATTAATTTGTTGTTGTGTATGCTTTTTGTTATTGTTTTCATTTTGGAAGTACATGAATTATTTTAAGTACACATTTTGCGCTCCTTAACAAAAAAAAAATAACTAACATGTTTTTTTCCCCCCCTCTTAAATATAAATTTAAAAATTAGTCTAAACACACAGACAAACTTATTGAATAAATCATAAGTTTAAAGAAAAAAAGTGATAAATAAAGGTAATTTTCCTTTTTTGTTTTTAAAACTTTTAAAATTATAAACAGATTATTCGTTTTTCATAATTGTTGACTGCCTCAATGGAACCATTTGCTGAACTTGTCATGTGATGGAATTATTCGCGAACTGTGAACCTAACGGCACTTGCAGCTCCTTCACGTATGTTGTGCAGCAGAGGACTTCACACTCTTAGCGAGAAAGAGATGAATATAAAACAGCTTTCAATTTGAATTTTTTTTTCTTAATGCAAGGAAAAATCAAATAAATAAAATAAAAATATAATTGGTGTGTGTTTCCTTTTAACAATTGATTGAATATTTTTCGTTTGACTATTTTTTTGGTTTTAACATTATAATTTGTTTTTTTCTTCTCTAATTCTAAGATGCATGCTAATTTATAAATTTATTTTTTTTTTCGTTGCTGTTTTTTGTTTTCTTTATATTAATAACTAATGTTTTTTTAAGGTTTTGCAACAATTGGTAAAATTTGGTTTTTGGCACAGTTTAATTTGTTACCTAAATTAGTTTAAAGAATCGATTGATTCAACCTAAGAATTTTTAAGTATTTTGGTAAATATTTTGGGGATGGAGGAGAGCCTAAGTACTACTCCGTTTTGCTCCTTAAGTCTCTGCCTTGCCATAGGTGCCCACCGCCGGTCGATACATGGCTGGCAGAGCATACACCTGCGGCAAATTGAAGGCATATTTACGTTTACCGATATTCTTGAAAACATTATCCATGCGAGTGCCCTCACTGATTAAACAAAGAAAACAAAATAAATAAAGACACAAGTCTATATGTTTAACCAGATCAAATCAAACTCACCTGCGTATGGTACCGAGAACATGTGGCACCTGCTTGGTGGGCAACTGAAATTCACGGACGAGGACACGGCACTGCTCAAGGGTCACGGCCATGCCGGTTCGGTCTTTGGCACTCTTGCAAGAGGTGAAACGTAGGCCGGACATCTGGCGACATACATCCTCAGCCAAGTGTAGGATTTTCACATTTTTCGAGGCATTGGCACGCAATTGTTTCTCCATAAAATCGAGCAGGGATTGCAGGAAATCATTTGGAGTGGCACCGGTATCCTGGTGATTGGGCGTGTCGGGGGTCTCGAAGGGCAGCTTGCGATACCGGCTGAAATATTGCTTTAGCCGCACATAGTTATCCCAATTGGAGCGATCCTGTTCCTTTGTCTGGCCCAAGGTCTCGGCCATGGTGGCCTTCTCGTTGATGCCGATATTGAAGAAAACCGGAGTGACTTTAAAGGTCAGCTGAGGCTGACTGCTCGAGATCAGACCACTGGTGAAAACATGATCGGGCACGGGTAAAAACACTTCCACCACCTGACGGGATCCCGTTATACGCGGCATGGGCGTGGCCTCACTGGAAGGTAGAGAGAAAAGTTCCAGTCTAAAAGTTTTCAAGATTCCTTAACCTGACTTAGTACTCACTTCTCCAACTGGGCATGGACTAGGGTGAAGCTAACCGCCGACAAATCCTCTATGGCTATGCACATGTCACTCCACATATCCGTTTCAAGACCGTACATGGATAATAGGCCCTCGAAATAAGCCAAGGGACCAAGATCCCTGAGCAAGCGTATGTAATTGGCATTCAGTTCCGTACCCCAGAGTTTGCACATCAACGCGCTGACCAAGGCCGTGAGCTGTGATTCAAACAAAAAGTTAGTAAGATCAATTGTGAAAACTGTGTTAGATTTTTAAGTAAAGGTTAGACACTCTCTAAAAGTGGGCTAGGTATTAGGAGAGGAACTAGACCCATAAAGAAGAGATTCCATATTGAGAGACAAGAGACAGGCCGAAACCTTCACTGGAAGGATAAGGAATTAAACCTATTAGAGAGTCTTGACTCATAGAACAGATTGAAACCTTTAGAGAGGTCGAATACCCTTTAAAGGGTTACAGACGCTTGGATAGGGGCTTGATCCTATAACTGTAACTTTAAAGATCAGACTAGTCACAAAGCGTCAAGCTGATTGAAAAGGTCGAGATCCTCACAAGTGAGTTTAGGAAGAACTAGACCTATAGAGAAGATCAACAACCTCTTAGGAAGTCTAGAGTTGAACTAGACCTAAAGAGAATTTCAAAACTCTAATCTCTCTAATGGGATTCATGGTACGGAATTAGATCAGTTGAAAATGTCGTGTCCCTTGTTGATAGGAGAACTTCTCAGATGTAACAGACAGAGAGTCTAGAATAATACAGATTCCTGAAAAGCATAGGAGCCTTACAGAATTGTGGAAGACATAAATTAACAGGCTTTAGTAACTCTTACCGCCTGGGAAAAGCATACGTCTCGCCGATACGTGATATTCGCCTGAAGACTATTGCATTTCATATCCTGCTGTAGCCGCTGCACCGAGTGTATCAATCGTGCCGTCTTCAGGAGACGATCCATGGCCTGACGCAGTTTACGCATCGAAGGTCTCAGTTCGGAAGCCCAGTCTATGGTCAGGGAGAGATCGAGTCCGTCGGTGAACTTGTTGCCCTTTTTGGCCGGATTATTGGGTGGTGTGAGATCCAGATTCAATTGACCCGGTCCGGTCACCGACTGCTTGGATAGCTGCTCGGCCTGGCCCACCAAATCTGGTGGCTGATGCGGGGCTGAGGCGAAACCCTCTCGCTTGGCATGGGTCTTGGGATGACGCAATCGGATGGCTGGACTATCACAGCGACCGCAGAAGAACTTGATCTTGCTGACCAGACACATCACACTGGCCTCGATATTCAGTTGGGTGAGCTCAAGGGGTTCGGGCTCTTCAGTGGGTCGATAGTAGTTGGCCGAGAGGGAAGAGCTCATGACATTGGTGTCCAAAAAACCAGCTGGCACATTAATCGGAGCAGCCTTTTCCGCCGGAATGGCTAGCTCGTCCAGATCAATTAGCTTTAGAGGCGGTGTCTGTGAATCTTCCGGATCGAGACCCATGACGGTGCTGCTGTTCTGCCAAGCCACGGGCAGGGACTGATATGGCGCTTCTGTGCTCTCGCCATTCCTTTCCAGATTACGCAAATGCTCGTTGTAACACTTGACTTCGTGCTGCAACGAATCAATCGCATTGATGTCCAGCGAAGTGGAAGGCGAGGGACTGGGATGCCAGCTATTGGAACGCATCAAGGGTCCATGTCCCGTGGCCACAGTCGTCGAGGTCTTGTGGGCACGTGGCCACAGGTCAGGTGGAGCCACCACCGGTGTGGCAAAATCCTCCAGCTCCGGCGACTTTAGGTCCAAAGCACTCAACTGCTGGGTGATCTTACGAAACGGTGACATCGGCTCTCTCAGCACATTATCCGGCTCCTCAATGAACCGATGCATCTCAATAAAGGCCACCGCCTCCTCCACAATGGCCGGCTCCCAGATATTGAGCAGAGTCTTGCTCTTGGCTATCATTTCCGTGCAGAGCGGCATCATGCCCTTGGTGCTCTTACACTTGGCCAGGCTCAACAGCTGGGACATCAGCTCGACAATTTCCTTACGCAACTGCTTGGTGGTCTGGACGGCATCGTTGGCTGTCTGCACCTTGCAGGCATTGCTCTGCTCCAGCTTCCAGGATTTACTTTCCTGCAGTAGTTTGATGAGACCGCCACACTTCTTGGCCCTTACATCGTGCCGTGTGAAGGCCCCAACTGTGATGATATCGAGTAGACCAGTTCGCTGGAGCGTATCGTTCTGAGCCCACATTCGCTGCAAGTGCAAATTCACCGGCAGAAATTCCAGAGAGTCATCTGTCTTCATTGAGGAACGCTTAAAGTTCACCCCGCCCTCCCGCATCAGTTGGTGTATATTCTGTTTGGCCTGGGAGTAGTCCTTCAGCAGACGTATATGCTCCTCCAGCAGATTCATTTGGCGCCAGCGCCAATTACCGCTCAATTCCCCCATGCCTGTCACCTCCTGGAGCAGCTCCTTCTCTCGCTGTATCCAAATCGAGAGAAGCTGTTGGGGCACCGAGAAGCCCATGCGCGATTCCAAGAGCATTTCCTGCACGCTTATATCCGCTCCATGGGAGGAGTGCAAACGATATGTGTGTAGCTGGGGATGGGCGCAGACCCTCTGGAGGCCACACTGCTGCGGCACAAAGAGCCGCACGCCCAGCTTGGGCGGCAGCGACTGAGTACGCCGATGACGTTGCCCTAAAAAAAATAGCCAAGTTGAGACTCGTCCGGCCATCTGCTTGGAGTGTAGGTGGACTTACCACGCTGGCGACCCAGCGGCTCACGCTCGGCAAAGACCTGAGTAATGGAACGTGGCGGCGGCCCAGCCGCCCCTAGGACTTCCGAGGCTGGCTTAAGACAGCCCACATTGCCGGCCTCGGCCGGGGTCCAGGAAGCGATTGTGATGAAGCCGCATTCGCCGCGTAGCGAACGCAAGGGTATACGAAATCTGGTGGCATCCTGAATCACACCCAGGGCCACCTCGGCATGACCCAAGGGCACCGAGGTCAGCGAGATGCGTTCCCGCACATCGTAGACGGTAAAGCGCAGCAGCGAGTCCGCCGTGAAGCCGGCACTACGCCGGAAGCGCATCGTGCACAGAAATTGGGGATTCTGGGAGCGCTCCACCAGCTCGGTATGGGCATGCTCCAGCCAGGGAAAATTCTCACCCGGCTGCAGCACCGAGCAGACTACTCGGGTATTCGGGGCTCGACCCAAAAAATCAGCCGGCAGATTATCACAGGAAAGTGCTGATTCGCAGATGGGCAGCTCCGTGAGATCCTCTGAAGAAATGCCAAATGCAAAAATTATGCAAATACGGCAGAAAGGGCAAGCAAGCAGAGCCAAAGAAAGAGAGAGAGAGAGAGAAAGAACTGAATTAGTTTTGGGATGCGCAAAATCCAAAGGATTAACTAGGATTATTAAAAAAAGTGTTACAAAGTGAATTGAATTGGTTAAAAATAAAAACAAAACAAAATTTGGATTAAATTTAAATTAGTTTATTATTTATTCCCACACTCTAACCTTAAATAATTTTCTTTTCTTTTTTTTTTAGCATGCCAGTTAAATTTTCACCATAACCACAAAATTAAACAGATTTTGTTTTTATATATATTTACAGTTAGACGAAATATATTATTTTATAAAGACAAAAATGAAAAAGGTTTCAAACCACAACCAAAAAAAAAAAAAGAAATCAGACAGAAAAACTTAATTAAATAATTCTCGGATAGGTTAATAATTTCAATCACATTTTTGTTTAACAATTTCATTTAAAAATTATAGCTTTACAGTTAGACTAGGCTAACCTATCTACTCGAATATTTTGATCGAGAATTTATGGTGGGCTGAAATATAATTAAATCTATTTTTTTTTTTTTTTTTTGAATGATTATGGAATACTCCTCAAAGGACTCTAGACTATATAATTTATTCTAGAACACAAAAAAGGCTGAGTTCGTTGCAAAAAAATAAAATCTCATAAAATTAGGAACATTTCTCAAAAGGAAATCAAAAATATATATATATACTATATACGAAAATCAAACTGTACAATCAAAAGTCTAGATCTATTTATATTTTAGATCAGAACTTTATAAGATCACCTTCTTCGTAGAATGTTGATGTGGAAGCGGCCCCGGTAAAGTCTTGCAAGAGACTGGATGAGACTGTTGGCTGGACGACTGGCTTGGAGTGGTTCAGTGCGGGCGGTGCCAGTGGGGCCTGGCGTATGGGACGCAGGGGTGGGGCATCGCTGGTCTGCTTGTGATATGGTACGCCCAGTTCAATGCGATTGCCCATGACTGTGCTGGCAGCGGCTATCTGCTCTCGGAGACACTTGATCTGCTGATTGAGGCACTTGTGGGAGGCCAGCTGTATGCTTTTCACCCAATCCTTTCGCTCCTGAGCGCTATTTGTGCTAATTCGTTGTGGCAAAGTTCCTTCAAATTCTAAACAAATTATTACAAAAAGAAGAAGAAGACAATGTTAAGCCAAATGGATATAGTTTTCTTTTTGATTTGACTTACCTAAGGTAAAGACATAACCATCCTGTTCGGGATAATCGCTGCGTATGATGGCCCGACAATTCTCCAAAACAAGGACACCGGCTGCGGCTGAGTTCGGCTCCTGATCTCTCATATAGAAGAGTAAATTGCCACGCAACTTGCACCAGCGTCTTAGGTTAACTAGAAACGGACAATACAGCGCCATCACAAGAAAGAAAAAGACAGCCAGCCAGACAGAAGAGCAGTGCAGAACAGAATAGACAAAGGATAGAGAGGGATAGAAATACCGAAAACAAACAAACAAAAAAATAGGCATAAGCAGGCAGCGCCAAGTGCTTTTTTTCATTGCTTTTATTTACATTCTCAGTGTAGGATTTTTCATTTTCTTCTTTTTAGTTGAAATTGAGTGTGTTTAAGTGTGTTAGTGCACATTTTAGAGAGGTGTGCGTGGGTGGCTGTGTGTGTGTGTAATAATTGGATGACCTTTACCTAGTAGTTGATTTGAGCTTTTGTTT
The DNA here is from genome assembly GCA_037075145.1 of Scaptodrosophila latifasciaeformis. NCBI lineage: Eukaryota > Metazoa > Arthropoda > Insecta > Diptera > Drosophilidae > Scaptodrosophila > Scaptodrosophila latifasciaeformis. The sequence continues at coordinate 9,344,496 of JBAMCM010000428.1, forward strand.
GGTTTTGGAAAATGATTTCGAATTTGTTTAGTTTCGTTTTTCAAAATTTCACTTCAAGAGCCGCCGAGATTATGGAAAAAAAAACAAACAAACAACAACAACAATGGGATAGTGGTGAAAAAAATAGAAACACAAAAAGGTCAAATGAAATAGATATTTTCATAAAATCATTTTAAAATTATACAAATTATTTGGTATCTCCCAAAAAAAAAGAAGTCGGTGAATATAGGTTTTGGTATTTTTTTTTTTAAGATTGACTTATTTCTATATTTTCCTGTGATTTAAAAAGTTTTGGTATTCTTTAAGTCGGTGAATATAGGTTTTGGTATTTTTTTTAAGATAGACTTATTTCTACACTTTCCTGTGATTCAAAAAGATTTGGTATTTTAGTTGGTATTTTTAGTATTTAATATTTGGTATTTTTTTAAGTATTTTTTTACATTTAATTTCAAGCAGTTTAGAACTGAGAAGACTCAGATTGACTCATTTTTAGTTTACTTAATTTTTGAATATTCCTTATTCAGTTTTAGTATTTTTTAATGGTATTTTGGAATTTTCTTTGGAATTCTATTAATTTTTTAATTATATTTTTGGCTTAAATGAAAAAAAAAATTGGAATTTTTCTTATTAATATATGACTTAATATTTACAGTTACTTTGACTCAAATATTTCCCCTTCTATATTTTTTTAATTTTTATAATTTTTTTTTTTAATCCAAAATTTGGTCGCATTAAATTTTTTGTATTTTTTTTTTAGATTTAATTTTGACGTATTTTTTAACCTTTTATAGCAAAAATTTTTCATTAAAGTGCATAAAAGTTTTGGTATTTTTTTCTCTAATTATTTACAGTTACTTTCGCTCTTAAATGTTCAAGTTGAAGGGAGAAAAACAAACTCGGGAAATACTTTTCTCTCTTTGCCAAAACTTTTTCATTTTTCACCGACTTCAGAAAATTAGCGCTCAATAAAATTGAGACTATAAATTAATAAATAACAAACACATATTATACCTATACATATACATATATATATATATATAATTGATATAGAATTTGGAGAATTGTTTGCTTATGATAGAAAAAGAGAATTTATATAACTTCAAAGAAGAAGAATTAACACCTGATAAGGGGGAATTGAACATTGAGAGAATTGTATTTACAAATATAACGGTAAATGGGTACACAGCACACATGGAGGGAACAGTATGTGTGTGTGTGTGGAGAGGGCAAGTGCGCGTTTCAAGCTTATCGCTCAACAGTTTTGGCTTCCTTGGTCTTTTCATACTCTTTTTATAGTAAATCGGTTTACCCATTAACTGAGTCAACTCGGGATATATTATGGAAAAATAGTATACAGACTTCATTGGATCAGAGATGGTCTCTCACTCCACTTGTTATTTTGATTATTGTTTTCGCGATTGACTATGGTTTATTTATTTATTTGTTCTTTTGTTCTTTTGTTTTATGTTGCGGTCGACAGTCTGAGAAATCTTTGGACTCACCATCACTTTTCCAGATGAGACCCTCCTGACGTTCGGTGATTGTCAGCAAGCCCTCCTTATCGAATTTGATGTGCGGATTTGAGGCCAAAGAAGCTAGCTCAGCCTTATTAAAACGCATGCTTCACGTCTCCGCAACACCAACTTGAACAGCAACAGCAACGGTTTCCTCTTTTTCGTCTTCGCCTTCTTCTTCGTCTTTGCTCGTCTTGCTCTTTCTCCTTCTCCTCCTCCTCCTCTTTCGGGGGTTTGCTTGCTCGCTTGTGTGTGATGCGCTGATTTCGTCGACGCTGGCAAAACTGTAATTGTGAAAAATTTACATTTATTAATTTTGTGCCTTAACGAAAGCTAAAAGAAAAAGAAAAAAATATATCGTTTTGTTTTGTAAGTGTGAGAGATAATTCAAGGTTAATGGCAGACCCAAGTCACCGGAAACCAATTGACAGCCAAAATACACCCATTAGCTTTGAGCCATGACCAAAAGCGTCGTCAACGCCGAGTTTAATTTGAGCAAATAGAAAAAATGAATATATAAAAAAAGAGCCAAACATACGGTAAAGCAACTGTCAATTGTTTTTTTCTTCTTTATATTGTTTGTACGTGGTTTCTAATAATTTTTTAAGCAGGCGGGCACACCCTGATTATTAATAATTCAAGTAGATGTTACACGTTGCAAGACACTTGGCCAAGGTAGGCCGTTCAAATGCCGAGCAAACTGGCAACGGACAACAAAAATGTTGTAAATGTAAGCCGAGACTTCGTTGACGTTGGCAGTGGCAAGTGGCAAGTGGGGCGGTTGATTTTGGCCTTTTTGGGTGGCAGTGGGTGGCTGGCAATTGCCTGACAAGTACTTACCACTTTAGAGGACGGGCCACTGCATCAGCTGCAGCATCGCGCTCCTAGCCGAAACGCCTTTTGTTTGTTGTCGTTATTGTTGTATAGTTGTTTTTGTAGCACACAGAGAGGCATAAACACCCGACCGAAAATTTGGCACGCTGACCCAAGTGTATCGCTAAAGCCTATCGGGAAGCTATCGATGGTTATAACGAGGTATCGAATTTTCGCCCTCAAAATATCGATTGGCGCCATTATCGATAGTCTCCCAGCTCTAGTTCGCAAAGCGGACTCTCGAACCAGCCCGACCAGAGCCGAGAGTGTTGGGGTGAATTTTTGCGTTCGTGTAATGTTTGTTTGGTGGTTTGACACTCACTTCTGCTCGACTCGCAACTTCGAACGCGAACTTAGAGCTGCAAAAACATCGATATCTAAATTGTCTAAGTCGTTTTTTTTGGATGGTCGAAAAAATCGAGTAAATACTCGTCGAATTTATTTGTTCAGCTGTGCGAACTAGTGTGATGAACAGAACTTCTTTCACCCGCCATCTGTTTGAATGGTGTAATTGGTTTGTGTCTTTGCTATGATCTATTCTCTGCCGGGCTCTATTGTTATTATTATTTTTTATTAGTTCTTTGTTTATTTTGACTTGAAAATTCTGTTCTTTTCTGGCAAATTAATTTAATAATTTCAATAATTGCTCCGTATTATGTTTGAACAGTGATGCAGGCAGATGGAAAAAGGAAAAGAACCAACATTTGCTGCATAATAGATGGCGCCCTAAACGCTTTAATTTCTGCAGTTGCTGTACGTAAGTGACTTTTATACATATTTATATTAATTACAAAAAATTGTATTTAAAATAAAGCACATTGTAAGCGTTAACACGTCTTAAATCAAAAAATATATGTGAGCTTGTTAAATTGAGTTAAATCGAGATCGTATGGTATAATTAGTCAAGGTTGCCACATAATTTTTGCTAATTAAATTTGCAGCACATAAAGACTTGGCAATTAAAATTTGAAAAAAAATTTATTTGGTTTTTAAACTAGTAAAAATAACTTTATTTCGCATACACAGAATTACGCATTCAAATAAAATTCATAAGAAATAAATGATAGGTGGCGCCATCATGCCAGCAAAGAATTTTTTGAAACTCTCGCCTTTCCGATCTTCGTCTAAAAAAGAAAGAACGTTGACGACAACACTTTTTGGACCGAATTTCATGGAAAGAGGAGTCTGAGGGCTTTCAAGCTAATTTATATGACAATTTATGGACAGTTTTTTAATGCTAAATCGAAGCTGGAATAAAAAATATAACGGTCTTACACACACAGGCATACCAATACACACCACCACCACTGCCACCAGCAACTCATGCACTCTCATTCTTTTTACCGTTTAGTACTCATTCAGAAAGCAAGGCTGCGCGGCGCGTTGCGGCGTAGTTGATAAAAAAAATTTGAAAACTGCGCTGCGTTTTAACGTGAAATTAATATAGAAGAGGTGGCTTAATTTAAACAGGTGTCTTATTATATTTTTTTTTTAATTTTTGTTCTAAAGTGTTGGCTCTATGTGAGTTATGTGAATAAAAAAGAAATTTCAAAATTGTGAGTGAGGCGCATGGCGGGGCGCCTGAAAAAAAACCAAAACACAGCATCAAAATTGAAACGCAATAAAAACGCAGTTCTAAAAGTGTTAATATGCTAAATGAATAACCTATTAATGCAGGCGATTATTTGTCATATAATTAAAAGTTAGCATACCAAAAAAGGTAAATCAAAATTAAAATCAAATTCATTTTTTTTTTTTTTTGTGCTCTGTATTTTCTCTTGCCGGGCTGCCTGTGCATGAGTATGTGTGTGTTGTGTTCAAGCTGAGGTTGAAAGATATGCTGAGTATACTTGTGCCTGTTTTGTGCAACTAAATGTGTGTTTGTGTGTGTGTGAGTGAGTGCGGGTTTGCTTAGGTATAGGTAACGCTTAACCACGGGGCAAAAAGGTAATATAATATAAATAAAAGTAGAACGAGTACAGCGTACTTTCAAGCCAGAGAAAACGCGCGTCTGTGTGTGTGTGCTTGTGTGTTCTATGTTTATATGAAATGCCGGCAGAACCGGTTTAGCAAGTGACCAAACCAAAATACAACAACAAGAACCACAAATGCCAATGTCAATGCAGTCGTCGCTCAGTCGGGATGCTGAAGCATTTTTGTTTTCTTTTTTTTTTTTTGTTTTTTTACGATTATTTTGATGTTACAATATTTCTTGGTGTTTTCCTTTTACTCTGCCCATTCCCTAAGTCTTTCAAAGGTGAATGCAATAGCTTGCCTCTGTATGTGTGTTTGTGTGAGTTTAATGTCTATTTCTAAGATTGTTGCTGTCTTTCGTGTTTTTTTTTTCTTGTGTACAAAAATTCCCGTAATTAATGCGTAAGAACAGTGTGACCTTTTGTTGTTCTTGCCTTAGCAGCTGCAGTTAATTAGCCCGCCCTTCCCATCGTCTACATCACCTCGTTTCCGTTTTGTTGTGCTTGTCATTTCTTTTGTCTTTACACTTTTTTTTTTTGCAAATTGTCTTGTCGACTTCTTTTATCAGCGGTTGTTGTTTTCTTTATTTTATATACATTTTTTTTGGTTGTCTAAACTACCGTTATAAAATTTTGCATGCTCAGCATGTCCAAGTGCCAAGTCTCTGCTGCTGTTGTTGTTGTTGCTTTTGCCTTAACCATTGTAAAGCTCACGCTCGCTAAATTTCGTCTCCTCTCTCTTTCACTCTTGGGGACTTCTTTTTTTTTCTAATTCTTTCGCCCACAGTTTGGGTTATACCCGCATCATTTCGGTCTCGCTCACTCTCACATGAATCTGGGGAATTTTCGGCTTTTGTTAGTCGCATGTGCGTAATACGCAGTTTTTCTCCACTTGGGAACAGTCTGCCTCCCCCGCCATGGTGTCTTTTGCATTTTGCGTTTGAATTCGTCCATTCGCATTACCACACCTTTTCCGTTAAAGATGACAAACTTTTTGCGTAGTTTAGTTTGATATTTTTTTTGGGGGGAGACGAGAGTTTTCAACGCTTGAGCGCATCTGCCTGCCTAGCCTCGCCTCTTCTGTTAGCATTTTCATCATTCATTTCTTATCTAAAAATCATGTTTATTGTTGTTGTTGCTGTTGTTGTTGTTGTGCACAACTAAGCATGAATGCAGTGACGCTGTGCCCTTGCGGTCGTCGCCTACATTTTGTTGTCGTCGCTGTCGTTGCTTTTGTTGTTGTTGTTTAGTTAATAACTGCAACTTGTCAATAAAAGAGTAGAACTGACAAATTGTTGACACATTTATTTTTTTTATTTTTTATTTATTTACAATTTTTTTTTTAACATAATTATACATATGTAGACAGAGAGGGGAATTAGGTTTTTGTTGAAAATAAGAAGAAAAAATAAAAGAATTCTTTCATGAAGCAGAAAATATTTGATTCATTAGTTTTGGGAAAATTTCTTTCAGTAAAAAATAAATATAATAATTTTATTTTATATAAAATAATAATTTTATAAAAAGAAAACAATTCAAAAAAAAAAAAAACAATTTTTATAAAAAAAAAAATTTCATATAAAAAAAAAGAAACATAAAAATAAATAATTGTACATAAATAAAATATTTTATGCAACAAAAATTGTTAAAAAAAAATTTATATAAGAAAAAGAAATATAAAAAAAATATATTTTTTATATAAAAAAAAAAACTAAAAAAATTGTACATAAATAAAATTTTTGAAAAAAAAATTATAAAAAAAATTATATAAAAAAGAATTATAAAAAAAAAACAAAAAAAAAAATATTTTCATATAAAAAAAAAAATTAAGAAAAAAATATACTAAATTTTTACAAATTTTTTATTTAAAAAAAAAATTAGTATTTTTTTTTTTTGTCAAGTCTACAGAAATTATAAGTGGTTTTACTGTTGTTGTTGTGTAACTTTTGCAAGGTTATCAAGACGCACTAACACACACCTGTACCTACCCACTATCTGCTGGTCTGCCCCGGCTGCCCTCATTAGAGATTTGATAAGGGTGAAAAAACAACAACAACAACAACGTCAAACAATGTTAGTCGCACCATTAGAACAAATTAAATGGCAATAGGAGAGCGACAAACGTCAACAAAACTAACAACAATGGCAAAGCCAACAAAACCCAACAAGTTTCAACAAAAAACAAATTATAAAAAGAAAATATTTGAAATGCTCGGGATGAGGTCAGAAGTGGAAACGATTGAGTCTCTTGATTAACTTTTAAAGGAAAATTTCAGTTTTCTTATTTTATTTAAATCATTTTTCTTTTTTTTGATTCGAGACAAAATTGGTTGCATAAATGAAAAGTTGATTTTGTTGGCGTGGAGGGGTGGTGGAAGTGTTGGGGTTCCAATCAAATTGAAATTCATGAAATGTCAAGAAATTCTCTATAGGAAATTTTCTAATTGGGCGGACATGTTCCGGCCTCAAAGCACTTTTCTTTCTTTCAAATTTCACCGGCTTCTTTTGGTCAAAAGGTGTAATTAGCCTAATTTGTCGCAACTTTAATTTTTATTGTAAATGCTTCAAATAAAAATTGAAAAAAAAAAAATTAATATAAATAAAAAAAAAAAAATAAAAATAAAAAAATAAAGAAATTTTGAAAAAAATTTTTTTTTTGAAATTTGGGAAAAAAAATTTTTTTTTTTGAAATTTGGGAAAAAATTTTTTTTGGGAATTTGGAAAAAAAATTTTAGAAAAAAAAATTTTTTTGGGAATTTGAAAAAAAAATTTTTTTTTCTAAAATTTTGGACCACTTGAAAAGTGCTAAATTCGATCAAATCATTTTGTATTTTTTTTTTCAATTTGAAAAAAAAAATTTGGAAAAAAAAATTTCAATTTCAAAATTTTGACCACTTGAAAAGTGCTAAATTCGATCAGATCATTTGGTATATTTTGTTCTATTTGAAATTATTAATGTTAGCCATGTGCGAATCGTGCAATAAATCAAAACATCAAATTCAATTACGATTTTTTTTTTTTTATAGGCATTCTCGAGCACTTTGATTCGATTCTTTGGCAAATGGGGGAAATATTATGGCATTCGAGTGTCAGATATGTACAATTTATAACAAGACGACTGTCAGATTTATAATGAATGGGCAAGCAAATCAATTTTTGGGTTAATTGCCATGGATTTTAGGTTATGGCAACTTGGCTGGAAAAGGCCTGCTGAAATAATTCTAAGCAATTACGAAAATTTGAATCTTGAGAGAAACTTGATAAATTGGAAAGTTTTTATGTGAAATTGGAGGGAATGGAAATAGTACTTTTAATAGTAAACCTGATTTATCTAATGGCTGGGTGAAATAATTATTGGAGTCTTGAGAAAACCCCGCATTTTATCTGAAAATGGAGGGAATTTAAATAGTAATATTTCTTTAAAATCTTAATGAATATATAGAATTAGATCCTTAACCCGATAACCTTAGACCTGGTGAAATAATTTTAAGAATTCCGTAAAAATTATATTTATTTCAAATCTTGAGAAGAGCTCCACAAATCGGATACTTTTATAGGAATTTGAAGGGAATTGAAATAGACAAATTTTACACAATTTTTTTTTTTAATCTTACCTAAACCTAAAGGTGCTATATACTGGGAGAAATAATTCTTGGAAACCCAAAAATTGATTTAATTTAAAATTTGGGAAGACCCCATTTTCTTTCTTCTGAAATTGGAGGGAATTGAAATAGTAATATATTTTTTTAGGGAAACCATTAAATTAAATCCTTAACCTGATAACCTTAGATCAGGTCAAATAATTCTTAGAACTAGATTTATTTCAAATCTTGAGAAGAGCTCCACCAATCGGTTACTTTTATTGGAAACTAAAGTGGATTGGAATTTCATATTAAAATAATTCTTTTTTTTGCCTTTCACAGCTTAGTCAGAATCGTAAGGTTTGGCATATTCCGATTTTTAAAGAAATCAAAGAGAATATATTTATTTTTTTTTTGAGAAAATTTCTTTAATATTTTGATAAATTTTGGTTATAATTTTCCACAGTTGAGATAAATATTTATCTGTTTCATTTGGTTTGTAAATGAAAATCAAAGATCTCTGATGGAAACCAAGTGCGCAATTTTGCCATAAACAAATTCAATCCTCCCCCCTCTCTGCCTCCACCCCCAGTACTCTCTGCCATCAACTCCAGCGGCATAAGAAGCTTTTATTAATAGAAAAAAGAATCAGAAGAACCCAAAAGAAAAAAAAATATATGGAAATCTCTTGTGATTTATTTATTATTTTTATTTATCAACTTGGAAATAAAAATCAAAACAGAAGAGCTCATCGTATTCGGGCTTATGGAGTTGAGTTGGCATGCTTCCTATAAGGAAAAGGGGAGGAGGGAAATTGATCTATATAAATATGGACATGTTGCGGCAACAAAGCTTTGAAATGCCACGCTGACAGTTGTAATGCCACCGACCCCAACGAGAACAGAAACTAAAAACCAAAACCAAAAAAAAACTCTTGTTGAAATACAAATTTTTATGTTGATCTTAGCAAAAAAAAAAAAAAAAAAACAAAAAGAATATTTAAAAAAAAGAGCCCGAGTTTGATTTATAAATACGGAAATGTTTATCAAATTCATTTTTGGATATAATTTTCTTTCTTTTTTTTTATTCTTGAAATGGTAGAAATTTGATACGCCTAAGTAAACCTCAAATTAAGCAATAAAAAGTTTTATCTTACGGCTAAAAATTTTCAACATTGGTCAATCTTTTATAGGCCAATATTTTTTTTCTGTTTTTCTGGCACCCTCAAAACTTTTCCTCGAGCTATCCGAACCGATCCAATTGACCATTTGGGGCTCTCTTCCAAAGACCGGTTAGATCGGATATATGCACCGAAATCCTGAAGGATCTATATATATTCTATATCGCTGAATTTTAGTCATCAAATTAAATTCTTGGGATCAAGGGAAAGTGATTCAAGGGATCATAGAAAAGTGATATTTAGGCTATCCGAAAAGGCCCAATTGACCCTCTTCCATAGACTGGTTAGATTGGATATCTGAAATACCCATATTTATATAGTTCCTGCAGGATCTATATGTTCTATATTTGCTGAATTTTACTCACAAATTAAATTCTGGGAGTTTTACTTAAGTGACAAAAATCCCTACCAAGCTTCAATTGGATCGAACTACTATACATATAGCTGCTATATGGGTCTTGAAATTAATATAGAAATCCTACTTAAAGTATTTTAAAATTAATACTTATGAAAGAATAAATTATTTTTGGTCATCTTATCGTCACATCAAATGCTTTGGAGGTGTAAGTCTCCCAAATCGAACTAGTTTATCTCAATCCCTGCCAGACAGATCTCATTTGGTCTTTCGGATATTTTTGGGTGTTTCCCAATCTTAAAAAATGAACGTTAAAAATAATCAGTTTTCTTACCAAGAAACTGAAAATAACTTGAATTGATTGTGAAATGAATTGCGGGCTTTGTATTTTTCAAGTTTATTATTATTTTTTTTTAATCTAAAATAATTTATTGGGCTAATCAGCTAAACAAAAAAAAATGAGATTGGGCTTAATTTTAAACAAACGATTTCTATAGACAAAAAGAAATAATTTTGGAAGGTAAAAAAAAAAAATTAATTTCTCACTTTTTTTTAAGGATTCTAAAATATATCAACGATTTTTTTGTTTAATTATTAAAAAAAAGAAAAATCAATTTTTTTTGTTTAAATTTTTAACCTTTTTGAAAAGTTTAAAATTATTCAGTTTGATTTTATCTTCCTTTTTTTCTGAGATAAAAAAAAATTAAAATATCTTATTTTTAATCCAAAACCTGATATTTTTTTTTAGATTTACAAATATTCAGTTTTATCTTTTTTATTCTTAAAAAAATTTAATGAATAATTTAAAATTATTCAGTTTGGTTTTATCTTCCTTTTTTTCTGATTTTTTTTTTATTTTACAATTTTTTGAGAAATTATTTTTATTTTTTTTTAAATAATTTTGAATTGAATCTGGCCAGTTTGAGGCTGTGAGATTTTTGTGTAACATTTGAGCCATGTTCTGGCCTCGCATCGCTGGCCAGCATTGGTGGGCCGGGGCACGTCCAGGGTAGCCCTAGCCCCTGGTCCAGCTACTGCATTGCGGTTATAAAAATAGGTTCCTGCTTTTTTTTTCATAATTGAAATTTTATAGGCTTGTTGTTATTTAATCTGTGTGAAAGCCTCCACACACCGCCCCCAACAAAAACAGCCACAACAACAAGAAAAAGAAGAAGAAGAAAGATTTACACACGTGCTCAGACTAACACGCAATCGGAGAGGCAGCTGGCGGCTAGCGGCTCCCCAAGGCCTAAGGTTTTGCCTCCACACACACACACACATATACACAGAGACATGTGGATATGTGCACATGTTTGTGTTGTGGAAGTGGGGAGAAGTGTTGAGACAAGCTACAAATCCAGCAATTGTCATAAAAACATATTTCCAAATGGCTGAGAAAATCTCTCCAGAGTGTTAAGTAGTGTATTTTCTAGTTGAATGATTTAAGGTCTGCCGATAGACAAGAGATACTACATACCAAAATCACACCTCCCCCCGTCTCCACCCACCCCTCTAACCGACAAAAAAAAAAATAAAGAACCGACCGACATAATTTGCTCATTAAAATTGTTGTTTCTCTTTTGATTTATTTGTGAATGAATGAAGACTTTGGAATAATTTTAGTGTGTTCGTCTTCTTCTTCTTGTTAATTCTATTTTTAAATATTTGAGAGTCATTTCAATAATTGAGTCAACCCAATTTGATACTATTTGTTTCATCATCTAAGCCCTTGGCAGTGTCTTAAAGACTTTCCGGTCTTGATACTAAAAGGGGACATTGGTCAGCTTATAATCTTGCTGATTTAAAAAATAATAAATTTACCTTTTTTAATCTATATAATATTTTTATACATAAATAAATATATATAGATTTTTTTTGTTTTTTTTTTATCTTATCAAATAGTCGGAACATTTTATTTCACTGACCAATCTTGGCATAACTATGTAGCTATTCTCTTTGATTTTGTAAAATTTAATTAAATTTTCTATACCCTGTAACTTAAGGTAAAGGGTATATTGAGTTTGGGCAAATGTATGTAACATCTGAACAGTGAAGGAGACCTGGTAGACCTCCCAAAGTTACCCACAATATGATCATCAGGGTGACTAGAGAAATCGAGATCTGAGAGTGCTAGGATAGTCAAACTTGGAAATCGGACTTCTTATGTATGTACGCTGGTTTATTTGTTTTTTCTCCCCCCACTCACCCTTCCACCCCCTCACTTATTCAAAGCCTTGTAATTACTACAGCTTTTGGATATTGGTATTAGTTCGGACCATATTTACATGAGCTATACAAAAAACCAATTTTCAGAGTCAAGATTTTAATTTCCCTTGCCTAACTGGCAAACGGTCGGATGAACAGTCCGATAGAGGGCGTGCTTGCCTTAAGGTGAACAATGTGTTGTTGGATTCAAAGGATTCAGTGGTTTTATGTGTATGTAGACGACCAGGGCTACCACTACGACTAAGGTTACCACCCGACTAGGGTTACCACCCGACTAACGCTACCACCTTTTCTTTTTCAATTCCGTCTAATAGGTACAGGGTATCCCAAACTCGACCACATCCGAGTTTAATATTCGTCCTCATTCTTTTTTTATATAATTTTTTAGTTTTTTTTTTTTTTATTTTAGTCTGAATTATGCAAGTAAAACTTTCGATAGACTATCTTTAATTGGGGTACTTGAGTGGTTTTATTATTACTTTTTTTTCGAAACGACTGCCTTATCGTACCTTAGAGATAAGTTTTATGTAGACCATAAGAATTTATTGGGAAATTTTTCGAGTCAGAAGTAGTTGGAAAATTGAGAGTGACTATATTCAGGGTCAAGGTTACGAAAAAAATAATAACAAAAAATATATTTGATTTTATTTAAAAAAATAATAATAAAAATATTTTAAAATAAAAAAAAAAACTTTTTTCATATAATTTATTTAAATTTTTTTTTTTTGATAAAATTTTTTTTTTAATTAATTTGTTTTTTTTTTCTTATAACATAAAATATCTCTATTCTTATCAAGATATAAACTATATCTTTTTTGCTTAGAAAATTGTTAGTAATTTTTCTTGACTTCTTGAGTAGAAGAAATGATTAGATTATTTTTAAAAATTTTACAAAATTCTGAATTAATTTATTCACTGACTTTTGCTTTTGACTTGGGAAATTTTTAATTGCCCCAGCCAAGCCAATTAGGGTTAAAGACAAAAGAAAACCCATACAACTGACTAAGGAAATGTTGAAAATATTTTCGTTTTATTTTTTGTCAAGTCTCTGTGAAAATGAATATGAAAACAAATTCTGTCTAGAAGTAATTTTTGCAAATTGCCACCAATTGTTGTCAATTTAAAATTGAAAAGAAGTCAAATGTTGCACGAACGTTGACAACAACAACAACAAGAAGAATGCAGCCAACCAGACTATATATATATAAATATCTTGATATATCAACTGTCACTTGTGTGTGTGTGTGAGTGTGTCGTATCTTTGTATAATTTTCACTTATCTGAGATGCTCCAAATATTCGTATAAATTCATTGCGCAAAGCTCTTCTGTGCCTGCGTGTGTGTGTGTGTGTATGAGTGGGCAGTATATCATGTCTCAAGGTAATCTTTTGATAATCAAGCCATATGAGAGATAAAAATAAAGAACAGGCTATGACTACTTTTAATTGCACCCCATGACGCTTAGGGTTAAGATTTTTTTTTTTTCTGGTTGTCCATAAATTCTCTATAAACAGAAAGCTTTGTCACAACCAGAATGATAATAATACAAATATAGTGATTTCTAAGAATTAACCTGACTTTTGAGATAAACGCCTTGAGATTTTAGATTTGGGTTTATATGATATACACTATTCTGATTAAGAAAAGATCTTAGATTGATTGAGATCTGTCAGAGAATATATCTATATCTGTCTGTGAGTGATATTTGATCAAATTCTGTAGATTTATGTGATAATAGTAATCGTTCAAGAAATAAGACCAGATATACCTAAAATCGATATGGGAAAAATTGTGATATTCTTAGATCAGTCTATAATTCGATTCAGGTTGGTCAAAAGGTATTGAAGATATTGTCAAAATAATTAAGAATTATCTGTGAATTAGTTTGGTCCGATTAAAGTCAAACTCGATTTATATGTGAGACTATATAAAAAGAAATAATATACCAACTTTGATTGAGATCAGTTAGTAAATGTGAAAGGTATACCTAAAACCCATTTGGATCTGTCAGAGATAATCCAAGAGCTATGTGAACTCGATAGCCTTGAATATTGGAAAGGGTTGGACCTGACTATATCGCTTACCGATCTATTCGGGGGTCTCCACGATCTCCTGTCAAACATAATTTTTTTTTAATATTCTTTCATTTGTTTTCTATTTTCAGCTTCTTGAAAAAAAAAAAAATGTCACCGCATTAAAGACAAATTAAAAGGTAAAAGAAGAAGAAGAAGAAAAAACACACCCACACAGAGAGAAAGATTAATCAATTCAGTTGACTGTCATCATGGCCTTGACCCAGGGCAAATATAAGCCAACCATTTGCGCCATTGATGAGGTCGACGATCACAACAGCTACAAACACAACAACGTACAGGATGATGATCGAGGTGCCACCAAGCAGCAAATCGAGGGCAGTGAGACAGCCCCGCTGACCACAAATCAACAGAAACTCCACATGGATGAGACCACTCTCACGCCCAAAGAGCTGGAGGCGGCACGCCAAGAAGCTGCCAATGTCGGGGGCGTTGGTTCCCCAAATACCCCGAATTCTACACACACTTCGGTGAATGGCCTTCGAGGTAGGCAAATTGTCCATTTCAAACACATCACACAAATCACTCATTTCCATATCGTTTTCATATTCATTTCACACCGTCAACTTCAAACAACAAACAACAAAACAATTGAAGCCTTCCTGCTTCCAGGACGTCGTTCCTTCGATGCCCTGATGGGTCTATCACCGAAGCGACGTATACTCTATGTGACCACTGCCTGTCTCTGCGCCCTGCTTTTCGTCGTTATCATATTGCTGGTTGCCTTCTGGCCGGACGAACCGGTCTATTTGAGGGCTCCACTTTGCCTGGAACAGGAATGCGTGGAGACTAGTCGACAGCTACTTCTATTTGCGAATACTTCGAAGAGCCCCTGTCGCGAGACCTATGATTGGGCCTGTGGCAATTTTGCTCGGGAATATGCCAACAATGATTATTTTGTGATCAAGCGTGGCGAATGGAACTATAAGACTTATAATGAGTACAAGGGTAAGAGTCCTAACATATAATTCCTTATCTCATTATTATGATAAGTGTTTCTTTTTGTTTTTGTTTTTAGAACTCAATGAACTGAATCGCTTTATATCTATGCTGCCAAATGCGGCCGGTGGGGCCTATTCGGTGGAGTCAATGATCAGCAGTTTATATCGCTCATGCCGTGAGATTGATTCACTGGATAAAAGTCAATCGGATTTATTGCTCAAAAAGGCCATACAATCAGTCGGTAAGTTCCGAATAACCGCCAAGGCGAGAAAGTCTTGAAAATATTTCAAGTTCGTTGAAATTATAAGTTGGCCTGGATCAAGTCTATATATAATATCCGTAAATGGAAATGATCCTAGCTCTATTATTAATTCAAATTCCTTGAAATTAGGAGTTACCCTGGATCAAGTCTATAATATCCATAAATAGAAATGATCTTTGCTCTATTAAATATGGAATGATCTCGCTAGCTGGCATAAGCACGAGTTAGTTCTCAGTTATAACCTGTCAAGTTATTCAAGATCCTCTTTAGAATCCAAAATTCTCTTTTGTTTTTGACACTCTTAATTTCAAAAGAATCTTGAGAAATTATGATACTTTGTCTAAAGATCTGTTGGTTCCAATCTATACAAAGTTGGATCTATTTTAAACCAGCTCATCAAGTCATTCAAATTTCTCTTCTGACCATAACTTTGCTATTTCTAAATATATTTTGATCAAATTTTATATTTGTAAAGGGTATGAGTGGGTTCCCTGCTGAACCAAGTTTCACCTGGCTTTTTGGACCCAATCTGATCATAACTCTGTTATTCCCCAATGGAATCTTTACCATATCTGATACCTTGACTTAAGATCTCTTGGTTCCTTTTTATACCAAGTTTAGTCTGTATCTTACGAAGCGTTCTTTGATCCTACCAAGAAATCATCCAATGCTTGTTTTAATTTTAGTTATTTGATTTTATTGTGATTCTGTTTGGTGCTAAAAAAAAAAGAGTACTCGATAAATCGCAAAAAAAAAAGAAATCTTAGAAATTTTTAACGACCACTGGGTGGCAGATAGGTGGCGCCTTGGCTGGATTTGCCCACCAGACCCACCAGGCCGGAGCTGCCGGCCGAGCCAGAGCTGGAGGTATGGAAAAGCGAGCCAGACGAACCACTAGAAATGCCGCTGGAAGAGCTGCCAATGCCCGAGGCACCAGCTCCGCCATCCAAAATGCCCACCACAGACTGGACAGGAGCCACACCGCCATCGCTGTTCTCAGAGGTGCCCTGGATTTTGTCATATTCAGCTGTGGATTCCCCAAGAATTTAGTTCAACTGCCCAAAGGGATTTTGGAATTCTTATCAAAACTTACCCTGAATTTGACGCTGGGCATGAGCAGCCTCAGCATCGGTCTTGTACTTGATGAAGAAGACCTCGGGCTTGCTGGGCACTGTGGGTGCGGGTGTGGCAATATCATTGACCTCCAACGAGGAATCCTTCTTGCTGAGCACATAGATCACAGTCTTCTCCTCGTTGGGAGCATATTCGGCAGACAATTTCACATTGGCACTGCTGGAAGATGGCGCCTTAATGAAGACCACACGGTAATTCTTCTGTGGGCGTCCAATCACCAAATGCTTGGCACGTTCCAGATTCTCATGCTCTTCGGGGGCAGCAATTGTGATGAATTGCTTGTGCACCAAAGGAGCCTCGAAGCCATGCTGCTGTTGCTGATCCTGTTGATAGCTAACAGCCTGCTGGCCACCACTGAAAGATGAGAGTCCGCCAAAGCCAATGCTGCCGCCACTGCTGCTAACACCGCCACCATTCAGGAATGAGCCAACACTGGCTCCCTGCAGGGCACCTAAAGGTCCATACGAGGCCAGGCCCTGGCTACTGCTGCCACCGTTGGACGAGAAAAAGTTTAAGCCCGGAGCTGCCGAGCCACTCAAGGTGCCGGACACACCACTGCCATAGTTATAGCCCTGAGGCTTGGCCACGGCCACAGCCATCAAACAGCTCAAAGTCTGAGAAAAAAAAAACACACAAAAAAAAAATTGTATAATCCTTCGGGCTTTGCTGGCAGAGTAAGGAAATTACCAGGAAGAGACGCATCTTTATTATTTTGGTTTTGTTTGAAGACAACGAAAAAAAAAAATTCTACTCTTTTGGATTTGTTGGATGATTTGTTACTGATGCTGTTCCTCGCTTTGATTTTGGTATTTATAGAGCCAAGCTAATCCCAAACAGCTAATACATCATAATTTATTTGTATATGTGTTTTTTTTTATTTTTTTTTATTATTTATTTCCATCCGCACCTCGTTACCCTTGCCTCCCTCTGATTCGCTGGCGTCGAAGACTCTCGAGAGTTAGTTTCGTGGTATTTAATTAATTGCTCAATTATTTCGATATGTCTAAACCTCTGACATTTTACTCTCTGCCAACTTTTGCCATCTCCCTCTCTCTCTCTCTCTCTCTCTCTCTGTCTGTCTGTCTGTCTTTTTTCTCTTGGTTTTAATTGTTTCCTTTAATCTAACCTGAGTCATTGGCTCTTCCTCTTTTGGCCATAAATCAAGCGCTTTAATACCACGCTCAAAACTACAAAAACAAATACACAAAAAATAAATAATCAAAATAAATTAAAACAAACAAAAAAAAAAGAAACCGGCAAGTTTTTGCCAACTGTTGCAGTTTCTTCTTCTTCTTCTTTTTTTCGGTTGTGTCAGAAATCTATCAACTCGAAATGCAAATTTCGCCTTGTGACCAAATGACCGCGCTTCGATAAGTCATCGTTTATTGATTGATTGCCGAAAGAGTGCGAAAATAACACTTCAAAAATCATATAAACATTTTCCGCAATCCCCCCGAATTCGGTCAAAGTCAAAGGGACTTGTCCTGCTTTTGTTTGGGATTGTTTTGAAACTTTTTTTCTTTTGCCAAAAAAAAAAAGAAAAATTTAAAAATTACAGAAAAAATCTATAAAACAGATTTCAAATTTATAAAGATAAAATAAAATTATTGAATTAAATAAAAAATTAATAATTTTTTTTCTGAAAAATATGCAAAAGCTTATTTGACAACTTTTTTAACCATTAAAAGAGATTTTAATTAAAATATAAAAAATTCAATGATATAAACACTTAAAAAAAAACATTAAAAATAAAGCCAAACCATTAATAAAAGAAAATAAAAATTTAATCGTTTTTTTTTTCAGTTAAAAAATAAAAGTAAAATAAATTAAATAGTGGCAAAAAAATTAAGTGTGTTTTATAAAAATAATTTTCTGTTTAATAATGAAATAAAATAATAAAAGTATATTTAAATTAATAAAAATAAAATAAAATAAAAGAAAAAAAAAATACAAAATAATATATAAAAAAATGAAAATTAATAAATCTAATCCAAGGCTATTAATTTTATTAGTAAAAGAAAAAAATATTAAACACAAAAAAAAAAAATAATAATAAAAATAATAAATTGAATTAAACAAAAAAAAAACAATAAAATACATATAAATAATATTATATTAATAAATTACGAAAATAAATCCTTAAAAAAACTAGAAAAAAAGAACAAAATAAAATGCTCCAATATACTGGAATTAAATTGAAAACTAATATTAAATAATAAAATAAATAAATGAAAAATAATACAAAAATTAAAAAAAAAAAATAAAAAAATCTTAAAAAAAATTAAAAAAATAATTATAAATAAAATAAAAGAATGCAATAAAATGCAAAAAACAAATAACATCAAATAATAAAAATTATAAAAAAATTAATAAAATATAAATAAATAAATAAAATATAAATAAATAAATAATAAAATGATTTAAATTAAATAATACTAAAATAATAAAATACATATAAATAATTTAAAAAATAATAAAAGAATTAAATAAAATACTAATAAATAAACAAATAATATTAAATAATAAAATAAATATATACAAAAAGAAAATAAACTACAAAAAAATTAATTTACTAATAAAATGACTAAAATCAAATAATACAAAAATAATAAAATAAATAAAAATAATTTTAAATTAATTAAAAAAAAGAGGAAATTAAATTTAAAAAAGGATAAAATAAAAATAAATCAATAAATTACAAAAAAAATTATTAAATAAAAAATAAATGAATTAAAAAAGAAAGTTAATTAAACAACAAGTATATGAAATAAAAAAGAACAAAAATGAAATAATAAAAAAAATCTTAAAAAAAAAATTAAAAAAAAATCTTAAATAATAAAAAAAAAAAATTAAGTTCTCTTAAAAAAAACTCAAATATTTGAAATGTTTTCATGTTCGTGATTATTAGACTCTTTTCGAAGAAAAAGGAGTCTATTCACTTTGCTCTGATGTTTGTAACGCACAGAACCAAACATCGTAGACCCACAAAAGTTACATCTAGAATACTTAGAATCACTAGAGGAGTCGATATAGCCATGTCCGTCTGTCCGTCTGTCCGTCTGTTTCTATGCGATTTACTCCGTCGTCTTAAAAGCTATTTTGCTGAAACTTGGTATTTAGCCTTCTTTTTTACCTAGGTAGTACACTAGTTTGAATCGGTCGGATCGGACCACTATATCATATAGCTGTCATACGAACCTAAATCGGTTTAGGCAATAACTTCCACATTTATTATCCGATCCTTTTGAAAATTGGCATGCGTGTGTTTTATATAACGATAGATAATTGTACCAAATTTTGCCCGGATCGGATGACTATATCTTATAGCTGTCATACGAACCTAAATCGGTTTAGGCAATAGCTCCCACATTTATTATCCGATCCTGTTCAAATTAAGCACGCATATGTTTTTTATAGCAATATATATATATACCAAATTTTGTAAGGATCGGACTACTATATCATATAGCTGCCATACGAACATAAATCGGTTTAGGGAATAACTCGCACATTTATTGACTGATCTTTTCAAAACTCGGCCAACACGTTTTCTACATAAATATACGCGTTTGTACTCAATTTTATTAAAATCGGACTACTATATCATATAGCTGTCATACAAATCGAAATCGGCCCTATTAACTGACCAACCCCGTTCATGTGATTTACGGCAGAAACAACTTCGAAAAGAGTCTGTAATCTTCGGCACCCCGAAGATAACGTTGGGATTTTTTTAGCATATTTTGTATGTTCTGTCTTCAGCTTCCGCCAAACTTGATTTATTTGTTGTCAATGGATTAACTTTTCGAAAATTATTGAAAATTATTTTTATAAAATCAAATTTTAAGTACCAAAAAAAAAGTTGTTGGAAACAAGAAAATTCGTTCTTCAATTCGACTCGATTTGATTGATTTGGTAATTTTTTCAGAATTTTTTTTTCGCTTATAGAAAAGAATTTTTGGCGTCTTGTCTCTTTTCGGTGACTTTCAATTTTCTCAGCATTAATTTTTTTGCATAATCTTTATCTTTATTTAGTTTTGCTAAATTCTGGCTAAGAAAAAAAAAGTTAATGGTCATAATTTGTTTGTCCACGCCCGAGTGTCGAGACTGATTTGTTGCCTGCCGATTGACTTTTATTATTATTATTTTTTTTTATTTTTTCTTGTTTATCTTCGAATTGATCTATGTAGTTTTTCATTGAAAAAATATGGAAGAAGAAGAAGAAAGATGCACAACATGAAACTTCCGTGTGTTTTGGGTTTGACGTAGACTCAGAATTTCTATTCTCGCCGACTGCCAAAGGCGTTTTGGAGCGGGTTTTATTTATTTATTTTTTTTTTGTTCATACAAGAAAAAGGTTAAATGAAAAATGATTCAATTTGTATGAAGTGATTTATTTAAGTTTGTCTTGTGTGTTTTTGTTTTTTTATTTTTGTACAAAGTTTTTCAAAACAAAAGATTAATGGATAATTAAATGGCCAAGAAGGGAAGTACCGAAATTAATCCACTTTGTTTGATTACAAGAAGCCTAATCAATGTATCAATAAAAATCCAAGAAGCTCAAGGGTCATTTTATTTTGAAAAAATTAATTTTAAACAAAAACAAACAAAATTAATCCAATCAAATTTGCTGACGGCAAAGTCATCAAAATTAAACAAAAACTCAAGTCTTTTTTTTTCTTTGAGGGGCTTCGGTCCGTTTCGGCTTCTATCAAAATTGAAAATTTTTAAGAGTGCAAAAAAAATTGAATTTTTGGGAAAATAAATAAAATTATTAAATAAAATAAAATTTTAAAGAATGCAAAAATAATAAAATTTTTAACAAAATAAAAGAAGAAAAAATATTAAAATTATTTAATAGATGAAATAAAATAAAATAAATAACATAAATAAAACTATTTAAATAAAATAGATCAAATAAATAAAAATAATCAAATAAAATAAATAAAAAAAAAAAAACAAATAAAATAAATAAAATTATTGAAATAATTGAAATAAAATTAAAAAAAAATTTTAAAGAGTGCAAAAATAATAAAGTTTTTATAAAAATAAAAGAAGAAACAATTATAAATTTATTTAATTGATAATAAATAATAAAAAAAAAATAATAAAAAAATAATAATAAAATTTTTATGAACATAAAAGAAGAAAAAATATTAATAAATTAATAATAAATAATAATAAATTTCAAAAAAATAAACAAAATAAATAAAATGCATTAAATAAATAAAAGAAGAAAAAATATTAAAATTATTTAATAGATGAAATAAAAAATAAAACAAATAAAATTAAAAAAATTAAGCATAAAATAAATAAAATAAACAAAACAAATAAAATAATTGAAATAAAAACAAAATAAAATAACTGAGACAAATTAATTTTTACAAAAAAAAAAAACAAAAATTTCAAAGCCCAAAAATGCATTTTTATTTTTTCTTAAAAAAAAGACAAGTTTTCCTCTTCCATTTGAGAGACTTTTTGTAATAATAAAAATATATATATTGGGTGCCCACAATTTTCGGTTAATAAATTAAAGTCTTTCCATTGATTAGCAACTGTCATTTAAATGTTTTCACCCGATTAAAAAAAAAAAAAAGAAGATGAACAAATTGGCTGGGGCAAGCCTCTTCTTTTATGGAATTCGAAGCTGATTGGCATAATTTGAATGCCTTTGTCCGTCCGTCAGTTCGTCTGTCTGCCCGGTCAGTGGCTGCCTTTGTTGGAAATTTGCTTCGGTTTCGATATTATTTCCGTTGCATTTAAAAGATCTAATTTTATATGGCCAAAATGTTATGATTTAAGCATTTTATTTTTCACCTTGAAAAAATTTAATCAAAAAAAAAAAAAAAAAAAAACTCGAAATTTTTGAAGCTGGAAAATACGTCTCAAAATGGAAATATTTTTGCCAAAAAAAAAAAAAAATCAAATTTTTTTTTTAAGCTTGAAAATTTGTAACCTTGTTAAGCTTCTTCTTCTTCTTCTTATTTTTATTTGTCTCTTTCTTTATGGGCGAAAACTATTTCAAGATTAATAGCTGCCAGCAATTTTTGGATGCCAATCAAAAAGATTTACCAACAAAGCCCAATTAATTAAATGCAAATAAAATAAAATAAATAATAATAATAAAAAAAAATGCATTGATTTTTTCTCTCTTTTTTTCTTCTTAATTTTATTTCAATTAATTTTTTATTTTTGGTTAAAACAAAAAAAAAAACAAGCGGCAACACAAATTTGCAATTTGCAAAATTTATGCAAATTTAAATTTAACAGTCACAACATAGGAGTGTGCCAGTGTGTGTGTCTGTGTGTGTGTATGTGTGTGTGTATGTGTATGTGTGTGTGTGTGTCTGCAGGCTAGTCTGTGTCATATAAAGGAAGCCGCACAGATTTGCACAGGGTCAAAGCACTTTGCCAAAATCAGAAAAAAAATTCACTAAAAAAAAAATACACTAAAAAAAAAAATACACTAAAAATACAAAAAAAAAATTGACGTTTGCCAAAATTATGCAAAAAGAGTGAGACGATTTTTTTTTATAGTCTCTTTCGGCTATTTTTTATGACAGCTTTGCTGTTGTTGTTGTTGATTTCTTATCAATTTCACGAAACACTAAAAAAAAAAAAACAAAAAAAAAAAACAATTAAATTGCCGAAGCCGGTGGCAACAGGGCTGAAAGTCCCGACAGACCCGACAAGGGCACGGCAGGTCTGGGATAATCATAGCCACCACTGGAACCACTCGAAACACTTGAAATACTGGAACCACCCGAGTGATGGGCAGTTGCCACCGACGAAGAGCCACCGCTAAAGCCAGTGGCCTGATGCGATACTGTATTGGTATTGGGATTATCCAGGGCCCCCACCACACTCTGAATGGGCGCCACATAGGGCGCAGCATGTTCGGTGCGTCCGCCCAGCTCATCGTATTGGGTCTGAATCTCACGCTGGGCCGCCGAGGCCTCCTCATTGGTCTTGTACTTGATGAAGAAGACCTCGGGCTTGGTGGGCTGTTGCTGGGTAGTGGGCGCCACTATATCCTCGGCCAGCAGCTCCTTGTTCTTGCGCGTGAGCACATAGATCACAGTGCGCTCCTCCTGCGGCGCCAGCTCGGCGGTATACTTGAGCTGGGCATTCTCCGAGTTGGGGGCCCTAATGAAGATGACACGATAGTTTCGCTGGGGTCGGCCGATCACCAGGTGCTTGGTGCGTGGCTGAAGGCTTTCATGCTCTTCGGGTGCCGAAATTGTGTAGAATTGCTTGGTGATCAGGGTGGTGGGCACTGTGGCTGCCACACTGCTGCTGCTGCCGCCACCTGTTGGGGGCAGGTAACGTGGTCCAAGGTGCTGGGCTCTTGTCGGGATGCTGGTGAAGGTGGCCAGGGCCAAGGTGATTAGGATGGAAGCTGTTTGCATGTTGCCTTTGGTTTCGACTCTGTTGGACTGTATGGAGGAGCCACTCATTTTATATGATTTTCTTTCTGAAAATTTGGAAATGTGAAAATTTAACGGAAATTTTGAAATGTCTGCTTTTTTGTTTTTTGCCAATTTGCTTGGTCTTTTGCAGCTTTTATTTTTCTCCTAATTAAATGAAAACCAACCAAGTTTTCCCAACTTTATTTGGACTGAAAATTGCCTTTGCCTTTTTGACTGATTTTCGCTTGCCAAAACCAAGACCAAGCCAAGTTAGTCTTGGTCATTTTGGGTTCAAGTTGAACTTGAACCTTTTGGGTTGGTTGATTTTTCTCTAATTTTCTGTTTTTTTTTTTGCTATGATTTTTTTTCGGCTTTTTTTCTAGTTTATTTTTCTTTTTATTATATTTTTAATGTTTTTATTGGGGTTTGAAAAATTTTATTTTAACTTTATAAGGAGACACCGAAGATCCACTTCAAAGCTATATAGAATATGATCAGGTTGACTAGTTCCATCGATTTAGACGTATCCGTCTGACTATTTGTTCATTATTCGCGAAGAGCTAATTTAAAGCGGCACCAAATTTGATTCAAATCGGCTGCCTAAATCTACCATATAAAATTGGTCATTAGTTGTCTTAAAAAGTTTGTAAATTTTATGGAAATATTTCAGATGGTTTAACTGGTTAGCAAGTATAGGAAATATCGGTTGAGAATACCGACCGACCCGACCTTGTAGATATGGAGTATCTCAAACTAGGTCAGAGTAACTAGGAGTTAAACGTTTGAATTTATATTTGATATTAATTCATTTGTCAGTTTCTTATTTATTTATTTTTTTTGAGAATGAATATAATATTTGAAATTATTTTTCAACAGTCAAATATAGTAATGTATTTCTTATATAGAATTTTTTTTTTATTTATTTATAATAATCAAATTTAATTTAATATTATTTTTAATTTTTTTTTAATTATTCGTTTTTTTTAACACAACAAAAATGTTTAATTATTATTATTTTTTATTTAATTTGATTAATAAATTTTTTTTATTAATTGTGTTTTTAATTTTATTTATTAATTATATTTTGTTCAGTTTTATTTATTACTTATATTTTTTTGATTTGATTTAATTTTTGATTCAATGTTTTTTTTTTTTTTTAATCTAATTTAGTATAGAATTTTATTTATAAATATATAAATTTATTATTATTATTTGTTTTATTTTAATTAAAATTATAATTATTTTATTTTTATTTATTTATTTTTTTTATTTATTAATAAATAATGATTTATTTATTTATTTTATTTTTTATATAACCAAGCGATTTAAATTTAATATTGAATTAAAAATTATGTATTTTAATCTTTAATTTTATTAGTCTTCCTTTTAGTTATTTTTAAATATGAGGAATCATGATCTCATGAATTATTTTTTGTTTTTGTAAAAATATTCCTGATTATTCAAATTCTGAGTTGCCCAGCTTTTTTTTACCTTTTTGGGTGTAGAGTATGAAAAACTCAGAGGGTTGAGAATTGCTTCGGTGGAAACAAAAGACTTGGGCAACGAACTTGGGTCCCAGGTTGGCTTTGTGGGTAGAAAATTAATTGAGCGTGAAATTTGTTCAACATATGAAGATCTGGTTTGTTTTATTTTCAACAATAAAAATTATGAAATAATTAAAAAAAAAAAACACTTAAAAAATAAAAAAAAAAAAAATAACGAAAAGTTTATCAATTAAATTTATTGCGTAACCGGGGGTAAATACTGTCCAATGGCTGAGCCATTGGGAGCACCCTGGACTTGCTGATAGTTGTAGGAGCCCTCCGGAGTGATGCCATCCAGAGAACCCACCACCGAGGTGATGGGAGCTGTGCCCTCATCCGAGAACTCATTCGTACCGCCCAGACGATCGTATTGAGCTGGAGGAGGAAGGAGGAGAAGAAGGAGGGCAGAAATAAGTCTGAATTGATTTGGGTTTGGGAAAATAATAAGAGCTCACCTTGAATTTCACGCTGGGCTGCCTGGGCCTCTTCGGGTGTTTTGTATTTGATAAAGAAGACCTCCGGCTTGCTGGGCTGAGTGGGTGCCGGTGTGGCAATATCATTGGCATTCAGATCATGATCCTTCTTGCTCAAGACATAGATAATGGTCTTCTCCTCCTGCGGGGCATATTCGGCCGAGAACTTGACATTGTCATTGTCGCCGCCGGGGGCCTTGATGAAGACCACGCGATAGTTCTTCTGTGGTCTGCCCAAGACGAGATGCTTGTTGCGACCCAGCTGGGAGTTATCCTCGGGGGCGGAGATCAGGTAGAACTGCTTACGGACTAGGGGTGGCTGGGTGGTTGGGGCTGGTGGTAGATATTTGTCGCCTCCGGAGTGGCTGGAATATGGCGGATAGCCGTACTGTGGCGCCCCCTGGACCATTATGAAAGGCAAGGCCAACAGTGGCAAGAATTTTGTCAGCATTTTTTTATTTCGTAGATTTCTCGATAATTTTGATATAGTTTTTTTTATATTTGTTTTATTGATGGTGATGATGCTTCGAATGATCGCGTGGCACTGTCTGTATCCATTTGGCTGGACTAACAATTTATATGCGAATCGAAATTGAATTTATTTATTTTATTATTGTTTTTTTTTTTTTTTTTTTTTTTTTGGATTTGATATTTTTTTTATTTTTGTATTTTGATCTTATTAAATTATCTTGTTTTTTTTTTTTTTTTTTGCATAGCGCATTTTGTCATTTTGGCCAATGGAAATCTTTGATATATTTTATTGTTTTGGCGATTTGATTCGATTTTTTGGGGGCATTGCTTGCGAATTGCCCAATTTTGGTCAATTTGATTCGCATAAAAAATACACTCATACACACACACTCATACAGATTAATACACAGAAGCACCCTAAAAGAAAAAAAAAACTGCAACATTTAATCAAAAAATTGTTTTGCAAAAAAATAAAATAAAATAAAAATCCATAAAAAAAATCGATAAATTAAAAACTGCATTGCCTACTTGACGGGGCCATTCAACGCCCTCGCCACTTTTGACTAATCACACAATATTTGAAAGATCTACAAAAAAAAAGAAATATAAAAATAAAAAAGAAACTTGAAAAATTGAAAGAGTTGCCGCCAACATGGCCAACAGATTATCGATTATCCGTCCGCCTTTGATGGTGTCGCTCGATTAATTTCTATCGTTTTTTTTATTTTTTTTTTTCTATTATTTATTTTTTTTTTTTATTTTTATGCTCTTTGTTTTTACCTTAACCACTCGTTGTCAACAACTCATAACAATTAAATTAGCAACACACAAAGTTTTTCAAACTAGTTCGAATTTTTTAATATATTTTTTTCCATACTCTTTCATTTTACTCAAAAGAGTCTATGAATTTCTTAAGCTACGAAGACTTGTTTGGGATCCAACTAATTATATTCCAAATTTCAGGGTAATCCATGGTGTACTTCAGTATTTTTATATTCCATCGAATAATACACCCAATCTAAAGGCAGTTTAAGACTTAATTTATCTCTATGAAGACTTGACTGGGATCTGCCTAATTATATACCAAATTTCAGGTTAATCCCTGATATAGTTCAGTAGATAAGGGACTTGGTTTAAGCTGTGGAATTTCCATATTTCAATCTAATAACTTGTTCATTTTACTTCCAAAAGGCAGTTAAAGGGTTAACTTTCTTTTAGGGAGACTTGACTGGGTTCTGCCTAATTATATACTTCAGATTAATCCCTGATATAGTTCGGTATACTTGGACTTAGCTCTGAGTTTCTTGGGTATAAAGTTTTTAGATTCCATTGAATAATATAAATGATTTTAAGGAAGTCTGTTGGTTTTATCGTATTACAATTAGTTGGAACAAGAAGTCAGTTTAGGGTTTTGCTAACTTATGAAAAATTGACTAGGCTCTGCCTAAATATTTACCAAATTTCCGGGTAAAACTTTGAGTAATTCAGATTATATAAATACTCGGAAATTGCCATCGAAATTACAGGGAAATTTCTCATTATAAAAAACTTGATACGAAATTCTCTACTCGAAACTATATCGGCTCAAAGACTGTACCCAATTTCAGGGAAATTACCAGATTATATCATAAATTGGATCCAAGGAAAGGCAATCCTGGGTGTGTCCAAATTTCCTTTTAAACTTTTTCCTGGGATTCCAAGCAGAATTTCACAGAGTATTCCAAAGTCTGTGGAGCTTGGTTTTCTTAACATTTTCTTTTATTTTTGGAGCTTTTTGTTGTTTTGTTTGTTTTTATTTTGGTCATTTGATATTTGCATAAATTGACGCGTAATTCCCACACTTTCATGTCGCATTTAGGCAAAATGGCACAGCTAATTTGATTTATGTTTGGTTTTATTAAGAAAAATTATCTTTTATCATTTTGGTTTCTTTTCGATTTTTAACCAAAAGTGATGAAGATGTTGTACGGTGTGTGTGTGTGTGTGTGTGTGCCTTTGTTATTATGAAGGTTGCCAAAAACCAAAACCTAAATCTAAATCAAAAGAAACTCTCAAGTTTTTCTGCCCACATAAATCATCTCTCTCTTTCTCTCTCTCTCTCTCTCTCTCTCTGTCTCTCTGAGCTCTTTTCTTGTTGATTTGTTTTTATTTTTATATTTAAATAATTCAATTCATTAGAATTGGGTCAGTGGAACAGACTCTAAAAAAAAAAATAAAAATAAAATAATCAAATTTAAGTTCTTTGAAAATTAAGTTTTTATTTTATTTTTTTGTTGAGAATTGAATTATTTTTATATACAAAAAATCTGGTGTAATAAAACTGATTTACCAGTCTTTTAGCTTGAGGGGTCAATAGCTTCTAATAGACCGGTTTTTTTCTTTTATTTATTATGATCCGTTGAGAGAGTAGAAAAGATTTAAATTTATTTCAATTCAAAGGGAGAAAAAATTTAAAGAATTCTTACGAATTTGTGCTCGAAATAATTTAAATTAAAATATATTTTATTTATATTAAGTCTAAATTAATTTATATATTTTTTCACTTTTTAAAAATATAAATAATAAGAATTTTATTACCGTAAAGAGACGACAGGCTTGACTCTCACAGCTCAAGATGGCGCCAGGTACAGTCCCGACTTTTTCTCAAAGATAGGAGAGAATAGGCACGATGATTGCTCAGTAAACAAAAGCTTCATTATTTCCTTAAGATTTTTTTTTTATATTTCATAAAAAATGAAAATTTTAAGACTAAATTTGTAACCAAGTGATGAATGAGTCATTTGGTAGGCCTTCAAAAAGAAGTATTAATTTTTTTGTTTTATAATTTATTTAATTGTATATTTTTTTTTTTAAATTTTTTAATTTATATTTATACTTAAGATAATATATTTTTTACCTCTCTCAAAATGTGAGAAAGAAAACATTTTTTTCTTTTGTTTTTTTTTTCCAATTGTTTTTCGTCTGGATTTTTACTCTTTCCGTTTTGGTTTTAAATTTTTCTGTATCATTTTTTTTTTCTTTTTGTTAATTTAAAATATTTCATTTTTTTTTTAAATTTTTTACTTATGCAGCGTCAGTTTAATTGGCATCGAAAATATGCGTTTAATTTAATTATAATGAATTTGATGAGTTTCATTTATTTATTTTTGGTGCTGTTGATTTTAATTTTAATGTTTTCACTTTATTTAAGCTAATTTTGGCTAATTCAGATGTTGCTTTTGTTGGCTTGTTTTTTTTGTTTTTGTTTCGAGTGATTTGAATTTGATTTGAATATCAGCTTTGTGCATTCGCAAGAGGTGGGAGAGGCAAGTCAATGTTGGAAAATACAAAAGCAGAGATTAGTATTTTTTTTTTTTTTTTTTTATATTTCACCATTTCATTTATTTATAGCATTTTTATTAATTTTTTAAATGGCATTTGATGATGGCACGACGGAAACTCCAACCGACCTTCTTGCCATGGCGCAATGCATAAAAAAAAATTTATATAAAAAAAAATTCGGGGGCTTCGCTAACAATCCAACCCCCTTTTGGGATGAGTTCAGTTCTGCTGAAACATCCTCTATCCCTGGACTAAATTCAGATGTTACCGAAATTCAATTACCCTGTAAAATATTTCCAATAAATCAGCACTTCCAATGAGGCCCCTCAAATGTGTAGGGTGTCGACTCTGGACCACTCTCATATTTTAACTAAAAACAACTAACAGTACAAGAATGCAAGAATGAGCGCCATCTAGTGGTCTATTTATACAAGTTCTACCGGTTTGATACTGTAAAGAGAAGGGGATCTCACAACGTAATTGGTAGTAGCTTCTGTATTTAAGATCCGATTTTATTCATCTCGGAATCAATCTAACACATTTAGTTTGAACCCTCAAATACTCTCAGATTAAAGCTGCAAATTTATTTGAATTTTTTCTTTTAATATTCAAATCGGAACTTCAATTTTAAAGAATTTTTTTTTTTATTTGAAATTAAAAAAAAAATTATTTCTTAAACAATTTGGTGGAAAAAAAATTTAAATTTTTTATAATATTAAAATAAAAATTGTTAAAATAAAATAATTCGCATTTATTTATTTATTTAATAGAATAATATATTTGAATAAATAAATTATTGCTTTGAATGATTGTATGTTTTCAACTTTTGGGGACATAAATTATTTTTATATTCAAAAATTAAATTTGAAAAAAAAAAAATATTTTAATTTTGAATAATTTTCAGAAATTTTGAATACAAAAATTAAAATTTTTTTTTATCAGGCAAAAAAAGAAAAATTCGATAAATGAAATAAAAAAAGGCAAAAAAATATATAAAATTAATAAGAAAAAAAAATTAAAAAATTATAAAAAATTAATAAGAAATTAAAAATTATTAAAATAATAAAAAATAATAAATCGTAAAAATAAAAAAAAATTAACTCATAAAAAGAAAATAAAAATTAAAATTTGGAAAAAAATATTCCTTAAATCTTTAAAAAACCGAAGATTTGATTTGAAATCCTAAGATTATATATTCTATATATATAGAATAGATTATATATTCTATATATATAGAATACAGATTTGAATTGAGATCCTAAGATTATATATCGTATATATGTATATATATTTTTTTAAATATTTCCACCTTTCTACTCAGAAAACAAAGAACGAAACTTTTAAATATTTTTAAATATTTTCTGACTTTTATTTTATAATTAAAAAAAAATAATTGATTTAAAAAATTATCATAAAAAAGGCTTAAAACTACACAACAAAATTAAAAAAAAAAAAAAAAAAAAATGGATCAACATTGGGAAGAGAGTATCTAATGCTTCAGACTGCGACTGGGCAAATACTGGGCGCTAGGCTGGCCCAGCTGAGCACTGCCACCTTGGGAAGGATTGATTTTGCGGTAATTATAGCTGCCGTCCGGATTGAGGCCATCCAGCCAGCCGACAATGGATGAGACTGGGGCATTGTTGTCCTCCTGGAACTCATTGGTGCCGCCGAGCTTGTCGTATTGGCCCTGGATTTCCTTTTGGGCCTGTTGGGCCTCCTCGTCGGTCTTGTATTTGATGAAGAAGACCTCCGGCTTGCTGGGTTGGGTTGGTGCCGGGGTGGCAATATCACCGGCATTCAGATCATTATCCTTTTTGCTCAAGACATAGATCACGGTCTTCTCCTCTTGTGGGGCGAATTCGGCGGAATACTTCACATTGGCATTGTCGCCGGACGGAGCCTTGATGAAGACGACACGGTAATTTTTCTGCGGCCTACCCAGGACCAGGTGCTTCACCTTGTTGTCATTGCTGTGATCTTCGGGTGCGGAGATCAGATAGAATTTCTTATTGATGATCGGGGCCTGGGTGGTGCTGGCGGGTGGCAAGTATTTGTCGCCACCACGGTGATTTGCTAGGCCGCCTCTCGGCAGTATGGGGCTGCCTATCAGACCGTCTATATCACCGCCCACGCCTACTCCAGAGTCGCTGGTTCCTATCACTAGGGGCTGGTCGTAGCCATATTGCGGCCGTGCCGCTGCCACGGCTAAAATGGCGCAGGCGCAGAGCACTTGAAAGCTTGGCATTTTTACAGTTCTTTATATGTGTGTGTGTGTGTGTGAGTGTGTGTAATCCTTTGGGGCTGAAAATGATAATCCTTTGGGGTCCGTCTCGAGCTGAGGGTGTTGGTATGCGAATTGACTGTGAAGCACTGAATGCATCTGGCCACCAGTCACTTGACTTATATGCCCAACGGCATCTCGTTTCAAAATCCAACAAAATTTGTTGTTGTAATTTATGCTAATTTGCCTCAAATGGACAAGCGATCTGTGTGGTCAAAATAGGCTCAATTCAGTTTGGCTAACTGGCTGACTGGCTTAGTCAGCTTGGCTCATTGAGGCGAAGCCGCAATATCTGACCTAAAATTTATTTAAATTAGAACGCCGTCGGCCTGGCCTGGCCTGGCCCGGCTTGGTTGTCTCTGAGTTTTTTGGAGCTTTGCTTGCGAAACAGCGAAGGCTGAAAGCTTGACCCCCCCACCCCCTGGCCGCCGTGCCGCTAAAAGTGTGACAACTTCTTGGCCAAGACAAAAGGGCGCGGGCCTTTTCATTTTTTGAGCCCATAATTTACATTTTTTTTCTTTTTTTTTTTTTTGTCCACAACAAACAAAAGCTGCTTCAGGCAAAGGCTTTGATATATTTATAAAAAAAAAATAAATTTTTTGAAAAATAAAGCATTTGCCGTTTTAAGTTTATATCAGCTTCTTCTTCTTCTTCTTCTTTTTGCAACTTTGGCATTGAACTTGACTGTTAGCCGACCTTGCCCGAGGCATTAAAAACCAATTTATATATAATAGGCTTGGCTAATTTGCCACCACTTTAGGCTGGTTGGTTGGTATCTCATCGAACGGCATCTTGAAATTAATCGGTTATGATCAGACGAATCAATGAAAATATTTCGTTTTTTTTTTCTTTTTTTCTTGGGTTTCTACTGAAAGATTACTCAGCTCTTGGTTTGGTTGATTTTTATATAATCCAAAGTTATTGAAATATTCAAATTGTTTTGATGAAAAAAAATCAAAAATTCCTAAATTAAAAAATTAAGTAATTTTATAAAATTTTGAAGTCGAATAATTTTGAGAAATCTGACAATTTGGAATCGAGCTAATAAGAAGTCAAGGAAGGAAATCTCAGATACTTTCCTGCACGAAGATCTTGGTAATATATTATCTGGGGATCTTGAGAGATTGGACGGGTTGGTTCCGTTTTAATCCGATTACCATGCGGGTCTTGAGTTCAACTTTAGTCGTCTTCAGTTCTTTGAGAAGTTGATGTGGCTTGGGCTGGTTAGTCCGATTACAATAATACCGATGGGCCTTAGGGTCTCCGATTTACTCTGCCTGTCCATGATGGGTCGAATTAAAAAATTAATTTCATTGGTAACTTAAATCCTTTAAGGAAATATATAAAATATTTCGTAGCTTCCAATTTTGAAGAAACCAAAAAACCAAATTGAGTTAAATTTTTCCAGAAAGAAGGTTACGAAATTTGATCAAATTCTAAATCAACAAAAATTCAAATTTATTTTTTTTTTAATCTTTATAATATTGAATTCTGTTTATTTTGTTACTTTATCAAAAGACATAAACAAAATCAAAGTCGCCCATAAAAAATAATTTGATCGAAATTGGCGAATCGATGTATTCCATTTGCATAAGCATTTTGAGTGACTTTACCCTGGAAGAGGTTAAACCAAAAAACCACTTTAAAGATAATAAAATAAAAATATTATATAAAAACAAAATTGATAAAAACAAAAAGAATCTTAAAAAAAAAAAAACGAAAAAACCAAGAACTATTTTAGACAAAAATGTTGAGGAGGGTTTAAAATGTTTTATCAAATTTTTTTCTGAAATTATTGAAATGAAATCAAAATAAAAATCAAAAGAAATAATAATAAAAAAAGCTAACATCTTGATGGGGAGACAACCAATTCAGCAGTTATTAAATAAATTCAGAGAGTGCGCGTGCTGAAACGCTCCGATCGCAAAGTTAAAATGAACAAAACGATAATTATCAATTAGGCATTCCACATAGCCAAGTCTAGCAGATATAAATATGTATAAAGCAAACAATTGGCCCAAGATGTGGATGAAACCAGCCTGGTTGGCCCTTTGGAAATTTATGTAACATTTTATTGATTTTGACAGTAAAAACCGAGGGACAAGCAAATGCCATACCGATCGATCGTTCGATCGGTCGGTCGGTCGGTAATCCGGTGGCGACTCGATTAGTAAGTCAGATGATGATAGGTCAGTGGTTCAGTCAGCCGATTTAATTTGTCATAATAGACTGTCGAATCTTTCAGATGATCATTTGATAATTCTGATAATATAAATCTCTCACAGCTTGAACAGCTTAACAATTGATTGGCTATGCTGGCTATTACCTTGCTTATAAGATAGTCCAAATACCTTTCTTAGGCTTGGTTAGTCTACTCATTTCTAGGGCAATAAAGATAATTGATATTAAGGTGATAGACCGACGTCTATCGTTGGCTTCTTTAGCTTGTCAATTGGTCAGTTGGTTAGGCGATTAGTCAGTTATTCTGACTGGTCTAGGCTAGGGTAGATTTGTCAAGAGCTCATATGCCTATTTCTCGTCTTAATCAGTTTGTCAATATGCCAATTTCTGGGCTTATTCATTTGTCGATCAGTTGGTAATGGTGAAGATTATAAATCTTTCTCAGCTTGATCAGCTTAGCAATTGATAGGCTATGCTGGCTATCTCCTTGGTTATAAGATAGTTCGGTCCATCTGTCTTTCTGAGGATCTTAAACCCAATTTATTCCTGGTATAATAAAGACAATTGTTCCTAAGGTCGTTAAGTCAGTCTATCAAGGGCCTATTCAGCTTGTCAATTAGTCAGTTGGTTAGGCGATCAATCGGTTATTCTGTCGGTAGATCTGTCAAGTATATATTGTCGTCTTATTCAGTTTGTCAATCAGTCATTTATTTAGGCAATATAAACCTCTCATTGGTCAATCAATTGGTGATTCAGTTGATCTCTTGGCTTATATGGAAGATTCTCAATTGGCTGAGTTCTTGACTTGCAGTCAATTCTAACGATCACTCAGCCCCGTAGGCTTATGGAAAAACTGGTTGATGGTCTTATAGTTTTAACGATCATAAAGCTTTCGATCTTTGGCTTGATCAATGATGCAATCTTTTTAGACAATCAATCAGAGAATCTGTCCATCAATGTCTTCGTCTTCTTTGGCAGTTATCTGTCAGTTTTTATTCTGCCCTTTCAAATTTAGTAGGTGTGATTATAATTATGCAAAAATCTTGAATTTGGAATATCGATCGGTAGATTGTTTCATATTTGAAATATGCAAACAGATCTTTAGTTTCTTTTTTTTTTCTTGTTTATTTCTTTGAACCTTTTTCGCTTGTCGTCTGTCTGCAATTGATAATCAATTTGTTAGGGGCCGCTTTGCCATAAAATATATACTATATATGAAATGAATCTATTTTTATTTTAATAATATTATTATTATTATTTTTTTTTTACCAAATACACAAACAATTTAAATAAATAACCATTGATATTTTTTTTATCTATTTATTTATATACAATATATTAAGTTTCTTTTTATTTTTGGTATACAAAAAAAAAGAAAAAATGTGATGTTTATTTTATTTAATACTTTTTGGTATTTTAATGCCTTCACTTTGACCTTGCAGCGCCTTTTGGCTGGTGATTTTGTGATTTGAGTTTCTTAAGACGCTAATTTATTTGACGTCGGACTGCTAGACTGTTGGACAGTTGGTCGGTTGACCCGGTCTATCTTATATGGCGGGATGGGCGGTGTGTTACCGGGGGAACTGAGCTGACTACGCTCAGTGTCATTCTATCAAAGTTGCTGCGGCTGCTGCTGCTGCTGCTGTTATTTCTGAGGCATTCAGCAATTATGATAGACATGCCAAATAAATCTGAGTGGAATGGAAGGCTAAACCGTTACAAATTAGGAAATAAATTCCTTTTGTCTTAAATAAGGTGAAACCTTTCCAAACGACCAAAGACTGCTAATGTTAGCGCTAGCTTAAGTAACGAAAAAGGGATGGAAATGTCCGGATCGAATTTTTAAATTATATATTCAGTCATCCAAACCCAAATCGGCTCTAGGGATATATACCAAATATTTAAAATACTTATTTAAAGTTCATCGTGCTCATATATAAAGATTATCATACTCAGAAATATCTCCTACATTAATAGACTATTCTCATTCAAATCAAACATTTGGAATACTTATAAAGCAACATGTATTTATAGCGAGTTTCAGTTAGATAGAACTACTATAATATATAGATACAAATTGGATATCTGGTATACCTTTATTGAATACATGTCATATTCATGACATATACTTGCTGCTTATAAGATATTCGGAGATATCTGCAACATTCGTTGACCAATTTTATTCGACGATATTTAAAATACTTATAGAGATTTTTAACGATGGAACTACTATATCATATAGTAACCATAGAGATGCTAACCGTACTAGCTTCCATCTATATGGGCCTACCTCAAACCTAATCCAAATAGATGAAGACTACATGGTTTGACTTGGATCAAACTACTATAGCTTATAGTTCCCATATATATACAAATCGTTCTCAGAGATATCTCCAATATCAATTGACGAATATTTGAAATACTTATTTATAGATATATATAGGTATCAGGTTTTATCTAGATGGAATTGAGATATGTAGCAAATCGTGTTAACTTCATTCTTTATATGGGCTAACCTCAAATCTGATATGTGAATTTTTTATAGATAGCCTTAGAGATTACCTGGATCGAGCTACTACATCTTTCAGTTGCTGTGCAAATCCAAGTCTACCTATATTTGCTGATATTTGTATACAGAGACATATGTCATCTGGATCGAACTACTATTATATCATATGGCTTCCATATAGAACCGGTCTCTGTTAATTTTTTCAATTTATTTCTTTTAGTTTTATTAAATTATTTTCTTGCTTCTTGGAATCAAATTTTGTAATTTATTTATTAGATTAACCTGATTTGGTGTTATTTATTTTACCATTTTTTATATTACGATGGATTTTATAATAGTTTCTTTTTGTTTTTCCAAAGTTGCAGTAAGACACTGTGCTAAGTGTTTAATTCAATTAACAAGTTTATTTCTTTGAACTTTTGTCATAGCAAAGAGGGCGAGGGGAGGCTGAAAAGAGCTCTAACAAAATTCAATGCTAAAACTTGAGATCCGGAAATTTAAAATTTGGAAAACAAGTTTAGCTGGGTTGGAGTCAAGAAAAGTCCTTTTAGGGAATTCTAAATATCTCTTTTTGTTTTCTGTGCAAGCTTAAGGAAATCCTAAGATTTTATTAAAAAAAAAAAAAAATTATATAATAATATAAAAAATAAATGTTTGGAAAAAAAAATTAATTAATTAATAATAAATGGAAAGACATAAATTTACATAATCGATAAATAAAATAATGAAATAAATCATTAAGGATTATTTATCGATAATCGTGGAGTTTGTCAAATCTTCTTTTGCTTCTTCGTTGTTGTTGTGATTTTTGTCCATAATCGAGCAGTTTATTTGTATGAAATGTTGGGGGGCAAGTAAGTTGCCTTGGTATTGCCAGGGCTGACCACATTGACGCCAACACCGATATTGGAGCTGCCATCGGTCACAATATTGCCATTGCCGGTGCCGATGCCAGTGCCGATGCCGGTGCCAGTGCCAGTGACTCCTCCAGTACTGATAACACTAACGCCATCACCGTTGGCTCCATTGCCATTGGTCAGACTGCCAATGACCGAGGTGACTGGAACCACGCCCTCATTGCTGACCTGAGAGGTGCCACCAAACTGATCATATTGAGCTGAAACCAAGCAGGCCAAATTAGAGAAAGAATAGTCCACTAAAGAGAGAGAAGTTCACTTACTCTGAATGGTTTGCTGGGCATGAGCCGCCTCCTCGGGTGTCTTGTATTTGATGAAATAGACTTCGGGCTTGTTCTGGACTGGCGCCTGTGTGACCACCTCGGCGCTGACATCCAGAGCATTCGATTTCTTGGAGAGCACATAAATGGCAGTCTTATCCTCGACTGGTGCCACATTGGCAATAATCTTGGCCTTGCTGGCCGTCGACGATGGAGCATTGATGAAGACCACACGATAATTCTTCTGGGGACGTCCGACATTCACATAGCGCACAATCTGCTGCTCATCATGATCCTCGGGTGCCGAGTGTATATAGAAGTGTTTGGTGATTAGGGGAGGCTGGAAGTTCTGTAAATGATGCAAATAGGCCTCCTGTTCGTTATAATTGATGGTGGGTCCGGCTTGAAGGCCACTCACACCAATTGAACCGCCGCTGGTGAGTGAACCACTTCCTCCGCCGCCAATGAATGAACCACTTCCTCCACCGCCAATGAATGAACCACTGCCTCCACCGCCAATGAATGAACCACTTCCTCCACCGCCAATGAGTGAGCCACCGCCTGTCACAAAATCGTTGCTCGAGATCGAACCGCCGCCAACGCTTCCGCTCGTTAGTCCTCCAACCAAGGTTGTACCAGAGATTCCCGAGGGCTGTCCCACATAGGATGTAGGACCGGTAGTGCCCACCGTTGGTGCAACCAAAAGACCATTATTGATGTTCAAGCCCTGCTCATATCTATAGCCATAAGCATTCGGATCGGAGGCAGCCCCAGTCAAACCACTGCAGCCCACCACGGCCAAGATGGCAAACTAAAATTACAACAACAAAAAACACACATATATATATATTTTTTTTTTTATCCTTGAACTTGCACTCAACACAATGAAGAAGGGGTCACTTTATCGACTCACCACAAATTTGTTCATTCTCTTAAAAAAAAATCACACATACACGAATAACAAAAAAAAAAAAATTAAAGTCCTCCGACTATTCGACTGGGACTGTGGCAGTGAATTGATGTGTTCTCTCCAAGTTGCGAGCAATTTTATACCCAGTCTTTAAGTCTTTAATTAAAGTTAATTAAAAAATGCTGGCCACTACCACTTCAACTAAACTCCGAACCCCACAGAAACTTATGATTTGCAATAAATCGTTAAAAAACTATAACACCCCAAAAATCCGGGTGCTAATTATTTTAACAAATATGAACATTTTTATATATATCTATTTTTTTTTTATATATCTCAAAAAATATTTGTCAAACCCATCAGCCTCGGTTTTTTTTATTTTTTATTATTATTTTGGTCAATTTGGTTTCAGATATTTTTGAAAAAAAAGTTGCTGTAAGAAGTGAAAACGTTGATGGCGCCAGTCACGGTGATTGCATGTCCACTTGATGTGTCTGACGGGGTGAGAGGGGGGGGGGGGGAGATTTCAGTCAGACATTGCATATATAAACCAGCAAACATTTTAACACTTTCCCCACCCTACCCCTTCTATACTCTCGATTGGTCTTAATAGTTTTTGGCAAATATAATTTTATTTATTTATTTTATATTTTTTTATTGATTTGATGGAATATTTAAGACTTTGGTTTAATTAGCAGACTTTTGGGCTTCCCCAGACCGGTGAGGTTCTAACTAATTGTAAAAGTCAATCTCATCAACCTTTTTTTCATAAAACAAGAATACAAAATTTAAAAATTATATAATTTTTTTTGCAAATTCAAACATTTCTTTTTGGTCATGAGATACGCTAGAATCTTTTCTACCAAATTTGTCATTTAACACTTTTTTTTAATTAAAAGAAAAAATTTCAATTTCATTTGATATGCATTTTTGATATTATCTAATAAAAACCAGATAATCCAGTGCATCCGGTTTACTTTTACTTTCATTGGATTCTTTTTTTTTTTGAGAAGAAATTCTTTCATTTCTTTCTTTCAGATTTTAAAACTAAAAATAAAAGATGATCCTATTTTGATTTGATTTAAGTTATTAACAAACATTTTTTAATTGATCATGTGAAATGTTGATCATTTCCTTGAAATAAAAAAAAAAAAAATGCAAATATTCAAAAGATGATATAATTTTTTTTTTTACTCATTTGAATTCAGAATTGTGAAACACTTTCAGCTTAGACTTAGCAACCAAAAATAGCGAAAGAAATAACTCAGTAAAAAGTACAGTTGCCACAAA
This sequence comes from Scaptodrosophila latifasciaeformis, assembly GCA_037075145.1. Taxonomy (NCBI): domain Eukaryota; kingdom Metazoa; phylum Arthropoda; class Insecta; order Diptera; family Drosophilidae; genus Scaptodrosophila; species Scaptodrosophila latifasciaeformis. Next base: position 9,384,198 of record JBAMCM010000428.1, read on the forward strand.
AAGTCTTAGCTTAGAAACATTTTAATTAAGGTTAAATTGAGTGAAGCTGATATATTCTTTATACATTTTCTTACAGATGGCTGGCATGTCTTCCGGGACTCGACACGTTTGCAATATTGGGATTATAAACGGGCCTTGTTCCATTTGCAGGCAAAATATGGCATTTTTCCGTATTATCGGGTGAGCGTGGAAAATGCCTTTAGCAATCCGCACGATTACATTATTACCCTGGATGAGGGTGAAATTGGTTTACCGGATAAATATTTCTATAGCGAAAATGCCGATGAGGAGGTTGTCCGAGGCTATAAGCTTTTGCTACGTGATTTCGCCATTAATATGGGTAAGTTTGAATGCCTCCAATTTAAATAACATTCAGATGAGTAATTTGTGAAATTATTTTTAGGTATTGTTTCGCGGGAGGCGGATCTATTTGCCGATGATATTTTCCATTATGAAAGACGCATTGTCAATCATATTGAAGTGGCCAAGGCGGGCAGTGAACGTCAGCTGAATCGAGTTCAACGATTGGCCGAATTAAAGACTTTGGCTCCTTCGGTGAGTATAAAAAACATAAAGAATTGTTTGGAAGACTCTTTCGAAACCTATCTAGACCAATTAATTCTTGAATATAAAAAAGAAGACAATTTTTAGAGAGTGCTTTCAATTTATCATTAAAACTTTATTTCATTTTCTTTTGTCTTTAATTTTAGCTGCCTATTTTGGATTCCCTGCACTCAATTTTTCCACGCGCTAAAATCACCGAGGATACTGAGATATTGGTCCGAGATGTGGAAGTATTCCAGGAATTATCCATTCTACTATCCTCTTCGGATAAAAAGTGAGTCGAAAATCAAATTAAAAATAATTTTCATTAAAAAAAAAAACTTTCCTTTTCTCAGGGTCATCAATAATTTTATTATCTGGTCTCTGGCCCGGCATCTACTACCACATCTGTCCAAGGAATATCGGACTTTGGTAGAGCACTTTGATCACTCTCTATATGGGCGTACTGCCAGCTATCCGCGTTGGTTGATCTGCAGTAAAATTGTGCGCGATTGGCTGCCCTTTGCTGTGGATGCTCTGCGGCAGAAGCCACGTCAAATGCAGTTTGCCGTTTCCTCCTCTTTTCAAGGGCAACTGAATAAGACCTACGGCAATGAGGAATTCCTACGTCTAATGTTCTATAGCTTACGTAATCAGCTGCAGGATTCATTGAATAAGGCAGGCTGGCTGGAGCCGGCAGCTAAGAATTTTATCAATAAGAAACTGACCGAAATGCGTCTACAATTCGGCATACCTGGCGAGGTCTTGGATAATCCCAGCTATATCAAGGACTACTACAATGATTTGCTACTTAATAATCTGTATTTTGTTGAGCACTTGGAATCGATTTGGAGTTTTCGAAAATCTCGCCTGGAAGAGAAACTCAAAGCCCTCAGCATGGAAGATGTGTAAGCAGTTTTTCCCTCTTCGAATTTTGATTTTGACAAATTAATTCTGTAACATATTTTTTGCTCCGATTTTAGAATTGTGTCTGAAATGTATACCAGGGAAGAGCCCCAGGCTATTGCCTATTCAAATAAGCTGAATATGCTGCTTATCTCACGCGCCTTGGTCAGTACGAATTATTACGATTACCGCTTTCCAGTGTGAGTAAACAAAATGAAATCTGAGTATCGATAATCTACATTCTATATTCTTTCCATTTAGATCTGTTAATTTTGCTCGCATTGGCACGGATATACTGGAAGCCCTGATAGATAACTTTTCCACCTTTCTGCTGCAGTTTAATGCCCAGAGCACCGGCTTAGGTGATGAGGTGCCCGATATACAATATGCCCGACCAGACTTGGCCTGTCTGTCGGTGGGTCAGCCTCCTCGACTGGCCTACGAACTGAATCTACTATCTCAGAATGCCCTCAAGAGTTTCCACATCACTCTGAGTGCGGCCCGAACTGCCGCCCGGGCTCTCACCAATTTTGTCACCGCCATTGATGCCGGCAATCCCATTATCGGGGCCAGCATCAATCAGGCCGTAACCTATGAGGCCCTGGGACTCACCAGACGCCTGCGTCTACCCGGTCTGCGTTCCTTCAATGAGAATGAGCTCTTCACACTCGCCTATATGCAGCAGCACTGCAGCACCACCATAGCGGACAAAGATTATGCCAGAATCAAGCCGCATGTAGAAAGCCAATTGGCCGAACAATATCTGTAAGTGGCTCACACTCGAGACATGGACTGAATGGTTTCTTGTTAGGAATTTTAATATAAGAAAGTCTTGCTTTATATTTTTTTTCGAACTTATATAAAATTTTTCATATTTTAGTTTTATGAATTGGTTCATTTGGGTTCCAGATAAAGATGCAGTATTTTGAGACCTAATTAAAATTACCTCATTAATCTTATTTTAGTTTTGAACTAGACTTGTCTCAGATTATTATTATATTGTCTGGTTTTCTATATAAGTTCGTGTGATAAGATAAAACACTATAATACCAGACTCTATTAGACTGAGATCAGATTCCCGATAAGCTCAAAATTAAAGTTATTCTCTTCGATAAGAAAAAGAATCTGTTTGATCATAATTAAGAGATTGAGTTTACAGGTCTTGAACCTTCGAATTCAGTCTCTATATAACCCAATCATATACATACAATCTCTGATATTTCTTTTCTTGATGAATCATATAAGATCCGAAATATTTATAGTTATAATTAGATGCTCAAAGTTTCTAACCAAAATGACCTTATAATTCTTATTAAATTTGTTCTCTATTTTTTGCTATTCTTTTCAGTTTCAATGCCACCTGGCAGCATATACAATTTTTACCCAGCTCCACCGATTGCTCCGTGGCGGACGTGACCTGTTCCAATCTGCTTTGAGCTGACAAAATTGGAAATTCAAAGTGTAAAAAAAAAAGAAAAAAAAATTGAAAACAATTTAACACAGCCAAGAACAGGATTCTAGATTTGACTTGAGTATTTATTGTACTATTTTTAATATAAAAATATATAATTTTTTTCATATAAAACACACACACACATATACACAAGCACGCACACATTGCCATGATAATAACATAAAATCAAATTTTAAGATTAAATTAGAATTTAAGTTTCATTTAAGAAGAAGAATTGAAAGCGTTATAATTTTTTTTTTTTTTTTTTATCCACTTGTCTATTTTCACCACTATGGACATCACACACACACAAGCACATATATGCACACACTCACCCAATCATACTGGCATATACATATATTCGAATCGATTCGACTCTTTCTTTTTGATGTGTGGTTCGTTAACATGAAAGCAAATACAAAAAAAAAAAATAATAAAAAAAATAGACGCTTAAGATTCCATAGATATAAATCGATTTAGGCACCGTTAGAGTATTAGGTATTCTGATTAATTTAATTGTTAAAATGGAGATGAAATAAAAAATCTAATCTAATTTCTAAGTATATTTGACTCTGTATAAATTGAATTTATTTTGTATGCGAGTTTGACGAAAACAAACAAAAAACAATTTTTTTTTATGTAATTAAATAAAGCGAATGAAACAGCTAAATAAAATAAATATTTTTTTTTCTGTAAATAAAAAAAATCACAGCTCTATCGGAGTTTTCCAAGTTCTGGAATAAATCAGACGGCAACGCAGTCGTTCCCAAGACCGATTTAGATTGGTTTCCCCGTTTTTTGATCTGACTGAAACTTGGTAAATATGTAAATTTTCATATAGGAATTCTATGTACCAAATTTTATTAAGATCGGTCAATAAATGTAGAAGATATTCTAAAGACCGATTTAGATTCATCTAATTTGTATATGATGTAATAATCCGATCTTAATGAAAGTCAGCACACATAAGCTAAGACGTGCCATATTGGCCCGTCCCTTGCTGGATGCCCCCAGTGCCATCAGGTTGCCGAGTTGAAAGGAAACACCAGCTCGTGTAATCGTTATAATTATTTTTATTTAAAAGGACTTAGGCAAAGATTAGTATTTTTATTTGAGAAAGAAGTGTTGTGCTGCGGGTCGTCGTCGGGGAGAATCGGGCCGTCAGTATTTTCGTCAGGCCAGTTGAAGTGGCCAGAACACAGCCAGAACTGTCGGGTTGGCAACGGGTCAGCAACCTATGGCGATTTGAAGCAGAGGCAAGAGCGGGAGGGCAGAAGTGAGCGAAGCACAGTCACCAGTCGTTTGCTGTGCTTGCTTGAAGTGTCATATTGCTTGGGTAATGAAAGAATTCGAGGAGGGGCAGGGGTGAGCGTCGAGTGGATGAGTGGAGTGGGGGGAGCCAACAGTGGTGTCTTAACTCCTCCCTCCTTAAAGATCTGCGTCCCGCAGATCACTGAGCCTTAGGTTGAGCGGGAGTGTGTTGGGAGTCTGCATTCGGGGCGAAGTCGTTGTGCTTTGGTATCCTCTGGGTAGATTTCAGCTTTCTCCATAGGACATACATCAAGGTGAGTAATATCAGGGCAAGTATCGCCTCGGTAAAAAATGAAGCGAACAACTCCAGGGACACTGTCGACATCTTTTGCAGCTTCTTCAGGCTCAGGTCATGTACATATTCCAGTGACAGCCGGTAATCGGTGGCCGTCACATGAGTGAGAACCGCCGGCAAGGGCATCAGATGGCTTTTTGAGTAGCTGATGTAATTTCGCTTCCCAATGGATGCCGTCTCATTGTCGAGCCGGATGATGAAAAACCGGTTAACTGGTAGTTTCTTGAGGCGGTCTCTATCGTAGCATTGAAGTTGGTGAGGAACAGCGTACTGTATTCGATCAGCTTTACCGTCTCCCGGTTATTCCTGAGATAGGTGCACGCTGTATGGCCGCCTTTCAATAGTCACGGAATGCAACCTTCCTCTTCCAGCTTGGCAGACTGTTGTGTTGCCTATAGAGAGGCAACCACCCAGGACGGCATAGGTTTCGCTGTCGTCCAATGCCAGGTCGTTGTACTCCAAGGCCACTTGCTTCCCATCGCAGATCGTTGGCTAGAGGTGTATCCGCCTATATTCCTTGTCGAGTACTTTAGGGAATGCCAGCACGTATAGGAACATCGTTCCATTCGATAGGACGGATGGGCGGGAGAATTCTACTGCTTCGATTGCATTTTGGTATGGAAGATTGTCGACCTCGGTCAGTATAGTCTCTAATTCGGCATGGTCCAGGAGATTGGAGTTTACCACCCCAGTTTTGGCCAACTGACATCCCCTGGCGTTTCCTTTCACCTGGGCGGCCAGAATAATGGCTTTGTGCAGGACTGTTGCCACTTTCCACCGATGTTACCCTGGAGACGATGTTCTTTATTTTTCCGACCATATCATGGGTCGCGTCGAACAGGCGATAGTTTATTCTGATCTGTTGGTCGTTATTTCTTGCCAACACGTCAAGTTCTGGCAATCCTGCCACCCATTTCCATGCCGAGCCCAACCAGTCAATAGAGCGCGGTTTCCTCGGTGACGCTCTTGTTATTCTGCCAATTGGCTCCGCTGTTTCGCTCAGGTAGTGTGCTACCAGCATTTCGGTTCTTTGGTCAGCAATTGCCGTTGCCTCCCGGGATATCTCGGTACTGGTCTGCTGCAATTTGGCAAGGTCGATGACATGGGCCAATATAAAGACGCCATTGACGCAGTGGCACCACGGGAGCCTCGTACCTAAAGATATGAATAGAGTCTACCATTTGGGCTAGGGTCATGCTGATAAATTTTTTTGAAAAAAAGGGAAGACTTTTACAATTAGGTTAGTACGAACGACTAAAATAAAGGGTACGTGAAAACGTTACTTAAAATAATGGTGTTGGTAATAATATTAAAAATTTTTGTGTTTGTGGTACAGAGTTGTGTGTCTGCTTAAATACTACACCCGGTCATAGACGAGTGAAACGTTGGCCTTCTTTCTTTTCTATAATTAGTACTTTATTTTCATAATTTGTATTTTTAAATGTTTTCTTTTTTTTATTACTGCTTTTCTTCTCTCTTTTTTTATTTTCTGATGTCCGATTTATGGAATATTTTTCCGGATTTGGTTTTCACTGTAACCACCCTATCCTCTTGACTGCATCCCCTGGTGAAAGGGGTTCAAAAATTCGATCAGATTCGTTGACCAGCTGAGGGTTGAGTCGTTCCCTACCGGTTTAAAGAATTGCCCAGTTACCCGGTGCGTGATTTTGGCGCTTCCGGTGGCAGACTGGACAATGAAGGGAGTAAGAAGAGGAGTGGAGCCGGCCGCAATTCTGGGGCTAATGAAATTCTTGTTTGCGCCGGTGTCTATGAGGAATTGTAATTTAGCCCCATCCCCGGTTCCATACTCTAGATATGGTACACTGGAGAGGCCTCTGTCATAAAATTCCTCTCTCCAGAGTGTAAGCGCACTTCTTCTTCAGTGGACTCTCCCCAGCGTACTTTTCGAACCATTACCTCCTCGCCTTCTTGAACATCGTGGTAGGGTTGTTCGTAATAAGAGTCGAGTGTACGATTTCGTTCGAATTCAGAGGCTTCAAGGGTGGGGGTCGATTGGGTTGGTACCATGTGGTACAACCTTTGGGCCTTCTGGAAGGGGTTCGAATACCCACCTGAGGTCCTCTTTACACCGAAACCCTCGTTCTGTCGGAAACTGCGTCCTGATTGGTTAGACTCCATTTTAATGGCCGGTCTCGGACTTTGCGGTCTATAGGGCGGTTGGAAATTCTTGCCCGATCGTGGGCCATAAGAGGGTCTGGTCAAGGGCCTGGCCCGAGGTTGGAAATCACCTCTGAATCTAAGAGTTTCGGCCGGCTGATAGAACTCAGGCCGTGCTGGCCTACTGGAGTAAGGAGCGGTGGCGGGACCACCCCTCGGAACAACACTTTGTAACTGCACACAGAAGGAGTATGCTTCCGGTAGATTTTTAGGGTTTCGGACCACTAGTAATGTTGAGTAATCGCTACTAACCCCACGAATGAAAACGTCCAGTGCCCTATCCCTGTAGGTCTCGATAAGGGCGCTGGTTACTTCGGGACCATGGTTTCCATTTTTCAGGCGGTTCAAAATCAAAAAGAAGTGGTCATTCACTTCCATATAGTACTTGTCCAGAGATTTATTGCCCTGGGTCATTTGACTCATCTGGTGTTCTAGCGTGCGTATGTCTCTCTTGTCTGCGTAATGCAGAGCAAGAATACGCTTGGTCTCCTCCCAATCCTCGTCCGGCACGCCATAGGCTGACAATGTCATGTCGGCGTTGCCCCTTATCTTTTGCCTAATGTGCAAGACGATCGATCGGTACAAGGGTTTGTCTCTTATAACCTCGTACTCGTTCAGGAGAGACTGTGCCCTGTTCACCCAAGGGAGATAACACTCTGGTCGGCCCTCAAAGGGTTGCAACTCCTTCACTGAGTCAGGGAGAATTGCAATCTTCGAGAGTTCGTATTCATTGTTCGCGCGCGCCAGTGGCGCCACCCGTGGTGCCGTCGGATTCTGGCTTGCGTAGTCTCTTTCCAAGGTAACATCCCTATCGCTTATCGTCCGTATCTCAGCCCTGAGACTTGTCAGTTGGTCTACCAGGCCTTTCAATGTTTCTTTAATTTCTTCCATATTATACCCGATTGGCTATAAGAGTACGCGCCCAAGGAGGTGAAAGAGCAGCTGATCAAGTGTGAAGGTTATTATTATTTTTATTTGAAAAATTCCGACAACTTTTTATTTCAATTCCAATAACCTTTTTAGGAAAGGTAAGAATTTTAATTTTAATTTTTAATATATATTTTTTTTATTTTTTATTGGCCTTAACGTTTCACTCACCCTGATCCAGGTTTTGGTACATGTAATAGTATGTGTTGGGCTTCCTTACAGGATGCACGCTGTGTATCTGGTGAAATAAAGATGAATAATTAGTGATTTCCAGACAGTTTTCCTAGTTTAATTTTATTTTTTTATTAAGGGAGAATTCCTTCCTTTTTATTTTATTTTTTTGTTGTGCAAAAAAAAATTTTTACTTTTTCCTTCTTTTTTTAAGTTGTGCAATTTTTTACTTTTTCCTCTTATTTTTATGTTGTGCAATTAAATAAGTACGATGTGGGTTTTTTTTATTTTTTTAATTTGGGCACTGGGCGCTGTGGTCCGTATTTGTCCTTTTTGGCGGCCGCCTACTTGGGTACGGTTGCCACACAGTGCATTGGGCAGCCTTTCTGGGCGCATTCCACACCTCCTGGCTTAACCAATACACTGCCGCCACACACCTCTTTATATTTTTTTTTTCTAACGATTTAATAGCCGTCGATGCGCAATTGCTTTATTGAGTTATGGGTTCTACACATTTTTATAATTCAATTTTTGCACCGGCGACTGGGCAGTCAACGTGGGTGGCGTCGCTACGGTGGATTATTGCTTCTTTTTCGCGCAGCAAAAATCGAAGGCGAGAGAAGAATTTTTTTTTTCATTATTTTTGATTTGTTTTTATTTATTTATTTTTATTTATTTTTTATTTATTTCTATTTTCTTCTCCGCTCGAAATTTTGGCACTTTTATAAATTTCGGTTTCCCCGACGGGGAATTATTGAACCCCGGTCTACCGCGTGTCAGGCGGGGGTACCAACCACTATACTGTCGGGGAACCTTTTGTTTTTTTTTCACTTCCCACTTTAATTTGCACATTTCAAATTTTTATTTCAATTTTAATTTTGCACAAATTTTTTCTTTCTTCTTCTTCTTTTTTAGGCACAATTTTTTTTTATATTTAAAAAAAAAAAACTTTTTTCTTCACTTTTCTCTTTTTTATTTTAAAGAGGGGGGAAAAAATTTACCTTTTTTATTATTATTTTCTGTTTTTCCTTTTTTTTTTCACACCAGCTCGTGTAATCGTTATAATTATTTTTATTTAAAAGGACTTAGGCAAAGATTCTAATTTTTATTTGGGAAAGAACTGTTGTGCTGCGGCTCGTCGTCGGGGAGAATCTGCCCGTCAGTATTTTCGTCACCCCAGTTGAAGTGGTTCAGCCACAGCCAGAACTGCAGATCAGCACTTTTGGTTGTTGCTGGGCCCGTTGCGCAATCGGGCCGGACAAAGTAGCTTTGTTTATCCAGCAAGTTAGGAAAACAGAATTGGGTCGGAAGACCAACTTCTGTATGGCTTGCATTTTATTGTTGTTGCCGCTACTTGGTAGCGATCATTTTTAGTGGAGTGAGTCGGGTTGGCAACGGGTCAGCAAGAGGCAAGAGCGGGAGGGCAGAAGTGAGCGAAGCACAGTCACCAGTTGTTTGCTGTGCTTGCTTGAAGTGTCATATTGCTTGGGTAATGAAAGAACTCGATGAGGGGCAGGGGTGAGCGGCGAGTGGATGAGTGGAGTGGAGGGAGCCAACAGTGGTGTCTTATATGTATGTAAATCTATATAAGAAACTTGTGTACTGAATTTGAAAGAATTCAGTCAATAAATGTGGGAGTTGTTCCGAAGACCGATTTAAGTTCGTATAACAGCTAAATGTTATAGTATTCCGATCTTTATGAAATATACACGGTTTTGTCTCTATATAAAAGAAACTTCTGATCCGAATGTAAAAGAGATCGTTTAATAAACGTAAGAGTTACTCAGGCTAATTCAGATTGGTATGGCTATATGATACGCTCCGATTCGGCTTTATTTTTATTCATCACGATAGATCATTAGTCGTTTAGCTTGTAAAGAAGGAAACGGATAAAGCTACATAAATTTGTCTAGGCTAAAGACTAGACAAGACTAGACACGCCCATTAATAGCTGCTAAGGACATGAGGAGCAATTACTCGCTTGTAAATTGTCACCTTTTTGGACAGTCACAATTTAGGCATACAATTAAATGTGTAATTTATACGAGCCCGGAGAGAGCCGGCTGACATGCCCGGCTCCTGGTCTATATTTTATGATAGAGCCGAGTATTCTTGGAAATTATTCTTCTGGGATTAAATTATGAGACATTGGTGGCTTAGTCAGGGTCTGCAAGGATGCTAAATAAGATATGTGTAAGTTTTTAGGGAATTTTCCTGATGAACGGTCGTTTAGGGGAATTTCTCGAAGAAGGGAAACTAAAAACACAAGGGTAATAAAATCAAAAGGTAGGTTCAGTATAGCCTCAAGAGACCAGAACAGCCATCACTAATTCCATATCAGATAATGAGACGCTAGGGGGAACCCATATTCGCTTTTAAAATTTTGTTCATCAGATTTGATAATTTTGTCAGTTTTCATCGGCTGATTCATATGGAAAACCAGAAGATTTGGGAACAAATTGAGTGACCAAAATTTATCCTGATATCCGTGCAATCAAGGCAAATGACCTTTTTCGATCCCCCCAATAATAAGTCAAAAAGTCTAAAAAATTTATTGAATTTTTTTATTATTTTTATATTATATCAAAAAAATAAGAAATAAAAAGAAATAATTTACAATATTCACGTGCGCCTAAAAGAAGCTTTTTTAATTTCGCGCTTCTGCTGATTTCTGTTTGCCTGGTAGTTCAGAAGTGCAAATTTGTCAATTTCTATGGGAAAAATTTGAAAAATTGAAATCGAGCTGAACTTTTTTTTTATCCTATGTTACATACATATCTACTATGTTTGTGCAAATGTATGTAACATAGAGAAGGAGATGTCGTAGACCCCCCAAAGTTAAACACAATATGATCAGGGTGATTAAAGAAATCGATACAGCCATGCCTGTCCATCTGTCCGACTGTCAGTCTGTCCGTCCGTCCGTGTAAACGCCTTGATCTTAGAAACTATAAGAGCTAGGGTAACCAAACTTGAGATTCGGACTCCTTGAATTTAAAAAAAACTCAATGATTTCCCCAAGTCCATTATTTATATATTTAACATCTTTAAATACTCTAAAAAGAATACCATTAAGTTACAACCATTTTGAAAAAGTTCCAAAACAAATTAAAAAAAAAGAACACTAAAATTTCGATATTCTGGCTGTGTTTAGTGCCTCAGTCATTAATAGCCCAAAGTCGGCATGGACAGCTGTGAAGAACTTCACGGCTCTTTCTTGCAGGAATTGACTAGCTTCACAGAGGTGCTCCGATAAATAGCGAACCAAACGCTTTCTGCCACAGTTGTCAAGTGTGTATGTCCAGAAGTCGGTAACTTGGCTAAAATTATCCTCCGTATCTCCGCTACCATAACGGTACACATCCCCGTGCACTGGACAACAGCTTTGGAGCGCCAGCGCACGGGTGCTTTCTTTGGGTCCACAGAAAGAGTTAGGAAAATACTTGGGGGCGCCATCTTGATTGTCAGTCACGGTCATAGCACCGTCGCGTTGGAAGTTCTTTACCTGGACACGGTAAGGCAGTTGACTGGAATTTGCATGTAATTTACTCCCAGGCGATGGCGTTGGGTGTCTCCATAAGCAAATAGGCGTCCTTGAAGCATTTTGTCCGGCGATGGTTCAATACCAGGTATCATGTGCGCCGGACTGAAGGCCAGCTGTTCTATTTCTGTGAAATAGTTAGTGGGGTTGCGATCCAAGACGATCTTGCCGACTGGCAGAAGGGGAAATTCATTTTGTGGCCAGACTTTTGTGACATCGAAAGGATTAAAATTGCACTTTTTGGCCTCATCGTTCATCATGACTTGGATGTACATGGTCCAACTGGGATAGTTGCCCTTCTTGATAGAATTGTAGAGATCCCGTATGGCGTAGTCAGGGTCGTGGGCCGACAGCTCATCGCAACGGCGTGCATCCAAGTTCTTGATGCCCTGATCTGTTTTGAAATGGAATTTTACATAAAAGGTTTCCCCACTGGCGTTCACCATACGATAGGCATGCATGTGTCTATAGCCGTCGGGAGTTCCACGATCACTGAAGTACATGACTAAGCCATGAAGTGTCTCTGGTCGAAGAGTCATAAAGTCCCAGAACTTATCTGGATCCCTTAGATGAGCCTGGGGATTTCGTTTTTGCGCGTGTATCAGACTGGGAAACAACGACGGATCACGTATATAATAAACTGGTGTATTGGAGCCCACAACATCCCAGATGCCCTCCTCCGTATAGAATTTGATAGAAAAGCCGCGTTGCTCTCGCACTGTGTCAGCCGAACCATTCTCCCCACAAGCAACTGAGAATCTCATAGCTATAGCGGTACGTTTCCAGATCTTTTCAAATACGCTGGCTGCACAGAATTTATTAATATCATGAGTACACTCGAAATACCCGAAAGCTCCAGCGCCCTTGGCATACACCACCCGTTCGGGTATACGCTCCGCATCAAAGTGACTCATCTCATCCAAAAAGAAAAAGCCCTGCAATAGCGCTGGGCCTCAAGGACCTACAGTTTGTATGGCATCCTTGATACCGATTGGAGTTCCGCTACTAGACTTGCACTTAGTTTGTGGGCCAGCATTGTTCGACTTGTAATCTATCAACACATTCTGAATTTCGATAAAATTTAACAATAAAAAAAAAATAAAAAAAGGTCCAGAATTGTTAACTGTTCAAATTTTAATACACAACTGATTTTTAGAATAGTCAAAACTATTCGAAGAAATCTGAAAATTTAAAACTGAAAACCATTTCAAAGCTCAATATGTTTGTACTTTCAGAAATATTTATAATTTCGGGTAGTTCCCATTTGAAACTTTGGATACCCTTTTCAAAGGAGAAGGGTACTTTTTAAGTCTGTTTGTGCATGTAACACCCAAGGGAAGGCCCCCTAAAGCTTCGCAAGGTATGATATACTGGAGCTATGAGCAAAAATGATTCTGAGGTACCACTGATGCCTGAAACATCCCATGGAAGTAAGCTATTGGATTTTTTATTCTTTTTATTATTATTTTTAATGCACATTTTTCATTCATTTGTTCACTTTTATATTGCGCAATTTGTGAATATATATATATTTAGTTTATGTTTAAATATTTAATTTATTTTCCTTTCTGCAAAGCGAGTATTTTATATTTATATTCTCATGAGTACACATTTTAAGCATTTTACACAGATATAATTTTTTTTTTTTTTTTGATTAATTTTTTTTTACTTTTTTTTGTTTTTTGTTTTTTTGTTTTTTTTAATAAATAGTAGTTGCACAATTTTTGGACGAAGATGGTTTAAATAGAAGCGTTTGGATGTCATTATCTCCAACGTGGAGCTATGCCATCCAGGTGTGGGGAACTGCCGCCAAATCCCAGCTCAATAGGCTTCGAGTGGTCCAGTCGAGAGCTGCACGTCACGCATCTGGGCTCCTCTGGTACGTGACGAACAAGGTGATCGAATGACCAAGTTACCCTTCTTGGGGATCAGATCGACTTCCATAGCAGCCGTTATGCTGACAGGCTTGTGGTCCACCCGAACCGACTGGCAAACATGCTAGTCAACCCCATCTCCCTCCGAAGGCTGAAGAGGGTACACCCCAGCGATCTCCCGTTTTAGGTTACATAAAAAATTGTTTCACTTTGCTGTTATAATTTGATTTATGATTGCTTTTTTATCATTATTTATATATAATTTTGTGTTTTTTTTTTTAGATTTTACTTTGCTTGCTGGCTGTGGTTTTATGTATGTGTGTGTGTGTGTATTTTATTGCACAAATTATTATTTTTTTATTTTTTCAACGAAATCAAATTTGTTCAACGAAGAAATTTTTCTCGCCAGCGTAGATTTTCGTTGGTGAAATACCAAGCGAACAGAAGTCAGCAGCACGTTGACACACAGAAGTGCAAATAAACTAGGGCGGCTGCTTTTAGCGCCAGCCTAAAAGTAGGCAATGCTTTTTGGAATTCTGTTTTGTTCGAGAAGCTCTCCTCAATCGCTGGGGAAATTAACTTAATTCAGGCATTTTGGGCTCCCCAAGGATTCTAGGAAAATAATTAATAAAATGAATTTAATAATTTTTTTATATTCTGATTTATTTACACAACTATTCACATTCAATACGATTTGATATATATTTAGTCAAAAGCTTAACGGCTATAAATTTGTTTTTTCTTTTTTTTTTTGGTTACTTCAAATTTGAAATATACTATGAAAATATATATATATATAGATATAACATTTAATTCTGGACAAGATAAATGATGCACAACGCAAATGTGTGCAGGAGCGCTAGCTGGACTTCTTCAGCATAATGGAAAATAGCGCACCGGTACACATTTGTGCCAAAAGTCTGGTCCTGGTAAGTAGACATCGATTGGCCAGAGATTCATTTAATTTTTTTTTTCTTTTTTTTTTTTGTAAGTTCCTTCCAAAATATATATATATATATTTGAAATAAGCAGCTTTGACTTGAATTTAATGAGATTGCCATAAGAAATATATATATAGAATATCGACAAGACAGTATCGGCAGTTGAAAAACATCGGGGACTGAGTGGGACTGGGGGAATTCAAATATGCATTTCAGCATCTAGGAATTGGATGATATAGTTGACCAGGCCACTGTTGAATTTATCATCCACTTCTTGCAAGATTTGTTCAGACAGATCATCAGCCATTCTAGAAAAATGAAAAGAGATTTTAGGAATTTTCGGAATATTCTACAATGTTTTTTTGCAACTTACTTGGCAAATAGTTCCCAGGGCATATCATGATGCGGGTTCCTATATAGATAGCTATGTTCACAATGCTCCTGAAAACTCTTCAAATAAAAACTAAAGTCGTCTTCATCGGTTCCCAAATCGTCAGCGACTACGAGATCCCCTTCGTCTTTGGCTGCTTCCAGATTTTGCTCGGGGATTTGTTCTGTCTGTGGTATTTCCAAGCTTTCTTTGCTTTCCTTGGTTTCCATTGTTTCCAGCTTGGTTACATTTTCCAAAGATTGACTGACTTTTAGTTCTTCTACTTCTGAAGCATTGGATAGCATTTCTTCTTGGACAATTTCACAGTTTTCGGACAATTGGACAAATTGGGTGCTTTGCAAATCTTCTTCAGATAATTCCAGATTCTTAGCATAGTCTTCTGGCTGATATGCAGCTGCTTCGGAGCTCTGTTCAGCCGGCGCTGAACAAGTTGACTCAAGAGCAATCTGCTTGTCTTTGGCAAGACTGCTCAACTGAACTAACTGATTAGCTTGCTCTTTCGTTTCATCTCGTTCTTCCAAGGGTATCTGTATTACCTTCCTGGCTTCTAGGCGACTACGATGCAAATCTTTAAGCCTCCTCTTCTCCCTCAAATCGATCACCTGTTGCTTTTGGAATTCCAAGAGAGCTCGCTCTCGCATGGCCTGCTCCTCGCGCGGATTCAACGGAGCCTGCTCCCAGTCTTCCGAAGTAAAGTCTGTGGCATTCTTATCATCTTTGAGGGCCTCCAAGGCCCTATCCAAGGCAGACTTTCGTTCTACAGGCTCTCGAGAAAATTCCGGCTTGATAGTATTCAGCGCAAGATTTGGCCTATTCATTATTTGCTGTGTATAGGGTGATTGATCCAGAGTCAAAGCCAGGGGTCTGTAAGTATAAAAAGAGAGAGAGGGAGAAAGTGAAAATCAAGAAACTGTCACTGGAAGCCAAAGAATTAATTGGGGCGGAGCACGCTGAGGAAATGGGGATCATCATTTCTATTTTTTTTTTTTTTTTTCAACTAAATTGCCGCTAATAAATCAAAGCAGTCGAAGCGGTTGTCAGAGCTTTGCTCGTCGATTCGCTTGCATCATTAGCACAGACACAATCGAATGGATCCGGCACGGGGAATGGGGGAGGGGATAGACGGAGACCGGGCTCCGTCCCAGGGGTGCCGAGTGAACAGAGCTCTGACATTAAGCTTTATATGGAGTGACGGCACGCAATTTCTCAAAATGCAGAGGCACGCACTGGGACCGTGACCATGCCTCAAGGTCAATGCCAACCAATACCAAAGGCAAAGAAGAGTAGAAGGTGGAAGTGGAAGTGGAGGTGGAGGAGTAGGAGAAGGAGTGAATTCTCTAAAAATAAAACGTTGCTAGGGTTATGCTAAATGAGCCACCGACTTCACCCCGCCTAACTAGCTGCTTTTTACCCTGTCCATGGCAATTTAACAGAATCATATGACACAATCAAAAAAGCAGTCCCCACTTTTCCCGCCCACTCCCTTTCACTAGGCGAAACCGTGTGGGAATTAATTAATAAACGTGCCAAGAACCACTGGAAATATTAGATTAAGATTGAGAGCACAAACCGGAGCACATGCTGAAGATGATGAAAGCAAAACTCACACACACACACACACACACAAACACAAACACACACACATGACCATGACAGTGACATTGGCCTCACCCGCTTCGAAAAAGCGGGGAAAGAAGTGGCAGGAAAAAAAACTTTTTCGCTAAATTATCGATCAAACAAATAAAACGCAACCAAAATGAATACAACAAAAGAGAAGAACAAAAAAAAAAAATAAAATAAAGAAGAATAAGCAAAAACCACACCATCTTGTGAAAAATAAAAATAAAAGTTATGAAATGAATGACTCATCAAAAAAGGTCAAAGGATTTTTTTCACAGATTTCCATCAGTTTTTTTGAGAAATATTTAAAATTGAATTATTTAATAATTCGAAACCAAAAAGGCCAGTTGAAATAATTTTTTTGAAAAAATCTCAAAGGTGGGTTTTGTTTTGTGCCTCGGAAAAGTTGAGATAAGCCGGAAAGAATTTTGTAAATAAATTAGTTTCGGGCTACCGTAAATCCAGAGATAAGATTTTTCAAGTGGTCACCCGGTAATTTATTTCAACAGGAAAAAATTTAGATGAACAAAAATAAACAAAAAAAAAAATCACTTACAAATGAGATAGCAAAAGAGGAATAAAACCAACTATGACCTCATAAATGAACAGAGGTTCTCTTTTATAAGAAAAAATAAAAATGCAGGTAATCTCTCGAGTCTTAAGGCAAAACAAATTTCAATATTTTTACAAAAAAAAAAAAAAAAAAAAACTGATAAAACAGAAAATCAATGCAACTATTTCGGTGGCCGCTATTGTGTAAAAAAAATATCATTAGGAAGAAGAAGACGAAATTATTTTTTTGAGCTGATGAAGGCCTAAATGATTGGATCATAGGTTGCTAAGGTATACTTTTTTTGGTGACCAAAACAGATTGAGTATAATTTTCTGAACAAAAAGAGTATACCAATTTCGGCAGTTTGAAGATAGCCACCCGCTTGCCTTTTTCGAATCAATGCATCATCAATTGAGTATTTTTTTTTTCAGATCTTTTTTATCTTCCAATTTTGGAAAGCAGGGCAAGTCGAGAGCAAAAAAAAAAAAAAAAATTTATAAAAAATAAAATAAATAAAAAGAAGCAGTAGACAGTGGTGGGCGGGCAAGACACAAACACACGCCGGCCACGACACTGCTGATCAGGGTGAAGGTGAAAACAAAGAAAGAAACAAAAAAAAAAGAAAAAACAAATTCAAACGGTAAAGCAAACAAACAAACAAAAAAGTACAACAACAAAATGCACTGGCAAAAAAAAGAGACTTTGCAATATTTACAAGTGTGAATAAACGGAAGCCAAAGCCGAAGCCCAGGCCGAAGCCGAAGTGAAGGCAGAAGCCGAAGCAGAGCAACAGTAACAACGTTGGCTGGGTTGGCGCTTTGCCGACGCCTTGCCTCGTCTCACCCTGCCTTACCGCACATTGAGTGTGACTCTCACTCTCACTTCCCTCTCACCCTTTCCCTACCCTTGCCTATGATGGCGTCAGCGTTGACAGAGGCGGCAAGTCCATCATTTGAATGCTCTTGCTAACGATGACATCATTTGGACTTACTTTGGTCTGGCCAAAGTTATAGGAATTTGAATGCCCTTTATTCTTGGGTCATCCCCGTTTACTTACTTGATTTTGGTAATTTTGTGTCGGGAACAACGCGGTGCGTCTCCGGTCTGTTTGTTGAGTAGATTTATCATGGCCTGATCCCGTTTCTCGGCCCGCATGAGCAATTCCACCAGGGATTTGTGTTGGGCCGCAGGCAAAGTCTCGGGATTGAGAGCCAAAGGCACATAGATATCCTCGTTATCTGATGATTTTATAGACACCATATCCTGGGAAGTCGAGGTGCCTGGCGGTGGTGTCAACGGCGGCGAATTGTGCCTGTGGCGTAACTTGGGTTGACGCCTAGGCGGATGTATCAGTGCTCCCTGCCCTGTCATGGGCGATTCTTGTAAATCTATAAACAGACCGGTCTGTACATCGAGAACTGGCAGAGCATCCAGATTATCTTCACTCCAGGAGCTCGAGTTGATATCAGGCTGGCTGCTCAGCGCCGCCGGCGTGGACGAGGGCACATGAACCGCGGCCCTGGATAGTCGGGCAGAAAGCAAAGGCGTGACAGCCGGGGCCGGGGGTGGACGACCGATTTGCTTGCGAACGTATTTTCGAGACTGCAGACCCTTGTTTGACTTCTTTCTGGGTAAAGGGGATGGATCATATGCGCTACCGAATGACTCCTGCACAGGGGCCCCGGTTCGGGCGCCATTTGCGGCATTCCGTGTTGGTGTGGGCGGAAGACGGCGTCGCCTCGGCTTAGGGTGATCAGTGGTCATCTCAATGCGTTTGAGTAGTCGTTCCAGCTCCTCGTGAGCCTCTTCCAGGGGCGTCAATTTGGGGCAGCAGCCCTTGGAGAGCTTGCTACCTTGAAAGGGTATAACCTGCGTGACCTCGTGGCAGAGATGCGAGTCCACCTTTGCCTTAACGGACTTGAACTTATTCCGCGACCTCATTGGGGCCTTGGGCTTGGTTGAGACAGCCGAGACTGCTGTTGAAGTCTGCGATAGTCCCGGACTGGTCAACTGAAGGGGGAGTTCAGGGAGACCAGATCGCTGTCCCGTAGTAAAACAGCGCCCAAAAGCCGAATACTGTGACGACCTCCTAGTGCTGCGGTCCTCTGGCAGACGCTGACGCAATCCCGACAACTTCTCCTGTTGGTCACTGGTTGGCCCCAAGCGTCCACTGTTTGACTGGCGTGCCTGTGTGAGACTTGCAAAGGCCAGGGTATTCGCCCTGCTCGACTGCAGGCTGGTGGCCCTAGGTCCGGTCTGATTGACAAAAGTCGGACCCGGCCGACGTGTCTGCCCTGAAACAGTCAAATCATTATTACCTCCTCGCTGCCGCTGGCGTCCTTGTTCCGTCGTTCTGGTCTTGACCTTGGGCACCAGACCCCCACTGGCCGCCAATGGGATTTGCAAGGAACTTTGCGGATCCCTGAAACTGTTCACACCCCTAACACTGAGACTCGCCCAGTCGGCCGAGCTCTTCAAATTGGGCTTACGTCGATTTTTAACATTCTTGCCGGTCAGTTCCGTATAACGTTTGCTGCTCAGCTGATATTTCTCACAGCCCTCATAATCACCGCCAGCACCCTGGCTATTCCGCAGATTCAGCTGCCTGCTGCTGGTGAAATGCTTGGAAATATCATTTTGTGACGATTGCCGGGACATTGGTTCATTGGCGCGCCTGTCCGTTTTGGCCGGCTGGCGTTTTGCCTTCGGTGCCAAACAAATGGGGGGCTTCACCCATTTACAAACATCTCCGATGATGCTTTTGTTATTGCAATCGTAATTATTTTTTTTATTATTATTTGTGTATTTGCCGGGTCGAGTCGGCATCGGCGTCGGCTTCGAAGTCGACGTCGACGTCCGCTTTGGCGTCGACATGGGAGTCGATGTTGTTGGCAGCGATGCCAGCGTCGCTGTTGCCTGTTGACTGCGTAATGTTGCCGTTTTTCCTTTTCTCTTTTTGATTCTGCTTCGCTGCCGCTGTTGCCGCTGTCTTGGTTGAGTTTGCTCGGCTGAAGTTGACTGCTGCGCCTTTTGCTATTATTTTTGTTTTTGTTTTTTGTTTTTTTGTACCGGTATTTTGTCTCAGTTGCTTGAAAGACGCTTGCCGGTTCGGTCGCTGCGTCGCTTAACTGTAAAAACACCAAATTTCGTCCGCCCTCAAGTAGTTTAATAATTTTTTGTTTTTTTTTTTTTCTTTTGCTCTTCCACTGTCACTCTGAGTGTGTGTGAGTGTGTGTGTGTGTGTGTTGGTTTTGTTTGTTTTGCTGATTTCGATTTTGATTTAAATTTCGTTGCGGTTTGTTGCGTACTCAAAGAATTAAATTTATTAAATTATTATTATTATTGTTGTTTGTATTTTTGTAATTGTGATTAAAATTGTTGTAAAATTTATTTATTTATTTTCCCCAAAATATTTTGATCGTTTTGTCTTTGAAATAATTTTGAAAGAGTAACGATGTGTGTGTGTGTGATTTTTTTTTTCAATTTCAACTGCTCGCTGCTGTCTGTGTTTTCCTTTAATTTAATAAACTCAACTATTTTCCCAAATTTTTCTGTATCGATGATAGAAAATTCCCAGCCTGCTAAAAAAAAATAATTTTTTTTTTTTGTTTTTAACAGTGAACAAAAAATCTACGAGAAAAACAAAAATTTAAGACAAAAGTTAAAAAAATAAAAAAATGGTAAGTAAAACGCCCAACCAAAAAAAAAATAAACAACGACTTAAATGTTTAAACATAAATCAATCAATACAATCAGATATAAATACAACAACAACAACAACAACATTAATAATCGAAAGCCACAAATCAAAGACTTTTTTTGGTAAGTTGAAAAGATGAAATCAATTCGCATCAAAATTCAAATTTGATTTTTGCCGCTGCTGTTGTTGTTGTTGTTGTTGCTATCGCTGTTGTTGTTGTTGTTGTTGTTATTGTTGGGTGCCCTGTTAGAGTCGCCCAACTGGCTGGCTCAGTTGGTTGGGTTAATGTGGGCGTAAGTGTTTCAAACAGGTTGCGTATACGCCACGTAAGCCAAACAAAAATTTTTTAATATTTTATTTTTTTTTTTTGGAAGGCCTTAAGGCCTTTTTCTCTTCATAAAGTGGCTACTCCAAAACGATGTGCTAGATTCATAGCAAGTGTGTGCCCGGAATTTCCGAGTGTTACTAAAAACATATAATTTTTTTTTGTTGCTTTTTTTTATGAGCTACCCACCCATCCTAAAGTCTAAAAAAAAAAAACCAACATAAAATGGTACCTCTCTCTCTTTATTTGGTCTTGCATTGCCTTAAGCGTATTTATGTTAATTACAAAACTAAAAAAAAATTAAGAAAAAAAAACAACAACAAAAAAAAACGACAAAGGGAAAACAGCAGCTTTTTCATGGTATGAAAATTTTATTCATTTTGTTGTTTTTGTTGTTTTTATAATTTTTCAAAAAGTTAGCTTTTGTTTTTGTTGTTGTTTGAACAACACTTGCAGTGATGTAAATCAAATAAATAAATAAATCTTTGAAAAAATGTTGAGTCATTCAATTGGAAATGTCACCTGATTTGGATCTAGATTCTTTTGTAAAAAAAAAGTACAGTTGCCACTAAATCATTAAATCCCATAAAATTCCCCTCCAAAAATAATTAATAAAAATATTCAATTCAAAAAAAGACTTTTCCGAAAAGGGGGGAAATTCCTTGGGTATTTTCGTAACCCGCCAAATGAATTATTAAAAAATATAAATTATTTTTTTTATTCCTTGGGTATTTTCGTACCCCGCCAAATGAATTGTTTGACTTCAAAAATATACATTTTTTTTTCTTTAATTTTCTCAAAATTTTATTTTTTTTTTTTTTTTTTTTTTGGGAAACTCTGTAAAGTCCACTTGGCCCGTAGGTGTAACTGTCTGGCTGCGTGGTCGGAACTTTCAAAAAAAAAAAATTCGTAGGTCTTGGTGAAACTTTCTTCTCTGCAATTGAAAATTTACTCAACTAAAAAAAAAAAATAAAAATCAAATTCATGAATGAAAAAGAAGTGAAAAAATTGTGAAATATCTGTTTGGCTTGTTAATGATTGACAAGTCCAATGGATGAGGCCCTGTTCACCTTGTTTGGATCTGGTCTAGTCTGGTCTGGTCTATTCAAATTTCGAGAGCCTTAAATCATTAGCTAAATGCTCATCTATCTCAAAAAAAAAAAAAAAAATCAAAACAAAACAAAAAGTGAGGCAATGGCTTTGCCCTTCGCCAAAACGTGTCTGTCGATTGTTTTGGCTACTCTGATTCATGCCAAAAATAAAAAATTAATAAATAAATAAACAATTTGAGAAAAACTATGCCGGTCAATTGTTTACCCAATGCTCTGATTATTTCAAAAAAAAAAAACTCACCCTCCCCTGAATTTTCTTTTGAATGGCTTAAGTAATTAACTGATAAGAAGTTCTCGGACGGAAAACGAGGATGATGACTAAGCTGAGAATGTTTTCATCTTTCGAACAAAAGCCAAGCCAACTGGGCGTCTACCTTGCTCGGTGGAAGTGGAGGAGTGGGGGGGGGGGGGGGAGAGAGAGAGGTGATTTTTAATTTATTATTATTATTTAGAATTTTTTTTTATTATTTGTTTGGTTGCGTTTTTTTGTTAGTTTTTTTTTGTTTGTTTGTTTGTCTGCTTTGACTGAAGTGTTAATTTTTTCCTCTTCTTCTTCATTATTTTTTGTTATTTTTATAAAAGTTGCGTTTTTTTTTTTTTTGGTTTTTGGTTTTCCTCTCGAAATTACTGGCGATTTGATTATTGTTGTTTATTCTTTATGGCAAAGTTTATAGAAGCAAACTTATTTCAAGTGACTCAGTGTGCGTGTGTGTGTGTGTGTGTGTGTGTGCGAGTTTGTTTAATTCAATTCTAACTCTAGCGATGATCTAAGTGAGATGCCCTCTCTTCTCTCTCGCTCTCTTTTTTCACCAATTAGCAACAAAGTAAGCAGGCCAAAACCAAGCAAAAAAAAAAATTAGATTAATGTGCCTTTAATTTTGGGCAAAATTAAGTGAAAACAATAACAACAACGAAAAAAAACAACAACAAAAAAATCGTTCGGTCCTAATTTGAGCAAGTGTTAAATAAATAATCCACATGTCCCGACCGACCGAACCCTTTTCTTATCAAAGAAATCTCAAATAATTGACTTGGCAAAATTTGAAAAAAAAAAATAAAAATTTTGTGTGACGCAATTTTTACCCTTCGCCCCGGCAGATTTAATGGCTTGAAATTCTTGAATTTGGCCTTGAGGCTTTCTATGGCGGCTCAAATATTTTTTTGGCCAGCTCCAAAAAAATTGCATTAGATCATTTTTTATAAAAAAAAAAAAAAACAATTCATTAATTTGAAACTCTCGAGAAATGAATAAAGCATTTCTTCTTCTTTTTGATAAATATAAAAATAAAATAATTTCTTTTTATTTTTTTTTCTACTCCATCGATTTTTATTATTTTTTTGATTTTTGTCAACTGAATACGGAATATGCTTTTGAATGCTAATGAGAAACTGCTTGATTAAATTGAAATTAAACATCTTCCAGTTCTAGAAACTCTGAAAAGACAATAAGCTCAAAATTCAATCCTAATTTAAAAGGTTAAAAGTTGGCAATAAAAAAAAAGAAAGAAATTAAAAAAAAAAAAATTAATTTTAGAAATTATTTTTATCTTGCAAAATTCCCTGGATTATTGAAGTGTATGATTAGTTCGGTTTGATATATTATTTTTTATGATTTCATTACAAAACTAGTTTCTTTTCTTAATCAGAAAAATTATAAATCCATTAAATATTTGAGGAGCGGAAAGCCTCTTTTGAGTCATATTTCATACTCTCTCCCCCAAAGGTTAAGGGTATATTGAGTTTGTCCAAATCTAGGTGCCATATAAGAGAAGATGTCTGAGGCTACTCTGTATTAGATATAGCCAAGTCAATCTGATTGTCTAGATGATGGAGAAGTTAAGGGCTAGAGGAACCCAACCTGGGACTCGAAGTTTATTTGCCTAGATGATGGAGAAGTTAAGGGCTAGAGGAACCCAACTTGGGACTCGAACTTCTTATGGTCTCAGGCAGTACAAGTGGGTCTTGGTTTCTCCCCTTCGACCTTATCTCTCTTTTCCCTGATATTACTATCAGATATGACCCAAATCCGATCAGAATTATAGGAGCTATTCGCAGAACCAAATTTAAGGTTCAAGATTTTCATTCCTCTCGGTCTATCTTATCCGCTAAATGGAGCATTTAAGTTAGTCTCAGCAATTCCCAGGGTTCTTGGAATTCCATTGAGTACAGAGTATCCCAAGCTCGTTCTCGCTTCACATTTGGTTCTTTTTCTCTTTTTATAAAGCAAAAGCAAAACGGGCAAGAAGAGTAAAGTCAAGGAATGAAAAGAAATATGCATTATAAATGATTTAGCGCTGATGAGTAAATTAATTTATTATATGTATCTACAAGATACTCATTCTTTGTCATTGTGGTTTGGCATTTTGCATCAAATTACGTAAATAATTGTTGTTATTCTTTTTGCTGTCACATTTGTTTTATTTTATTTATATTTGTGTAATTTTTATATTGCGTTTTCATACAAAACAAAAGAAGAAGAAGAACTCAAATTGATGATGTCATATTTGTTTGTTTGTTTTATTTTTTTTCAGTCGGAAGCCGAATCGATCTGTAATAAATGCAATGAGGCCATCGAGGGAAGAGTTATCTCAGCCTTGGGAAAGAACTGGCATCCCGATCATTTTGTCTGCAAGGATTGTAAAAAACCCATTTCGGAATCCTCATTCAATATTCAGGATGGCGAACCCATTTGCTCGGATTGTTTTGTCAAAAACTATGCGGACACCTGTTTTGGCTGCAAAAAGCCCATATTAATGGTGAGTCGAAACATCATTGAAATTTTGCGCCCACACAAAATCGTTTCCATATTTTCGACTGCGCAAAACTTTTACAACTCGAAAGAATGAAAAAACGAAGAAAAATCGAATTATTTTACATGATTTTACCTGGTCGGGGAATGCATGAGTCAATGTTGAGTTCCCCACCAAATGGCGAATACGCGCGGCCATGCCAGCCCATATTAGACCAAATTGTGGCAGCCACCACCGAGTAGGTGGGTGGCCTGGCCTGGCCTGGCCTGGTGAGGCCGGGCCGGCTAAATGATCATACTTATTAATGACGATGATCATCTGTTTGCCATAAACTTGGAAATTTTATTTTATTGTGCAGCCATCAAGATGATCATGATTATCATGATGATGATAATGATGATAAACATTATGTAATTAATATTGTCAACATTTGTCTTTGTTGTTATTGTTGTTATTATGGCCACAAGGCCACCATAACTGATTGAATGATTGACTAACTGACTAACGAGTCTTTGACTTGAATAAAAAAAAAAATAAAAAAAATTATATGTAATAATTTATGGCTCATTTGGTTTGAGCCAAAAGTCCCTTTGGAAAATTTATGCTCGAATAAAATAAATTGGGAATACTTGAACGATTTACTTAAGTTAAATGATGAGTAAAAAATATCTGAAACATCTCTAGGGTGATCTTATATCTGTAAATCAAATAAATATAGAAGTTCGATCCTGTTAAGGCTTGGTATATCTTTGTATCTTTACTTAAATACTTAAACTATTAATCGAGATCGGTCAATAAATACTTGAGTTATCACTAAAACTGATTTCAATATATATGATATAGTTGTTCGTTTCTAATGAAACTTGGAACATGTATGAGTCTTGATTCAGTCATTTCAAGTATTTTATTTAAATGAAATCGGTCAATAAATCCTTGAGTTATCACTAAACCCGACTTAGGTCTGTGGAGCAGCTATATGATATAGTAGTTCGTTTCTAATGAAACATGAATCATGTATGAGTCTTGATTCGGTCTTTTCGAGTATTTTATTTAAATGAGATCGGTCAATACATCCTTGAGTTATCACTAAAGCCGACTTAGGTCTGTGGAGAAACTATATTATATAGTAGTTCGTTTCTAATGAAACTTGAAAGACATATGAGTCTGGATTCAGTCATTTCAATTATTTTATTTAAATGAGATCGGTCAATAAATCCTTGAGTTATCACTAAAGCCGACTTAGGTCTGTGGAGCAGCTATATGATATACTAGTTCGTTTCTAATGAAACTTGAAAGATATATGAGTCTCTGTCAAGTTAATTCAAGGCTTTTATTTAAATGAGATTGGTTTATAATTTTTTGAGCTATCAGTAAAACCGATATGGATCTATAGAGCCGCTGTGTATGATACAAAGTGCTAGTCTGTTCTTAATGAAATATGCTGTACTACCTTTGTGTCATCAATAAGGCATTTCAAATATTTCATTCAAATAAAATCCATCAATAAATTAGTTATTACTCTAACCGATTTGGGTCTGAAAAGCAGCTTTTTAAAATAGAAGTCTGATATAATTGTAATTTGGTGAACCTTTATGCTGGTGTAGAATTATTATAAATATTTAATTCAATCAAGATTGGGCAAAAAAAATCAGAGATATTAGCAACGAACATTATCTTTATCTTTATCTAATGGAGTCAGTCATGAGCAGATATGAGCATTTGGCCTTACCAGTTCCCCTACGAAATGATATAGTTTTCCGATATGTCCGTCTTTCCCAGAGCTGTAAATTTTATTTGCTTTGAAATTCTTGAAACCGCCTAAAAGTATGCAATGTTTTCTCTTTTCTTTTCTTTTTTAAGCGCACCATAAAAGCCATGGAACACACTTGGCACGAAGAATGCTTTGTCTGCGCTGGTCCCTGTAATAAGACCCTAGTGGGCACTTCATTTTATCGGCGCGACGACAAGCCCTATTGCCGTGAGGACTATGAAAAATGCTGTGCTCCCCGTTGCGCCGGCTGCGAGAAGCCTGTCACCGACAATGCAATTGTGGCGCTCCAAAAGAAATGGCATCGGGACTGCTTCAAATGCAGCGTAAGTCAATTTACAAATTTATATGATTTCAATTAATCAATTAATATTATTATTTGATTTTCCCTCAGAAATGCGCAACACCCATTATGGCTAGCACTTTTTCAGTGGTCGAAGAAAAACCATTTTGCGTGAACTGCGTGGATTAGGCGAAGCAATTCTTCTCAAGTCAAAATGGAAGCAAATCGAAAAGCAAAAATCTATTCATATTTATGTACTATAAAAAGTTAAATCTATCTATATATATTATATTGTTCATATATATATATATAAAATATTAAACAATATTATTATGCAAAAATAAGAGGGCTAAGAAGAAATGTTAAAATTTAAACAATTTTAAAATTAAATAAAACGGAACTAAAACAAAATATACTAGCTGAAATATTATCTTCGGGAAGTCGAAGTAAAATCAAGTTTTAAATTTATCAAAATATCTTTGAATTTTAATCAGAACAATCGACCCATCAAGGAGAAATCTCTAAGCCCAATTTGGGACTGAATGGCAGCCATCTATGTACATAACAAGGTGGACTATCAAGATTTAATTTGGTACATATATAAAGTACCCTAAAAGTAGACCACTCTAGAAATATCGAAGATATTACTGAAACCCATTTATGCCTGATACCAGCAGATAGCTATATCCTGTATAAGGTACTAATATCACATAGCCAATTTTAATAAAATTATTTTCTAAACATCGACTTAAGTCTATAGGATATAGGTTCTGATACTATATAGTAAATATTTATATGATTAAGCAATAAATATGGGAGATATAACTAAAACCGATTTAGACCGGAACAACAGCCTAAGGATATAGGTTCTGATATCATATAACAAAATTTAATAAAATTAGTTCAGTAGTATCCGAGATATTATGATAGTAATGATATAGGATATAGGTTCTAAGACTGATTGAGAGCTATGGGATATAGGTTCAGATAGCACTTATAAAATTTGAAGAAATATCGGAGATAGGCGAAAAGTTGATTGTGTTTAAGTTGATTGACATATATAGTAAATAGGTTCTGATATCACATACCAAAATTTTGTTAGATTAGTCAAGAAATATCGGAGATATTATAAAGTCCGATAGAGAGCTACGCGATATAGGTTCAGATAACACACAAGAAATATAGGGGATAGGCGAAAAGTTGATTATGGTATTATTGACAGATATGGTATATAGGTTCTGATATCACATATATATAAAATTTTCTTTAGATTAGTCAATAAATATCGTAGATATTATAAAGAACGATTGAGAGCTATGTAATATAGTTTCTGATACCCCGTACCCAATTTTAATAAGATTAGCTAAGTCAACTTAGGTCTGATTGCAAGCTATAGGATATAGTTGGTTCTGATAGACAGGAACCAATGTCAGCTTCCACGAACTTCACAAGTTTCTTGAAAAAATCAAAATACTCTTTATGTTTTCCACGAAAAGAGTAAGGGAACTAAGAATTTTCAAGGCATTCCGAACAAAGAGAACAGTTTTCATTTCAATTTAGAAAACATGAAAAATGCATTAAATACTTTTCGAACCAAGTGATCCAAATGGAATAAACTTTTGACCCAATTTTTCCGTATGTTTTCATTTATTTTTATAGTTTTGCAAATTTGCGAAAATTTGTTTATTTCTTTACTCATTTTTTGATTATCAAAATTTCGGATTGTAAAAATAATTCTATCAAAATTTTATAGAAAAAGAGAGATCAAAAGAAATAATTCAAATAAATTCTGAAATAATTTGATTTATTCATCAGAATCATAGAAACCTTGGAGTTGACTGCCAAACCCTTTTGGCCCACTGTCAGACTTGCTCGGCCAGTTCAAAACAAAATTTAGTCTGTCTCTATAACGTTCGAATTGCTTCACTAAAGGCGAATACTTTTTTTTTTTAATTTCCCTTTATTTTCGGCTTTTTAAATCAAACGAAATCATTTGGCTATTTATTCAATACATCGTTTTTTTTTTTTTGCGACTTCTGTTTTTATCCGGGACAAACTTAGATGCGCGTGTGCAATTGAGAGGAGACAGGGAGAGAGAGAGAAAGAAATTGCGATAATGTTTAATTTTAATATAACCAGCACCGATCTATATGGTGTGCCCTTTGGGCCAAACGAATCGCGTTTCAATTGCTGCGGCAGCAATTATGAATTTCGGGTAAGTATTGGGTTGGTATTGGAGGGGAGATAATCCTTTCAAATGAAATTTGCCTTATATAGTTTACGGGTCGTGAGCACTTTGATAATGCCATACAGAAATACCATGAGCAGAGGGCAGCCGAGCTAAGTCTTCATAAGCCCAAGGAGACCAAAGTGGTCATGCCGCGTTTCTGTAAGATACGCCATTCGGGTCGTGATGTCCTGTCCCGGGTAATCTCCCTGGACTGCGATGTGGAGACTGAGCTATCGCTGGCCCTGGGCGACAGTGATGTCTTGGATAGCGAGGACGAGGGGTCAAGGCCAAATACAAATCAGCGGCTAAAGGCTGGCCAGGACAGACCCACAACTTCCGCTAAAAATCGGCGATCAAACCGTCAGAAGCACTCAGATAATAGCCATATTTCGCCTCTGGAGAAATGCGAGGCTCTGCACCGTCAGGTCTGCGCCGAGCTTCGGGAACTGGAAGGCTTGGCCAATGGTGGAGAGCCCATGACCTTGCCGCTAGCACGTAGAAAAAGACGCAGCAAGCAGACTTCCAAGGCCAAAGCCAATCCACCACCAGGTCAGCGTGCCAGGCCATCCAAGAAGACCACACCAATCAAACAGTCAAAGCCAACCGAAGCCAATGCCACCAAGATAGACAAGTCACGTCTCTCCGGTGGAGCACATCGTAGAACCAAGTCTCCAGCGAAATCCCAGGCCATTCAAAATGCCCCTCCAGCACCCAGCTCCCTCTCATATGTCTCCTATGAGGACTATCCCCAACTACAGCCCAAGTGGGTAGAAATTGTTCACTCCTCGATAATGGCTGAGGCCATTAAGGTGAATGTCTGCAAGGCCATCAACAATTTACCTTTGACCGCCTTTGAGTTTATGGAGCAAAATGCTTGCGCTATGCCCGAATCGACGTACCCATTTTTCGTTGAGGACAGCGACCTGGAACATGAATACAAGACTCGACCCCATTACCTTGGCAAATGTGGCTCTCGACCGAAATACTCAAGCGAAAATGACACCATCCATTCCAGCCAGGATAATTGCTTTGTGGAATTGGAGCCCACCGCTAGGACTGTAAGACAAAGCGTATTTATCATTTGCTTCTCCACTCAACTAATCAATTTTATTTTTCATCCTTTGGAGCACAGAGTTCTCGTTACCAGATTAGTCTGCTTAAGAGCTTGCAGCCCATGCGATATACATCCGGCCCGAATTCCGCCAACTCCTCCCAATTCCTGTGGAGAGAATCCAGGCTTGCCAAGAGACCAATTGTGAAAAAGACTCTAGCCAAGGACAAGGCATCCAAAAGGCATAAGTCACCGCTTCCACTGGTTTCTAAGCAGCCATCGACTCAGCTCAATAAGCCCAACAACAGCCCAGCTCGGCGCTCACCCAAACCCCAAAGTCTACCCCGCCAGCCAGGTGGTCGTGATAAGGACAGTACAGTCGGACTCACACCCATTGATTCCGTTAGTCCACCAGCCACCAGTCCCCGCGTCCGACGCAAGACACGTACCCTGCTGTGCACCAAATCCCTCGAGGATCTCAAATACGAGAAAAGCAACATTTACTACAAGATCTCAACCACACTGGAACGTATCATTTGCTCTCTGGATCGTCTGCAGTATAACTTGCTCCAGCTGAGTCTACCGTTGAACCACAGCCACCTGGAGAGGGCTCGTCGGGAGCGAGGGGCCTTTGAGTTTTGTGTGCGATTCTCCCGGAATTATCTGTATCCCTTGAAGGGTCTCATCGATGTGGTGCGTCTAACACCGACTTCCAATTTTAGTAGTGCCACTTCGAACGATGCCTGCCACAGGGTGGTAACTGTCTTCACCCTGATGCATCAGTCAGTTGTCACTTTCCAGAGGCAGTTGAGATATTTCCTGCTGGACAAGGTGCCGCAAAAGCTGAGTGCCCTCATTGAAATGATCTATACGATGAACATTGTGTGCTTGGAGAAGCATATATTCGATGCGGAAGATCCGATAATGGAGTGCTTGCAGGAGAGGTGCACCAAAATGCTCACCTTCATCGAGGATATGCAGGAAGAGCGCTACCAATTGGCCCGTGAGAATTTTATGCGTCTGAATGGGGACAAGCGGCACAAGCTTCGCCTGCCCAACATACCGCATTATAATCCGGGCAAGCATAATAATACCCGCTGGCAGCGACTGCATAGCCATGAGAACTACGATCTGAAGATGTGCCTAAATGAGCTCAAGTTCTACGAGCCTTGCCTGGTGCGCAAGGACAAGGCATCACCGCGACAGAAGCGTGTGCTGCCTGTGCGCAAGACGAAGCGACGGATTCTCAGCATCCTGCCAGGGGGACTGGTGGAGAAGCAATCGGTGGTACAAACGAAGCCACCGGAAGATGATATGCAGACTCACATACAGTCTGTCCAGATCCAAGGGCACAGCAGCCTAGGTGATTTGAGGAAACCGGGTCTGGCCGCTGCTTCCACTAGGGTGAGTCTAACGCCAAGCCTACCCAATCGACGCTCGAAGAGGATACCCAGTCTGAAGCGTTTGTTTGTGGCCTCAGGAGCTGCAAAGAATGCAACTTCGCGGACCACTCGTGGTATACGATCGCCATCGGCAGTCTCGGGGCGATCGCATAAGCGTTCTAAGCGTCATTGCCAGGATACTCCAACTCAAGCCCAAGAGAATCTGGCAAATCGGTTGGCTGAGAACTTTGTTCACAAATTGGATCACGGTCAGAGTTTGTCGGAACAAATGAGTAGCTTTGTGGACCAGTTGAATTTGACGCCCCAGCAGGTGGGTCCTTTGAATCAGGTCCTTATCGAGGCCCTACAGAATGTGACTAAAACCGAGGTAGCCAAATATTTAGAACCAATTGTACGATCTCTGGGCGTGCTCATGGCTAAAAATGTGAGTTGCATTCAAATTATTATTCGCTTCGATTTTTCACATTTTTTTTGTTTTCATTTTCACAGAACCAATTGGAGGTCCCGGAATCCAATTAAAAACGAATCACAAATAAATCGACCGAAACTTTGCCTACATTTAGCTTAAAGTCTCAGGCTGATGTGGCTTATCAAAGATATTCATATATTATTTTGTTAGAAGAAGGGGAAATTGTAATTACAACAACACCACATTTCCAAGTATTTAACAAAAAATACGGTCCCCACGAAATCAACAAGTAGCAAATCTCTAAAACTGAATTGCAATTTTATAAATAGTCAAATAAATAATTTTTTTCTATATTTTTCATATAATTCCTGAGTTACCTTCAAAATCTTAATTTCCTAAGACTTTCAAAATAAAATCAAAGCAATTCGAGACAAATCAATTGAAGTGGTCAAATTTTAAGGGGGAAAGAAAACTAACTGTGCTTAACTCACCATTCCTGTCTCGCTCTTTTTCATTCGTCCGGTTTGCACACACATTTGAAACAGCTCACACGATCACGTGACTCTGACAAGGGTTAAAAAAAAGAGCAACACCAAACATGCCTTCATTCTTTTTCCATCATTATTTTTTTCATGAGCACATATATGCCTGTTTTAGCATAATTTTGTTACACTTTTCACTAGCTTAAACATTTTTTAATTATACATTTTTTCATAATTAAATTGGGTGATAGATGAGCACTTAAACGATGTTACCAGCAGTGTAAAGTCTGAGAGCATAGAATGAAGAGCGAGAGACAAAAACGTATGCGTGCGAGCGAGCGCAAGCACTTCTCCTACTTTCGTGAGCGGCTTCACCTGTAAATGTGTAAGCGAAAGCAAAGACAGTCGCGTATATTCATAATTGCACAGCTTGCCTTGCATTAGACGAGTAGAAAAGAGATAGCAGTAGAACACGCAAGGAGGAATGCTTATTTTATTTTCGTAGAAAAAAAATTTAAATAGTAAAAAGAAAAAATAAAAGAAATTAATTAACAAAAAAAGAAAGCATTTGTTTATTATAGCATTAACAATTTACAGAGTTTTACATTTAATGCCGATGTATCTTTAAACATAAAAATTGCAAAATACTATAAGCAAAATTTTAATAAAATTTTTCAATTTTCCCGCAAATTTTTGTGTGCGTTTTTTTTTTTTAATTTGTATTTCATTTTTTTTTTTGCGTAGCGCCTTAATCATATCAAATTGTATTTTTTTTTTGTTTTTTTTTTTACCATTTTTGCAAATTTTTTTCCTTACAATAAATTTTTGTTTGTTAAAAAAAAAATGTTCTTAATTTTTAAAAAAATTATATTGTATAATAACTATAATAATAATTATACTTTTTAATCCGCTTCCGCTTGAGCCTTATAATAATTTCGCTTGGACGTGTGTGGGTGTACTTAAATTGACATAAAAAAAAATATCTAAAAATACTGCACAAATAAAAAAAAAAATAATTAACATTTAAAATAAAAAATAAATCAAATTCAACTTAAAACAAATAATTTTAGCGAGTATATAAGTTTGCCAAAATGTGAGGTTATGTTTTTATTTTTTTTCTTTTCGCAGTCCCAGAGAAAGTAATTTACACATGAAATCAGCTTAAATTAAAATTTCACATTTTACCATAAATTTAAGATTGTCTGTATGTGTATTGGTGTGTGTCTGTGTGTGTGTGGGGAGGGATTACATTAAAAGTGAGAAAATATTCAGCTTATTTGTTTGCTTGTTGGTGTGTCTTGTGTTTTTGTGTGTCTGTGAATGTATTTGTGATTATTTTAAATTTTTTTAACCTAAATGAGTATGGGCAACTCCTTGGTGGTCAACTTACGCTTGCTGAGTGGAAGCGCAGATTTGTTGGCTATGTAGTTGCGTGGATCGGGTAATCGGTTTTGTTTGTCAACCATTTCCATTTTGGTTCCACTGGCATTGGCGGCCAAGTGATCTGGCTTGTCCCTGTTCCTGTTGAGGATTCGGCTACGGGTCAATACATTGGCGCGTGCCTTACGACCACCGGCGGGTAGGATGGAGGAGCGAAGAGTCGGCTTGATGCATTTCTCGAAGGAGTCGTAGGTGTCATCGTCGGTTACATATTCGGTGGAGTCATCGCTGGTGGCTGGCTCTACCTGGAGGCGAGGGGTGGGCATTTTGGTACGTGGCTTTTTGCCATTGGCAATGGTATTGCGTACCACCAGGCCAGAGCTGCGACGCAGAGTATTGGCAAGGACATGGACTCTCTTCAACGTTGCCTTGATGGGCTTCGGATTGGAGGCGTCCACCAGACGCTGGTTGGGTTTCTTGAGGGCATTGGCAGCCGGCTTGATGGCACTGAGAGCGGTTATTAGACTGCGCTTGGCGTGGGGGGGCTGAGTGCTGCTTTTGAGATTGTCGTTGGTGTTGATATATTTGCGTTTATTGCCCGTAGTCATGGCTCCGGCATGGATCTGGGTGCTGCCAAGGTGGGACTGTGAGGATGCTTTGCGTAGCGACATTGTGGATGACGACATGGTAGACATATTTTTTAGGGACATGGGTACGCGGGCGCCTGGGGTTGATGGTGGCGGCATTTTGGAACCTGTGCCCGGGCCTCCAGTCTGCTTGCGAGCCATGCACTGCTCTGCCTTGGCCTGACGATGCAGGGCCCACTCTGCGGACATTAGTTCGAGTATGTCCTCACCATTCACCAGAAAGGGCTTGCGCTCGCGATCGACATAGGCCTGGACCAGTTTGGTGATCTCTTGCTCGATCTTGGGTAGCTTGGTGGTGATGCTCTTGCGTTCGCGCTCCTCCTTTAGGAGCTGACCCCCGCGATTGTTATAGCGATTGGGCTCTTTGGCCTTGGCCTCCAGGGCTTCCATGCGGGCCCAGAGCTGGCCGCGCTGGGCATATAGCTCAAAGATCTCCTTGTTGTTGTTGTAGTAGGACTTGAGATCCTCCAGTTCGAGCTCGTGCAGCTCGAGCAGATCGTCATTGAACCAGCTGTTGTTGAAATTGGAGAAACGCTTGCGTTCTTGCTCGGATTTGAGAGTGAGATCCCACCATTGTTTAATTTCTTCTCGCAGTTTCTCGATGAAGACCTTTAGATTCTGACGGCGCAAGGCTTGGCAGCGCTGCAGCTCCTCACTGAGGATGTCGTGGGTGAGCTGTGTGTAATCCTGAGCCTCATTGACACGCCGCTTGGCGTAGTCGTCGGTCTCGTTCAGACGATCCCAGAGTACATGAATTTTACTGCGCATACTGTCGATTCTTTCGTGGAGCTCCTGCACCTGGTCGGCATAGTTTTTCTGCATTTTCCGCAGGGCTGTGAAGGTGTCCGGACCTAGATTGTGATTGGGCTGGTTGAGCAGACGTTCGTCGGCATCTGTTTGGGGGAAAATCTCCAGCAGCTTCATATCCTGTTTGATTTGCTTGCGCAGCTGGAAGAGCTCCTCCAGGCGGCGTGTGCGCTCGGCCTTCAAATGTTGCAGATGTTCACGGAATGCAGCGATTTCCTCAACCTTGGGCAAGGGGTCGGCCAGGAGGGGACGAGGCAATTCGGCAAGTTCATCACATAGCTGCTCTTGTTGCACCAGCAGCTCACAGATTTCAGAGCGGCGTTCGCCCAGCTCTTTACGCAAATGATCAATGCTCTTGTCCAATTTCATTTGCCAGGCTACCAGCGGCATGTCTGGTGGCCTGTCACCGATGTCGACGCCTTTGTTCAACAAACGAGTCATATCGGCAGCCTCGGCGCGTAGTTCACTGATTTCTGCTTCGATGCCGCGTTTTTTTTCCTCGGACTCTGATATTATGTCAGTGAAAAAATTGCGTGTATGATCGTGGAAGCGACGCACTGTCTCATTCCAGGCTTCTGGCTCGAACATGTGAGTCCACATGCCATAGAGTTGATCTACATAGTCTGTGGTCATTTGTAGTAGTTCTTTTTTAAATTCTGTCGAGTCCACCATTTTTCTTGATATTGATGTTGCTCACTCAATTGATGGGTTGGTTTTTTATTATAAATTTTAATGAATTAACTTTTTCAACTTAATTATTATTAGTTAGTTAAGCGAACTGAATTTAACTTGCTTTTACTTGTTTATTGTGTACTTCAACATTAATAAAAAACTAGTAAAAATCTTCGAATTTGTTTCATTGAAAATTTAGGACGCGCTGCCTTCGATTGAAAATTTCGGTAAATTCGAAATGGTAAAATGGTGTGCATATTTGCGATATGGCCACACTATTTTGGTGGTGTTGCCACAGGGTTGCAAGTCAACTAATCGAGTATTTGAGTGCGTTGTTTTTTCGATTTTTCAGCAGTTACACTTTGGGGCAACACTGGCAACGTAGCTGTAGCCAGTCTGCAGTAAAAAAATGTCGGACCTCAAGTAAGTTATGTTATGAATGTGGTAAATAGTAAAGAAAATGTGATAAATAGAATAACTAAAGGACTTGTAAAAAAAAGCTTGAGGACTTGCAACAACAACTAGCAAAAAACACAAAAACAACAAGTGCAGTGTATAAGCCACAGAGCCATGCCAATTTTCTGCCTCTAGTGTTTCTCTGTCTATGCGTGTGTTTGTGCGCGCGTGTGTGTATGCGTTTTTTCTTCAATGGAAATTTGCAGAGACTGCAAATTCGCTATTTAGTTTCAAATTAAATAATCTATTTGTTTTACTATAAAATTCCAGCGACGATCTGCTTAATTACGAACTTGGCGATGATATTGATGACCAGGCCCTACTCGGTGCCGACGAAGATGAATTGCTGCTTTCCGATGAGGGTAAGTTCCGACATACATTTGCATAAATAAATCCATGTGAGTGTGGGTATGTGAGTGTGTGTGACTCTGCGTTGCAGTGTGTATGCAAAAATACAACAAGCTCAAAATAAATCAAAAGAAAATAAACCGCAGTTGGCATACTAAGAAAAAAAAAAAAAAAAAGAAAAGTTTGTAATTAAAAATGTATTATTATTTATTTTCTCCTTATATTCGGATTTCGTAGAATTAGAAAAAGATGTTACCAGTGAAGTGAAACAACAAATGCGCGCCGAGGCCGAGGAGTGGGCACAAGAGCAACTCCAGCTGCGACAAAATGAACGCAAACGCAACGAGGAAGCTGCCAAAGCAAATGCACAAGCCTCAATACCAGCCAATAGCAGCAGCAGCACCAACACAAACAACAACAATGCCACCAGCACCTCTGTCACAGAATTAACAACAACAACAACAAAAACAAATACAACAGAAAGTAACTTCAGCCTGCTGGCTGAGGAAGCCTTATTGAATGAAACAAGTGCCTCGGTTTCAAGTGAAACAAATGCCACAATTGCAGTGGAAGCAACCCCCGAGGCAGAGTCTGGCCCAGCCCCAGACAATCAAACACTGGAGGCACAACCAGCCAAAGAACCTGGCCCAGTATCCAATGGGAGTGAGTCGCGGGAAAATGACAATTCCGGCAGTGCCACTTCAACCGGTTTGTCCTCAGCTCTGGCCACTTCGCAGGAGAGCCTACCCAGCATTAGTTCCGCCTCCACCACAGCCCAGGATGTACTCGATACCCAGGAAGACGAGGAGGAACGTGAGGAGCGTACAAACTTCAAGACCGCCAGTGAACGCAATGACAGCCCAAATAGCCACAAACCGTCGCCCGCAATGCCCTCCGGCAACTACCAGCAGCAGCAACAGTCACAAATGCCTAGACGGCATCACTTAGGTAAGCCAGCAAATCCAAATTTCCAATAGTCTCCTTACTCATTTCATCCTCTTCGTTCAGATAAACATCCTCGCCTGGGTGGTCCTGGCAGCAATCGCTTCATGCATGGCGGCAACAAACCCCGCGCCATGACACGGCATCATCTGCTGAGAAGTCCCATGTTCATTGGTGGTCAACTGACACAGCAGCGCATGGTGGGCATGCCCGCCATGCCACCGCCGCCGCCCACACGTTACGGCATGCCCGGTAATAGCCAAACGCATTCAGCCTTAATTCACTTAAGTCGCTATGCACATCCAATGGCCTCCATTTTGGCCACTCCCATCATGGCAACTGCTCTAACCCAAACAAACAAACCTCAATTCATTCCAGGCCAATATCCAACCAATCCGCAACAATCAGCACCCACACAACAACAGCAGCAGCAACAACAGCAATCGCTATACTCACCCAACAACGGGCCACAGCCAGCGAATGGTCCCGCATCCCTATCAGCCGCCTCCCCGCATCTACACAATCCCCACCTGCTGCATCACAATGCCAATAATCCGGTTGGCAATCAGGCACCAACGCACCTGCTGCCACATCCGCATGAGCCCGTACGAGTGGGCCTGCTCCAGCCACCCCTGCCGTATGCGCCTGGCTACCGGAACGGGGGAGCCCCACTCCTGGGCCAGGGACCCCAGGCACCGCCAGGCCTGGGTCTGCGTCCGCCCTATCGGGCCAATCCCTCGTTTGGTGGCTATGAACCAAATCCGCCACACCCGCCCCCGCACCTGGGCGGCCAGTACATGCGACCACCACACAATGGCTGGCGTCCCGAAGGCTCGCCCCTAGTGCCCGGTCCTGGCAGCCTCCGTATGGCCCGTCCCCCGCTGCAGGCCCTTCCGCCCCATCTAATGGGCGGCGGACCCAACTATGCCAATGGCCTGAATATGCGTGCCCCGCCTCCACACCAGCCACCGCCCAACCAGCAGCCACCCCAACAGACCCAACCGCCGCAGCAAGCAGGCCAAGCCGGACCCGTCCTGACCAGTGTTGGCCAGCCGGCACAGGCTCAACCAGCTGCCCTAGTGGCCGGCTCCACAGCCGGAGGCGGTGTACCACGCGTCAGCAAGGTCCTCATCAATCCCAATTTCAAAGGCGGCGTCGAAGCGGCCACCAATAAATTCATCAAAGAGACCCACTTTATGCCGGCCATCAATAGTGATGCAGAGCTTCTACGCCAGCAGGAGGAGTTCATAAACAAGAATCGTCAATACTTTGAAAAGCGCCGTCTGGAAAGATCACCGCCCTCGCCCTCAAATGCTGCCGCCAGTGGCAGTGGCAGTACCACAGGCCCCAACAATACCACAACCACAGACCGTCGACGCTCCCGCACTCGCAGTCGTTCCCGTGGACGTAGCTACTCCCCCCTGCCCGCCAACAAGCGCATCGACCGCGAACGTGACCGGGAACGGGAACGCGATCGCGATCGTGAAAGAGACCGCGAGAGGGAGCGTGATCGTGATCGCTATGGCGGCCAGCCACGTGGCCAGGTCGCTAATAATCGTGGCTTCCGCCGCACCGCCAACAGTCGCGAACGTAATGAAAATCGCACCGCAGCCACCTCACCCAAACGTCGACGCAGCGGTTCACCATCCACGGCAAACTCGGCCAATCGGAATCCCTTTTCCGGAGAGCCACGTGGTCGCACCAACGACAATCCCAGCCGAATGATGGTGAGTTCCATTTCCCACTTCCCCATTTCCATTTTCCCCCCAATTTGATTCCTTATTGTCTTCACTTGCAGCCAGCCGATGAGGATGAGGAGACGCGAGCCTATCGCCTGGAAATTGAAAAGCAAAAGCAATTGCGTGAGAAAATAATGCGCGACAAAGAGCTAAAGCGTCGTCGTGCTGCCGAGGAGAAGCAACAAGAGGTGAGTGATTGAGAATCTCGGAATAATTCCAAACGAACTGCAAACCAGATGAATCATTTGATTGAATTTATTGATGAGCGGCTTGCAGTTCCTTTTCCTGGGTTTAGTCCTAAGTTAATTTAAGTTTTGGCGGAGCTAGCAAAGATTGTTTTGGAAACCTGTGTCATCTCACCTTGCAGGAGAAACGTGTGGGTCAGGCCAGTCCATTGGCTGAAGCCAGGGATGAAAATTCTTCGGGCTCGGCTCAGCCAGGCCAAACAAGTGGTGGCGGCGGCAGCGGCAGCGGTGGTGGTGGTGGAGGACAGAAACAGCGGACGGTGATTGCCGGTGACCGCAAGATGATCTCATTGAAGCGGCGAGATGAGAGGCCACAACAGCAGCAGCAGCAGCAGGCGCCGCCACGCAAACAAGTGACCCAGGCGAAAATAGCGCCAGAGGCAAAGCGTAGCATTACCGATCATTTGGGTAATTCCACCAGCAAACAGAGTTCATGGTCGGCCACAATTCATGCCGCCAGCTCGGCTGGTGGAAACTCTGGTGGAACTCCGCCGCCGAAAGTATATCGGGAGCCATTGCGCCTGGCCCCGCTCAGCGATGATGAAGTGGATCTGGACTATGATGACGATGACCTATTGTTGGACGAGGAGGATCGTCTCTTGGCCACACCCTCACCCACACCGTCCACCCTAACCCGCACGGTGGTGGCCAAGCGATCCAAGTCGCCGGATTTTGACAGCCAAACGGTGGTGGTGAAGCGTGTTGGTGGCAGCAGTAGTGCCAGTGGCAGCCATCCGAAGGTCCTGCGCGGTGTGTTTTTGGACTCGACCACCAGTGGAGCTGAATCCTCCGCCTCCTCGGCGGGCAGCCAACAGCGCAAGACCACCGCCAGTGGCCGTGTCCGTGTGGTCCTCAAGCCCACCAGCAATGGCAGTAGCAGCAGTGGCGGTGGTGGGGATAGCAGTCGACAGCGGGATCGTCGCTCCAGAGATCAGCACCAGGAGCAGTTAATCCAGCGCAAATCCTCGGGCAGCGGTGGAATCTTTGATCGACTGGAGAAGCGCCAGCAGAGGCAGAAGGCCCCCGCCCGAATTGTCCTTAAATACGATTAGAATGTGGATTTTTTATCTCCCCCCTCCCACACACACACGCTCTCTCTCTCTCCCCCCACACACCACCTCCCCTGACCCGCTACTTTATAATATTTATAATATTTTTCATCATCTATTTACATACACACACACACACACTTGCATATTTTTATATAGAAAGCTAAGTATATCACACAAAGAAGAGAGAGAGAGAGAGATAGAATAAGAAGCTCTGAATTTTTTTATTTTTTTTTTCAAAAACTTTTCAACTAAAAAATATGAAATTTTTTTTATTTCTTAACCTAAGAAGAAGAAGAAAAACAATCTTTTTTTTTATTGTATTG
Organism: Scaptodrosophila latifasciaeformis; assembly: GCA_037075145.1. Taxonomy (NCBI): domain Eukaryota; kingdom Metazoa; phylum Arthropoda; class Insecta; order Diptera; family Drosophilidae; genus Scaptodrosophila; species Scaptodrosophila latifasciaeformis. The sequence continues at coordinate 9,425,026 of JBAMCM010000428.1, forward strand.
ATTGTTTTTTTTTTTTTTTAGCATCTCTTTCAAAAGTTATAGAAATATATATACACATGATCCTTAGACTATGACCAGAGCATATATATATATACATATATATATATAATTTAAATAACAAAAGCATAAATATAACTAAAAAATAATTAGTTGAGCCTATTAAAAAAAATTAGTAATTAAGCGCAACGAGTAAATTTAGAAATTAATTAATTTTAAGTCTAAAAAAAAAATATTGACAAAAAATGTGCATTTTGCCTCTGCACCGAATTCCTCAATAACATAACAAAAATATATATACCAACTATATATACATATATATAAATCTATATAAATTAATTGTAATTTTATTTTTATTTTTTTTTAAATTAAGATTTATGTTGTGTTGTTTTTTTTTTAGAAACTCGGAAATACTTTTTTATACATTAGCCTAATTTTCAAGTCAAAAAAAAAAAAATTTTTTTTTGAATCTAAAAAAAAAGTGAAATTTTTTTTAAGTAAAAAAAGCTAATTTTTTTTGTAAAAATTAAAAAAAAAAACATTGTAAATTTTTTTTTGTTCTGTGTTTTAAATCAATTTTATTGTGTGAAAAAAGAAAATAGTTTTGTCCTTTCTGTTTGCGTAAAAAAAAAACAAAAAATATTACCTTACAATAAACAAATAAAAAAATATATATACAAATATTTATAAATAAAAAAAAGAAAAAATAAAATTATAAATACAAAATAAAAAAAAAGAAAAAAATACAGAGCAATACCATAATGGCCTAAGAACTATAGCAACTGAAATCTGCGCATTCCAATTGATCATGTCAAATGTGAAAAATGCGCAGAAAATAATCACTATAAATAAAAAATAAATATATTAAAAAAAATATATATGTATATGAATTAATAAATAAACAAGCAATTATTAACTAAAGTGCCGTACCGTAGAAGCCAAAAAGAAAAACAACAACAAAATAGCAAAAGATAAAAATTTAAAACAATTGAAAAAAAAAAAATAAAAATAATTTTTTTCATAGCTCAAAAAAAAAAAAAATCAAGCCATACATATAGACAGTTATTTCAAAAAAAAAAAAAAAAATTTAAATATACTCGTTTTTATTCAAAAAGAGTATACAGATATATACAACATACAAAAAAAATAAATATTTTGTTAAAAAAAATAATTAATTTATTAAAAATTAGAAATAAAAAATATTTAAATATTAAAAAAAAAATATGTAAAACAAAAAATTAAATATATATAAAAAAACAAAAATAATTAAAAAAACAAAATAATTATATATATGAAAAAAAAATAAAATATGTTAAAAAAAAATTAAATATGTCAAAAAAAAATTAAATATATTAAAAAAAAAAACAAATATGTAAAACAAAAAATTAAACATATATAAAAAATAATTAAATAATTATATATTTATAATTACTAAAAAAAAAAGACAAGCTATGAAATTGAAATATAAAAAAAAAATAATAATAATTTTTGGAATTTGTAAATTGAAGTCGAATCAAAAAGTATATATATATACGATATAACTAGAAAATTAAAAAATATATAAATTTAATTTGCTCCTAACAAAAAAAAAACCCCGACACAGTTTGTGACCCCCTTAAAAGAAAATATATATATAATAATCTTTCGATTTAGCTCTGTAAATATATAACAACAAAATATATATACATAAATATATCTATATTAATATAATTAATCTAAGTTAACTATTTAAAAAAAAAAAGAGAAAAAATTGTAAGACCCAAACTTCTCGGTTCCCCCTGCTAGGAATACGTTTAAGATGAAAAAGCCTAATTAATTTAATTTTATCTAAACTAATAAAAATTTCAACAACAACAATAAAGAAGAAATATATTATAGAAATTATATACACACACACACACCTACACATACATACACATCTATATATATATATATAAATATATTTACAAATATAACTTAAAATAATCGAAATAATTCAATGCAGAAAAATTATTCCAGAAAAGTGATTTTTTAGCTTTAAAAAAAAAAAAAAAAAATACAACAAAATTGATAAAAAAAAAGGAAAATCACAACAAACCAGTCTGTGATTATTTTTTATATATATTTTAATATTAATATTTATTACTATTCAAGCTTACTTAAAAAAAAAAAAAAACAATTTTTTTTTTTAATTATTAATTTTTTTTTAAGCGTGTAAAAAAAAATGAACAAATCTAAGAAAAACAATTTAAACTAGACCAAATCAAATCAAATCAAAAAAAAAAAAAATCGGTGAGCACCATTTACACACACACACACACACACACACACACACCTACATAAATGTGATATAACTAGTTAAATGAAAAATTATGTAAAGTAGTTTTTAATAGTTGTTAAAAAAAAATTAATTATTTTTGTTATCACCAAAAACAACAACAACAAAAGTGGAAAAACAAATCCAAAAATTATTTGTGAAAAAAAAACACAACAAATTTTTAGTCAAGTTGCCAAAATTTTTTCAGTTCTTCCCTTTTATTTTTACTTTTCACAAAACTTCAACTCACACAAATATACACACTCACACACACACATATATATATAAATCTAGCCATTTTGATTCTCGAAACTCCTTTGGCTTAAGTAAAAAACAAGAAATTGTCTAAAATCTAAGATGAAGAAGAAGACGAAAAAAAATTTATTGCACGTAATCAATTAATTTTTAAGCGTATTTTTTAGAAATTGTTTTTTTTTTTTATTTTCATTCTGAATTTGTTGTAATTGTGCATTCCCCCCCCCCCCCCCCCCCAAAAAGTTCTCATATCGAAAAAAAATTCAACCTAACCTCAAATTTTGCTTTCCTTCACCTTTTTGAATTTTTTCGAATTTCCTTTTTTCTTTTAACTTAAAGCTATAGCCTAATAGCCAACAATATGTATTATTATAATTACCAACTATCTATTATTATTTTTTTTCACTTTACACTTTAAGCCAACCCACAAAAACAGCTTCTTTAGGTTAATTTTAATTATACTTAAAAAATTAATTTAATTCAAAACAAAAAAACAACAACAATCGAAAAAAACAAATCATGTTCTTTTTCAGCACAAATTCTCTGTACAAAAAGTGAAGAAAAAAGGTACAAAAAAAAAAAAAAGAAATGAGAAAAAAAAATCGAAAAAAAAGAAATGAAACATTTTGAGTGCCATTTAAAAATCAAAAAAAAAAAGGCTGCAAACACAAATCGTGCAGACTCCAACGACCTCAGCCTGCAGCTTTCGATCACACAATCAAATCAAATCGAAGAAGACTTAATAAAACTGATATACATATATATATATATTCATCAAAATATATATATATATATAGATATTTTTTCTACAGCATTCAAAATGATCTATTGAGTTTTTATTTCCGGGAGAGAAGGGGTGGGAACTCGAAAAATAATCTGAAAGAATACCCGAGAAAATAAAGTCAAACCTTGGGTTAGAAGAGATATACAAAAGATCGATAACTCTATAAAGAATGGAGTCATATTTCCATCTAAAATGCTATCACAGATCTGAGAATAACTCCAACAATTTTGAAGGGAAAAGTATACCAGGGAAGACCTAAATAATGTCACACATAAGCTTGACTACAACCCAGACTAAATATACTCTTCAGGGACTTCACTAAGCTGCTCTACTACAAATAGAGTAGGGCAATTATCAAGGTGATAACCAAGTCAGAGGGAAATCGTAGAGTTACCTAGCCATAAGTCTAATAGGATCCATCGAAACTGAATCTATGGCTAAGTCCTTTCTGAGAAGGCTTAACAAATTCGCAAGACTTCTTCTTAGTGAAATCCTCAGAACCTGAGAAACTAAGTCTGTAAATTCTTAAAGAAACTAAACGTAGGCTTAAATAGGTTTGAGTATGACGCTGGCTTATTATCCCAAGATATCTTCTTAGTCTTTAGTCCTCAGAGCCCTGAGAAACTGTCTGGAAATTGTTAAAGAAACTAAAAGTAGGCTTGAGTGGGTTTGAGTTAGACGCTGGCTTATTATCCCAAAACTTAATATTATACCAAGATATCTTCTTAGTCATTAGTCTTCAAGTCCTCAGAGCCCTGAGAAGCTAAGTCTGTAAATTATTAAAGAAACTAAAAGTAGGCTTGAGTGGGTTTGAGTTAGACGCTGGATTATGGAATAAGATTGCTAATATCCAAAGAGCCCCAGGCTGTCTCAAAATAAAACCGGTTTCCTTGAGAGCTATTTCAATAGAGCAGCAGCTGTGATAGCTGTCTCCTGACTGATATACTTGCTTGATTCAAAATCTAAATCTGGCATAGAAAAGCTCTCTCACTTTCTAGTTACTTTTAGACTCCTCTAGCAATGTCTTGAGGAAGTCTCTGGAAGCTGCTTTAAATAACCTTTATAGTCTCGAAATTCTTAAGATTTTCAAAGAAAACTTGTAAATTGATTTGTTAATTGAAGTTGGGAACAAGTTCGGCTTATCTGTCTGGGCTTCTCGAAGTCTTTCAAACTGACTTAAGACTTGCGATAGGTCGATGTATTTGCATTTGGATTTATCCAGAAATGGGCTATATAACCTAATAAAAGTTTAAACGTTTGACAGCTAACTTATCGCCTATCGATAACAAACAAAAGCATATCCCCAATCCGAAGGCTTTTCACTTTGAAAACAAAAAAAAAAAAAACAAACTAGCTATGCAGTCTTCCGATGAGGATGAGAAAACCCGAGCCTATCTCCGGGCAATCGAACAGCAAAAGAAACTCCGTGAGAGTGTAATACGAGAAAAAGAGTTAAGGCGACGTCTGGCAGTCATGAAAAGACAAGAAGAAGTGAGTGATTAAAAAACTGAGTATTTCTTATTGGACTAAAAAAGCCGTTTCAAGAGTTTCTCATTAGTTTTGATGAGATTTTCTGATCAGCGGCTTGGTTAGTCCTAAGTTAGGTTAAGGTTGGCCGAGACAGAAAATTGTGCTTTACAGATGAAACATAAGAATCAAGTCAATTCCAAGGCTTCGGCTCTGGCAAGCCCAAGGTGTGATAGCCGTGAACGCGGCGGAGGACAGAAGCCACACTCGGTATTGGCCGGTGAACGCAATATCAACTTGGTGAGTCCCCGAGATGAGAGACCACTGCGGGAGCAGAAGCCACCACACAACCATCAGGTCAAGGTCAAAAAAACGCCAGAGGCCAAGCGGAACATTGCCGATTATTTGGATATTTCTTCCAGCAAGCAGGCATCTTCAACACCGGAAGTGTATCATGGTGAGGTAGATCGGACCGCTGATCTCGATGAGCTTTTGTTAGAGGACGAGGATATTCTTTGGGCCACACCCTCACCCACACTATCCTCTTCGACAACCTATGCTGAGGTCCAATATTCCAAGTCCCCGGATTTTAAAACGCCTGACACCCGTGGCGGATCCAAGCGCAAATCCCCAAACAGCAACGGAATATGTGACCGCTATGGCAAACGCCACAATTTCCAAGATTGATATATACTTGATGTAAATTCTTTGTATATTTATACAAGACTTATATAATTTTTTTTTACAGCATTCATAAATCTCCTTGGGTTTTTTAAAAGACTTTTCGATCAAATTTCTTTGCTCCTACATTTTTAGAGCCAATGAAAAAGCTTTATTGATCGAAGTCAAAGCTGACCCATGTCTCAAGACAAATTGAAAGACCTAACCCCGCAGATCAAAGTCCAAGTAGATCTTCCAGGCCTCCCCAAAGCTTGGTCACTTTCCAGAGTAATGAAAAAAGTCAGGCCCCATAGTGATATGCAAACCAGAAAGAGAACATCGACAGGCACATTAATGGGTCCTTCCTTCGAGTCAGGCTAAGCCAGAGGCCTCTTGTCAAGTCCTCAACTCTCTTGGATTAATCTGTAAAACATTAGAGGTTCTAATATTAAGTAAGAGCGATTGAGTCATTGGATAATTAAGAGCTTTAACGGGTACAATAAGAATAAGAGAAACTAGAAATCACAGAACCTTGGGAGTGTCATTGCCATTCTTGAGTTAGCCCAAGATATATTAATATATTGACAACTTAAGTGGGACAGATTGGCCCTATATGAAGACTAATAACTCTATAAAATAGTATTATAACATACGTTTGTTCCTATAGGATCTATGACATATAGGTACTTCCACATTTTCATTTAAAATTATTGAGCATATTAAAACCAATTCAAAGGTCAATTTTGATTTCGATATTTATCCACTTAGTCCCATGAGACCTATGATGTATAATATAGTATATCCATGTTCATTAAATGCTTGAATGAAATGTTGATTGCTGCAGTTCGAAACCAAATCTGGTATAACAAAGATTGAATCATAGCAATAGGCTTTACCTTTCCAGTTGCTGACATCTGCTGACATTCGAAGGACTCACAAAGACCTCTGAAGTTGGCTTTGTCATTACCCAACGATCATTACGAACTTTCAAGGAAAACTTGTAAATCTTTTCATTATCTTTTCAAACTTGTTCATAACTCTCTCGATATAGATTTTTATGTTCTGTGCTTTAACGAAATGAATGTTCTTAATTGTTTTCGATTGTTTAATTTATGTGGGAAAAAAGTTTTCCCTTTATGGCATAGATTGATTTCGTCTTTTATTCGCTTCCATGTCAAAGGGGGGGTAGGGGTAATTTTCACTTTTAGTTTCATTTTCTTGTCGTACACGCAATGTCGAGGCAATGTTGATTTGATATACATTTGAATAGGTTTATTTTCGGAAATCGGTGGCCGGCTTCCCACAACCCCAACCCCAACTCCAACTCGCAAAGCCCATCGATATGGCCGCAAACATGTGTAACGAATTCCATGGATTGGCTCGAAACGACGTCAATGGTGACGTCGAACCGGGTTGCCAAAACTGTGGTTAAGTACTCTGGGAGAAGTACATGAAGTTTCCTCTGGTCGGTCACTCCTCTGACTCGCTGACTTGCTGCTCACTCTGCTCGATTCAAATGGCAAATGAAATATGGAACATTTTGCCTTGTGTGAGTCAGAACGAAGGCTCTACTCGTAGTTCTGGCAGGCAGACAGCAGGTCAGGTCTTATTGTGGGTCATAACAACATGGGCTCTGTTGGCCTGGCCGCCCTCGTCGTGTGCCATTTGTACGCGCGGGCGCCTTTCCTTTTCCTCTTCGTATATCGGTGTATGTGTGTGTGTGTGTTTGGGTTGCGCGTGTGGCGCTGCCTGTCATGGACTGCTGCAATAACAGCAACAAGCTAAGAATATTGTTCGCAATTTTCTCTCTTTTGTCTTGAAAATTGATTTACTCTTTTTTTTTTAGCAAATTGAAATTGCTTTGACCTTTTTTTGCCAGGAATCTAGTCCAGTCTTTCTCGGGTCTTGATTAATTCATAGGCTTTTGTCGTAGACTTTTTGTCATCATTTCAAAGGCAATAAGCTCGTCTTTGGGAAAAAGTGTATGACAATGGCAAAAGTTTAATGAGCACAACTTTTATAAATGAAAAGACATTGCCGAGTCTTGGGCGCTCTGCGTGTGTCTCTCCCTCTGCTTGTTTTGTGAGTGTGTTTGTGTGCGCTGCGAGCTCTGCTTCTGGCATTGGTGTCACTGGTGCTGCAGTCAGGGCTCAGTGGCAGACGTGCCAAGCACGTCACGGTTCAACTTAGGAATTATTGAGAATTGTAAAATCCATGAAACCCAAAACTGGCGAAGCCGAGGATGAAGATGACGGCGATGATGGTCATCATGAGGGCGATCCACGTCCTCTGCCCTATCCGTTTGAAAAGGAGCTAATTGAGAAATCCAATAAACATATCAGAATCTGTGATGCCTTTGTGCCCGTTACCAAAGGTATGTGAATAGTTTGGAAAGTCTTTGATCTACTCACCTTTGAATTCTTGGGTAGTCCAACCTTTTACACGCAAATTCTATGCCCAACATGATCAGCTTAAGTCGCTACAACCGCAGCGTTTCTTGCGTTTAACCGAGCTGTCACAACAGGACCGACGCACCAGATTGGGTCTGCCGCTGCTGGAATCCCAGGTTTATGGCTGGCTGCCTCTGCCGATGCCAGGTGCCAAAGGCAAGGCCTCGGCCACGGCGGCTATTCAACTGAATTTTATAAATGCACCCAAATTGCGCTGCCACATGACCATCCATGGCGAGCATCTTATAGCTGAGCGGATCACCGAACGACCGCCATTCAATGGATTGCGCTTCCTTTTCCATTGAAATATTCACTTTTTATTTTTAAAAACACAAATAAATAATAAATTCCAGCAAGGCGCAAAGCGCACAACGCACAAATTCAATTGTTGGCAGAGTGTTGTCAATTGGGTTTAATTTTTTCTTGCGCTTAACTTAGCAGACCTATTTTCGCTGGTCCGGCATCCCTAAAGCCTTTTGCTTTATCTATCTGGCAGCGCCGACGATAGCGATTTTTGAAGTGTATCGATTCCGCTTTTCATTTGTTTGTAGTTCATTTGCTTTTTGTTTAAAAAAATATATATACATTAAAATAAGCACACAGGAATTTTAGTTGAAACTATTTCAGAGTCAGACAATGTGCCTGAGCCCAACCTCTTAAATCTAATTGAACACAAAAGAAATGGTGAGTGCCCGCCGCATTGGAGTCGTCGGCAGCAGCTGTGACTGCGACGTCTGCGACTTTTGACCTGTTCCGGTCAAAAAGTTTTTGTTTTTTAATTGCCCAACTTGTTTTTGGCTTTTGTGATTAATTGCATTATTTATTTATTTTTTTTTTTGATTTTGCTCACAGACTGAGAAACGTACAAATCGCAGCGGCAATGACAGACCACCAGCAGATGGCTTGTTAAATAATGTAAATGCCGCTCAAAGCACTGGAGAATTGAACGAAATGCTAAATCCTGAAACTCTATTGGACATACTTTGGGAAGCTCTGAATAAGCTGTGTAAGCTTCATGTTTATTTTTGATAAAATGGGAAACCTGGTTGACTTATTTTTTGCTTTCTTTACAGGGCTTCAGGTACGCCGTGTCTTTCAGTTTGTTTTGTCGGAAATCGGTGAAAATGGTTATGAGATCTTCGATGCCATTATTCTGTGGTGTGTACGAAATCCCCATTTGGCTATTTGCCTAATAGCCGGCGGCTTGGTATTCCTCTTGCCCTTCCTGATCATCTTTGGCTTTGGTATTGCCACAATGGTCATGACATTTACCGGCATCCTCGTCCTGGAAGGTAATTCAGCTATTTTTAATTATTTTAATTAAATCCTTAAAAATGTTTTCTTCTTTCCCAGGCACCTTGCTCACCATTGTCTCGATTATGTTCTTTGCCTGTCTGGGCGGGCTGGCCTTCATCCTAATGCTATTTGCCATTATTGCTGTGGCCGCCTATTTCGGATTTGCCCAGATCTATGATTTTTATGGCGGCATGGAACTGCACAAAGATGCCTTAGTGAAATATGTACAAAATCTGCGCAAAGCCAGAACACTCAACGTCACCTCATTAACCAGTGATGATCAAAATCAGACATTGGCCACATCGAGTGGTGCCTAAAATGTCAGACACCTCTATCGAACCATCATCGATTAAAAGACTGCGATTGTAAATTTGTAATCAAATCAAATATATACACACATTATATATTATTAGAAATTTAATTTCCTAACGGATCATATTAAGTTTAACCATGTTTTTTTTTTTTTGTACTTACCCACCTGAACTCGAAATGAAATAATGAAAATAAATGCAATGAAATCAAATTTTATTTTAATTGTAAATTCTTAAGAGAAAAACTCTTTCAGAAGAGGGGGAAGCAGTTTTCTATATCTGTCTATAGGGTATGCTCTCTTCGAGAGGGTAAGACTAAGTCAGAAAATCTCGATATCAGGGTTTTTATAAATATCTGAGAAAGTTCTAAAAATATGAATAATCATAATAAATGAATGCGTCATATGAATGGCATTAGTCAGTAAGCGCCGCCGTTATTCACAAGACCAATTTAGGTTGGTATGGCAGCCGAAACCGATTGAAATGGAACACAAGAATCCTAAATATCAAAGTTGATTGAATCAATAAATGTTGGAGAAATTCCTAAAACCGATTTAGATTCGTATAAGAGCAGAATATTATTTTTATGTTGTAACTTCGATAAAATTGCAAATGAGAACATAGCTGTTTAGAGAGATATGTAAGTGCGGAATATGTCCAACTAGATCTCAGAGAATTTTAGAGCTACTTAGATTATTTAACTCCATTTCGCTGCTCCTTGCAATGCTGTCTAATTTCTCAGCTCTGTATTTTCTATGGCTTTAAGATTTTGGTATACTTTTATTTCAGAAATATATGGGTAATGAAAAAATCTTTCGATTGATACCAAGCATGACTAAAATCGGTTCATTAATATAAGAGATCTTGGCAAGAGAAGATTGAGCAGAAAAAAGTGTCGATCGGCCGCAGCCTGCAAGCAATGTAATTACCGATAGATGGCGCCTCGGCTTTCTTACCTCAGAGTTGCCACCTGGTGCGCATGCAAGTGAATTTTTCAACTAGTTTTATCCGGTTATGCCTTAATTTAGTCTGCGAAAATATTAAAGCTCAAAACGGATTGGATTTTTGTTTTTCAACAAAAAGGGAAATGCAAATCCAATGGAAATAATAGGAAACCATTTTTTTCTGTTCATTTTTTTTTTGAGGAGTAGCAAATGAAGTGGAATTAAGTGTTGAAAGCAATGGGGGAAATCTAGGACGCTAGACAAAAGACGTTGAGGGTTTGCTCCACCAATTTAACTGGTGTTGCGGGAAATTCCGAACGTGTTGCTAGTTCGTCTAACGGTGAATTGAATTTGCTGACTGCCAATTGCAAGTGGCGTGTTCTTCTTCTTCCTTTTTCGCTTTTGTTCTTGTTTTTTTTTTTCAAGTTTATTTCATTTTGTCTGAGGATTTCATTCTATTCCGTTGTTAGTTTCCTTGCATTTCAAAAATTTGATTATGCGGATAAAAGAAAAGAAAAAAAAAACCTAGAGCATTTTTAAGAGACGATAAATTTATGAAGCGAAAAAAAAGAAAATCTTGAATGGGTAATTTTTTTTTTTTGTTAAAACTTTTGCTTTTTCTCGGCTATTTGATTTTTACGTGACTAAAGAAAAAAAAGGAAAAATGCATTGTGTGAATTCTTTTTGATGCACTCAACTCGATCAGAGAAAATAAACTTTTAGCTCGACAAATGAGCTGCCACTTGCCACACCTGCTGCACAAATAAAATGAAAATAATCAAATAAAAAATATCAAGCCAAACCGAATATGGCAGATCTATCACAACCCAACCCAACACACACACACACACACACACATACATACATGGACAGATGGACACACGCATAGCAGCCATCAAGGCATCAGGCATCGAGGCATCAAGGCATTGGAAAAGTGCCGGAAAAACCTTCTATTCAATGCACGTTCTTAACGCGATGAATTGCTTTTTCAATTTTTCAATTTATTTTTCATTTTGAAAACTACGCACACGACAACAACAAAAACACGAAAAAAAACTCAGTTAAACTTCATCACCGCCTCCAACAGACCAAAGTGCCGCACAGCAAAGAAAAGTGTAGTTGAGTTTTTATTGATGATGTTGTTGTTCTTGTCAATTTTGTTGTTGCTGTTGTTGTTTTTGTTGTCGCTTTTTATTTTTCATTGCGAATGGCAAGTGGCAGCAAGAGCGAAACAGTGAGACACGCCAGACAGACAGGACACAAGCAGGAGTCCATTTACACAGACGCACACACACACACACACACGCAGACACATGAAATCGTAGCTTCACACTCGAAGCCGAGTTCAAGTGCTGGACAGTGGGGCAAGCATCAATGAAACTGAACTCGAATAAATTTTAGAAATATTTTTAATTTTTTTTTTTGCAATAAAAATTAAATAAAATTAAAAAAAAAATTTGAATTGTGGTTAATAAATTTTTTTAAATATTTATAAAATTAAAAAAAAAACATATATATATACATAAATATTAAAAAAAATATTAATCATAATTCAATAATTTTTTAATATTTCTTTAAAAAAAAATTCTAATATAATATTTTTATACGATATCTTAAAAAATATATTAATTATAATTATATTATATATAATATAATATATTTTAGATAAATAAAGAAAATAATATTTTATATAGAAAATATCGGACTCCTTCGTTAGTGACTAAAAGCTGTCCAAGCCATCAATGAATCGCCTTCACAATTGGTAGAATCTTTCCTTAAAAAGGTCCATCCAGGTTATATATTTTTTGTCATCAGATAAAATCTGATTCTTCCTTTGGTCAGTCCACGACAGATCAGCCCACTTAATGCAGGCTATGGCTTTATTTTCTTCCAAATAAGTCTATTAATTTGGGAAACCTTTAAATTTCTTTGTATATCTGCTTGGATTATATCGGATCTGATACGTGGTGAAATCGTTTGATTATTTCTGATTGGCCTTAAACTTGATCGTATTGTTAAGAAGGTTAGGGAGCCCCGTCTCTTTATAAGCAAGAATTGTTTCCTATTCCTAACTAGGGAAAATTCCGATATTCACATCACTTAATGACTTAACTAACTTAAATAAACTTTATCTTTAATTGGATTTCGCATGGAAATGCTTCTGATTTATATGGATTTGTTATAATTTGTCAGTATTTTTCTTATATTTAAAAATTATTATTTTTAATTAAATTTATTTTTATTATTTTATTTATAATTTTATTCAACTATTTTTCCCCTTTTTATATTGAAACATTTCTTTTATTATTATTATTATATTTTTTGGGAATTACGATTAAATAAAAAAAAAACATTTCGCTTTGCCAAAAAAATAATAATTTTCCTAACAATATTTTTTTTACTATTATTTTTTCTTTTATTATTATTTTTTTCCTTTTACAAAAAAAAAAAAAAAAAAAAAATAAATAAATATTTTTTTACTATTATTTTTTCTCTTATTATTATTTTTTCTCATTTACCAAAAAATAAATAAATAATTTTTCTTAATTATATTTTTTATTTTTTTTTTCTAATTTTTATATTCTAATATTTATTTTTTCTTGCGTTTTCGATTTGTGTCTTTAAATTTGTTTATTTTTTTTATTTTATGTTTTATTTATAATTTATAAAAACATTTTTTTTTTTATTAAAAATATATCAACATTATTCTTATTATTTTTAAAAAAATATTTTAGTCCAAGTATATTTTTTATATTGGAACCGATTTTTTCATTATTAAAAAAAAATATATATTTTTATTATTTATTTTTTTTTAATTTTACCATATTTGAATACTTTTTTTTAAATATTTTTGTTTCAGTATTTTCGGTTATACTTAAAAAAAAATTCATTTTAATATTATTTTTATTTTATTATTATTTATATTTTCTTATTATTTTTTTTTACTTTTTTCCGTTATTTGTTTAAGTGAATCATTTTTTATTTTATTTCCTTTTCTTATCTTTTTATTTTTTATTTATTTTTTTCTTTTCTCTTTTTAAATATTTATTTATATTTTTTTCTTATTATTTTTTATTTAATTAATTTTTTTTTACTTACAATTTTTTTTTGTGAATTTATTAATTAAATTTTTTTGATAAATTTTTCCGTGTTTTATTGAATTGTCCCACTGTCTTGGTTTGTGTATTTTCGGCAATTTCGGTTAAAAACACATTTCCCGTGACTATTTTTTTCCGATTTCCCCTTCATAGACACAAACACACACACACACACACACACACACAGACACTCATGCGTGTATGTGTTGGCAGTTTCTTTGTGCCAGTTTGATTTGTTTTGTGGGGGCTCCAATTTATCCCCCCTCCCCCACCCCCTTCCTCCTCGCAACACATCATTCCTTTTCAATACTTCCTCCAAAAAAAAAAAAACTCACGCACAAAACAAAAAAAAAACAAAAACAAAAAATAATTTTTGCATGAGCCTGAAGGTGTTTCCGGAGTGTGGGGAGGAATGTTATTTTATTTTGGATGGTCTTTCTATTTGCCCCGTTAGCCGGCAGGATTCGGCCTACACTCGGGCTGACTGAAATATAAATCAATGCGCCGCATTATGGGGATTTAGTGGCTGAAAATGGCCAAAGCTTTGATGGGCCCAACAACCGTCGATTTGTCATATGACATAAATTTTGAAAGATACATCGAGGCGGGTTGGGGGTCGGGGTCCGGGGCCGGGGGTCCGGGTGAGTGACAGAACGAACGGTGATGTTGATTTAAGACCGGTTGACTTGTGTTATGTCAAGGTCTATCTAATTAGTTGGCCCAATGGGCAAATAAACGGAATATTGAAAACAAAATTGCAGGTGTCAAAATAATGTCTGGATCTGGCGGGTCATTTGCGGCCCGGACGTGATTGTGAATGGCTGGCGGAATGGCCGGTTTGGCTCTGATACTTCTGCTATTGGCGGAGGGCAGCTATCGCGGGCGTTTGGGGGAGGAGAGGAGGTTGGCGGATTGGCTGGCGGCACCGTTGAAGGATGTGCCACAGCTTCGGGTCCTGTTGCGTCGTGAGCAGATGCAGCGAGATGCTGAGAATGTTTATGTACGCTGGCTGCTGCGGGGCAGTGGCCTGCCCTGTTCGGTGCAGAGCTACGGTGTGGAGGGGGAGCTGGAGTTGGGGAGGCGCGAGAGCTGCGCTCTGGTCATCGACCTGGATGGTCTGAAGGAGCTGGGCGAGCGTGTGGTGCGACGAGCCGGTCTGTTTCTCTTCGTGTTGGCGGAGGAAGAGAATGGCGCCCAATTTGGGGCGCCCGAGCAGGAGAGGGTGGAACAGCTGTGCCGTATCTGGTGGTACACTCGGAAGATCTTCAATGTCTATTTTCTCACGGTGGATGGCATCTGGCACTATGATCCCTTTGCCTGGCGCGACCCACCGATGTATGGGCGCCTGGTGCGCTATGTGGGCGGTGAGCCCTTGCAGCTGCTGCTCTTCCATAATATGAGGGGCTATCCGCTGCGTGTGCAGATCTTCAAGTCGGTGTATGCCAGGCCAGAGTTTGACAAGACCACGGGCCTTCTGAAGAGCGTCACTGGCACCGATGCCTTGGTGGCTGAGCTGCTCAGCCAGAGCCTGAATTTCAGCATGATCTTGCAGGAGCCGGATCGAAATTACTTTGGCGAACGCAATGCCAACGGCAGCTACAATGGAGCCATCGGTTCCATCATAAACGACGGCCTGGACATCTGCTTGACGGGGTTCTTTGTCAAGGATTATATGGTAGATGAGTACATGGACTTTACGGTGGCTGTCTACGATGATGAGCTGTGCATTTATGTGCCCAAGGCACGACGCATACCCCAGTCGATTTTGCCCATCTTTGCCGTCGGCTATGACATTTGGCTGGGCTTCATAGTGAGTGGCTTTGCCTGTGCCGGTATCTGGTGGCTCTTTCGCCTGCTCAATCTTCAGCTGGGCATTGTGCGTTGGCGTGGACGGCACTTGTGGCAGCAGACACTCAGGATTCTGGTGGACACGTGGGTGGTCTGGGTGCGTGTCAGTGTCAGTCGCTGGCCCACTAGCTACTCGGAGCGAATCTTCATAGGGTCGCTCTGCCTGGTCAGTGTGATATTTGGCGCCATCTTTGAGTCCAGTCTGGCCACAGTCTATATACATCCTTTGTACTACAAGGACATTGGCTCTCTCCTGGAACTGGATGAGAGTGGCCTGCGTATTGTCTACAAATACACTTCCATGGCGGATGACTTGTTTTTCAGCGAGACCTCGCGGCTCTTTGCCAATCTGAACAAGAAGTTGACCTGGAATCGCGACCTCCATGCTGATGTGATCAATGAGGTGGCCACCTACGGCGGCAAGGCCGGTGTGACGCGTTACTCCTCGCTGATGCTGGAGTCCAGTCATTATCTGGCCACGCGGCAGGTTTGGGTGGTGCCCGAGTGTCCCAAATACTATACCATTTCCTATGTCCTGCCCAAGGATGTGCCGTGGGAGAATGCTGTGAATGCCCTGTTGCTGCGCTTCCTAAATGCCGGCCTCATCAACAAATGGATCAAGGACATGAAGACCCTGGTGGACATAGCCATGCACGATTCGGATGCCAATGATGGCCACAAATTTCGGGTGCTCACTATCAAGGATCTGCAATTGGCCTTTTATGTGGTTATAGCCGGTAATCTCCTAGCCATGCTCGGCTTTATAGCCGAGCGCTTTTGGTTTCGCCTACAGCGAAGATGGCGTCTCAAAAAGAAAAAAACCAAATTCTGAATTCCTTTGCCACAAATGAGATATGCATGAATTTTGAAGGCTTAAACAAAATTTTTTTATTTGGCAACTGCCTTCTGGCTATTTGCATTTAAATGGCAAGTAAATTTACCAACACACACACACACGCAGACAAAGGGGGAAACCATTTATATTTGACTAGTGTGGTGGGGCATAATTTAGTAGCCTTGCACTGGAATTGTTAACAATAAAAGCCAAAATGCCACAGCGCGGCAATATTCGTGGCCTCAAATCGAATTTCGCCCAAAATGAAATGCATATCAAATTCAAGGTTAAACACATATATATATAAAATACAATACAATTGCAATTTTATTTGCACACACACACACACACACACACACACACACACACACATATATATACATATGAAGAATTAAATTGCCTGCTCGGCTCAACACAAACTCATTTGGCATTGGCAACTCATTTACGCATTCAAATGCGCAATGCAGGACACACACACACACACACAAAGGCAGACATATACATATGTATGTCATCTCACCTTTTCAGCGTTGCCACTGTGGCCATGGCAACAAATTGCATTTTTTTTTAAGAACTTTGATTATGCCAATCTTAGACTAATTAAGATGATTAAGAGATCAGTTTTTTTTTATTTTTTTTTTTTTTTAGAAAATAAGAGACACACACACACTCACATAGAACAGGAAAGTTTCACTCAATCAAAAGGGAAACAATATTCACAGCGGTTATTCACTTTAAGATAATTGAATTACTTAGCCTAAGTTGATTTAATATTTAATTAACAATTTAACTCAGGACAGAAAAAAAGTAAATAAATTTAATAAATTTTGAAAAGAAAAATTTGTTGAAATAAAAATGACAGCGAAAACTGCTGAGTCCAGATCTGCTCAAAGAGAGCGAAGAAGCTCTGGCCTAAGCTGCTGAGTGCTGTTGAGAGCATAATTCCATATCTGCTCAAAGAGAGCGAAGAAGCTTTGGCCTAGGCTGCTGAGTGCTTTTGCGAGCATAAGTCGAGATCTGCTCAAAGAGAGCGAAGAAGCTTTGGCCTAGGCTGCTGAGTGCTTTTGAGAGCATAAGTCGAGATCTGCTTAAAGAGAGCGAAGACAAAAGTTATGCTTTTTCTTTACAGTTCGATTTAAGTGCGTGGTCGGAGTTGGTCGCTTGTGTAGTTCGATTTAATATTAAGAAGTTTTATATATAAATTATAAAATTTTAATCAAATAAAAGGCATATAAAAAAGAAGACTTGGAATTTGGAGTGGCATCATTGCCTTCGCATATTTCCTTCGTTTTTTGCTTGAACGGAATTTTTCGTGTGTGAAGAAACGAGAAGTTGCGCGTCACAAATCGATACCTTTGGATTATCGGCTATTCCTTTTTTATTTGTTTTCTGAGTGAAAGATCTTTGCTTGAGTGGCAAATGCGGAATATATTAGGCTGAGCGCCCTTCTTATCTTTTTAATTTTTTTTTTTTTGAGTGAAATAATTTATGTTATTTAATTTATTTTGTTCCTTTTTTTTGTTGAGTGAAAGATCAATTGTGTTAGTGCTCAAATGAAAGTGCGCCATGGTAACGTTACCTCCTCTATTTTTTGTTGAGTGAAAGAAGATTTGTTATTTCTTTGAGTGAAAATGTTTGAACTCACCACGGTATTAGAGTAAAGCCACCACAGAGGTACCGTTACCTCCTCTATTTTTTGTTGAGTTTTTTTTTTGAGTGAAAGAATATCTTATTTCTTCGAATGGAAATGTTTGAACTCACCACGGTATTAAAGTAAACCCACCTCAGCGGTACCGTTACCTCCTCTTTTTTTGTTGAGTTTTTTTTTGAGTGAAAGAACATTTGTTATTCTTTGAGTGAATGATCTGCTTGAGTGGAAATGTGTGAACTCACCACGGTATTGAAGTAAAACCACCACCAGCGGAAATCTGCCGAGGTGAGTAAAGATAAAGTTGTTCTCTTATTTATTTGAATGTGGATTTGACTTTTGGTTGAACTCGATTAAACAGCGCTGACAGAACAAATCTTAAAATCAACTGTCGACCCGAAAATACCAATGAATTTAAGCCAATATGAATTCGGTCATTTCCATTGCCCATTGCCATTTTCTTTTTGTTTTTTTTTTTTCTTTTGGCTGTACTCTTGCTCTGTGCGAAGCTCTACCAAGCCACACTAAGCAGGCAATATTGCAGCAAACGTGGCCGGCATGCTAATGAGATTGCTCCGAAGGGCTTCAAGGCTGCGTTGACTGAATTGGTTGGCTCAGTCGTTGTGCTGAGTTGGCTTATTCTCTCTCTCTCTCTTTCTTATTTTGGGTCCTTTTTTTTTTTTTTTTTGGTGGGATTTAAATATGCCAGCCACATGGACTGGTCAATGCCATTTTAATGATCTCGTTAATGGCAAATTGAAAATCACGTGCTGCAGCAGCTGTCATCTCTACGGACCAAGCAGACAATCTGTCTGTGTCAAAATTAACTTATCAAACGATTTTCTTCATCTTCTTCTTCTTCATTGTTTTTAGGGGGTGTCAAGTATTTCTTTTTTTTAGGGAAAAGCTCTGTTTGGCTATAAAATGGAAATGACTGAATTTGCTTGTCTCAATTGGTTTGGTGATTTTTTTTTTATTTATTTATATTTTTCTGGATTAAATTTTTTATCTCCGTCTCTCTCTCTTTCTGTCCTGTTCGACCAGACCAAAACAGAGATAGTGAAAAAAATCCCAGAATAAGTAAATAAATGAGGATAATAAACTTTTCATTTATTTATTTATTTTTTATTTTTTGCAAAGTTTATAAATCAAATTTAATCCAATTGAATTGAGTGAGCATTGAAAAATTATTTACACGCGTTGAACGAAAATTAATCTCAATATTATTGAGTCATTCGCCTATAATGACAAATGGCATGCATAGGATTTATTTATTTTCCATAGTTAAATGCGGCAATAAAAATGTTTGATTTCATTTCAAGGTTAAACTAAAAAAAGAGCAAGTCAAATAAATACAAATTAAGCCAGAATGAAAACATAAAAAAAACACTCAATTTCACCGTTAGATTACCGGTCTTCCTTATTTATTTCTCTCAGGGTTTGAGTGAAAATGTGCTAAGTGAATTCACCACGATATTTCTATTAACTCACCACACTACGCTCAGTCGGACTTCAAAAAGTGAGTATTGCTTTTATTCCTTCTCACTCAGGGCTTGAGTGAAAAACCGTTAGGCTGTAAGCAAACTCACCACGATATTTCTATTAACTCACCACAACCACTCCGCTCACTCGGGTTTCAAAAAAGTGAGCTGTACTCTTATTCCTTCTCTCTCAGGGTGAAAACGTGCTAGGGCGTAAGTAAACTCACCACGATATTTCTATTAACTCACCACGACCACACTACGCTCAGCCGGGCAAGTGAGCTTTGCTCTTATTCCTTCTCTCTCAGAGCTTGAGTGAAAACCCGTTAGGATGTAAGCAAACACACCACGATATTTCTAATAACTCACCACACCACACTACGCTCGGCCGGGCTTTCTCTTATGCTTCTTCTTCTGCCTAGCAAATTGACAGATCAAAAAAAAAAAAAAAGATTTAAAAAAAAAATCACTTTGGTATATTCAATGAAAATCAAATCATTTCCCAAAAGTCAAAAACCCATAAGCACTACACTTATTTTCCTAAGTACGCTTGATAAATAGTTAATTCACATAATTATGTGTATTAAATATTAGTGAGCCATGTCAATGTGTATGTGTGTGCCTGTTGTTGTTATTTTTTCTGTTTTTGCTTTTGACATTCCCAAGTTGGCGAGTTCATTAAAATGCAATTATCAAAATTGCATCGTTTGTGGTTGTTGTTGTTGTTGTTGCTCACATTAGACCAATTAGTTGCAAATTGAATTGAGTTTTACCCATTAAAGGTATTTAGCAAATATATTCAAATATTTCAAATATTTTGACAGACTTGTGCCAAAATTAAATAGACTGATGCATTCATTTTTTTTTTGTGTGATAAAAATAAAGGAAAATTAATTATTTCGTTTTTTTTTTCTTCTAAAATAATCAAATTTTATTAAAAAAGTATATTTTCATTTGGGCTTAAATTTGAAATATTCTTTTTATAGAATTAATTTCCTTTTCACGACTGTCGCTTTGTTCCTTTTTAATACTCCTGACAAAAAGCTGACAGCTATGTAACGCCCGCTTCTGCTCAATCGGCTGTACAACTATCTCTTTCTCTCCCTTTCTTCAAGGAACTCTGCCGACTACAGCTTGCGGTAAAGCTGAAAGCTACGTAACCCAAGTTTTTGACACTCCTCGACTCACTCTTCGAGTCACTCTTTGACTCACTCTTCGAGTCACTCTTCGACTCACTCCTCGACTCACTCTTCGACTCGCTCTTTGACTTACACTCAAACGGTGAATGAGTGAATATCGTCTCTCTGCTTTCCAAGCAGTGCAACACTCTCTTTTTGTGCCAACGAGTGAGCTTAACTTCCTTAACGATCTAACCCGAGCAAAGGCTGGCATTTTGCATTTTGTTTTAAAAAATAACAATTTTATATTTTCTTCATGTTTATTCAATTTTTTCTTTCAATGAAATATTTGAAATATTTTTTTTTTTCAAATTTATTAGTGCACTGACCTATGAATGTTCCAAAGAAAAAATTCCATACATGCACACATAGACACATCCAATTACAGGCTTGGGGTAATTACAATAAAATAAAAAAATTAGACTATCCAAAAATAAAACTTGCCAGAACAGAACAAACCAGACCAGACCACCGGCACAGTGATGCCAATTGGCTACTGCCTTGGAGACAGGCAAGTCGAAGAGTAAGAAGAAGAACAAGAAGAAGAAGAAGCAGAAGGCACATTTGAAATAATTTTAGTTCATAACTTTTGTTTATCTTGGTTTGATGATTGGCTTGCTGTCTTCTTCTTCTTCTTCTTTTACTTGTTGTGCGTTTTCCACAATTTGCTGCTGATACCGTTGTATTTTAGTGTTGCTGTTGTGTTGTTGTTGTTGTTATTTGTGTGCTCATCTTTGGCCTGCTTTGGGCGACTACGTATGCCGCCTGAGCTGCCAGTGCTGCGTCGCCGTTGTCCGCGTCGATATCGAAACAAACACAAAGTTTTTCTCTCTTCTTCTTCTTCTTCTTCGTTTTCGTCGTTCGTCGCATTTCGTTTTTGAAAATTGAATTTTTCAAATTCCTTAAATATTCCAATTCGGTTTCGTGTCAAACGTCATCGTTTTCCATTTGCCGGCAAAGTAAGTCTTCTTCTTCTTCTTCTTCTTCTTCTTGTTTTTGTTGTTGTTGTTTTAAAAGCTTTTTATTTTTTGTTCCTAATTATATTTATTTCCCTGGCCACGCTTCTTCTAAATTATTTATAAAGAAAAACAAAACAAAAACAAAAAAAAAAAGAAATTTTGTTGTTGTTTTTTTCCTCTTCTTCTTCTTCTTCTAATTTATTTATTATTTTTTTATATCTTTTTCACTCACACTACTTGGGGGCAAATATAAATTCCATTTGTATTTTATTATTATTTTTGCTTGTCGTTTTTTCCCTCGTCTTCTTCTTCTTCTCCATCTTGTTGTTGTTGTTGTTGTTGTTTGGCAGAAATTTTTGAGCTAATAATTTGATTAGAAAAGATTTTTAGTTGTTCAAGAGGTTTTGAGCGCGAATCAACTAAAGAGCAAAAAAACAAATTATCAAAAAAAAAAAAAAAAATCAAAAAAAAAAGTTGTCAATTTTTTTTTCCAAAAATTTTGTTTATTTTTTTTTTTAAGTGTGAAAACCTGTGTCAACCCAAACAATTGAAAAAGCCGCCTTTAAATTTTGAATTAATAAAAAAAAAATTTTTTTTTTTTCAAAATTTTTTTTATTTTTTGTTATTTTTGTCTTTCACTCAAATCCATTAAAGTAATAAATTTTGAAATTCCACATTAATTTTTTTTATTTTTTTCTTTTGTTTATTTGAATTACGGGTGAGTATTTCAAAATTTTGTATTCCATTTGGTATATTTTTTTTCTCTCTTCTTCTTCTTCTTCATTGTCATTTTCTATTTTTAAACGGGACACCAGCGGCTGACATACCCCGCTCATACACCCCCCTCCCCCCACTCCTCTCACTCTTTTTGAGTTAAAAAAAAGTTGCTGAAGAAGAAGAAGAACCACAATTGCAATAATACCAATAAAAGTATAAAAAAATATGAATTAAAATGCACACACACACAGACACACATACACACACACATACATAGAATCATTTATTCCCTCAGTTTTTTTTTTATTGCTTTTTCATTTTTTTTTTTTTTTTTGCACCTCGGCCATTTCGGTTATTTAAAAATACATTTTGATTGTTGTGGCCAAAAAAAAAAAAAAAAAAATTAAATGCCTCAAGAATTAAATTTTATTTTGGAACAACAACAATAATAATAATAATGGCAATGGCAACAATAACATTTTAATGTACCAAAATAAATACGCTTGTGTTGTCCGCGTGGCCGAATGGAAATACCCCAAACGATGAGTAATTTTCTTTTTTTACAAAAAAAAAAACGAATTAAAATTAAAATGAAATTTTTTTTAATAAAAAAATATTATAATAAAAAAATATATATTTTAAGACTTTTTTATAAGAAATAAAATTGATTAATTTTAATTTTTTTAACCTAGAAATTTTTTGAAACATTAAAATAATTTTTTTATTTGAGATTTTTAAGACACTATTTTTTTTTATATATTCTTATTTTTAATTTAATTTAATTTTTTTCAAATATTATTTTTTTTCATGTATATTTTTATTTTTAGTTTAATTTAATCTTTATTTAATTTATAAGATAAATTTTTTTATTCATATTTTTATTTAACGTAATTTGAACTTTTCAGATTTTTTTTTATATATTTTTTTTCATCAAATTAATTTTATAAATATTATTTATAATATTTTTTAATTTATATTTATCTTTTTTATTTCGCAAAAATCTGATTTTTTTTTATATTTTTTTTTTTTTTAATTCCCAAAAATCTGCATTTTCTTTTCTTAATTTTTTGATTTAATGAATTTTGTGGGATCTATTTTTTTTTATTTATTTTTTTTTTTTGGCCCACCTTGTTTATTTTCTCTATTTCAAAAATCCAAAGACATGTTTGGACTTGTCTTTTTGATTTGGTTTTTCTTTTGAGATTCGAAAATGATTTGATTCATTTAATTCGCATTTATGGAATTTGTTTGACATTTTCTTAAAAGATCTCATAATATTTTGGCCCGCCCCCAAGTTGATGGCTCGGTGAGCATTCGAGTGACAGTCGAATTGGCAGGAGCCCGACAACCCAGACAGGAGGAGAGAGGAGGGGGAGGGGGAGGAGGATGGGCTCAGCCATCAAATGACAATGGGCCTGGCACTTTCGAACACTCAGTCGAGCTGTCAGAAACTTTTGACAAGTTGCTAATTTTACAGAATCCGTTTGTCTAATTCGAAATCAAATCAACCCGCCAGCTACCCCTGACCCTGCCCCCCTCCACCCCCTTTCCAAGTCGGACCTCCTCTCAAATCAGGCAACTTGGCACAAAGCATTTCATTCATTTAATTGCCTTCGGTTGGGCCCATCAAAAATATGAAAACAATAAACAATTGAGAAAACTTCAAGTTTTCCACACACACACACACACACATACACATACACACACACCTGTCGCCTCTTTTGGCAATTGGCCAGATCAGCGCACAATGGCAACGGTTCAGCTCTCTTTGGCCCGAATGACAATAAATAATGGCCATCTGTCAACACGAAATCCAACCAGAAACTAGACTGGGTTTTACCCCCCCTCCCATTTTCCCCTTCGGAACCACCTCCCCCCCTCCCCATCGGGCCAATTTGGTAGGCAAGAAATAAGAAAACAAATGAAAAGCTTTTTATACTCTTTGAAAAATAATACCAAACATTTTGGCATCTTTAAGTTTTGAAATTTTTCAAATAGTTTTGGAATGTTTTTGAAATTCGAAAATGAATTTTTTTTTTTCAAAAATAATTTTTGTGGTCTTCTGTTTAATTCAAAAAAAAACTAAAATTGACAAAAAAAAATATAAAGAAAATATTAAAAATTTCTGGATGCTCTTTAAAATCAAATCGAGGCCTGAAATTAGAAATTTTAAAATTTGAATTGTTTAAATTGAAAATTTAATTAGAATTGAATTTATCGAAAAATTTTTTAATAATAAAATAATTTTGGGGAATCTCAGTGTCAAAAATTATATTTAAAAATTTAAAAAATTTTTTAAGACAAGCTAATTTTTTTCATTAATAATATTTATTTTTGTTTTCAAAAATTTTAAAATTTTTGAAATTTTTTTTAACATAAATTTAATTTTTTCCATTAAAAATATATATATATATTTTTAATATTAAATTTTTTTTATAGGTTTTTTTTTTTTAATTTTAATTTTTTTCATTAAAAATATTTTTTTTTTTTTAAATTTTTCTATTTTGTTTTAAGATTTCTTTTTTAAGCCAAACTTAATTTTTTTTCATAAAAAAATTTTATTATGATCTTGTTTTTTAATTTTAGAATTTTTCTAAAGATTTTTTTAGCCAACCTTAAAGTTTTACATAATTTTTTTTTTTTTTTAAATTTTAACGATTTTTTTTTTTAAGCCAACCATAATTTTTTTCATAAAAAAAATTTTATTTTATTTTGTTTTTTGTTATTAATTTAGTAATTTTAATTAGGCAATCTCTTTTTATCCTCTTTTTACTAACTTAAAGAGTATACACTCGTCCAGTTAAAAAAGATAAATCTAGTTCATCTGCTTTTGTGGTTCAAACGGAATTCGTGTGGCAAATTTCTTTTGTAAAATTCGGAGAAAATTTGTTTGACTTTTTTTGTTGTTTTTATTTTAATTTGAATCCAGTGTGGTGAGGGTGTATTGGGGAGGAGTTTACTTTTCAGTAAGAAAAACTATTAAAAAAGAGCATACAAAATTCCTGAAATAAATAGCAAATAACTTAAAAGCACTTAAAACATTTCGACTTCATTAAAAAAAGATAAAATAAAAAGAAAAAGAGATTTGCTTCATTAAAAAAAATCACTCAGCACATAAAACACGCACACAGTCTGGGTTACCATTTGCGAGCGAACGAATAAAAAACGAAAAGAGGAAAAGGTGTAAAAAAAAACAAATTGCAGAAAATGTGCAGTTAGAATTTTTTTTTTTTTGGAAATCAACAAGAGCGCAACGCTCAACAAGTGATCAGCCTGCCATCTCTCTCTCTCTC
This sequence comes from Scaptodrosophila latifasciaeformis, assembly GCA_037075145.1. Taxonomy (NCBI): domain Eukaryota; kingdom Metazoa; phylum Arthropoda; class Insecta; order Diptera; family Drosophilidae; genus Scaptodrosophila; species Scaptodrosophila latifasciaeformis. The sequence continues at coordinate 9,450,543 of JBAMCM010000428.1, forward strand.
TCTGTCTCGCGCGCGCAGGGAGTAAGTCGACATGTTCTTCCTGAACGAAAAGAGAGCGAGTGAGCGTGGGTGTGCAAGCAGTAGAGCAAATCGATTGAGCGTAAAATTCCAGAGAGTGAGAGCAAACAGTTTGAGAGCGATTGAGTGAACATAGGCCAAAGCCAAAAATACCAATAAAATGATGTACAAAAACAACAACAACAACAACGACAAATAAATAAATACTACCAGGCAACAACAACAACAACATCAATAACAAGACCAGACAAGTGAAGAAAATGGAAAGTAAAAGAACAAGAAAAAAAGAACAAAAAAAAATCAGATAATAAAATGCTGCGGCGGTACCAAAATGCCAAAACAGCCAAAAACATTTACCGGACAGCCGTCAACGCCAACAGACGCAAAAACAAAGCGCAATACACACACCGTCAAACACCAACAACAACAACAACAACAGCAAAAACATTAACAAAATAAATAATAAAAAAAATCTACGATTTATGTTTCAAAATTTCTGCATAAATTGCAATATTTTTTTCGTCTTATGTGAAAATTTAATTAAAATATAAAAAGTAGAAGAAGAAGAAGAAGCCGCAGCAAAACTTTTATTCGCTCGTTTATCCTAAATTTCATAACTCTTCTCAGTGCTTCGTATGTGTGTGCGTGTGTGTGTGTTGGCGCTCGCGCTCGTGTGCGTGTGTGTGTGTGTGTGTGTGATCCAACAATGAATGAATTGTAGAGTTTTTGCGACTCGTGACGTGAGAGAAAATAATTTCTGTGCCAAGCTCGTGACACGCGATTTTAATATTATTATTATAATTGTTGTTGTTGTTTTTTGTTTTTGTTGTTTTTGTTGTTTTTGTTCTCCGTTTTAAATATGACGATAAATATTTTTTTGAAATTTTTGTTATTGTTTTCATTTGGCTCCACTTTTTTTGTTTGCCAACACATGTCCGCCCCGCGTTTTCCATTGTGAAAAAAATAAAATAAATTTCGAAACGAAATAAAAAAAAACAAAGAAAAATATTTAGTTCAAAACTTGTTTTCATTTTTTTTTTTTGTGAAAAAAAAATTCAATTTGAAATGCCAAAATGCCTGAATTATTAAGCATCATGGAATCCCCAGAGGAAATGATTGACTTGCGTAAGTTTTTTTTTTTGTTTTTTAATTGATTTCAAGAAATTAATTAATTAATTGAAAATTGATGAGGTCCCCAGGGTATTGGATTATTACTATTTGAATACCCCTACTATTTCAGTTAAATGAGTCAAATAAATCATTGCCTGGCCCCAACACTCAAAATTTTTAAATAAAAGATTTGAGTATCTTTGAGATATTTCCACAAATTTCATAATTTGCAAAATTAAAATTATTTTTAATTTTTCCTAAATTATGTAAAATTTACATAATTAAAAAAATTAAAATTATTTTGTTATTTAAAAAACATTTTAAATTTTTTTCTTATATTTTCCAAATTGAAATTAATTTTGAAATTGGAAATAAGTTTTGAAAAAATTATGAAAGTTTGAATTTAAGAATTTTGGGTGTCTTGAAACATTTTCAAAATTTAAACAATTTTTTTTCATAATTTTTTTTTTTAGCTTAAAGAAAAATTTGTAATACTTTTAAATATTTAAGTATTTTTTTTCTGCTAAGAAAAAGACTTATCTCCGATCTCTGTAGGCTATACACTATTATAGTCTGGGTATCTCCAGATCCTGGAGATTTGCAAAGAGCAGGAGATATCTCCGATCCCTCAAAGCCATCCACTATTATCGTCAAGGTGTCTCCAGATCCTGGAGATCTGCTGAGCGCAGGAGATATCTCCGATCCCTGAAAGCTATCCCCTATAATGATCTGGGTGTCTCCAGAGCCTCGAGACTATGAGAGTTAGAACAAGTCAACTTGGGGCTTAGACTCCATAAGCTGGCTCTATGTACTATCATTTTTTTTCTTCCCCCTCGCCCTTTCTTCTCCTTCAAAATATTTCTGGATTCTTACCGAATCGATTACAATTTACAGGAAATTTCCAGACTCAAGTTTTCGTTTTCCCTAGCAAGTTAAGTGTTGTCTGATTTCATCCGCTAGATTGCGCGTTTTGTGTAATTCTGAATGAATTACGAATTCTTCGAAAAATTCGAAATGAGATTGTGTGCTTGATGTTTCCTGACTAATCCTCTAGATGGCGCTTACTTAGCTCAAAACAAACCTGCTAGGATTTCCAAATCAGATTGTTTCCTTGGTGTTTTCTGGCTTACCCACTAGATGGCGCTTATGTAACTGTGAACAAACCTTCGATGAATTTTCCAATTCTTATTGGACTATTCGGTACATAAATTTCTCACTTAACCCAAATTGAATTCAAGGATTTCTCGGATATTTTTGCTCCAGTTTTTTTTTTTTGAGGTTATGCAAAATATTTATCTTTAAATCGTCAGATATTAATTATTTAAAATTGTTTATACTTTTGAAATGATTTGAAATCTTCAATTCGCTTAAAAATAGAGAAACGATTTTTTTTTTTAGTTTTCTTTTGGCCAAATTGCCAGAGCACTGCCTGGCGGGCCAAGTCATTTGCACTTAAGGCCACCTAAGGTGTTTGAATTGCTTTAAAAATAGCCAAACATTTCGAATTAAAATAGATCCGAAAGATACAATTTCAGTCAGAATCTATCGACTGGCACGTGGGTGCATTCAAGGGGGATTTGTGTACACCAGACCGAAGTAGAAGAAGAAGAAGAAGAAGAAAAAAATTATAATTTGAAAAATAAACAATTAGTTTAGTGTTAAAGTTTTTGCCTTTTGTTATTTTTATTCAGGTGAAGGGGAGAAATTAAACATATGGCAAAAAGTTTAAACATTTTTCTAATTTTTGTTTTTTTTAGGTGCCCAAAAAAATGCGATTCGAAAAACATAAAAATTGTTTAATATTCCCAACTTTTTATCAAGGTTGTTTTTTGGGCATAAAAACTGAAATTGTGTTGCCATAAAAATTGTTTTGGCTTGGCAAAATTGGAAAATTTTATAATATAATTTTTTTTTGCACGAATTAAAGTTTTTTGAAATTTAAAAATATTTTCGAGACTCGACGAAGCCTTTCGAATAATTAGCATACTCGAACTCAAATCCGTTTTAAAACTCTTTTCAAATAAATTTAATGAATTTGGAAAGCTTTGAATAATTTTTAGAATCGAAAATCTTTTCAAAGAAAATTTTTGAATTTTTTGGTTTATGCATTTTTTGAGGCTCAAAAATTGGAAAACTTTCAGAAATAGATCAATTTTGGAATTTTTTATATAAGTAGTTTTTGAGCCTCGAATGCCCAATTCGAAGCTTTTCGAAATCCTATTACTTCTCAAAATTTTTCAAAATTTTCATTAGATCGATTTTTGGATTTTAGTATTTCCTCAAATTCGAAATTATTAATTTTGGAATTTTTGAATATTTTCGAATATTTTTCGGACTTGAATATTGAATTTAACTTGAGTCTGAAAATATATCTAACTAAATTTTTGTGATTTTAGTATTTTCAGAAATTTTGAATATTTTCGAATATTTTTCGGGATTGAATATAGCATGTAAATTGAGTCCGAAAATATATCTAAATACATTATTGAGATTGTAGTATTTTCTTAAGCTCAAAATTATTAATTTTGGATTTTTTTAATATATTCGAATACTTTTCGGATTTAAATATCGAAACTAAATTGAGTCCGAAAATTTATCTAAATGCATTTTTGAGATTTTTGTATTTCCTGAAACTCGAAATTATGAATTTTGGAATTTTCGAATATTTTTTAATATTTTTCGGACTTCAATATCGAATGTAAATTGAGTCCGAAAATATATATCTAAAGAAATTTTTGGGGATTTTAGAATTTTCTGAAACTCGAAATGAAGAATTTTCGGAATTTTTGAATACTTTCGAACTTGAATATCCAATGTAAATTGAGTCCGAAAATATATCAAAATAAATTCTTTAGAATTTGAGAATTTTTCAAGTCTTGGAACTCTATGATTTTTTTAATTTTTGAATATTTTTCAGACTAAAAAATCTAATCGAAATTTAATCAAAAATTATCCATAAATATAAATTTGAGAATAGTTTGAGTTTCAAAACTTTTCAAATTTTTATCAAACCAATTTTGGAATTTTCAAATTTTTTTGTAATATTTTAGGAATTTTTGATTTTTTTTAGACTTTAAATTCGAAACGAAATCAACTCTGAAACACTCTTTGAATAATTTTTAAAATATATTTTTTTCGGACTTGAAATGGATTCCGAAATTACCTGTAAATAAATTTTGAAATTTTGAATTAAAAAATTTGTTGAGTCTCAAAATTTTTTTAATTTTTATTAAATCAATTTTGAGAATTTTTTTTTATAATTTTCTAAAATTTTTGATTTTTTTTTTTTTTTGAATAAAAATCAACTCCGAAAATCTCTTTGAATTTCATTTTTTTGTTTTATTTTCGAAAATTTTCTTTTGAAATTTAGAAAAAAATTCAATTTTTTAAATGTTTAAAAAGCACTTTTTGCTTCATTTAAATTATTTTTCCTGTTTGAAAATTTTCCGCAACACTGGAAAAAAGAAATATGAAAAGCAGAGAACATTTTTTTGTGTTTTCTTTCATTTCTTTTTTTTTTTTGGTTGTTTTCCTTTGAAAACTCCTGGCAAGCTTTGATTATTTTTATATGAGTGAAAATTGGCTTTTGATGTTTGATTTTAATGGGCTGTTTTGGTTTGCCTGGTTTCGATTTTCTCCACTGAAGCATGCAACTTTTCTTTTCTTTTTTTTTTGTGGGATAACGGAAATTGTTGAATTTTCCGAAAACTGTTCGAATGTAATTCGAAAACGATTTTTGGGGAATTGGAAAAATAATTCTCAGATTGTTTATTGTGTTGTGTGTTTATCCAAGCAGCTGGATGAGCTGTGGAAATCTGTGGAAATTTATACAATGAACTGTCAGGCGATGCTGCCAAATGAAATCGAAAAAAAAAAACGAAGAAAAATCAATGCCGCAAATATTGATCGATTTGATCCATGGATTTTCTCATTTAGCAATCAATCAATGATTGATGATTGCATATACAGACAATCTTAACTCTTAGCTCGATGCAACAAAATCAAATCGAATCAATTTGATGGAAAGCCTTGTCTGGCTTATGTTTTCTCGGGGGATTTCTCTCTTTTTATTTTTTTGCTTTCATAATTTTTGTTTCGATTTGCTCTGGTTTTCTTGCTGATTTGTGACACCGCCCTCTGCACCTGATCAGCACCCCCCCCCCTTTCCATGGCTCAAAACAAACTGAAAGATACATTTGTATCTGGTTATTTTGTATTTGTATTTGTTTTGATCTTTTATGATTGCTTTGTTTGGATATCTCAACGGCAATAATCATTATTTTCTTCTTCTTGTTGTTCTTCTTCTTGTTTTTGTTTTGGTCGAAAAGAATATTTAGCAGAGATAATAATAAATATTGCAAGTCAAAACACAAAAACACAAACAACAAAATTAATAATAATTAAAGTGTTTTTGTTTTTATTATTTTCCTGGAATCAAAGTAAACTCAGAACTATTTTTGGAAGCTCTATGAATGCCTTCAAAGTATTTTCGCATTCTTTTCGATATAATCGGAAATAACTAAGGCCAAGCCAGAAGAAGGAACCATGGAATCTATGGAATCTCCAAAGTCCTTGGCTAGTTTCAAAGAAATATGAGGAGCTTATTTTTTTTTTTTTTTTGGTGAGATTTTTCATTTTGGTTTTGGAGAAACTAAGATTTCCTTAAAAAACTCCCAGTTATTTTTATAGTAAAATACTTGTATTTTTCGATATTTCAGGTTCAAAATTATGTTTTCAAAATTTAAGGAATTTCGATTTGAATAATTTCCTTAATTTTTACATAGATTTTTGAATCTGGTAAACAAATTTTTCTTAAAGAAAAATTAACTGACTTCAATATTCAAATTTCTCCGATTTTTTCTATGAGAAATTTCGAGTTGACTAATTTTTTTTTATATTTATTTTTTAAGCTTGGATTATTATTATGTTAGGCAAAATTTTAGAATTAATATATAATATTCTTGTTAGTTTCTATCTGAATTTGATCATTTTACTTTTTATTTTTTGTTTTCCCATTTTTCAATTTCATATATTTTGTTTTTAAATTTGTTTATTATTTTTTCAATTTTTATTTATAAATATATTTTTTCTTATTATTAAAAATATTTACATCTTTTTCATATTTTTTTTTTTTAATATTTTAATTTGTTAAGATTTGGTTTTATTCTTTAAATTTATTATGTGGTTTTTATTTTTTATATTTTTATATATTTTTAATTTTTTTTTATATTATATTATATTATTATTTTATTATATATAATTTTTTTTTTTTATTTTAAATATTTTGCAAACTTCTTTTTTTATATAAGTTTATTTATTTGAAAATATTTTAAATATTATATTTTAATATGTATTTTTTTTTTGTAATTTTTTTATTATTTATTTTTTTAATACAAAATATTTTATTATATTTATTAAATTCATTCATTTAAATTTTTTAAATTATATTTTTTGTTTTATTTTTCGTTAGAATTATTAAAATATTTTTTTGGTTTTGTTTTTTTTTTAGGAATCGAATTATAGCAGTGATTTTTTTTTTAGATTTTCATTCATTGTTTTTTTTTTACACAAATTTTGATTATTTTTTTTTTCATTCGAATTATTTAAATATATTTTTTTAATTTTTGTTTTTTTTCAGTAATCGAATTATTGCAGTTATTTTTTTTTAATTATTTAACACAAAATATTTTATTATAATTAGAATTAATTTTTATTTTATTTAAATTTTTTGAATATCTTTTTTAGTAATCGAATTATTGCAGGGATTTTTTTCTTTTTTTTTTTAGATATTTATTCATTAATCTTTTTTGAATACAAAATATTTTATTTTAATTATTAATCATTTTTTTTAATTAAATTTTTTAAATAATTTTTTATTTTATTTTTGTTTATATTCGAATTATTGTAATGATTTTTTTTTAGATTTTTATCCATTATATTTTTTCAATGTAATTTATTCTAATTAATATATATATATTTTTTTCATCTAATCTTTTAATTTATTTAGAATATGTATATTTTTTTAATAATTTCTTTTTATTTTCCCAAGAATTGAATTATTTTTAATTGACTACCTCATCGAGTCGGAAATTTGTGGTAGTATTTTTTTTGTTCTTTTGTTTAATGGTTTAAGTTTCTGTGCCGCCTTTTGATAAACAATAATTTATGACCACTACAAAGTAATGTCAATTGTTTTGGTCATAACATTCGCCCATGTAAAACTCAACACTTGAGGTCAAAAAATTAGATCTGGAAATATTAGAAGCCCAACCAGAATCGATTTCTATTTGCTTTCCATATTTTTATGAGGCATAATTTTTTCATAGTTTTTTTTCTATTTTTTTGGGGCAAATTTACAGTTAACTGGAAAATTTATGGGGTGTGGTTTTTATTGTCTGTTGGGTTTGTTTTGTCTCTCGGAATTCACAAGTGTCTGTTGGAATCATTTTAATGGCTAACATTTGCGCAAAATTTACAACGAAAAAAAAAAAAAAAAAAAAAAAAAAATTATTGAAAAAAAATATGGAAAAATCTAAATGTGTTGGCAGCATTCATTTGTTTAAATCAAATGCAAATTAGTGAACAATTAACAAGCCAAACAATTCATACGGCCCAACAAATTCTGATTGCCCAAAGAAACCAAAAAAAAAAAAAATGAAATGCAAAAAGAAAAATCTGCCAAATTGCAATTAAAAAATAATGAAATTATTATGAACTGGAAAACATTAAAAAAATAAAATTAATTTTTAAATAATGTTTTTTTTTTTGTTTGGGGAAAATTAATATTTTCACAGGAAAATGTGTTGGGCATTAAAAAAATAATTTAAATAAAATAAAAAATAAATAATTAAATTTTTAAAATTAAATTATTGTTATTTTTATTTGTTCCGAATTTTTTTTTTTTTTTTTCCTGGAAAAATTTTGTTGTATTTCTCAAGGATAATGGGGAAAAAATATTACGTATACGCAGACAAACAAATTATATTCTTCTTGTTTTTCGAATGTTGAATTATTTGTATTTTTCGGTTTGGCACATTGACATGGACATTGACAACAATACCAACAACAACAACAACAATAACAAAGACTTGTGGAAAACATTATAAACGACCTTAGCAGTAGTTGTAGATTTTTATTCCATATTGTTGTTGTTGTTGTTGTTGCAAGTTGTTGGTATTTTATTTTTTTTTTTTTTTTAGAGCATGAGTGATGGATGACCACACAATTGTTTTATTCTGCAATGCCAACGGAAATTGTGCGTTAAATTTAGCCATATACGATTTTGTGCTTCTTCTTCTTCTTCATCGTCTTGTTTGCCTCTCATTTGATTTAGTCTATAAATAAAATACAAATTAAATTGCCAAGGTATTATAAAATAGTCAGGTGTAATAAATTTTGCCAGTAGGCCAGCAACAAAAGCTAAAAATCAGGGTCAAAAAAAACAACAAAAATAAATAAAAAAAAAAAAAATAATAATAATAATAAATTTCTCACAATTTTTTACTATTTTTATTTAAGTTAAAATTTAATCAAATTTTTGAAAAGCTCAAAAACCTTGGGGTTTTTTTTTATACGAGAATTTTTCCTAAGCCAACCAACTCACCCCTTGGCCCTTTTTGTTTATTCTTTGGTGGCTTTTGGTACCTTGGCTTGTTGCCAAAAAGCCAGTAAATTAGCTGATTTAGGAATTTTTGGTGTCGTGGTGGACTCGATCAAATAACATGCAACAAGCTTGTCAACAAGAATTACCACAAAGAAAATAAATAAAATAAATAAAACAAATGAAATAAATGAAATAAATGAAATAAATAAAATAAATAAAATAAATAAAATAAATAAAATAAATGAAATAAATAAAATAAATAAAATAAATAAAATAAATAAAATAAATAAAATAAAATAAAATAAATAAAATAAATAAAATAAATAAAATAAATAAAATAAATAAAATAAATAAAATAAATAAAATAAATAAAATAAATAAAATAAATAAAATAAATAAAATAAATAAAATAAATAAAATAAATAAAATAAATAAAATAAATAAAATAAATAAAATAAATAAAATAAATAAAAAAAAGGGAATCCAATAAATAAATTCCACTTTTTTCTATTTTTCCAATTAAACGATGAAATAAATTTTAGAACGTTGTCGATTATCCACTCGCTTGGCGTTTATCTAAAGTCTTCTGCACGATTTGACACACCCCAAAAAAAATAAAAAAAGGCAAAAAAAAGAACTAAAAAAAAAAATAAATAAAACCAAAACAAATCCATTTCAATGATTTATGAATAACACACTACCAAATCGAGGTATTTCCCACACACACACAAACACACATATACACATATACACACACACATAGACACAGCTACACCACTCTAAAGCACTTTGTAAATTTTTACACATTTTTTATGTTTTTGTTTTGTTTTGTTTTTGAGAAGCAGAAAATTTGCCTGCCAAACGAGAAGGCAAATCATTTTTTTTTTCAGCCAAAAACTCGAGGGTTTCTCTACATTTTTTATTTTCCTCTCTTCTCCTCTTTTCTCATTTTTTTTTTTTTTTTTTATTTGACATTTGACATATTTGTAAACATTCGGGGAAAGGTTTGAAGATAACAAAACGAAATTCACACACAAATTTTTTGATTGTCAAAAATAATAAATGTATACAAATTTCCATGTCAAACAACTTTGAGCAAATCCCCAAAACTCTGCAAAACTAGAAATGGAAATATTTTTTAAGTATTTATTTACTTTTTTTTATAAATATTTTGTATCACTTGATAGAACATTTAATTAAAAAAAAAAAAAAAAATAAACAAATTTTAAAAACTCATAAATTATTTCCAAATTTTTTCTTCAAAATTTTTCTTATTCAAAAAAAAAAAAAAAAAAAATTCAGCTAGAATTTTAATTTTTTTATGATTTTAATAATTATTTTTTAAGGAACGCACAGTGATTAAGATTTAATCATTTCATTTAAAAAAAGATTTATTATTTTTTTAATTTTTTTTTTATAATTTATTTTTAATTATTTCATAGTTTAAAAAATATATGTATTTAGTTTAAAGTAAATAATTAATTATTAAAATAAATTTTAATCTCTCAAATTTTTAAGAAATCAAATTTATTAAGTATTAATTTTTTATTTAATTGATTTATTTTTTTAAATTATTATTTTTTTTATAAGCATTTTCTTTTATAATTTTTTTTTCGTATTAATTTAAAAAAATATATAATTTATTATAGGTATATACATTATATATAATTATTAATTATTTAATATTAATTTATTATTTTCAATTATTTTCTTTTTAAAAAAAGCAAATTATTCAGCTTTAATTATTATATTTAATTGATTTATTATTTAGCTTTTTTTATGATTATATAAATTTTTTTTTTAACACTAAAATTTAATTTAGATAAATTTGAGATTATTATTCGTTTATATTTTTTTAATGTAAACTATTTTATATATGTAAAATTCTCAATTTAATTTTTAATTTATTTATATTTTTTTTATTTAATTTTAATATAATTTTATTTAATTTTACATTTCTTAAAGCTAATAATTAATTTATTTCTACTTTATATTTTATTTATTTTTATTTTTAATTTGGTTAAGCCTAGGTTTATTTATTTTTTCCTATTCTTTTTTTTTATGGAATTTCTGATATTTTTAAAATTATTTAAATTAAATTTCTTTTTTAATTTTTTTAATATAATTATTAATTCTTCAAATTTGATTAGGTCTTAGCTTATATTAATCTTATAACCTATAATTATGCAATAGATACTATTTTTATTTATATATTTTTTTAAATTTTTTTATTAATTTTTTTTTCTGTTTTAAAATTTTCTTTGATTTTATTTTTTTTTTTAAATAATTTAAACAAAATTACTTTGACCTATTTTGAATTTATTGAAATCGTCTCAGTTGTGCCTTTCAACTCACAGAAACTCTCAGAGCACACCTCGCTCTTTGAATATTTTATTTAATGGACTTTAATTTTTTTTATCATTTTTTCACCTATTTCATTGCACTTTTTCACATTTTTATACTGCAGCATAAAAAGTTAATGTGTTTGCTTGATTCTTTTGTTTTTGTTTTTATTTTTTCTCACAGATCACAGCGGCACGGGCCGAGCTGCAGAGTCAGCAACGACAACCGCGACAACAGCGACAGCTTGTCAGGGTACAGTCAATGTCATTACCGTTATTAACAACAACAACAACAACAACAATAGTAACAATAATAATCACAACAACAACAACAACAATTTAAACTCAAACAACAACAACAACAACATTGAGATAACAACAGCCGTGATAGGCGAAGCGGGGACGACAAGAAGCGCACCGGCCGAAATCGCTGTCGAGCAGAGTTTCGTATCGATACCGTTACTCGAACGCCGACGTCGCAGCCGCAGTCACAGCCACTGCCGCATCACCCCATTGGCACCGATCATTTGCATACGAAACGGCGCCCATCCCGAGGACTTGTCCCAGCTCTCCACTTCGGCCTCGTGTTTTGTTCGCTTTCGCAAAAGTTTTGCCAAATGTGAGTATGCACTCTGCCCCCCTCCCCACCACTCGTGGATTTGAGTGGGTTTTTTTTACCCCCATTTTCGTGTTATCTTTGCCAATTGACCGGCAAACGTGGCCACCATTTAAAACCCTTTTTGTCAGCAAAGAAGACTTTGTTTATTTGTTTGTCTATCAGCTCCGATTGATTTTAATTGAATTGCAGCGATTTCGCTCAACTTTTATTCATTTTCCTTACAATATATTCCGTTTATTTGTTGTTGTCGAGAAACCCTTACCCGACTCCCTAAGGGTCCAAAATACTTGACTCTCCAAGTCCTTTTGGAATGGTTTGAGAAACTTTTTTAAATCTTTGAAATATTCTACCAAGTTTTGCTTGACAATTTAGCAGTCTCTCCTGACAGGTAAAAGAGTTCCGTATATCCATTTCTCCTTTAGAAAATCTCTTAAATATAACCTGATATTAAAAGGATTACCATTATGTTCCTTTTTTAAAGGCATTATTTTTATGTACCTCCATGAATGAATCTCCTTTTTAAGTGGAAGCTTTGTCTTCCTTTTCTTGAAAACCATTTCAAATTCCTTTTAAATTGTCTTTCGCAATTCTCTTGATCCATCGAAAAGAATTTTACTTCTATAAAATCTTGAATTTTCTCAAGATTTTTCTTGGATTTTATCATAATATTCAAAGCTTATCAGTATAATTGATCAAATCCAATAAACTTTTTTATTAGAAGTCCTGTGAAAATTTCTTTGAGTTATTCTCTTAAATATTTTCAACATTCCCTTTTCATTCCTTCTTCATTCCTTCTGCATCCCTTCTTCATTCCTTCTTCATTCCTTCTGCATCTCTTCTTCATTCCTTCTTCATTCCTTCTTCATTCCTTCTTCATTCCTTCTTCATCCCTTCTTCATTCCTTCTGCATCCATTCTTCATTCCTTTCACACTACTTCTCCATTTCTTTTGAATATTCTCACAGCAAGGCTTATGCTCTTTTCGAAGAAACATTTTCATCTGAAGATGTGAAACACTCAAATTGTAAGTACCCCCCCCTACCCCCAATTTGGTCAGATTGGTTGAGTCATATCAGTCTGTCTGTACTTCGCCTGTTTCCAACACTTTCTCAATAGCCTCACAGTTTCTTGGTACTATCAAATTCCCCTATTATCTAACTGTCTTGCCTACTTAAATCGGTCTTACACTTTTACATTGGTTGACTAATTTGGTACTGGGGAACTCTTATGTGGAAATAGATATATGTACATAGTTTCATTCAAATTTTCGAGATTTGTCAAAACCGGTTGGATCGGATTATTATATATAACCTCAATCATTCTTGGCCATGTCCCCAGCATTTATTGACCGTACTTCATCCAATTTTGGACTAAGAATTCTTCTATAAAAAATCAAATGTGTATTATATTTTTTTTTGCGGATTAGACTACTACAACATATAGCTGTCATACCAACCTAAATCGGTCTTAGAAATATCCTTTTTACAGCAGAAAAAAGTTTTTCGAAAAGAGTCTGCACTCCGAAGAAAAAGTTGGGAATGTTTTCCAACATTTTCTCCATACTTTTATTTGTAATTTATATTCTTTTCGAAGAAAAAATAAGAGTATATTCAACTGGTTCTGATATTTGTAATTGTAATGCACAGAACCACTCCTCGTACACCCAAAAAAGTTACCCCCACATTGGTCAAAATTTAAAAAGAAATTGATTGAGTCCGTCTGTTCGTCTGATTTAACATTCGAATTGCGCATTCCTTCAACTTTTCCATTTTACCATTAACCTTTTGTTTTAGGATTCCTTCAAAATTCTGTCCCTTCATCATTTCTATAAGATTCTTTTGAATATTTTTTTTAAGAATAATTCTTAGTCTCTCCTATGATTTCCTTTCTTTATCCTCTTTGAAAATTCCTTAAACAAAAATTATCAATTAAAAATCCTTTTTTTTTCTTATTTTTATAACATTTTGTTTACACTTTTATTTACTTTGTTATATGATTATATATTTCAATTCTAGAATTATCTTGATGGTCTTTCTCTATTTGATCAACATGTCACTTTTCTCTTAAATTCTTAAGATCTGTCTTAATCGGTATATATATTTTAATATATTCTATTTAATTTTTTTACTTTTGTATTTTGAGAATTCTTGGTTCCACCTTTAGTATTCTTCCAACATTATTTCCATATTCCATTAGTAAAGTTTTGGGGGTTCCTCTGAAATGATTGGAATAGTTCCAATTTAATTCGAAATTCCTCTTAGGATTTTTTTAACATTCTTTTGACTTTTCCAGACTCCAGCCTACTTTTACTATTTCTTCAGCGTCCCCTCGACATTCCCTTCACATTTCTGTAAAACTCTCTTCTCATTTGATTTGAAATTCCTCTAATGATTTTTTTGACATTCCCAAGATTTTGGGCTTCGGATTTTTTTTATTTCGCAAATGATTTGTCTGGCTTTTTTAATATCCCAATTATTTTGTATATATTTTTTAATAATTTAAATATTTTTTCTTTTAGTTTTTGGCAAAATCATGGGCAGCAATAATCCCAGTGAAGCCGATCGCTATGATTATTACGACTGTGAGTAAATTCAATTTGAATATTATTTATTTTTATAAGATTTTCCACCCAAAAAAGAATCCAATGGCACATTTAAGGTTAAAATTTTATCCCGAGCTATTTTTTATTTATTTATATTTTTTTTGTAAAACTTAATTACCAAAAAAAAAAAAAAAAATGAGCTCAAAAGAGCTAGCGCCGCCTGCAGGTATGCTGCAGTTTTATTTTATATTTAATTCTTTTTGGAATTTTATATTTATTTTTGTAATTTTCGCACACAAACGAAATGAAAATTTACGCTGAAATGAACAAAAATTTTATCATAAAATAATTCATTTTCATTTTTGAGGAGCGCTTAATTTGAAGTGCACACACAAACCCCCCACGGGATGGAATAGGGCAAGGGGGGGGTGGAGGGTGGAGGGTGGGGTTGGGTTGGGATATGCAGAAGGTTATTTGAAATGAATATGAGCTTAAGTGAATCCAACGGTAATTCACATCTGTTTGAAGCCTAAAGCCTTTCAAGTATTTTATCATGTGTGAAATTGTGTCCAGTCTCATAATTAACAATTTTTATTTCTCATTTCTCTCTCTTATTCACTTTTAAATGGATTTCATTTCTCGGTTATTTAATGAGTACTTTTCTTCTTTGGTAACTTTTTCTTGGGCAAGAAATTTGAAGAATCTCTTCTGAGAGGCATTTCAAAATTTTGTCTTAGCTTCGGAAAGTTTTTGAGTTTTTTTTGTTTTTTTGTATATCAGAAAAGTTTGAAGGACTCTGAAATTATGGTATTGTTTTTTTCGGAAAATTATCATATGTTTTCTTTGATTTTGAAGATGAAATTCGGAGCTACAATTTTCGTTTTTTTTTTATATTCTTATTTCCAGTCCGCATCTCTTGGTCTTAGTTCTGTAGGGTTCTCAGGGTTGGGACTGTACCTTTGGCTGATCAATAGCTCTGTACTCAGGGCTGGGACCGTACCTTTGGCTGATTTGTAGGTTATGTCAAAAGCTCTGTACTCAGGGTTGGGACTGTACCTTTGGCTGATTTGTAGGTTATATCAATAGTCCCAGGGTTGGGACTGTAGCTTTGGCTATATTCTAGCTTATGTCAACAGCTCTGTACCCAAGGTTGAGACTCTACCTTTGACTGATTTGCCAGCTTATTTCAATTTTTGTTGGTGGATAATAAAACTGGAATAGTCCAGGTTCAAAAATTATAATTCTCATGTTACTCCTAGCTCTTTTCTTCCTCCTCCCCGGTTAAGCTTCTTTTTATATACTTTTGGGTTATTCCCTTTGGCGTATAGAAGACCCGGGAATCCTATTATAGAAGTACAGTCTTTTATTTAGCTTAAGGCTTTGGCTTTCCGAAAGTAGATTGAACCGATTTTCTTTCAAGCGGATTGAGAGGCCCCAGGAGGGTCTCAATGCTGAGACAAATCACTGAGGCCAAAGAAGTAAACAGAAAGTGGGCAAAGTTTCGAGGAAAAGAAATTGTTGGGGAACACTTTTGACTCTTGATAAGCTTTTCAGGTTATTCATATAAAGATTTGTCTGCATTTTTCTTCTTAAATTATTAAAAATCACAGATTTTTCATATAATCAATTTTTTTCAAATTAATTTTTAATTGGAGATTTTTTTTATATGAAAATTTACAGTTGGATTAAACTTTTTGTAATTTTTAAATTTTGAGTTGGGTAAAAACCAGTTTTTATATAATATTTTTTTAGCTTTGAATTTTTTTATACGATTTTTTTTTATTCAAGATTTTTTCTACTTGCCATTTTGATTAAGTATTTTTTTTTTTTTTTTTGCACTTTGGGAACTTCTTCGAATAATTCTTCCATATAATTCTTTATTTAGCTTTGAATATTTTTTTTTTATAGATTTAATTTTTTTATTCAAGAGTTTTTCCACTTGCAATTCTGATGAAGTTTTATTTATTTATTTAATTTTTCTTATTTGTTTTTGTCATTTTTAAGCCTTTCTCTGAGTTTTTGATTTTTTGAGATCTTCCATATAATTCTTTATTTATCTTCTAAGCTTTGAATTTTTTTAGGAATTGGGTTTTTTTTCATTCAAGATTCTTTCTTGCAATTTTGATGAATTCTTAAGTTTTTTTTTTTTTAATTTGTATTTTGAATTTTGTAAATGTTTCTTAGAATTTTTGATTTTTTGAGATTTTCCATATAATTTGTTTATTAAAAAAAATGCTGTCCTTTTTATTTTTGGAAATATTTAAATAAATTTCAGGGTCTTTTTTTATTTTGGAAAATTTTTGTTTATTTAAAAAAAATATTAAATTTTATACAAAATAAAGCTTATTATTATTATTATTATTAAAGGGGAAAAAAGCAAATCTTTTTTATTAGATAAAGAAAAAAATGTCTATAATTTCTAGTGTGACGTTGCGTCAAGCTGAAATGGCATTTTGAAATGAATTCTTTGAAAAATCACGTATACGCCACATGGGTCGCCTTAAGAGGCGTTTTTCGCTACATTAAGCCTTTATTTTTGGCTACGCCGCCACTCGAATTCTTTCTTGTTTACATTTCTTTTCCCCTGTTTCTGCTTACACACAATTTCTTGTGTTTTTTTTTTGCCAATGCTTTTATGCCTTTTATGTGCGGCAATGTTACACGCACTTAAAATTGAGCCAGAGAGCATTGGCAGCATTTCGTGGAGACAAACAGGCAGAAAATCAATAATTTTGGCCTTAGCCAAAACAAAATCAAAGAAGAATGAATAAGAAGAAGAAGAAGCAGATGAAGATGATGATGACAATGAGGAGGAAGAAGAAGAAGCCAACAAGTTTTTGAGCCAAAGACAGACAAGTAATATTTATGTTAGTATCTAAATATCCACACTCATCTGTCAAATATCACGTTTCCTGTTTACACTTTTCTATTTTGACTCTTGACAAAAAAAATGCACACACACACATACACAGATACACGTATATATTTGGGATTGGAATGGATTTGGCAGACAGGCAAGTTAACGTTTTTTTTTTCTGGCTTGTTTGTCAGTCTATCTACTTATCAGTCGCTCTTCCTCTTCCTTGATATTTGTATAAAATATTTTGTATATATATATACATTTTTTTTTTTTTGGTATGTTTAGTGGCCTCTCCACTGTCTGAGAGAAGCTGGGCCCGACTTGCCTGGGCAGCCTTGATTATGCCCACTCGCCTCTCACTCTCTCGCTCTCTCTCGCTTTTTCTGTTTTGGCTTAAGCAAAAAACAAACCACAAGACAACAAAACACATGCCAAACATATGAGCTTAGTCTGGCTTCCCGGCCATATAAGCCAATAGGTGGGCCAATATGCTGATGGCCCGTTAGGCTGTTTAGGCCAAGGGTAAACCTTTTTTTTTTTTTTTTGATTAATTTTTTTTTCTATTTTTTTTTTAACTAAATTAAATATATATATATATTTTTTTTATATATTGTTTAAGTCTTTGGAAGTGCTCAAGTCGTTTAGTGGATTAGGGGGAAAAATGTGTACGAGTGCGATTAAATCGATTGATGAGCTAAAACATCATGTTCAATTTTAAAATAAAAGCAAACAAAATAAATCAAGAAAGAGAGAGAAAGTGTCAAAGACACACACACACAGAGTGAGAGGGAGATGGGGAGGGGGGTATTTGCCTATATGTTTTGGTTTTGCTTCCTTGTTGATTGCTTTGTGTCTTTTGGTCAGGGCACACAGTGCGTATGCGTATTTTAATTTTTTTTTTCTTGTCTTTTCCTGGATATGAGTGTGCGTGTGTATATCCCAGTGTCTATGTGTGTCAGTGTGTGTGTGTGTATTCATTTCTCAACACGTGCGCCTTCTATTTAATTTACCCTCTTCAAATGTCTACTTTGAGGCGCCAGTCAAAGGCACACACACACACACACACACACACGCACACAAATACTTTCGAAATGAAAATAGCAACAACAACAACAACAACAAAAGAAACAATTTTCCTGGTTCAAAGCATGTAGGTTATTTCTATTCTTTTTGTTCCAAATATCCTTTGGCGTGCCTTTTGTCTTGCTTCGTTCTGATTTCCAAGTAATTTCTCATTGTTGCTTTTGTTGTTGTTGTTGTTGTCTATTTTTAAATATTTGCTAGACCCCAAAAATAGGTCTCCCATTTGGTTGCTTTTTAATATGATTTGATTTTTTATTTTTTTTATGTTTACTTGATATTTGTTTGCCTATTTTTCAGCTTTAAATATTTCTTCTTTTTTTGTTTATATATATATTTTTTTATTAAATTTAAAAAAAATTTGTTTGTTTACATTTTTTTGTTATATATTTTTTTTGTGTACATATTTTTTATTAATTTAATTTGATCTTAATTTTTTTTATAATTTTTATATTTTTTTCGTTAATTTTTTTTTTGTTCTTAATTTTTTTTATAATTTTTATATTTTTTTCTTAAATTTTTTTCGTTAATTTTTTTTTTTGTAATAATATTTCTTTATAATCTTTTAAATATTTTTTTTTTATATTTTTGTATCTATTTTTATTTTTTTATCATATAAATTTTGTATATACATATATATATTTTTTTTATTTTTTTTTTATTTTTTTTATTAATTTTTTTGTTATTATTTTTTATAATTTGTTTTTATATATTTTTTTAATTGTTTTTTTTATTATTTTTTTTTGTTTATTTTTCTTTATAATTTTTGAAATTTTTTTTTATAATTTTGTAATGTTATTTTTTTTTTATTTATTTTTACTTTTTTATAATTTAGATTTTTTTTATATATAGTTTCTTATATTTTTTTTATTTTTTTTATAATTTTTTTTTTTTGGTTGCTTACATATTTTTTATATATATTTTTTTTTTAATTGAATTTTAAATTTATAACTATTTTTGGCAATTTCTTTTTTTAGTTTTTGGAAATTTAATTCACCCTGCAAATAAGTCAGTAAAACTGGTCAAATCGATTGAGCCAATTCCGTCTCACTGTCCCACTGGCTGTCCGTCTGACTGTCCTACTCACTGTCCCACTGGGTGACCATCTGTCTGTCCATCAGTCTATTTCTAAGCCTAGCCTAGTCTTTCAGGCTTGAGATACACATAAGAACTGTAGATTTTTATCGGAACCATTACTATATCATATATCTGTCATACGAACCTTAATCGGCTATAGGAATGAGTCCATTATTTTTGGACTGATTTCAATCAAATTTGGTATCTAGGATAAAAGTTTTCAAAGATATAAAATGCCAGTTGAATCGGGTTGCTATATCATAACGAAACCCATTCCCATACCTAAATCTAAGCCTTAAGAAGATCTGTCCAATAGAAAGATGATTTTTGAATTATTTTTGTAGAATTTTTTTCCTTAGCCTTTTTTATTTTTAGTCAATTCAATTTACTCTTTCTCTTTTACAATTTTAATTTCACTTTAATAATTTTATTCTTGCTTCGTCTTTGTTTAGTTTTCTTATTTTGGCTTGGCTATTTTGGAGTCTGTGTGTGCGTGTGTGTGTGTGTGTGTGTGTGTGTGTGTGCTTTTTTAAGCCTTTTTATTTTTAGTATTTCTATTTTGGTTTCTTTTTTGTTTTGTTAGAGGACCCAAAGGACCTCTAAAATCCTGCCCGGAAAAGAGAGAGAGAGAGAGAGAGAGTTAGTTAGCCAGGCAGCCATTTAGCCAGTCACTTAGTGGGTGACAGATTGACTGGGCACAGACTGACAAAAGGAGAGAGCGAAAGAGAGAGAGAGTGAGAGTAAAATTCCTTCTTCCTTCGAAAACAGCTGTGAAATTTTTTCGCTCCTGTTTTTCACTTTTCTTTTAGGGACTCTTTTAATGTGTTTTTTTTTTTTTGTTGATAAATTTTTATAGCCAAGTCGGTTGGGCTTTGCCTGTGCCGAGAGTAATCAGACCTGCCAGCTTGTGGCCGGGCAAACGGTTTTGGGTTTTGGAAAAACCAGGAAAAGCGCCTTTAGATTTTCGAGGCAAGTTGCTAAGCAACAGGTAGGCAAAAGGTTTGCGCAGCGTTTACAATTTGCGCAGGCAAAAAATATTCTGGCCACCCCAGCAGATGGCCCCAGACCCCGGCCAAAAAGTGGAGTGGAGTGGAGCAGCGGGGAGAGGGGGTGATAGGTAAAGTGGGTAGGGGGACAGGGTGGGTGTATGTGGTACTGCAGTTCAGCTGTTTTTGATTTGACTCAGACGAAGGAAATTTACTCTTGCCACAAATTCCCAGGGAATTTTGAAAAATAAGGGAATTTCTCGCATGCGATAAAAGCAAAGAAATTTGCAAGGGACACTAAAACAAAACGAGAGAGAGAGAATGAATGAGAGAGTGAGAAAATGAGAGAGCGGCGAATTTGAAAAAAAAAAGGCAACTGGGCGAATTTATCGGCATCATTTTCGTTGGGGCCCGAAACGAAACGCACAGCGTGTGCCAGCGTCAACCGATGACGATAACACGAGAATAAAAACAAACACAACACACACACAGACACACAGACACATGGACACAGTTAGGCCCTCGCACGAAGAAGGCAGTGAAGCAGAGTAAGAGCAGAGCAGAGCAGAGCAAAGCTGGCGAGCAACGAAACAAAATTCGTGAACAGCGACGCTGGCGTCGTTGGTGGCGTCGTTGGATTCTGAAGTGAACTGCTGAACTGCCGCAATTTGTTTCGAAACGGAAAAAAACAGTTTTCGTTTAGCTTTACCGACGGGCACAACGTGTGTGCTCCTCCGTTCTGTTTGTTTGTTCTGTGTGTGTGTCAGTCGCGATTTTATTTCAAGTTGGCCTCTCCGTGTCTGCGGTCTGTTCGAAGCGCAATTTCATGTTTATTCGCCGATATTATCGAAACCAATCAGAATCATAAAAAGCTCAAATAAAATTGTTTGTTTTGTTTTTTTTTTCGAATTTTTTTTTTTTTTTTTGTTGTGAATTGCTGATTATTTTACAACAACACGAAATAAATGTCAATTATCGAATATTTCAATTCACTTCCTGTTGTTGCTGGAAAATAAATTCTGCACAAGTTTTCATTTTTTGTTTTGTTTTTTTCAAAGTGAACCAAAGACCAAAAGAATCAAATTATTTGGAAAATTCATATCAAAAATTGTTTGGGAAATATTCGACAATTTACTAAATAAAACGATGGCTTAGCCGGGCCAAAGAAATAATTAAACAAAAATAAAAAAAAACTAAATGAATAAAAGAGAAAAGAAAAGGATTTCTTAGATAAAAATTGACTTGAAATAAAAACATTTTTCAAAATTAGAAAAAAACGAATAAATGAAATAATATTGGTTTGGTTGAGCTTTCCCGAATTTGAATAAATATAGAGTTTTTTGAAAACATAAAAAATATTCAAAAATTAAGGACCAAAAAAAGAAATAAAAAAAAAAACAAAAAATAAATAAACTAAAAAAAATAAAGGAATAAAAATAATAAAAAATTAAAGACAAAAAAAAAAAAGAAAATAAAAAAAAATACAAAAATTAAATAAACTAAAAAAAAGGAATAAAAAAAATAAAAATACAATAGAAAAATTTAACATAAAAATTAAATTATCACTTATATAATTTGTAATAAAAATTCAAGTATAAAAAACTTAATTTTCAGCTTAAATCAAAAGTTGATTTTAAAAATTGCAATAAAAAATAAATAATCAAAATAAATAAACATAAAATAAAAATACTTTTTTTTTGCATAAGAGAAAATAAATTGTTAGGGTAAAAAAAAAAGAAAAAATAAAACCAAATTAAACACTTTTTTTTCAAATTATTATTTTTTTTTAAGAAGGCAAAAAGAGTACTGAAATATATATTTTTTTGTCAGAAATTTTCGAAACAAATTAAATTTTTTAATTTTATAGAAAAGTTTATTAATTTAAAAGTAAATCAAAAAATCAATAAAACAGTAAATAAAATAACTAATAAATAAATAACTAAAAATTAAAGTATAAATAAATATAAAAATTTTGAAACATACAAAAAATTTATTAAACAAAAAAAATAAAAAAAATAGCAAATCAATTAAAAACAATTACAATAATTGCAAAAAAAAATCCTAAGAATAAAAAATATGCGTATATAAAAAATAAAGAAAGAAATGGGGGAAAAAATTAATAAATCTGAAAAAAAAAATCAATTAAAAAAATTACAATAATTACAAAAAAAAATCTAAAAATAAAAAAAAAATTGATCAATTTTATATCGAGAATTGTTCTGTTCTGAAAACTCAGAAAAGGGTTTCTTTTTCCTGAGAATTTCTCAAAATTTTTTTTTCAAAACTTCCAAAAACAATCAATTTTTTTTTTGAGTGAAAATGAATGAAAGTAAGAAAATTTACCTATGAGGCAAGAGGAAAAGTGACAGGTGTTTTTTTTTCATTGGCTTTTCCAGGCCGCCGGAATTTTCCTATCCTCGCAAAATTCTCGTCTATTTTTGTTGTTGTTGTTGTTGTTGTTGTCTTTTTTATGGAGTGCGATCTCGGCTAATTTGGAATGGGCCTCAGCTTTTGCCTGGGTCAGTGCAACAATTTTAGTGTTGCTGGTGTGATTTTCCCTTGGGATTTTCCTTTTTGGTTATTCAAGTTGTTTGCCTGTTTTCACGCCCGAACGAAAAGCCAAAAGTGAAAGTGAAACGAAAGAAGAAGAAGAAAACAAAAGAGGAAGAAAAAACAAAGTAAACAGAAATTGTTGTGAATATTTAATTACATTGTGGCCAACACACACACACACACACACACACTCACAAGCACACCTCAAGTGACAAAAGAAAAAAAATGACTTTGGTTTTTCGGCCAAAGAGGAAATGGCGGCGGTTGATGCCTGCTCTGCCTGCCTGTGACTTTGCCCATGTTGTTGTTGTTGTTGTTGGGCCATAATTCTAATTGTCTTTAGGTTTTTGCTTGGGTCGGGCTTAGTTTAAATTTTTAATTGAAAAGAAAAAAAAAACGAATGCCAAATTTCAAGCATTTAATTGCAATTTTAAAACAATACCAAAAAATTACTCATACCACATGTGGACCCAACCAAGCAAAGCTCAACATAATTTGGATTTTTTCTTTTTGGAAATTAATAAATTAAGTATACGCAATGTGTGCCACTCGTTTTCCTTCTTGCCAAAAAAAAAGAAGCAAAATTTAATTGGCTCTGACTCTGTCTCTGACTCAGATTGGAAGTAGATAAGCCAGGAGATATTGGATTTAGCTCAATGCCAATGAGATATTCTCAAGGGCTTCGCTTTTCTTCTCTTCGTTTTTTTTTTGGCATTTGGTCAATTCGATGGGGACAAATTATGGTAACCAATTTTGAGGACTTTTCATTTTGAACCCACTCTTTTTTTTTTTTTTTTGCCCAAAACAACTTGGAAATGATTCAAATCATTTGAAATAAAAATTTTGTGAGATTCTCGCCAATCTTTTTGATGTTTGATGCAAACATTTTCCACAGTTTTCCCAAGAAAAACGCTAAAAGTCAATTGCATTAGACAACTCATGTAATCAATAAACATTTTTTTTCCCCCTCATTTTTATGAGGTGTTTTTGATACAACAACAACAATCACACCCACACACACACACACATGTTTTTCATTCAAAAAAAAAGGGGATTTTTTTTTTTTTCATTTTCTTTCGTTTCATTCATGAATTTCGCCGTGTTTGTATTAATTTTTAGAAACAAATCCAAAATATATATCAAATCCGTAGAAAGAGAGACCTCAAAATTTTATAACATATACAAAAAAAAAAAAAAGAAAGAAAACTGCTTAGAAAACTATCGGCCAAGTCGGTGGCGGTCTTGGCATTAGTCAATAAATTTATGGTCATAAAATAAATATTTTCCCCATCGCCCAAGTTGGCCAATTTCTGTTGGTATTAAAGGTGGCCTGGCCTGGTCTGGTCTGGCCTGGCCAATTCAATTTAAAACAATTTAGTCCCAGTCTGACAATGGATGAAGGGGTGGGGTTTGATAGTGGGGAGTGGTGGGTTCTCATTGATAAATGCCTGCATTGACAGCCTCGAAGCAGCCACAATATTTTCAATAGAAACACCCGATATAATTTCCATGGGAAATGTAAATAGTTTTTTGCAGGAAACCTGAGAAATAAATCAGGAAAATAATAATAATAATAATAATAATAATAATAATAATAATAATAATAATAATAATAATAATAATAATAATAATAATAATAATAATAATAATAATAATAATAATAATAATAATAATAATAATAATAATAATAATAATAATATTTAATTTTGATCTGAAATTTTCGAAATTTTAAATTTGAAAAAAAAAAATTTATTTTAAGACCAAAAAAAAAAAAAAAAATTAAATAAATAACAAAGTAAAAATATACAAATAAGACAAATCATAAATTAATAAATAAAAAATCATTTTTTTGAATGTTTGAAAATATTTAATTTTGGTCTGAAATTTTCTAAATTTAAAAAAAAATAAATATTTTTTAAGACCACAGAAAACGATAAAATAAGAAAATAATAAAGTTAATAAAATAATAAAATAAATAATTCTTTTTTAGAAATGTTTGAAAATATTTAATTTTGTTTTGGGATTTTCTAAATTTAAAATTGATTAATTATAAATATATATATTAATTTAAAGACAAAAAAAAAAAAAAATAAAAAATTTAATGTAATAAAATAAATACAAAAATGAACTTTAAAGTAATTTTTAATTTTTTTTCTGAGATTTTCTGAATTGAAGGTTTATTAATTAAAATATTAATAAAAAAAAAATAATAATAAATAAATAAAATTATTCTTTTTTGGAAATGTTTAAAAATATTTAATTTTATTTTTTGATATTCTTAATCAAAAATACAAATTTAAAGACCACAAGAAATTAAAAAAAATTATAATAATAAAATAAATACAAAAATTAACTTTAAGATGATTTCAAAAATTTAATTTTATTCGGAGATTTTCTAAATTTTTTATGTATTAATAATTTAAAATTAAAAAAAAAAATATACATACGAAGATAATTCCAAAAATATGAAATAAAATAAATAAATAAAAATAGATTAAATAACTACAAAAAAAAAAAATTAGAAAGTTCATTTTAAAATGTTTTAAAACATTCAATTTTTTTCTGAGACTTTCTAAGTTTGAAATTGATAAAAAAAAGTAGTTTTAAGATCACAAAAAAAAATATAAATATATATAAATTAATAATAAAATAAATATAAATTTATAGCTTTAGATCAATGAAAAAAATTAATTAAAATAATCAAATAAATTTATAAATAATTTTTAAATAAATAAAAAATATATTATGAGTTTTCTGATTCCAATAAAATTCTTGAAATTTTCCATAACAAAAAAAAAAAAAAAAATATAATTGAAAAAATTTTAGACTGAAAAAAAATCAAGTTTAGGAATTTTTTTTCCCCACCGGAAAATTCCAGCCTGAATAATTTATTTTATATAAAAAAAAAATAGGTCAAATTAATTTACCACAACAAAAACAAAGCAAAAATAAAAACACAGCCAAAAGACATAAAAATTAAAAAGAAAAAAAAAACTATTTAAGAAAAAAGTCAAAAACAAAATAAGAAGAAGAAGAAGAAGAAAAACACAACAGCAAAATAAAAAAGTAAATAAATAAAATAAAATTGAAACTTGAAAAAGCCTTTCAAATCTTTTGAAATAAAACCAAAAAAATAAGAAAACCTAAAACAACGAAACAACTAACAAAAACAACAACAACAACAGCAACAAAATAAATAAAAAGCCATGTGAATTTGATTGATTTGTGGTTTTGGCCAAAAGGAAAACAAGAAAGAAGAAGAAAAAGAAGAGGAAAAATTATATTTAAAAAGAAAAGAAACAGGAACCCAAAAAAAAAAAGAAACGCACACAGCCAAAAGCTCATTAAACCGATTTGGGTGAGTAAAGCTCCAAAAATTTCTAAAACTAAAAAAAAAAAAAAGGAAAAAAGTACAAAAAAAAAAAAATAAATTATAAATAAATAATTAATGATCTATTTATTTGGTAAATGTTGTGGTTTGCCTATGTGTGTGTGTGTGTGTGTCTGTGTGTGTGCTTGTGCGTGTAATACAAATAATCCCACAATAACAACAACAATAAAAAAATAACATTAATCAAAACCAACAAAAAAAAGGGGAAAGAGCGAGAAAAAAGAAAACAAATAAACAAAAAAATTGAAAACAATAAAAAAAAAAATATATTTAAAAATAGTTTCGAATTATTTATTGCCTCAATTTTTAAGCCACTGTGAAAATCTTGGAAAATTCAAGAAAAACAACAAGAAACCGCTTAAATTGTTTATTACAAATTCAATTTCATTTCCAAATTCTTCCTGACATTTTCAAAACACTCTGAAAACTCTGAGAAATTCTTGGAAAATGTTAAAAAAAAAAACTTGGGGGAAAAACTAGAAAAGTTTTTTTTTTTTAAATTTTCTAACTAAACAAATAGAAAATAATTAAATTAATTAAATACTCACTCTCAATCTTAATTTATTTTGAAATATTAAAAAAATTTAGCCATAAATAAAATAATAAAAAAAAAATAAAAACAAAATAAAAAAAAAATTTCCTTGAAACTAAAAAAAATATATATTTTATATATTAATATCGAAATATTAAAAAATTTGATTAAATTAAAAAATTAAATAATTTAAATTTTTTAATTTTTAAATAATTAATTTAATTTAAATAATTTAAATTGTTTAATTTTTCACTTATTTATTTCTATTATTTTCTTTGAAACAATTTTTCGAATTTCCTGAAAAAAAACTTAATTTTTCTAAAAAAAAAAAAAAAAAACTAGTACAAAGACAGTTTCAAAATTTATCTGAATATATATTTCACTTTATTAATTAAATTCAGGCAATCATTTTAAAATTTACTGAATTCTTTTTGAATATTTTTTTCTTATTTTATTTTCCCAAGTTTGCCAAATTAAATTAAGTAGTTACCTAATTCTTATTGAATATATTTTTTTTTCTATTTTATTTTCCAAAGTTTTTCAATTGTTTTATTTTTTTAACTTAATAAGAAATTATTATATTTTTTTTTTTCAAAATTTTTCAAATTTCCCCAAAAAACAAATAAATTTAAATATAAAAAGAAAACAAGTCCAAAAGACACTTTCGAAAATTATCTCGAAATATTAAATATTAAATCAAAATTTGATTAGAAAATTCAGGGAATTAATTAAAATCTTAAAATATTGAATTGAAAAAAATTATTAAAATTTACTTTATTTTATTTTTTATTATAAAACTCGACCAAAGGACACTTTCGAAATTTTTCTAGATATTCAAAAGTTTTACTTCCGAAAATTAAATAAATTCAGGATATCATTTTAAAATTTAAATGAATTAAATTAATAATTTAATTGAATTAAACAATTTTTTTACAAATATTAAAATGTAGCTTTTTTTAAATTTATTTTTTTATTTTTTATTTAATTAAAAAAAATAAATAAATTCAGGGAATCATTTTAAATTTAAATTAATTAATAAAAATTATTTACTTAAGGATTTAAAAGAATTAAAAAATATTATTAAAATTATTAAAATTTTTATATTCTATATAATTTTTTTTCAAATTTTCTATAAAAAAAAAACTAGTCCAAAAATCACTTTCATTTCTTCCAGAAATATTTCGAAATGTTTTCAATTTTTTTTACTCTTGTAAAATTTGTCGAAATATTTGAAATATTATTGAGATTTAATTTTTTTGTTTTCGAAAGATGCGATTTTGAAATTCTCAAATGTATTCGTATTTGCTCTCATTTTCATTTGAAATTGTCACAATTTGCATGGGAATTTTTTTTTTGTTTTTCTTTTTTTGATTCACTTTTGCTGCTTTCGCTTTGTTGTTTTTGTTGTTGTAAAACATTTAATTCAAATAATATGATTGCATTAAGTTGATTCATTTCTATTTAGTTTTATTTTTTTCATGATTTGTTTGGGTTTTGTTTGGGTTTATTTTTGTGTTGTATTTCTGGCCTGGCCTGGGCGAGTAAAGAAAATAATAAATAAATAAAAAAAAACACTTAAATAATTTACATGTTTTTTTTGGGCTGTTTTGGTTCTTTTCTTTGTTGCTTTTTTGTGGCAAGCTGAAATACTTTGTAATTAATAAAAAAAAAAAAAACAAACAAACACAGACAAACCTGTTCTTCTTCTTCTTGAAAAAGAAAAAAAGTGCGTGATAAAAAATGTAAGCAAAAAAAAGTCGAAAAATCGAGAGCAGCCAAAACAAGTGAAATTTTTGTAAACATTTTTCAAACTGCTCCATTAAGCCAGAGTGTGAGTTAGACAGAGACAGGGAGAGGGGGGAGGGAGGGTGGCGATGACGTAGACGAATTCAAAAGAAGAAAAAACACAAAATTCACAACAAATTGAATTGAATAAATGAATGAATGAATGAATGAATGAATGATGAATAGACAGACAGACGGACAGTCAAACAAAAAGCAACCAGACTGATAAGGCAACTCACAAAAAGTGAGAGTGAGCGAGAGGGCGATAGGGCGGAGAGAGAGAGACCGCCGCTGCCGCCAAAAAAAAAAATTCATCCATTGGCAAAATTTAATATCGTAAGTGATTTTTGGCACAGCCAAAAGCGCATGTTTGCCAAAAACAAAACAAAAATACAATAAAAAGAGACACACAGAGAGAGAGAGAGAGAGAGAGAGAGAGAGAGGGAGAGGGGGAGAGAGTGTTAGTGTGAGACAAAGTGAGCCATAAGAAAAGAATGAAACTAACACAAAAAACTTTGCAATCCACTCGAATTGGAATCGGAATAGGAAAACAGGTGAAACCCAATCAAAAAAAAAAAAAAAAAAAAAAAAAGCCAAGCTGATCAATTTTTCATTTCAAACCTATTTTTGGTCTATTTCGAATAAAAAGAAGGTTGAACTGGCTTTGGGAAATTACTGGCCATATTATCGAGTCGGAAAGGCTAATCCAAGCTTTTCTTTTTCAAATATAAAACAGAAAATTATTTTAGCTAAAATTGTTTTTAATTCTTTTTATTATTTTTTTTTTATTTTTATATTTTTATTTATATTTTTATTATGTTATAAGACTTTATTATTAATATTAAATTTGTAAAAAAAAGGTTTTAATTTTAGTATTTTTTTCAATAATTAAACAAATTCATTTTTATTTAATTTGTAAAAAAATATTAAAATTTATTTTTTAGTTCTGTTAAATGTTGTTTTTAACTTTTTATTATTATTTAATTTGTAGAAAAAACATATTAAGTTTTTTTTCAATTCTTTTTTTTTTTTAATAATTAAAATTATTATTTTTTATTTAATTTGTAGAAAAAAATTTCAATTATAAAAGTTTTTTTTTTTTTTTAATAAAAACAAAATTATTTGAGCTAAAATTGTTTTCAATTTTTTGGATTATTTAATTTGTATTTTTTTATTTTCTTTTTTTAATTTGTAGAAAAAAATTTTTAAGTTTTTTCCATTCTTTTTTTTATTAATTAAATTCCTAATTTTTATTTAATTTTAATAATTGAAATTTTTCATTATTTTTTTTTTCAATTCTTTTATTTTTAATAAATAAGTTTTTTTAAAGTTTTTTTTTAATTAATTAATTAGGATTTTTAATTTTTATTTAATTTAAATTTTTTAAGAACGATTAAACAAATTTATTAATTTGTTTTTCATTAACTTTAATTTATTTTTAATTGAAATTTATAAATAATTTTTTTTTTTATTTTTTTTATAAAAGAAATTTTATTAATTTTTTTTATTTAAAACAGAAAAGAAATGATCATAATTTTTAAGAGTCGCAATTTTCATCCAAAAAAAAAAAAAAATAAAAGCTCTCTTTGATAATTTCAAAAATGTCAAAATTGAAATAACAGTAAAAAGGAAAATATTTACCTGACATTTTCATTTTATTTGTTATTATTTCCCTTCCTTCTTTTTTATTTCGAGTAAATCGAAATGGGTGAAGTGGCTTTTTTTTTTTTTTTGGGGGAGGCGTCAATTTCGAGTCAGAACAGAACAGCAAAGGGGCTGGCATTGCCAAACTATAAGGTTGGCCAAGGGCTTGGGGAGGGGTGGGGGCGGGTTGAGCATAAAATAAATATATATATTTTTTTTTTGCCCCACAAAACAAATGGAAGAAGAAGAAGAAGAAGAAGAAGGGGGGGTGGGGTGGGGAAGGCTAAGTGACTTGCAATTTTTAGCTTGTCTCCTTGTTCAGTTTTTCCTTATCGAAATGAATATGGCGAGGACATTGAAGGAGCTTTGATTATACCAATTATCTGTGAGGAAACAAAGCGAAATTGTATTTAACTTTTGATTTGGCACTCCTCGTTGCACTCGTTGATTACAAATCTGAAACAGCAAAACACCAGCGAGTCCATTCAAGTCGGAGTCGATTTTAGTTTTTCAAAAATTGCAAGTTATTTGCCCCAACAGCTTTGGGTATCCCATTTTCGGTTGGACCACGACTTGGTCGGTTTGTCTCTTGTTGCATTAACAGCTTTTGGTCTTGCCATTGAATCCCTCCCCGTCTCCCTCGAAGCGAAGTGGATTTGCGTCTTCTTTTGAAATATGAATCGTATTTTTTTTCTCATATTGTTTTGCTTCTCTTTCTTCTTCTTGTTCTGATTGCTTGGGGAATGGCAGAAACAACAAAACACTTTGAATCAAATCAATGAAAATGGCGTCACAGAAAATACAAAAACAAAAAACAAAAAACAAAAATTGACACAAAATTGATTTTCGTTTTTGCCTTTGTTCTGATTCATTTTTATTTAATTTATTTTTATTTTTGTTATTTATTTTTTTACACTACAAATTTGGTTTTGGCCTGAGCCTCTACGACTGGCAAGACAGTCTGTCTGATTTTTCTAAATAAAAATTAAATTGGATAAAAAAATGTTCAAAATAAATAAAAAATTTTAAATTGAGAAAATCAGATTTAAAAAAATAATAAAAAATAATAATAACTAAAAAATCTATAAAAACATTATAATAATAAAAATAATGAAGTAATAAATAAAAAATAATAATAAATAAAATTTAATAATATATGTGACCCATTTTTTAAATATTTGAATAATTGGTAAATTTTTATACCCTGTACCTAAAGGGTAAGGGTATATTAGGTTTGTGCAAATGTATGTAACATAGAGAAAGAGATGTCGTAGGCCCTCCAAAGTTACCCACAATATGATCAGGGTGACTAGAGAAATTGATATAGCCATGTCCATCCGTCTGTCTGTCCGGTCGAATGAACAGTCCGATAGATGGCGTGCTTGTAAGCTCGGCCTATTCCGGCTTATTTTTTTTTATTCGAATTTTGAGCCATGGTAAAGTTATTTTAATTTTTTTTTATTATTATTTTTTTTGTAGAAATTCTTAATTTTAAAATTTAAGCACAGCAAACTCGAAGCATTAAATAATTATTTTTTATAAATTCTATTCTTTGTTTTTTTTTACAAAAGTTTTTTTTTTTTTATTTGTGAATTTTTAGTTTGAAACAAAAAAAAAATATTTTTATCAGCTTTTTTTTTCTTTGTAATTCTAAAGATTTTTTCAATATTAAAAATTTTATTTTTATTTGTATATTTATTTTTTATATTTATTTTTATGAACTGTACATTCAAATTTGTGTATGTAGTATTTTTTCGGAGATTCTTAAAGTTTTTTAGAGTTTTTTTTTTTTTGGATTCGCTACGCTTTTTCTGATCTGACAAAAAGCATATGTCTGTCTCTCCCTCTCTCTCTATCTTTTTCTGTTTATTTCTTTCCTTTGGCCTTTACACGGTCTTTGGTCTTTACACGATGTCACTATCGGTTTAGAATATATTTCATTCTTACCTTTCCACTTTTATTATGTTTTTTGAGGCTTATTGGTATTTTAGTGTGTCTTGGTCTCTCTCCGTCTCTCTCTCTCTCGCTCTGTCTCCTTCTTGGTCCTCTGTTGTTTCATAAAAGAAGACAGGTTTGCTTTGAAGTTATACTCTCTGTGTTTGTGTGCGGTTGTGTCCATAATCTCTGTGGATACTTTTTGGTGCTTGCGTTGATTTCGTGCCTCATTTGCCTGCTTTTTTGACTCGACTTGTGTCTGCGTGTGTGTGTGTGTCTAAAGTTGGCAAGCATTTCAGGCTTAAAATAGCATTTGACAACATTAGGTGGCAAAATGTCAAGATACCAGACACACTCGCACTCACGCACAGTCGTATACTTTTCAGGCTTAAATTCACTGAGACATTATTTTTGCTGGCATTTTCGACTTGGGAACATCATCAAAAAGATACAACAAGAACAAAAAAATAGAAATTCTTATTTGTAGTTTTTTTTTTCTGTCGTTGTTGTATATTTTGATATCCTTTTAATGTTCAAGCTTCACTCATTTAGGCAAATAAACGAATGCTAAGGAATTTCTCGATTTGCCCTGAAAAGTAGGCAATAAATTTTTTTGCCTCGTTTTTTTTTCTTCTTTCTTTTTTTTTATTATTATTATGTTGTTGGTTCAGTCACCCGAACTCTTACTTAGTCAGCTGTTTATTTCGGTTACTTACCTTACATTTGACATTCAACAGGCGTCAGCTTTACGCTGCCTTTTGACATTTGTCGGGACTACGGACGGGAGCAGCCTTACGCACATTTTTTTTTTTTCGCTTTTCTGTTTTTCCTTTTTTTTTTTGGCCTTGTCATTCGACACAGAGGCCATTAAAGTTTGCGTGTGTAATTTTAGTTACACATGCGGTGCCACTGTACTTGCTTTTCTCTCCCCCTCTCTCTCTCTCACTCCCCCTCTATCTCTCTCTCTCTCTCTCTTTGACTTTTATATACGTTTTTTTTTGAACATGAAGAAAAACAGATGAATAAATTTTTTATGGAAAAGCATTTAGCCTTAAAATAGAATATAGATTTCAAACTGATTGAGAGAGGGCGGAAAGGGGAAGATTTATTCAACAATTTTAATTATTTTCCACTGTTTGACAAGACTAATCAAATAAAAAGGAAATGAATTGAAACATGGCCAGGACAAAATGGCTAAAACAAGCTGGCAAATGTGAAACTTAAAAGCCAAAATAATCAATCGAAATTGTTGACATGTTTTCCAAATTACCCAAGGCCATTTCCAAGTAAAATAAAAAAAATATAATCAACTTCTTTTTGGCATATTCCAGTATATTTTTGTTTTGTTTAAATATTATCAATTTGATTTATGGTTGGAAATCAAAGAGTTTGTGTATATGAGAAATTTCAAGGCTCTGGCTTTTATCATCTCAGAGATCTGAAAGTTATTGCCAAGCATTCTAATCATTTTGACCAGCTTTCATTTTTGGGGCAATAAACAAACTTTTATTTGCCTGTCTGATTTGATTTTCATTAGTTTTCTTTATTTTCTTTTTGAGTAAAAGAAAAATTCATTCATACATTTCCATTTACATTTGGATGCGCTTTCAGTTTTGCCATTTATTTATTAAGTTTACATTTTTATGCAATTTCCCTTTGCTTCTCTACACTCGATTCTTTTGCTTTTTATTTATTTAGTATTTTTTGTTTTGTTTTTGCCCTCTAGTTTGAATGTTTTGAATTATTAAAAATCGTCAGCTCCAACGAGTTCTACAAATGAAAACACACACACACACATATGAAACTTTCATATTCTGGATCTCTTTTTTTCATATACCCAAAGGCCTGACCTTTTTTTTTTGCATGTTTTTATGCTCTTTTCATAGACAAAAAAATGGAAAATGAATAAGTAATTTAACCTGCCTGAGAGACTTGGAAAAGATTCTAAGAAACTAAAACCAGATTGTTCAGATTTGGTAGCTTTATAGGCTTGAATTTGAACTGGCCTTGGGGCTTACTGGATGAAGTTCTATATTGATTGAATCGGCTCGGCAGTCTATATCAGCTAGAGACCCAAATCGATGCTGGGAAAATCTCCCATATTTTCTCTTCAATCTTTCTGAAATTAAATAATCGAAAGACTTATTTAGAGTCACTCAAACCTGTCAAGTTTCATTGTGATTGGATCGAAAGGGCCCTTTATATCAGCTACGGACCCAAATTGCTACTGGGAATATCTTTCATATTTTCTCTCCAATCTTTCTGAAAGTAAAGAATCGACAGACTTATATAGAGTCACTCAAAACTGCCAAGTGTCATTGTGATTGGTTCGAAAGGGCCCTCTATATCAGCTAGAGACCCAAATCGATGCTGGGAATATCTTCTATATTTTCTCTTCAACCTTTCTGAAATTAGATAATCGAAAGACTTCTATAGAGTCACTCAAACCTGCCAAGTTTCATAGTGATTGGATCGAATGGACTTTCTATATCAGCTAGAGACCTAAATTGCTACTGTAAATATCTCCCATATTTTCTATCCAATCTTATTTAAATTAAATAAACGAAGGACTTCTATAGAGTCACTCAAACCTGCCAAGTTTCACCTTGATTGGAATGGGCCTAATCTGATTGAATTTTGATAAAAAGAGTCTACAATCTTCGTCAGCCTGAAGGGTATTTTGTTTTTGCTCAAGAAACTTTGCTCGCCTTTTTTTTTGGCAGTTCTTTTGTTGTTTTTTGCCTTATATTTTTTTTATGTTGTTGCGTGTTCCTCGCTTTCATTGGTTTATATGTGTTTTATGTCTATCATAAAAATATACGCGCTTTTAACAATAAAATTCCTTAAAAAAAAAACACACCAACAACAACAACAATGAGAACAAGCTAAAGAAACAAGAACGAAATGTAATGCAGTAGAAGAATATATAAGAACATTTTCGGGACAGACATTTCATTTTAAGAACAGAAGCAAAAACATTGATCGATTATTTGGGTGGAGGGTAAGGGGGAGGGTAAAAGAAATAAGAAGAAAATGGAGGCTGCTAAGCATATTTTTTGGCAAGTAGGAAAAATGGCCTAATGATTTTGGTTCAGCTAATCTCAGAGCAAAGGGAGACAGAGAGAGAGAGAGAGAGAGTGAGAGAGAGGGTGGAAGGGAGAGAGAGCTAAGTAAAAAATCTACTTTTACAGTTAAAGCAGATTTCATAGAAAATCCACCAAAATCCCTTTGCCGCATATTTATATATATATATATATATGTGTGTGTGTGTGTGTGTCATCTTTTGGCCAGGATTATAAATAATAAACTTATGAGTAGACAAACGGAAAAACGCTCTGGCCCCAGGCAAAGGATATAAAGAAGAAGAAGAAGAAAAAGAAAAAAAAAAAATACTTAAATGTCTGATCCAAACCCAAATCATGTCTGGAACAATTGCTCAACAAGTGACAAGGGATTTTTTCAAAAAAAATTTTTTTTTGGGAAATTTTTAATTTATTCTTGACAAAATCTTTGAGCCATAATTTGGCCATAATCTATAAGCTATAATTTGAGCAATCTTTTGATATGATTTTAGTTGACAACTTAATTGAAAATTATACGATAACCAAGCAATTTAATTATATAGCCCAAAAAAAAAGAGTGGAGCAAAGTTGACCTTCAAAAATTTTCCCAACTTAATTAAAATCGACAATTTTTGTGTGTGTCCTTTTTCAAGACTAAACATAAATCTTTAATTATCTGATTGAGAGAGTGAAAGTATAAGAAGAAGATGAATGAATACAATGAGACCATTTTTCTTGTTGTTGTTGTTGTTGTTGTTGCTGGCATTGTCAGGCTGACAATTATTTGCGACACTTGAAGCTGCTGACAAACGCTGACAATAACAAGGACAACATGCCAAACTAAAAGATACACACACAAACACACCCAGAGTGAGCCAGAGAGAGAGAGAGAGAGAGAGAGAGAGAGAGAGAGAGAGAGCGATATGGTTGGAATTGAAAATCATGAGAGCTGCAGCTGCCATATTGTGAGGCCAAATCTATCTATCTATCTATCTATCTATTTTTCACCATCATTTTCCTTTGACTGGAAAAAGCAACTGTTGAACTGACAAGCTTTCTGTCAGTCAGTTAGTCTTACGCATGCTTTCCCCTCCCTGCCCTCCCCCTCAGTTGTGTGTTGTGTGTAGTCATAATTTCCCAGTTTTCTCCAGAAACCACTCAACTTGACGACAGTCTGACGCCGCCGCCTTTGGCTCTAACGGTTTTCTCCTACGGGTAATCTCCACTCTCTCTCTCTCTCACTCTGTATGTTTCCATCTCTTTCTAACTATCTCCGACTGTCATTCATTTTTTCGAGGTGCACTTTAAGAGTTGTGGAAAATTTTGCCTCAGACAATGGAAAATACTTTAAACCACCTACGCCTCGTCCTCTCCCCGAATGTGTATGTGTGTGTGTGTGTGTGTCTGACCCTCTTGTCAATTTGTATATAGAACAAATTGTATCTAGTTATTTTTAGAATTGGCTTTATTTGTCGGCCTCAAAAAAAAAAAAAGGAAAAAGCGGAGAAATAAAATAAATAACTCCGGACTAGGAAATGAAATTGCACACGATGGCTCAACCTTTTCAATTTTTAATTTTCACTTGTTTTTTTTGGGTATCTTACACACACCCCCTCCCCACCCCTAACCAAGCACCCCCTTCAGAATTTTGTAAAAAATTTAAAGAGAAACGCATAAAAATTGAGATGCCCCAACGCTTGGCATTTTGGTTATAAAAATTTCAGTTGAAATTCCCTGGACAATCAACACCGAACCCCACCCCCCCCAGCACCCCTCAATACCCCTGCCAACCCCCAACCACCTTGATTCAAGTGCCATTTTCAACCTGGTCCAGGCTGCTTGCTCTATTTTCTTTTATTTTTTTTTTCCATGTTCAATTTTTAGTGCCATTTTCATAAGGAGACGACAAAATTAATTGAATTTCCCAGGGTTCTCCTCTTTTTTTTGGCTGGAAAAATTTCATCAGCTTTAAAGGGTTTTTTCAAATTAAATTTTGCCTTTGCTTCGTCTGCTTTCTTCAATTGATGACTTTAGTTTTACTTTTTGGAAAATCACTGGCAAATCATTTTTAAATTTCTGCTTGGTCATTTCGAAATGAAGAAAATTTTTCAACTCTTTCGAGGCGAGCCAAACTGACTGAGACTCCAGTGAATTATTTATGGGATTTTATCAGGTGACGACAAAAAGCAATTTTCTTAGACAAAATGATTTAAATTTTGTAATTAACGAAATACGTGATGAGCCTACAATGAAAAATGAAAAAAACAACAACAACAACAACAACAACAACAAAGGCAAGAAGATTTTCCGCAAAAGGTGGCAGGCAACAAATGCAGCCAACTCTGAGTAATTTCAATTTCAAGTGCTCAATGTCAGTTCAAATCAAACAAACACACACAAACACACATACACAGACACAGATACAGACACACACACATACAGATACAGCTACAGTTTGAGAGATATGTAAACGCGAGATAGAAGCGAATAAATGTGAAGCGCTGCTTGCATATTAAAATCCTGTCAAAATTGTACAGGCTAAATGTCATTTGATTTGGATTGTAAGCCAAGACCCACCTCACCTCACCTCTCCCACCCACCAGCCCCTTTGCATGCCCCGTTAAGCGGCTCAGTAACCAAAAACCAAAACCAAATTCAGACATTTCAGTTTGCTGTTGTTGGCACACGTCGCATTCGGCTAACATGTTTCTAATGATGGCATTTTGCATATGCCACAAACACACACACACACATACACATACACACTGGGTTTCACGTATGTGTAAATAAATTTTTCGCCATTTTAATGCAACTCAAACAGAAAAAAAAAGAGTGAAATTTCCAGCGACTTGGCAAAAGTGTCAGAACTGAGTAAGCTTTACTTTCTTCGCTAGGTCAGTGGGTGTGGCAGGTGTGGGTGTATGTGTGTGTGTGGCAGTGCTTATGTCTAATTACGTCACTCCGTTTACTACTCAGGCGAGCCTTTCGTTTTACTCAACTCTTTGGGGGTCTCTCTTGTCATATGTGTGTGTGTGTGTGTGTGTGTGTGTGTGTCAGCTGTAATTTCGTGGCAAGTGACACTCGAGCATTGAATCAGAGCTTTGCTAAAAAGGATGAAACATAAAATAGTGGCTGGGCGGGTGTGAAAGACTTGCCAAGCTAAAGAAAATGACATTTTCATTGTTCATACGCCATGTGGGCCGACCTGCCAAGTATCCAGCCAACTGACACACCACCAACAATAACAACAAGAAAAATAGGAAGAAGAAGTAGAAAAATAATAATAATAAAAAACACTTGCTGTTGGTTTTCTTCTTGTTGCATTCAAATTAAAAGTTTCCTCTCATCTTTTTGCCTAGTTGGAAAAAAAGTTTTCAATATTATTATTTATTTATTTATTTATGTGGATTTTGTTTTTTTTTTTGTTGTTGTATATGTGTCGACTACACATATGACAATATCCCTTGAGAGGGAATTTCAGAAAAGCACTCACAACATCAATTCAACTCGCCCAGAGACACGCTGAGCCGCCGCCGAGTTGAGCTCTGAGCCGACTCGATTTGTGGTCTGGCGACTTTCTTCTTCCAACCTTTTCTTCTCAATCCTTGTCTCTCTGGGCATGTGAATTCTTTACCTTAATTAAAAAAGTTTATAACACACACACTCACACACACACACACGCACAGAGTGAGACCAAATGCCTTGTCACCGCTTCACATAATAAAAACAAAAATTGTTTCCAACCTTCCCAAAAAAAAAAGAAAATGCTCTCAAACTGTGAAAATGAAATTCCTTTGGCAGTTTGAAAAATTCATAAAAAAAATTAACCTTTTTGTATTAAAAAAATATTTAAATTTAAATTAAAATATTTTTAATTATTATTTTTTTTTATTCCGTTTAATTTTTTTTTTTTTTGTTTTTTTTTTCATTTATTTTATTGATTTTATTTATTTTATTTATTTTATTTATTTTATTTATTTTATTTATTTTATTTATTTTATTTATTTTATTTATTTTATTTATTTTATTTATTTTATTTATTTTATTTATTTTATTTATTTTATTTATATTATTTATTTTTTTTATTTTAGTTATTTTCTTTATTTCATTTTATTATATTTTTTATGATTTTTTTTTAATAATTTTTACTTTTCTTTTACAAAATATTTTGTTACTTTTCTGCCAACCATGAAATTCGAAAATCTAAAAGTTCCCAACAAATCGTTTTTACTTTTCTCAAAAAAAAAAAAAATTGGGATTAAAAAAAACAGGCGAAACGATAAAAGAAAAAACCCAAAGAATGAGCAGACACATTTTTCAGCCAGTCTGTTTGGGGACTTGCACTTGGTTTTTGACACTATTTGCCTGAGGGAGCTTTTCTCATGTTTTTTTTTTGTTCTGATTTCTTTTTTTCTTTTTTTTTGGGTAGGCAACAGATGTTGTTGGTATTGTTGTACGTGTGTTTTGCTTTTCTTTGTTGTGGATGTTCGGAAAAGTTTTTAAATAAACTTGCATCATCAAATTTTCTAAAAGTTTGCAAATAAAAATCCCGAAAATACACACACACACACAAGCACACACACACAAACACACACTCACACATTTATAAGTATATCAAGTCAAATCAGAAATGAGGGATTATTTTGAAAAAAGTGAAAATGATTTGAAGGGGGTTCAATAAAGTTTTTGTTGTATTAAAACAAAATTTAATTTTACCTTTGATTTTATTGTTTTGACAGTTGAAAATTTGAAAAGAATAGATTGAAAATCCGATTTTTGTCCCAAGGAATTTTTTCGAAATTATTTCGGGTTTTTTCAAGTGATTTTCTATTCTGCATTTTTTTTATTTGAAACGCGAAAATCAATTTAAAAAACTCAAGATATTTGGTAGACTTGTCCCAAGTTGTCCCAGGGTCACCCAATACTTCGAAGACTTCCTAGATTTCTAACCTTCCTTAAATTATCAAGACCCTCCTGGGAGTAGCAAGCATTTTTTATACTATACAAGACGCCTTAAGATTCCCTAGATTTTCAAGATTTTTCAAGACTGCCAAATGCTTTTGGTGACTTGCTCAGATTACCAAATCTTTCAAGACTATCCGAGACTACCAAGATTATCCACGGATGCTAATTATTTCCACGACTTCTAAATGCTTTTGATGACTTTTTCAGATTACAAAAAATTTAAAGACCTCTTCAGATTACCAAGATTTTCACGACTACCCAAGACTTCCACAGATTACGAAGACTCTTAAGACTACTCAAGATTTTCAATTTACTAAGATTAAATAAGTCTTACTCAGATTACCAAGACTTTCAAGACTACACAAGGCATCCTGAGACTATCAAGATTTACCAAGAGCTACCTACATTTTCGAAGACTATCAAGAGATTCAAGACTACCCCAAACATCTTAAGACTACCAAGACTTTTACAAATTTCCACGACTACCAAATGCTTTCGGTGACTTTCTCAGATTACCAAGATTTTCAAGGCTACCCAAGGCTTCCTCAGATTATCAAGACTTTCCAGACTACCCAAGATTTTCAAAATTCCCCTAAGACTAACCAAGACTTACTCAGACTATCAAGACTTTTAAGATTACTCAAGACATCCTCTGACTATCAAGATTTCCTAAGAGACCCCAACATTTTCGAAGACTACCCCAAACAACCTAAGACTGCCAAGACTTCTAAGAATTTCCAGTACTGCCAAATACTTTCGGTGAGTTTATCAGGTTACCAAGACTTTTAAGACCTCTTCAGATTA
This sequence comes from Scaptodrosophila latifasciaeformis, assembly GCA_037075145.1. Lineage (NCBI taxonomy): Eukaryota > Metazoa > Arthropoda > Insecta > Diptera > Drosophilidae > Scaptodrosophila > Scaptodrosophila latifasciaeformis. The sequence continues at coordinate 9,491,450 of JBAMCM010000428.1, forward strand.
CCAAGCCATTCAAGACTACCCCAAACAACCTAAGACTACCCAGACTTCTAAGAATTTCCACGACTGCCAAGTGCTTTCGATGACTTCCCAGATTACCAAGATTTTCAAGATTACCCAAGACTTTCTCAGGCTATCAAGACTTTCAAAATTCCCCAAAACTAATCAAAGCTGACCAAGACCTACCCAGACTACCAAGACTTTCTAGACTTCCTAAGACTATCCAAGGCTCCTCCAGACTTTCACAACCCTCGCCCCATTTTTATTAACTTTTTAAGACCACAAAGACTTTTCAAGGCTTAAAATTTTAGAAAGACTTGCATCGTTTTGCAAGTAATCGAAATATGATTCGATTATATGAGAAATATTCGCAGAATTTCAGCACTTGTCTAAAGTTAATTGGCCATCAAAGTTCTATAACATTTTGAAGCTTTCTGTGAAACCTTAGCAAAGACTTGTAGTTTCTCGAAAAATTGAAATGACTTAGCTTTCAATTTATTATACCAATAAATGCAACAACAACAACAACAGCAGCACAAATAACAATAGAGCCTTGCCACCCTTTCGATAGGAATGACTTGGAATGGCTCTCCAAATTGTGCTCGGGCAATTACGCAGTTGACATTTAAACACTTGAAGCCATTTTATAAAATGCCTCAAGGTCATGGCTTTTGAGTGCTTACATATATATATATATATATATGTGTGTGTGTGTGTGTGTGTGTGTGTGTTTCATTTCATTTACAAATAAATTACTTTGGCATCCACGACCACGACCAAAGGAGAAGAGAAAGTTCTCCTCTCCTCACTCTTTCCTCCCCTTTTGTCCAGCCAGCGAATTTATATTCAATAATTTAATAAATTTTCGGCACTAAACTTTTGTTTCATTTCGCCCCGAATTTCTTTGCATTTCTTTTATATAAAAGTTTCTTTCATAAATATAAAAAAAAAATACGAAAAATACAGAAAATTTTGCGCCATTTTGTGCATTGTCGCCACTCCCCAAGGGGGGGGGAGTCAAAAGCGCCGCCAACATCGCCTTCTCCCTGGGGACTTTCCCCAACGAAAGGGCGAATTTGGGCAAAGAAAGTTGCTTTTTTCTCTTTCTTCTTCTTCTTCTTCTTTTTGCTCAGTTGCCGAAAAAGCTATAAATAAAACAGAGAAGAGAATGATATAAAATTTGTGTAGCATATTCAGCTTTAATTATAATTTTATGTTGCTAATATAATTTGCAAGTTTCACTCTTGGGAAGGGGTGACTTGAATGGAGGGGCTGGGGGAGAGGAAAGAGAGTAAAATGGGGAAAAAGCTGAATTTAAGCGACTCTGGTTTGGTTGTGAATTCCCCAAGTACTTAAAAAAAAATTTTTGAAAAAAAAATTTATTGGGATTTTTTATATAAAAAAAAAAAATTTTTAAATAAAAAAAAAAACAAATTAGAAAAAATTGAAATGAAATGATTAAATTGTTTTATTATTTATTTTTTTAATAATCTAATTAAGAATATTTTCATTAAATTGAGTTGTTTTTTTTTATTAATTAATTTATTTTTATTTAATTATTTTTTTATATTGCTGAAATTTTCCCACAAGTTCTTTATATTTTTTTTCAGTTAATCAATTAATTTATTTATTTTTATTTAATTAATTTTTTATATTGTCTATATCTAAAATCGATTTATATGCTTTAGTTAATTAATATTATTTTATTATATTATAAGAATATTTTTATTAAATTGACTCCTTGTTTTTTTTTTAAATTAATTTCTTTATTTTTATTTAATTAATTTGTTTATATTTTTTACAAAATCTATTTATATATTTTAGTTAATAAATTTTATATTATTGCTTATATTTTCTCACAATTAATTTTTATTCTTTATTCTATTTAATTAAGAAAATTATATTACTTAATCTTTTCTATACGAAAGTTTTATTATTTCTAAATTTGTATGATTTATTTTAATTAATTTTTTTGTTATATTGATTAAATTTAATTAAAATTTATCAAAAAAATTCAAATTTATTTTCTTCAATATTTAATTTATTTATTTTTTTTTTTATTTCTATTTACCATATTTAATTTAAATTAAGCTTCTTAGTATTATTATTATTTTTTTTTATATTAATTGTTTAATTTAGTTTTTATAATTTAAATATTTTAAAGAAAATTTGTTTGATTTAATATAATTATTATTTTTATATTGGTAACATATAATTTAAATCAATCAAAAAATTTCAGATTTTGTTCTTCAGTATTTAATATAATTTTTTATTTAAATAATTTATTTAAATATTTTTGTATTTATCAGATTTAATTTGAATTAATTTAGTTTCTTAGTATTTTATTTGTTTTTCTACCTATTAAGATAAACCCCTATAAATGAGAGCTCAAGGAATTCTCTTTCAGCCTGGGCTGGGCTGGGCTAGTCTGGGCTCTGCTCAGATTATTTTCCCGGTTCGTGTAAAAAAAAAAAATATAAATAAGAAGTCAACTTGGTTTCTTCTGGTCCAGCGAAGCCGCAATGAATTCATTTATATATACACATAATTGAGTATGTGTGTGTGTGTGTGTATGGATTTTTATAGCTGAAAATATACTGATATTTGCTTTTAGTATTAAGATAATTAGTGTAAGCTGTTGTTGCCGTCCCCCTCCCAAGCCCCACATGGGCAAAGCCCTCCCTCATTTTCCGCTAAATGAGAATGACTTTTAGAAGTTTTTGTGGAACACACACACACACAGACATATACACACACAAGGGGGACAAAAAAAAAAGAAGGAAAGAAAAATCTATAAAGCTTAAGGCAAAACTTATTTTGTTCTGGTCTGGACCCTCTGGTCTCTGGTCTCCCGGTTCACAATAGACACACAAACGGTTCACAGTTTGTTTCGGGCTGGCGGCTCCTGTGATTTCACTCATTTCATTTTTGGCCATATTAACTTAATGAGCAATCCTGAAATGCCGCCAGCGTTAAAATGTTCTTTTAATTATGTTGTAATTTTTCTTTCCCCTCTTTCGCCTTTTGGTCCTGTTGCCTTCTTATTGTTTTTGCCCTGCAAAATGTCGCGAATAAAGAGCAATAAAAATTGAGAAACAAGTTGAGTATGAAATATAATAATTTTCGAAAATTACTGTTTTTATGTTTCGCAAAGGAGTGGACAATTAATATAAAATTATTTACTATCGATACTCAGAGTTTCCGCCCGTTAAAAGGAAATGCTCGAAATATTCAGGAAAAATTGAAAAATTGTAGAGCAAATTTAAGGTGTCCTTTGGAAGTAACTTGGAAAATATGGCCCATTGGCTTTCCAGACTCCCTTCGATTTTTGAGGATTTTTTATTATTTTTGTTTAAACTTGCTGCACGCTTTCTGGCTCGAACTTTTTCTGTCAAGCTAGCGCTGAATTGCTCTATTTATCGCCTAGTCAAGCTAGCGTTGCCTGGCTCGGTCGATCGCCTAGTCAAGCTAGCGTTGCATTGCTCGGTCGATGGCCTCGTCAAGCTAGCGTTGCATGGCTCGGTCGATCGCCTAGTCAAGCTAGCGTCACTTTTACTAACATCAACTCAAATATAATATAATATAATATATATAATATAAATAAAATAACTAAAATAAATAAAATCAAAAACCCGAAAATCAAAATCAAAAAGAAACGAAAATAAAAAATCAAGAAAATTCTTCGAAACTTTACAAAAGCAAAGGAAATTTTCTAAAAATGAAAAAAACGAAAAAACGAAAAAACAATGTAAAAAGCAAACAAAAGACTCGCCTATTTTATTAATTGACTCGGGTCAATTATATAAATCGCCATCGAGCACGTAGCAAGGCCAAAGTTATGAAGAGCTGGCAAAGGGGGCGGGGTAGGTAAGGGAAAAGGCCTGAATGGCTAAAGAAAAGGCAAACGGAAAATAGGGAAAATCGCTGCTTAAGTGCTGCAAGGTGCGGCAATTTTTTTTTTTTTTGTTTTTCGCTCTTTTTGTATTTTTGCATGGAAATTTTTTGTTTTCTTTTTTTTTAACTTGAGAGAAAGTTTTGCGTGGAACTCATGAAATGAGGGCAGAACAAATTCACTGGCAAACAAAATTAAGCTCAGTAACTGGAGAGCTTAAAAAAACTGTGAAATAGGGGGTGGGGGGGGGGGGGGGGGTGTGGGGGTGTGCCCTGTGAATCAATGCAACTGAAATCATATGCGCTTGAATGGATTTTAGCGTTTTCACTTTTTTCCTCTCGATTTTTACCACTGAAATCAATTAAGGTTAAATGGGGCGGAGTGGGGGGTGAGGGGGTGGGGAAAGGCGATGTCGGTTGGCAAAAAGGAAAGCGACGGAATGTGAAAATGAAGTGAATACATTGTGGAGTGAGAGTAAATCAATTGCAAACTTAGTGAGCCATGGCAAATTGGTTGATTTCTCACTTTCTTGGCAAACTCATTAAAAATCGCTGTGAAATTTTCAAGATTTCTCGTTTTTCCTTTTTTTTGGGTGCGGCAGGACTGCAATTTTCCTTAACAAATTGCCGACAACTTTATTTTGTGGCTTTTGCAATTTGTTTCCCTATTGTTTTTTTTTCCTTATCCTTAATATTTCAAATGGCCTAACTATTTTTATGAGCAAATAAATTGAGTAAGCCTTCTGACCTCTGGCCAGCTCCCACATATATATATTTTCTTTATTTTCATTTTGTCTATTTCAGCAACTCTTTGGCCACCAAAACCGCAGCGTTGCAATTTGTTACAGAAAAAGCCACAGACAGAATGGACCAAGCCGGTCCAGAAATTGGCAGTTGAATGTGGCAAGTGGCAAGTGGCTGCAACAACTCTATAAATATTACTGCCTTCTGTCTATCCAATAGTTCTACCCCGTTTCGTTGGCTGCTCTGAGTTCGATGAGTGTTTTTGTGGTCAATTGTCCCCAAAACAGAGTAGAACAGAGCAGAGCAGCTTCGTAATTTTTGTCTAAATGTTTACTCAATTCTATTTTATGGTCCATTAAGGCAATCAATTTTGAATGCAAGAAAATCGACTTACAATCCGTTTTATTTTTTTCTTTTTTTTTCTAATTTAAAGAATGTCTTTTCGAGTATTAATATGCATCTGTGGGTACTTGATTATTCTTATTAATTGCTAGCTTTATTTGATTAAGATCGGTCAAGGAATGACGGAGATATCGGAGGAAGACCAAGAGGGGTCCAAAGAAATTGGACAATCGGTATAAGCCAATCCATTGTATTTTATTCTAATTTAATATATATCAAATCGGGTGTTGATATATATTTTTAGATACTTGATTAATCTTATAAATTGCTAGCTTTATTTGATTAAGATCGGTCAAGGAATGTCGGAGATATCTGAGGAAGACCAAAAGGGGTCCAAAGTTATCGGACAGTCGAACTAAGCCAATCCATTGTATTTTATTCTAATTTAATATATATCCATTCGGGTTTTAATATATATCTTTAGATACTTGATTATTCTAATTAATTGCTAGTTTTATTTGATTAAGATCGGTCAAGGAATGACAGAGGTATCGGAGGAAGACCAAGAGGGGTCCAAAGATATTGGACAGTCGGACTAAGCCCATCTGGAAGCAACTTTGAAACTTACAAAACAAATTCAATATACTCTTTTGTTGAGTAGAAAAAAAAGAACTCAAATGGAAATGCTAAAATTAATTTCTGGCAAATCCATTCGCTTGTCAAAAGTGATAACGTTCAGGTTTTATTTCCCCAGCTAAACTGGTTATAAATATGGAATTCAATTAAATTGGACATGCTGGCCAGTTTCCCGTTTTGATGGGACAGCTAGATTTAGGTCACCGACTCACACACACACACACACACACACACACAAGCTCACTTGCAAATATTGTCATTCAATTCTGAATCCATCAAGAATTTCCCATTGCCAAGGGAAGCTTTGTTTTATTTTTAGACGAAAAAATTTAATCTGTTTCTTACTTGTTTTTTCCTAAAGCCACTTCAACAAAAATAAGAAAAAAAAGAACTGGTGAATATTTTTATAACTTTTCAAAGTGGGTAATAAATTCCAGAAGAGCTTTGGGACTGATAAAAAAAAAAGAATGTAATTTGAATCAAGCCTCTCTATAGAATTATTCCAAGTCGCTTATATGAGTGTCCTGATCATTTTGGAGAACCGGGACTCAGGATTGTCTGATAAGACTCGATAATTCTCCAATATTCTTGGTCGATTAATTTTTGAAAATTGGGACTTCGGATATGGTCCATCGATCTTGATCAGACTCGATAACTCTCTTATATGTTTGTTTGATTCGTTTCGATAATTCTCCTACATGTTTGGTCGATAAATTTTAAGCAATCGAGAATTGGGACTGTATGATATAGTGTAGTGTATGATATAGTCCTTCGATCTTGATAAGTCTTAATAATTCTCTTATATATTTATTCGATGAAGTGAAATGAATGAATGTGGACTTGGTACTGTATGATATAGTCCTTCGATCTTGATAAGACTCGATAACTCTCTTATATACTTGATCCATGAATTTTGGTGAATTGGGACTTGGGATTATATAATATACTATTTTCTTGATAAGATGCGATAATTCTCTTATACGCTTGATCGATTAATATTAGAAACTTGGGATAGTAAGCTATAGGTCTACGATCTTGCTAAGACTCGATAATTCTCTAATATACTCGATCGATTAATTCATGAAAATAGGAACTTGGGATTGTATGATATTCGATTTTGATGAAGCTCGATAGTTCTCTTATATTTTTGGCCGATTAATTTTAAAAAATTTTGACATGAAATTGCATGATATATGTACTACTACGATCAAGATACGACTCGATAATTCTCTAACTTTGTATAGTCTGCTATAGGTCTACGATCTTGATACGACTCGATATTTTTGTTATATGTTTGGTCAATAAATTTTAGCAAATAAGAACCTGGGATTGTATGATATAGTCCTCATTTGGATCCCTTTGTAATCATTATAATATTTATTGGTCTCTCCCAATGAAATTCGGGACATATGAGTGTCTCCATATAAGCCTTACATAGACCTTATTCAAATAGGTTCGTCCAATCAATCGTTTTAGCCAAAGACCTAAGATAGAGTATAACATTTAAGGTCAAAGCTTGTGGAATATAATATTCTTTACCAAAAATATCCTGAACTAGATTAAAAAGTAAATGGTTTTTTGAGAGCTTCAAGCGATTTTTTTTTTTTTGTTTAAGCAAAGATTCATTTTTTTTGCGTTTCTCTTTGACTTTCTCGATTTCAACTGTAAATACAAATTGATGGCCTCACTTATTTGTGCTGGTATCTTTTATGGGGTTTGTGGGCGGGGGGAGGGGGTGATATATTTATGTAGGATAATTTCAACATTTTTTTTTAGTATTCCGTCAGCCATCAAAGAGTCACAATTTGAAGATATTGATTTCCATAGTAGTCGCCGAGCGCTTATCTGGTTAAATTTTTTATACTGTTTGACAAACAATCAGCCGACGGCAACGGTTGGATTTCCTTTCCGGATTTTGTTTTTTTTTTTTTTTTTAACTGGTAAAGTTTTCATTGTGCATGAATGGGGAATGGGAAATGTATTAAATTTGCAGAGAACTGCGGTCACGTAGCATTCGGTGAATTATTGATAGCGATTTAATAAATTTAATTGCACGGCCCAATCGGCGGTTGGTCTTGGTTAAAATGAAAGAAGAAGAAGAAAAAAAGAATTAATAAAAATGGTTATGGTTTTGGGTCGTTGGGAAGGATGGGAAGGGTGGTTCGGAAAGTAAAGTGAAATTCAAAGGGATTTTACCATGTGAATTGTACACTTTGTCACTGGTGAGGGGGGAGGGGAGGAGGGGTGGTTTTGTTTTTTTTTTTCTTTTGCTTTGGGAAATTTGGACCGGTGATGGTGCAAGCCTTTGGGGTTTAACAGCTGCCTTTGTGGCAAGCAGCTAATAATCAGTGGGCCAGGCCGAAAGGGTGCTGGCTGAGGGCTTTTGTATTTTTCATATTTTCTTTTGTTTATTTACAACTGTCAACAATTTGTTTGTTGTTGGTCAACTGCGCTCATTAAACACAATTTTATGGCCACCTGTTTTTTTTTTTTTTTTTTTTTTTTGGGCTGACCGCGTAAGCCAAACCGACAGGTCGGAACCAATACCCCCAGGCCCCCGGACCCTTCCTTTCGAGGTCTCTGGGGCTCTTGACACTGTGAACAGGCTAAAACTGATTTGATTCTTGGAAAATTTTTACTCTTTTTTTGTATATTCTTTCTCATATTAAATTCAATTTATTTGCCACAAATTCAATAAAAATTGAGATGATAATGATGAAGAAGAAGAATAAAAAAAAAATATGGAAATAATTTTAATTTCCGCCATTTGGTTAAACCAAAAGGGAAATTGTTTACCCAATTTAATGTGAATGCAATAAATTATGATGGACAAATTATGAACCGCAATGTTGGTTATCCAAACGAATTGGCAAAATGATACCGCAAAATGTCAATAAAGACAAAAAAAAAAAAAAAAAAACAGAAATATAACAAAAAAAAAAAAAAAACAAACATTATTAATTGCAAGCGGTAAAAATTAAATGCATAAATATTTACAGCAATTTTGCATGCTTCTTTTGGTTGTTGTTTATTTTTTATTTAATTACAAAAACAACAAAAAAATGACTTTAATTTTTATTAAATTTTGTATATTTCCTAAATGAATTAATTATTTAAATAAATATTTTTTTTACGATATAAAAATTTTTGTATTTATTAAAATTATATAAATTAATCGTAAAAAAATTTCAAAAATGTTTATATGATTAATTTATATGATATTAATAAATAAAAAAATTTTTATATAATAAAAAATAAACTTTTAATTAATTTATTTATTTAGGAAAATTTTAACTTTTTTAAATTTATTTAATTCAAATAAAAATTAACAATTATTTTTTAATTATTTTTTTGTTTATTTTTCTAAAATTATTAATTTATTAATTTTTACGAAAAAAATTATTATTTTCCCTTATTGTGTTTTATTTATTCAAATTAGCTTAAATTATTTATGTAATTTTTTTTAAATAATTTTGCCTTTTTTTACAAAATCTTTTATTGCAATATGTGCATAAAATTATTGTAAAATTAAATTTTATATTTTTCTAAATTTATTAATTAAGCATAAAAAATATATTTATTTTAAAATTTTTCTTTTTATTTTCCCTTCTTGTGTTTTATCTATTCAAATTAATTTCAAATATTTATTTATTATATTTTTTATAATTTCGTCTGTTTTTTATTTATTTATTTTCTTAAATATAATGTGAATATATATGGATTTTACCATAAATGAATATGGATATGTATGTAATTATATTTTTTTGTCTTATTAGAATGTTATTTAAAGTGATTTATATCTTAATTATGTGTTATCGATAAATGTCAAGACAATTATTAGTTTTAAGCTAGCTTAACTAGGCGATCGACAGAGCAAAGCAACGCTACCTTGACCAGGCGTTTGATAGAGCAAAGCAACGCTAGCTTGACAAAAGGAGTTCAAGGAAGAAAGCGAAAACCTAGTTCAAATAAAACGATTAAAGAAAATCTTAAACTTTGAAGGATTGACGATATTAAAAGCAAAACGAGATCTTCCTTACAATAGGCCAGTTTGTGATTTCCAGCTGAAAGTTACTTCCACAGGCTGTCTTAAATTTATTTTATAAATTAATTCAAGCTTAAGCCAATTTGTTTATGCATTATTTTTTTTTCGAAGAAAAGCCATAATTTTCGTCTGGCTTGACTTGACTTGACTTTTCCAAGAAAGTTGGTGAAATTAATTTTCGCTTTCACTGTGACCTTTCGCTGGCTATTTTCTTTTTTTTTTGCCATATTTATTTTTATTATTTTGATCAAACATTGTTAATAATTTGTTATGGCCACTTGACCTTTTATACCAGCCTACCCCTCTTCCACCAACGCATCTCACCTAATTGCACAAAAGTAATGTGAAAACTGCTCTGCCATCTAATAAGTCGCTTAATGCAATTACTGGAGAGTGTGGTGGCGATGGCGGGGGGCAGTGGGTTGGTGGATGAACTGAGCTGGAAATGTGAGTGAATCGGAGCAGAATGGGTGCCATAAAACAATGTGAAAAGGCAGGCCAGATAAAAAGCATCTGATAAAACAAAATGCAAACAATGAGACGGCCGCAGGGCAAAACAAAAAAAAAAAAAATTATACACAAGAATACAGGCAAAATGAGCAGTCAAATGAAGACACAAGAGATGAACAAGACAAAGACGAAAAAAATGATGATGATGATGATGAAGAAGAAGAAGAAGAAGAGGCAAAACAAACCAAGCTGACGAGGGCGACAAATGAAGTTGATGTGCAAAACAAGAAGAAGTTAGGTGGAGGGAGAGGGAGGAGGGGGTCACTAACATGAAATGTTTAAATATTGTTTTTTTTTCCTCTTCTTCTTCGTTTACTTCTTCCTTTGCTCCCCCAATGAAAATTTTTGCCATTTTGCGCATACTTTGGTGCTTTGTTACAGTTTATCAAAAGCTTTTGATCTCTGGCCGGCTGTGTGTCCTTTTGACCGCCAATGCCATTGCCAATGCCAATGCTGCACCGGGGTGCCAAAGGACCTCGAAAAGATTAGTTTCGCCTCTCCAAAAGCAGCAGCAGTAGCAGCAGCTTTGACCAATTTTATTCCTCAGCAAATTTGAGGGCCGATGTCCTTGATGTCCTATTATCAGACCATTTAGTCATACCTCTCCATCCTCTCTCTCTCTCTCTCTCTCTCTCTCTCTCTCTCTCTTTCCTTCTTTTATTTAACTAAAAATTTGTTTATTGTTGTTCTTATATTCACATAGCATACGTGTCCACCCCTCGCCCTACCCCACCGCCCAAGCTCCTTTGTGTTTATCTTTGACTTTGCAGGTTTTTGGATGGGGAAAATTGTCTCTTACCCTCTTGTCATTTGAAGAGTGTCCATTGTTGTGGCTCTTGTTTATTTAAGGTTTATTTGGCAAGCTTTAAGCTTAAAAATAAAAAACAATCATCATCATAATAAAAATTCAAGTTAAGAACTCAATTTTGTGGCTTGGCCAGGCCCTTCTTTTTAGGTCTATTCCAGGCTTATCTCGGTGACATTCCATTCTTTATTTATTTATTACTAATTGTGGTCTTACGTTTATTACAATGCAAATGAACTGGCGACTTGGCTCAAAAGCCTATCCAAAAGATATGAAGACATTTCTCTGAGTTGGCAATTATTGATGATTTCAAATAAGATTTATGAAGCCACTCAAGTTGCCCCCAGAGTTTATCTCATTTTTGTGGCACAAGAATACCCCCAAAACTGGCCTGGATCCCGGAGACTCGATATAGCTAAATTTACTCTGTAGTGCAATTATTGCTAATAGGACTAATAAGCACGTCTTGAGTGAGGCTTTGTTTGGTGGGGGAAAAAAAACGTTGAAAAAGTCAAGGTGGAAATAAAGCAATAAACTCGATTAAATTTCTGTAATAAAAAAAAAAATAATAATAATAACGGAGCACATCAAGGCAATTGGAGGCCCCATGAATTACAGTTTAAGATATACAAAGACAGAGACAGACAGACACACAGACAGACAGACAGAGAGAGAGAGAGAGATGCTCACACATAACAATTCACACATTTGACCGACCATAAAGGTCTCGCCTTGGAGCTGTCGAAATGGCAATGCCGCAAACAGTCGTCAACGATGATGAGCCTGGCAATGATGCGGTTGAGGCGCGTCTGCCTTTGTGGCAAAAAAAAAAAATATATAAGAATGAAAAGACAGAGACAGAGAGAGTGAGAGAGAGGGGGAGAGGCTATGGCCGTAGGCTGCTCTGGCTTTGACTCTCATATTACAATGCCGGCGGTGGTTTGCTTGCTTACACAAAGCTCAACTAAATTGTCTCTCTGTCTCTCTCTTTCTTTTTTTGTACCCCTCCCTCCCTTTTGCTTTCTCCCGCCCCCTCTGGTCCAGTCCTTTTTATTTTTTTGTGCAACAACAAAGGACTGAAGTGCCTTTAAGGGAATTTTAAATATGCATGAGGCAAGTCGAAAAGCAAACTCAAGATGGAGCAGAAGTAGTGGAAGCAAACCCAGAGCCAAAGGCAAAGGCAAAGGCAATAGAAGAAGAAGCAGAAGTAGAAGCCAGGCGCAGTGGTGGCCACTGCAAGACAAAACACAAAAAAAAAATGAAACAGGCTCAAAGCTCTCCTTAAGGTGTCGAAGATAACAGACTCTTTATGAGCATATTTTCAGCCATAAATCATATGAATGAGAGTGGTCAGTCAGGCCTCCGATATCGGTTATGCTAACCTATTTCTGAAGTTCAAATTGGAATTAGATTAATGTGGAAGCTATTCAAAAAATAATCTTGGGTTTGTAAGACTGAAATATGATAAAGCCTTTCATTCCCAATGAAATGCTGAATGTGAAAGAGATCGGTTAATAAATATAGAAGTTATTCCTTGAACCGATTGAGGTTCGAGTGAGAGCAACATGATATGGAGTTATACATAGGAGTTATTCGTTGAACCGATTTAGGCTTGAATGAGAGCAACATGATATGGCCTTATTCCTAGAACCGATATAGGTTTGTGTGACAGCTACATGATATGGAGCTATACATGATATATAGGAGTTATAAGGTTCGAGTGAGAGCAACATGATATGAAGTTATACATAGGAGTTATGCCTTGAACCGATTTAGGCTCCAGTGAGAGCAACATGATATGGATTTATACATGATATATAGAAGTTATTCCTTGAACCGATTGGCTCAGTTCGACGAGTACGAAGAGGTAATAGGCAAGTTTGCAGGAACACAGACGGACATGGTTCCATTGTATTGATACTTATGAATCTGGAGTTAAGTCTACGATGTGTTGTACAGAACAAAAGAACAAAAAGAGTATAATAAAGGCAGACACACACACACAAGCAAGCAAACAAACTACGGCCAATGCACATGGCAAGTAATTTTGACAGACCATCAGCAGGGCGGAGGGCTGAGAGAAGCTCTGCGTGGGGCAGGGAGTGAAGCAGAGAGGTCCAGAAATGTTACAAGAGAACAAGAATTTAGTAAGTGTGACCCGAGGGTCAGAGGGGCCGGGGCCGGGGCTGGGGCTGGGGTTGGGGCTAGAGTGGTTGGCGGCAATGAGGCTTAGGGAGCTGGGGCCCAGGGTCGAGCCGGGCCGGGCCGGGACGAACTTAATAATCTTGGGAACGGAAATTGTAGGCGGCAGCGGCGGCGTCGACGTGGACGATGACGTTGACGCCGATGCCGACGTTGTCGGTGACGGCAATGATGGCGGCAGTGACTAACAAATGAAACCGAAAGTAGACTGAATAACAATCAAGGCATAAATTATTAAAAATTTAAGTGAGCCTGATAGATTTCACATACTCTTTTCCACAAAATAATTAACAAAATTTTTTGGGAAATAAAGAGTTGCATTTTATTGCTTATCGCAACTTAATTTGACCTTGGTGACTGTACCAAAATTAAAAATCTATTAGGACCCTTTTGCTCTCGTCTTATGGCAAAAAAAGTGTATACCAATGATCTGAATGTTATAAGTCCACCAAATTCAGGTCTTTTCTTGTCATCGTTTTTGTTGTTGTTTTTTTTCGGCTTGGCTTGGTTTGACGGACAAAAGTTGCAAGCCATGACCGGCGCCGGCTGCTGACGATGTCGATGCTTTTGGCCGGATGGTTAGCCGCAAGGCAAAAATGTTGCAATAAAAGAAAAGTTAAATTGTAATAAAGCACCCTTGGGTGCGACAACGACAACAACAACAAAATACACACTCACCCGCGAATATAAGAAAACTTTACTCAGTTCAACAATGAAATAAGCGTTGCTCTGTTTGTCTGCTTCTCTCTCAGTGTCTGTGTGTGTGTGTGTGTGTGTGTGTGTTTTCAAGGCGCCGCATTTTGGTTGACTACATTGGCCACATTTACAAGAAGAAAGGCCCACAGGCTGACGGACATAAAGATGATGGGGCTAGGCCAGACCCACCAGGGGACCGAGGAGTCATTATGGCCTCCTGACGAGCAGCTGCATAACAAACTTTTGCAGCTCAATTCACGCCACACTTTGCAATTCTCACACACAATATTCTGAGCAGGGGAGGGGGGTACCAGGCATTGGTGGGGGGTAAAATGCTTTATGCTTTAGTCAAATCGCCATTTAATTATGCACTCTCTGTTTTTTTCCCCTACTTGGTCAAGGTGTGTGTATGTGTGTGTGATTTAATTATAAAATTATTTGTTGGAGTTTTTTATTTTCCGAAACATTTCTTCTCACATTTTCTGTACATTTTGATTGATTGTTGCACAATTAAATCAAATGAATTAAGTGCAAAACTTTAAGTAAAACCTATTACGCATATTAAGCATACGCCCTGTCTACCCTCTTTCTTTTTGTGACAAAAAAAAAAAGTTTCACTTTCTTTTTTGTTTTGCTTGTTTTATTGTTTTTCATTTTTTCTTTTTTTCTCCTCTTCTTTGCATTGAAATGCAAATGTGTTTGGCCATTTCTAATTTCTTTAGCAAAATGCTTTGTTCGAGGCACTTTGTTTTTTTTTTTTTGTTTTTAATTTAATTTTATTTATTGGCTATTTGCTAACTAACTTTGTTGTGCCACCCAAGAACAAAAACAAAAAAGGGTTAATGGCTTACAGAACTGGGCCCAAGGGGGCGGGGGGGGAGGAGCGTAGAGACGGGTATGAAGTATCGAAATAATGCCAGCAAAATAACAAGCTAAGCCAAGCGAGTGGAGCTTATTAAATTCCATAAGGATTTCTTATATTATAGTAGCTACTTAGGCCAAAGGATTAAATAAACATGCCCGGCTTACAAAACTTTTCACACTAACAAAATCACAAAAACACATACACATAGGCATACACAGAGGCACACACACACACAGACTCGCATACATATACATATATGAGTTCGAGTTAATATGGACAGACATAAATCTTTGCAGGGGCCTACTTAGGAGGGCACCCGTTAAGTTGCTCTGTGTGAGCCGTGGCTGAGCACCCAACAGTGCTCAACCAGTGAATTGGCCGGATAGTGTGCCAACATGAAACCGTTTCAGCTCTCTCTCTCTCTCTCTCTCTCTCTCTCTTTCTCTTTATATTGGCATAGTCGTTGACACATATGCTTTGGCACTGGCGGAACTAACCTAACCTACCCGACACTTTGGCCAACTGAACTAGCCTCTGTTTGGAGTGGCAAGCAAGCAAGCAAGCAAGCTCTCTGAGGCGAGTTCTAGTTCAACTCAAGTTGGCTTAGTTGTCCTGTCCTCTGACTTTGCCTGTTTAACCAACTGTCTGTAGAGTCTCTCTCCAGCTGCCCAAGTAGTTCAACAAGTTCAAATTCTAGAAAGTGAGAGTAGCTATGCTCTTTGAGGCTTTCCACATACAAAATCAGTTGAAGTTCTTTGCAAGTCTTACAAGTTTCTCCCCCCCTCCCCCCACCTCCTCTAAATTTGAAAAATTATAAGACTTATTTTCTTAGAATTTCCAAAGAAAAGTAAAAGAAGATTCTCAAAAATTGCCCCTCAATCAAATTCAAGTTGGGATATATATTTAGAATTCTAAATGAATCGAGTCAGTCAGTTCAAAAGGTTTGACGGTAAAATTAATTTCTTTTATTATTATTTGCATTCAAATCTTATCATCATTGGAATTTATTAGTAATTTATATTGCATTATTCTATTGTTGTGATATCTATAGTAATCAACGGGGCATCAACTTCATTAAATTTTCGAGTACTCTTAAGGTCCTCAATTGGATTAAAGTCGAGGGTTAGTCTAATAATGTGAAACTTTTGCGACTTTAGCTGTGCCTTAAGGATTTATCATACTGAAATATCCATTAACCTTTATCATATATCTCCAGTATTCAAGGACCAGTTGAGATAAGATTTAGTTTATCAAAGGCTACTATAAGTTTTCGTATATATTTAACATTTGATTTGGTTGTATCACTAAATCCCAGAATCTCAGGATACCACTGAATCATATATAAAACAAAATCCCTCTATGGATCTCAGGATATCTCCAGGAAGGAATCTTTATCCCTGGATCTCAGGATATCTCCAGGAAGGAATCTCTATCAAGTTTATCACCAGTCCCGAAAAGTCTCGAGTTTTATCTTAAACAAAGCACTTTGACATATTTCTTCTCTGATAACTAAACACGGTCTTGGGTAAATATCTGAAATATATTCAAGAACCCCATTCAGATTTGACACATTTAATGCCTATCTAGGGATACCCAAATATACCAAGTTTCACCTGGATTGAACTACTCTATCAGGCTGTAGTCCTTAGGGATATCTTACCCAGCTCAGAGCGAAATTTAATTATTCAAATGAAGTGAATTGACACAAATGGTTTGGTCCCCTTTAAACTCTTTTGCTTTTAGTGGAAAAGTTGTTTCTTCATTTTTGTCTTGCTTTTCTCACACTTCCGGTGAAAATCATTTAGAGTTTCATTTCCTTGGAGACGCGATTTTTTAATTGAAGTGAGAGTTGGGCGGGATTTCTGCCTTCGTTTATTTATGTTTTTTTTCTACAACATCTGACAACTGTCTGCATAAATGATATTCCAGTGTCATTTTATTTTTTGGTAGGGGAAGAGGGGGGCGGAGGATAGCATTGGGTGGTGGGTGTTTTTGCCTTTACGCATTTTCAGTTTGGGCCATAAATTTATGGATACAACAAGTCTGAGAAAAAAGTAGCGACAAAATTTTCCACGCTTCTATTTCCTTATTTCCTCTTCTTCATTTTTTTATTGTCGCTTTTCTTCTTTTTTTTCTTGTTTATTTTTTACGCAATTCTTTCTTTTAATGCTTCGGGGTCATTTTTCTTTTCTGGTCGCGCCATTTTCTTTGGTTCTGCTTTGAGAGGGACAGAAAATGCTTTACCGCTGATTAGAATGCGCGTACGTGTCAACTTGTCTAATTACTAGGCAGCTGCCAGACAAGTCACACCACCCACTCCCCCCACACAAACACACACACAAACACAAACACAAACACATACACACAACAACGCCAAAAGCCTCGTGTGATTTGGAGCACTTTTTGTGTTGGCTCTTCTTTCCTTTGACTTTGGTTGGTGGTTTCGTTGTTGTTGTTGCTGTTGTTGTATTAAGCCTTTGCCTATTTTGGCACACCATCAAAATTGTTGGCATATTTTTCAGTATTTTTGTTGGGATATTTCCTTTTTGGGTTCGAGCCTCCTCCTTTGCCCCTGCCTTTCACTGGCATTTCAATACTGACGGAGAGGAAGAAGGCAACGTAAAACTTTTCACCATTTAATTAAAAGAAAATGTGAACACTGAAAATAAGCCAAGGCAAAGAACATTTTAGCGTTGCCGACTCAAAACAAAAAACAAAAAAAAGGCGTCGAATGTCAGAAAAATTGAGTGTGAAGAACTTTGGCTGGTAGAGGGTTAACAGCTGCCGGCTCAATATAGATAGAGAGCCTATCCCACAAATAACAATGGCTGGCAACAATTTGTCAGGACACTGAGCACACAATCGGAATGACAGCCCAAAAGACCCCGCATTCCCCCCTAAGGCCCTGGGAAAAAATGACCAGTGGAGGGGGAAGCGAGAGCGAGAGAGAGAGGGGTGCTTCCAAGGCATTTTACAAAAGGGAAAATGCTTTTCTCGTCCATTGATTTGTCAGAATTGACGGCAACTCTTTTATTCCCCTCCTCATCCTCACACTCAGCTCCTCGCTTTCTGTTATGTCAGCGTCAAAGTGGAAAGCGTGTCACGTTCCTGTCAATCGCTCACGGGGGACTTATCAAACAAAAATCCTTTACCATTTCCATTTGGCATCTTATTTTTAAATATCCTTCCGTGCATTTATTTATTCCTATATACCATATAACATATATTCTTATCAATCCTTCACTCATTCCCTTTGATGTTCCCAAATTGAGTTGTGGCCCGAAAATAAATCACATACCAGCATTTTTCTTTTTTCTATTCTTTCGTTTTTTTTTTTTTTTTAGATTTATTGACTTACAGATTCGAATTTAATGTACGGGAAACAAAATAATTCCAATCTTTATATATCCGTTATGAAAGGCTTATAAATAAATAAAAAAGAAAAATAAACATCCCCTCACACACACAAGCGCACAATAAAGGAATTTATTGATTATGTCTTTTTATGTGAATCAAATAAATATTTATGTGACTGTTTTCTTTTTTTATTTTTTAATTCAAATTTCCTCGAAATATTCAAAATGGAAATAAAATTTATGCCTTCCCAGCAATTTTGAACAAATATTTCAAAAGACAGATTTATTCCGATGGGAAGTTTTCACTTTCTGACTAAAAGCTTGGGAAATCTTTCATAGAATAAAGAAGACACTTTTCTCAGAAAGTCTGAAACCTTAGACAATGTCTCACTTGTCTCCGAAAGGAGACGGAATCACTTGGACCCTGAATCTGTATAAAAATATATATCGTCATGTTGGGACTAGAGAAACCTGTAACCCATACACATGGTATCAACCCTTCCGATTTGAAAAACTCTCTAGTCTCTAGTGGAACTTGGGTCCATAGAAGGCTCAGACCTAATCATATGGTATCAAGCCATCGAATCTATGAAACTTGCCGGTCTCTAGGGGAACTTGAATCTAGTGTAGACTCAGACCTATTTGCATGGTATCAGGTCTATGAAACTCACTAGTCCCTAGTGGAACTTGGATCTAGTGTAGCCTCAGACCTATTTGCTTGATATCAGGTCTATGAAACTCACTAGTCTCTTGTGGAACTTGGGTCTACAGAAAGCTCAGACCTATTCACATGGTATCAAGCCATAGAATCTATGAAACTTGTCAGTATCTAGTCGAACTTGGGTCTAGTGTAGACTCAGACCTATTCAAGTGGTATCAAGACTTCGAATCTTTGAAACTCACTAGTATAAAGCCTTCGGACTAAAATAATTTTTTAGTCTCAGGTGGAACTTGGGTCTAGAGAAGGCTCAGACCTATTCACATGGTATCAAGCCTTAGAATCTATGGAATTCAACAGACTCTCAAATGGAAGACAATCAAGGTCCTTAAAGGTGGTTCAGATATCGGTGTCATTATACATGAACGCCACAAATGTCACAGAAGTCTGAAGAGGTAAGCTATGACACAGACCCTAGATTCTCAACTTCTAAATGAAAATTATTTCAGTTACTTTAGCTTTGAATAAGTTTGATATATTTATCTGAGATGCTTACATGGCGCGACCTATCTTTGGTCTTATCAATACCTTGGCTTTACAGGTAGCACAGGTACTCAAAAGCTTCCTCTCTTCTTCTCTCTTCTTCTTAAGTATTTAAGCTAAAATATGAAATGAGCAAAAAAAAAAAGAACACAATTATTTTTTTTCAAAGATAAAAGTTTTCTTTCGCAAAGAAAACTTGAAGTAAGCCTTTCGTTTCTTGCTTTTTGTTGTGGAATTATTAAAATATTCAAGTGAAGCTTCCGCTTAAAGTGTTTCAGGTCTTTTTCATCATTAATTTGACTGCCAGTTTATAGATATTTTTATAGATACTTTTCCATATATGCCGGGGCTCTCGTCTATTAAATCGTTTTATTATTCATGGGCTGTGCGCTCTACCACTCTTACTCTTCTAACCTCCTCCCTCCTTGCTATCTAGACTTGCTAGCTAGTCTAATACAGTTTCAGTATTGTAATATTTTATGGCTCATAAGCTTTGGCAAATGCTTTGAAGCCCACGACAGTCAGTCAAACTGTTCGTGTGATTGGTTAGGTACCGTGGCTCCTATAAAATTTACCGTTGGCAATATTTTAGTGCATTTGTTCTTGTTGTTGTTGTAGGTGCTGTTTGGTTATGTAATTTAGTAACCTGTGTTTCTGTCCTTTTTATATTTATGACAAATCCACACAACCATCTAGGCCCCATGTAGGCCCCAAAAAGTGACACACAATTTTTCGCCCACATCGGTCTAGTTTGAAAATTGCATATTACATTTTCCTCTGCTCTCCAACCCTCCACTTCCAGCGACAGCTTTGTTTCTTTTATCCGCGAATTGAGTGTAATTTTGTTAGGACCTTTTTTCCAGATCCACAGACTCTTGGTTTTTGCCTGCTGCAGGGCAAATGCCTTATAGCCTCATAACTAATTCATATGAGCCGTTGGCTCACACAGACCCCACCACACCCCGGATTTATGCATATTCATTTTGTTATGTCGCCATTGGCCCCGTCACCCATTTGGGCCCAACCCAACGACAATTTCGAGACATTTTCCTCCACCCTCTGCCCGGCCTAGCTCGCCTCGTCTGGGTTCGGCTCGACAAGTTTTGCCCCAAAGCCACAGAGATCCCTGGCAAAAAAATAAAATAGAAAAAGAAAAATTCCTAAAACTGAAAGGGCATCGTAAACACGTTTATTCATGTGCCAAGCACACAGAGCAATTGTCACACGTACCAAGGCAACTCTTTCAAAGGCCTCACTGACTCTCTCTCTCTCTCACTCTCTTTCTCTCTGGCTGGAGCACGTGCTCCTGGGTGGACTGAAAAGTTTCGAAATTGAAAAGCCAAAGCGTTTCCAGACCCAAAGGCACAAAATAAAATCAAGTCTGAAAGTGAAAACAAATAAGAAAATATTTTAGCAAATTTCTTGGTTTTTCAAATCTTCTTTAGAAATTTTTTAATATCTCAAAAAAATTCTTTTTTTTTTATCAAATTTTTCAAATTGACCTCTTTCAAGGCTAGTGAAGTTTTTTAAATATTTTAAGTGAAATAAAGATGGAAAAAGCGTAGTTTTACTGGCCCATTACAATTTGTATCTCAGTCTGAAAGGTTTTTAGTTTTTTAGATAAGTTTGCGTTTTCTTTTTTTTTT
Source organism: Scaptodrosophila latifasciaeformis (assembly GCA_037075145.1). NCBI lineage: Eukaryota > Metazoa > Arthropoda > Insecta > Diptera > Drosophilidae > Scaptodrosophila > Scaptodrosophila latifasciaeformis. The sequence continues at coordinate 9,512,386 of JBAMCM010000428.1, forward strand.
TTTTTTTGGTCACGTCGGCCAAATGGTTTGGGTTTCTTCTTTCTGAAATATTTGCAAGCTGTCAACTTGTTTTTTTTTCCTCCTTTGTTCGACCCAAAGTGAACTCAGAAAACATCAAGAGAGAATCAAAATCTACCAACACATTTTTCATATACAAAAAAAAAAAAGAAAAGAAAGAATTTCATTTCTATTCTGGCTTCTGGTAGAAATTTTAAGCTGCTGTCGTTTCCTTTTCATAATTTGAATTTAATTGCTAGTCAAGTGGATAAAGGCAGAGAAAAATAAGAGAAAAAGAAATCATAGCGCAGATGGAAATTGTGAATGTTAAAGGTGTGTAGAGGGTTTCCACGAGTGAAAGAGATAGAGAGAGAGGTAGAGAGAGAGTGAACAGTGAAGACGATTGAGGTCTGTGTAAGCCGCTTTAAATGGGCAGACCAGCAGACGAGATTCTGAAATCAATATTATGCTCATTGGGGCAAAATTGTAAAGCCATTTTGATATGCTTGGTCGAAGGAGCTTTCATCTGCCTTCCTGACTTTTGTTCTACTTGAAAGCAGCTTCTTCTTCTTCTTCTTCATCTTCTTGCACAGTATCAGCATTGGCTTCTTGAGCCTTGTTGAAATCATCTCTGGCAAGACTTGGAAATATGCTTTGTTATCTCTCTGTCATTAGTTTTGAATACCAATGGGGATTACTAGGCATGCGACTGGGATTAGATTCACTTTGAACCCAAACCTACATACATATACCTATCACCTTTTGCACACACACACACACACAGGCACACTGGCACACGTGTCGGGCAAAATTGAATTCGTCTGGGTCATTACGGTATATCATGTTAAATAAAATGATTTGTCTGTGTTTGTGTCGGCTATTTAAATATGCCAAGAGCTCACTTTTTTCTCGCTCTCTCTCTCTCTCTCTCTCTCTCTTTAGGTCAAAATCAATAAATACAATTATCAAACAATGGCGGTCAGCCTGATAGACTCGCTCACATAAAAGGATTTTTCTTCCTCTCTTGTTTTTTTTTGTGTTTTGGTTTTGGTGGAATATTTATCGTTTGTAATTCATTTAAGTGCTTGTTTGTCGGCTTCTACTGCTGTTGTCAAAAAATTGTCCAGCAATTAATTTCAAAATCACACATACACTAGAACGCTTAGTCGGCCTGCACTGCGTATACTTAATTTGTATTAAATTAGGGAATATGTAAAAGTTTGCCCAACCGTGCTTGGAATTGGAACCTATGCAATCTTCTAAAATATATCTTGATGATTAAGCGGACTATTCAATACGTGTATGTGTATGTGTGTGTGTGTGTGTATGTTTGTATTCGCTTTGGCGCTTCTTTCAACCGCTTAATACGCTTAACACGCTCTGTCACCCTCTCTCGCTTTGATTTCCTAGGCAATGTCTAAGCCATATAATATATCCAAATAAGCTTACATATTTCTCTCTCTCTGTGTGTGTGCGTGTGTGTGTTTTGAGCTTAATAAATAAATGATTAAGCAAGGCAAGTGAATAAGTGTTCTTTTATGTTGAATAAAAAAACTGAAAAGAAAAATTATTTAGATTAAAAATTTATATATTTTTTTTCTTAGTTATTTCCACCATTCCACCATTGCTTTAATTTCATTTAATTTTTACCTAAGAAAATGAAAGCAAATATATATCTGGCCTTGGTCTGTGCTCAATCACCGAATAATGGCCGGACAAGACTTATGATTTTCGATTTGATATTCATGGCAGAGCCGAGCTCTATTTTATGGCAGTCCTTCTTTAGTCTATTGCCAAGTCTATTAATTGCAGTCTTTCTTTCCATCTCTATTTATTTTTTTTTTTTTTGCGAAATAAAAGGAAAAAATATAATGACAAAACCAGCCAGTGCCCAGAGCAGTAGCAATTGATACAATTCAGATAAAAGATTCTCGGTCTGAGATAGTGGAGACTCTCTCTCTCTCTCTCTCTCTCTCTCTATAGTCTTGTCATGTGTCTATTTATAAAGCACAATACAAAGCCACCAGACATTGTGAAATCTGTATGAGAAAATGAAAGCAGAAACAAAAAAAAAAAAACAAAAAAAAAACAAGAAAGAAAAAGAGGTTGTGCGGGCGGGTAAGGTGGTTGTTGATATCTTTGGCTATCAATTCCAAAGGTTGACACTTTGCTTGTATTATTTTTTTGTTCCCTTTGTTTGAGCCAAAAGGCAATGGCGATGGCTATGTCGATGGCGATGGCGAAGGCGACGACAGCTTGGCCAAAGCTTTGGCATTGGCCCTGGTAAATGGCGCTGGGCGAATCAATGAGCCGGAAATGTGTGTGAAAAGCAAATGATAAAAGCACGTATGAAAAAAAAACGAAAAAATAAAATCCAAACGAAAGAAAGAAAATTCATTTGATATAGAAAAGATGAGGGAAATCCACACACACACTCACACACATCCTCTTTTTGGTCAGCAGCTTTTCAGGAAGCAAGAGGAAGGAGGTTGGAATAGGGAGCCTGGTCAACTGTAAATGTAACTGGAACCTTATCCTGTCTGTCTAATTAAGGCCAGGCGAATTCTTAGCTGTTTCATAAGTTTAGTTTAGCCCGAAAAAAACCGTCGGCTAATTGTCATTTGATTAAGTTCAAAGACCACTGGCTTAGCTATGAAAGGCAGGGATATGTGATTAAACTCAAGGACCTTTTTATCATTTGACCCGATTATGAGACATTTATCTAGTAATCGAGATGTTTTTCCACCAAAGAAAAAACAAAAAAAAAGTACAGCTGTGTGCAGAATTGCAGAGGGCGGTAAAGTGACAAACAAACCAACCAACTCAATTAAAAGTCAACCAGCTTCGAGTGAAAAGTATCTCGATTTCAATTTAAGTTTCTATTTCACTACAATTTTGATTTTGATAATTTCTCGAACTTTTCATTTGAATTCTTCAGTTTATTCGATTTGATTTGAGTCAACTGAAATCATTTAGTATTTATTCTATTTCTCAACCGTTTCGATTTTAATGCAATTTTAATCTCAATATTGATTTAATTTCACTTTTCTTTTCAGTGAAAAAATTAGCCTCTTTTAATTTCATATTTATTTTAATCAAATTTATTAATTGATTAAATTTTAATTTGCTGGAATTTCGCATTTTAATGCCACTTTAATTATAATTCAGCTTCCATACTCAGTTTTTCATTTAAATTATTTAAGACATGGAATCAGTTTAACTTCAGCTTTATTTCTATATAGATCTTTGTTCCGATTCTAGTCAGGTTGTCCTCTTTTCACTACAATTTCAATTCTCTTTCTGATCGAAAAGAAATTATCAGATTAAGTTGAAGTTGAGTTGATTTAGAATTTTGGTTCTATTTAATTGAGACTCTCAATTGAATTAAAGTCGGCTATTTTTGGACCAATTTTAGTCAACTTTTGATATGGATTTTTTTTCGGAATATATTCTTTCTATATAGATATCTTCGTTCCGATTCTAGTCAGGTTGAAACCAGCAGATTAAGTTGAATATTTGATTACAATTTTGGTTCAAATTAATTGAGTCTCTCAAGTGAATTAAAGTCGGTTATATTTGGACCAATTTTAGTCAACTTTTGATAAGAATTTTTTTGGTATATATTCTTTCCATATAGATCTTCGTTCCGATTCTAGTCAGGTTGACCTCTTTTCACTACAATTTCAATTCTCTTTCTGATCAAAAGAAATCAACAGATTAAGTTGAAGTTGAGTCGATTAGAATTTCGGTTCAAATTAATTGATTCTCTCAAGTGAATTAAAGTCGGTTATTTTTGGACTAATTTTAGTCAACTTTTGATAAGAATTTATTTTTCGGTATCAATTTTCCACTTTAAGCTCACTTCGATTTCAATTAATTTGGCTTGTCTGGCTTGTTTTGGCTTCGTGTGTGTGTGTGATTAACAAATTTTCAATTTGTTTTGTGCCTAGAGTGTTATTTGGAATCTGAAACCAAGCTAATTTCCGATTGCCTTATTAAAATTATTCCCATTAGTCTGGAAATTACATTTAGTGATTCCCTAGTGCTTGCCTTCATATCATATTGTCAATATGGTAAATGTCAATAACCCTACCTACCCACATAGAGAGACGTATACTATTAATACACTTAAATTCCGGCAAATTTCTGCACAATTTTATAGAGTTTTCCTAGGTGTAGAAAGTGTGCGTGTATGTGTGTGCGTGTGTGTGCGTGTGGGGAAAATTGTGTAAATAAATGTGAATGTGAATATGAAAGGCGTTGTGTTTGACTGAAAATCGTTACTCGCTCTTGTCGAGCTTAATTATAATATTAATTAAATTGAGTTGCCTCGAGCAACTTGGCCTGAATTTGCTTTCAATCTCTCTCTGCTCGGTGCTCGGTGTTCGGTGCTTTCACTGCCTTACTGAGTAGTTCTATAGATACATCAGAGCATATGAATCTGCGGACAGCAGGATAAGCCACAGAACAGGCCAGCCAAAGACAGGCAAAGACAGACACGAACCGACATGAGTATCGCACTGAACATTCTGTGGTCAAGTTTATTCCTGTTGAAATGCTTGAGCCTCTTTGGCTTTGCTCTGCTCTGCTCTGCTCTACTCTGGTCTGGTCTGACCTGGTCTGGTGTATGGTTTTGGTTTGGTTTATTTGGGTCTGTTCAGTTGAGTGAATCAAGTTGAAAATATGCCAATGCAACAAAAATTTACTGCACATCAATTTTGGCTGGGAAGGAAAATGAGATGTCCATTTAGTTGGGCGGACACATTTTGCTTGCTGATTTTGTAGCTGATGTGAAAACATTATAATTAATGTTACCACAGCAACATCACCACACAATTCTAATCCCCGCAACCGATTGCAGTCGACTGCAATCAACGAGCAGGTCAACTCACCTGAGCCTCGGGCATTTGCCATTGACCACAAGTGGTCACCTAAATGGATGCCCGAAAGGTGCAACGCCAATGAGAACGACTTACTTGCTCGCCATGCCACAATGATTTTCATGCGCTTGCATTTGCTGTTGCTCCTCTTGTTGATGATGGGGAAACTAATTTCACCAGCACCGGACAATCCTCACAAATGAGTCACACCAACCAAGCAACCAGGCAAGCAGGCAGCCAAACAGGCAACCAGGCAGGCAGGCAGGCAGGCAGGCTGGCAACCAAACAGGAACCTTCCCACCATCAAACCAACAAGTCACTGGCAAGCTGACGTTGATGACAACGACAACAACTGGCCAAGCAAATTAATGACGAAACGGACGTTCAGACAGGGCAAAAACAAAAGGCAAAAACAAGCCAACCAAGCCAACCAAGCCAACCAAGCCAACATGACAGGACGGACCAGCGATGTCACCACCTCAAAGTTGAAGGGCGTGCAAATATTTTGCCCTTCTATCGGCACGCGGTTGACTTTGCTCTTGTTGATATTCAAATAATTTAGTTATGCAAGCTTTTGCAATTGAGAAAGAACTAGAAAATAATATTATTCCCTTCTATTGGATTTTTAAAGGGTAAAATCAAATACACTTAAGTTCTTTGATCTACAAGAATAATGTGAAGATCTATTGGGACCCTTCGACTTCTCAGGAATATTCCAGATACAAGCTAGATTTGCTATTTAAATTTGATTTTACTTTAATGTTTAGAATATGCCTAGCTTATATCTTTTCGTTCGGAGCATAAAATGGTTTTGAATAGAACCACTATATCACTATACTGGCTAGACAATTCTTGGCGTCTATATATGTATGTCTATTTTATAAAGAATAAAAATATAAGAATATTAATATACGATCAAGCTAATAGAATCTTGAAACCCTATATCATATATAGAGTCAGTCCATATCCATATATCAGCATTTTACAATTCCTTAAGATCAAGCTAATAGAATCTGGAAACCCTATATCATATATACAATATATCCATACCCATTAGTCTAGCATTTTATATTTCCGTAAGATCAAACTAATAGAATCTCGAAAGTCTATATCATATATAGAGTCTATCTATATCGATATGTCTAGCATTTTACATTTCCTTAAGATCAAACTATTAGAATCTCGAAACTCTCATATATAAAATATATCTATATCCATATATCTAGCACTTTACATTTCCTTGAGAATGTATATAGATTCTAAGGTGTACTACATTTGACTTGAGAATCTCGAATCTGTTTAGCATATATTGGGTATACGGTCATTGGCGTCCATATAACTAGAATTTAGCTATATTTGCAAAGGAATCTAATGTCTCAGTAAGAATGTGTATAAATATTTATATCCATATGTCTAGCATATTACATTTTATTGAGAATGTATATAAATTTGAAGTAGTCAATCTGTAGAATCTCGAATCTGTATAGCATATATTGGGTGTACTAGAAGTTGGCTATCTTTCAAAAGGAATTTAATATCTCAATAAGAATGTGTATAAATATTTATAGATAGTTAAAGGCTAGGTTAGGATTCGACCGGCTGACTCCTTCAGTAGAGTCACACATAGATCAGTCTTACGTCCTTAATAAGGCCGATGTGTTAGAGGAGTCCGGTGTGTTGGAGGTGTCCGGTGTGTAGGAGGTGTCCGGTGTGTTAGAGGTGTACGGTAACTTAATTTGATAGTTTGGGTGAGCTTTTGGTTTTTGGTTTCTCGGCTTTTCTTTTCTTTAGCTATTATTTCGAAGAATCTCAAAACACTTGAAAGAGTATTTCGTAGTCATCCAAGAACGATTTTGTCCATAATTCGAGTACTTAATAAAACTTGATATTTGTTATAGATTTTAGCCTATGTTAAGATGTATAAAATTTCCCTGAGATTGGTTAATTATTTGACCATTCCCACTGAATTGGTTTTCCTGTTGCATTCTCATTTGCGTTTGTGATGAAAATGCAAATATGCCATTCAAGTTTTTTGGGGGGCAGGCAATGTCTTGTTAGATGCCCTGCCACGCCCATCACTTGGCCAAAGTAATCTGCCTAATTTGTGCATTAGGTAATAGCCAATTAAGTAATTAAGTGTTGGCTTAGACCAATGACCTTCCTGCTACCTGAGTGAAGGCGGGGAAAAAACGTGACAACTGCAAATTGCCGTAAAAAATAAATGAAAAGGTGGATAAAAAAAACACACACACACAGGCAGAGGCACAGGCACACCAAAGAAAGTAAAATAAAGCAAGAAAGAAAGAAGGAAAATGTTCGTGTGAAACGTTTTGAACGTTTAATTTATGAGCGGGTTAACGGGTAATCGATTAAGCCCTCTCTCTGCCAACACTTTTGCGTTAGCCCATTCCAACCAAGAAGTTTTCATTATCCAATCACATTTAGTTTTGCTTGTTATTCGCCAACATTTCGCACATTTAATGAGTGAAGGGAAACCGCTTCCAAGAAAGCTGGCTGAGCCAAATCGGAGGGCCAAGCAAAATGGTCACATTTGTGGCTGCTTTAATTAAAGTCACGTCTACAAGGACTCCAACCAAACCAACAACAACAACAACAAGAGCAGCTACGGAGGCAAGAAATACAACCACAAAATCTAATTAGTTTTGACCTAAATTGCCAACATTAAGGAAATGAATTGCAATTTCATAATGAAAAACTACTGGAAAAAAAATCAGTTAACCAAAAAAAAAAAAAAAAAAAACCAAGGTCAAGGGTTCTTTCAGTTATGATTTTTCACAAAAAAGAAATATATATATATAATCAAAATGAAATGATCTGCTATATTGAAAGAGATGTAACTGATGTGGCAAGTCTCCCTGGGCGTTTTGTAATTAAATTTAGCTTCAATTTATGAGCCAAAGCAAAAGATGAGTTTTTCATCACCTCCCCAAAAGAATGGACAAACATATCAAGCAATTACCGAAATCCATCAACTCCAGGACTCTGGCCCACTCAAGTCGGGGTGTGGGCATTCTAATGAACAGCTGGCGCCAAAGGCAATGACATCACAGTCACATACACACACATACATACACATTGACATTCCTACCAACCCAGACTGCTTGCTCATTTGAAAAATTCTACGCTTCAGAAAAAAGGGGAGGGGAGAAGAAATGGTTTGGGGCTGCCTAAATTTTTGGGCCACTCATCATATCTCAGTCAGCATTGCTTTCATGCCCGACTGAGCCATAGTCTTCATTTATAATTTCCAAGGAGCTTTGGCATTCTACAATTGCACTGACAACCGCCATAAGACATTAGCTTTTTCACTTCCGCCTAACTCGCAGATACTTAATTCGGTTTCATGTCATAAAAACCATAAAAATAAAAATATTACCCAACATTTTTGCATCACACAAAATAGGTCGAAAGTGGCAGGAGTCGAAACAAGAAAACTGTTCAGCCACATCATCATCATCCACATCCACATCCACATCATCTTGTGCTTCATCATTCTCTTCACCCTGCCCCTGGCTTGGCCGGGGCCAAAGACTCTCGAATGACAACGCCATAGTCAATGCCTTGTCAAGCCTCTACTGACCCATCAGCTACCAGAGTCCTTCACAGTCCTTCCTCTCTGACAAACACAGAGCTGGTCTCATCATTGTCAGCAACACGTAAAGTTAGGCAAACGAGCAGTGAAAGTAAAACTGAATTGAAAATGCCACCACCCTCCGCCTCCAGCTTCTCCTACATTTCTCTTATTTTATTTTTAGGCCAATCTAACCACACTTGAAATTGAACTAAACAGCCGCCTCGGCTTTCGCAAAACAAAAGCAAAATACAAAAAAAAAAAAAAAAAAACGAAAAAGCCCAGAGAACCCAATCCTTTTGCTCGAGTCAAAATCATGGCCAAAATCATCGCCATTCTGTCCGAGTGCTGCTCATCAGGTTTATTTTCGCTCGTTTTGTCTCTGTTGGTTGATTTTTAAACAAGTTGAATTCAGGATTTGGGCTTGTTTCTCTCTCTCTCATGACCTCATGTCAATTTTCAATGGTGGACCTTTTTTTTTTTTTTTTGTTGGCTCACAAATTTAAATCAATTTCCCAAGCACAAACACTTCAGTCTTTCTTTTTTCTCTCTCTTTGAGTGGGTGAGAAAAAAAAAAGAAAACCTAAATAGAAAAAGAAGAGACTTGAAGATGAAATGGGAAATTGAAAATTGAATTTGGCGAAAAAAAAAAACAGAGAGAGTGAAATTCGTAAAACTTTTCATCTTTGGAAAAAGTAGTTTCGAATTGAAATGAACGAAAACTTGGCAATTTTAATTAAACCAAAAAAAAAAAAAAAATAGTTTTAAATATTCAAAACTTTTTTTGGTATTTTTTTTTAAGATTTGAACAATTGCTTTCATTTGAAGGATTTGATTTTATTTTATTTCTTTGACTTTGTTATTGCTACTTTTCTATGGTCATATAAAACTCACATTATGTATACGCCAGGTGTGCACCCAAAAGAAGTCAATATACTTTGACCAGCCAAAGGCTGAACAAATAAACTCACACACACATATACACATGGTTATATTTAGAAATAAAATTCTATGTATGTTTAAGTCTTTTGAGAGGGGCGGGTGGGGGGGAGGCGTGGTCCGGATGGGTACTTCTCTGCAGGTAGTGACGCTGGTGTTTTGCTTGACTTGGCTTGTGTGGATAATCGAGAATTGCCCTGCAAGTCGTTTTGAGAAGCTCGTAAATTAATTTTTATATCCTTTTCAATTACTTTTTGCCTGTCGATTGCTTTTACCCAAGCACAAACGCGCTTCACATGGGCCCATGTAAAGAAGCCTAGCGAATGACTGGGTGAGGACTGTGCATGTGTGTGTGTGTGTGTGTGTAAGCCACCCCGGGTCACTATCAATGCATACTAATGAGCCAAAGATGGCTTATCAGCCGGGCCCTGACTCTGGCTAGGCTCTCTGCCAGCCGAGTATGCTGGCCTGACGCCATTTTCATTCATTCCATTCAGCTTCAGGTTTTCCTACCATTTGACCTTTATGGCTAGTCGCGGTTGAATATTTTAATTGCTTGTTGTTTTTGTTTTTATTGTAGCCTTGGTCGTTAAGTGTGTAATCCGTAGGGGTGAGCGGAGGGGGGGGGGGATGGTCAGAAAGAACAACAGACTGGGCTTCTGGTCGGTTACGACTTTGAAACGATTCCGCCTAATAACAATGTTAATGCCACAAAAGCCAATAAGTGGGCGTGGCCGGCTGCTGCTGCTGCTGCCGCCTGTCAGAAACATTAAAGTTTTGTTGTTTTCCTTGTTCTTTTCTAGGGCAGAGAAAAAAGTTGAGTGAAAACTTTCTCTCTCTCTCTCTCTGTCTCTCAATGTTTCTTTGGGCCAAATGAGGAGATGAACACAGACGCTGCCTGCCAGCAAATGTGTTAATAAAGAGGCAAAAACATACACACAGGGTCCAGAGCACCCTTGGACACACACACACACACACACTCGGATACAGAAAAGAACCACTCATACAGTTTGCATAAATTTGAAGGCGCTATGGCATCATCAATGCCACAGCTGCTTTCATTTACATTAGCCGGCAGGAAAGCCAACAAAAAACAAAAGCTGTTATCACTCTTTGGATGGTTCGAACCCTGAAATACTCCAACCACCTGGCCTGGCCTGGCCTGGTCTGGTCTGGGCATCTGGTTGGCTTATCTCTACTGGCCTTGGCTGCTCTCGCCTCATTTCCATCTTCCTCAAGTCTTTCAAGTCCGGCCCCCTACCACACCACCCAGCTGCGAGTCTGTCTTATGAAAGCATTTGAATTAATTATACTAAAAGTTGTGAAAATAGAAAATGTTTTGCACCTGATGTCTGACAAGCCGACAAGCCGGCCTGCCAGTTAGACAGTCGGAAAGGCACAACCCAGAACACAGAATCCAACCCAGCCCAGACGAGCCACAGCGCAGCGCAGATATAAAATTTTGTTAGTTTTAGTTTATCTCAATGTATGCGTGTATATATATTTAAGAATTTTATCCATTCAAATATACTGGTAAGGCAAAACATTTTCCTGCTTGCCTGCTAGCCACCAGATGGCGTACGCAAAATCTTTATCCTACAAATTAAGCAAGAAAGAAAACAAAATTTTTGCCTGACAACATTTCAAATAAAACTTCAACTCATTATCATTATCATCTTGTATGTGTGTGTGTGTGTGTGTGTGTGGGTATAGAATTTTCCAATTTGACTATGCTGGCTGCCTGGCTGGCTGGCATTGGCGACTTTCACTAATGTAGTCACAAAAAGGAGCTGGTCTGAGTCTGCGGAAATAAATCCATAAAATATATATACATATATATACATATGTATATATATATATTTGTACTTTTCTTTTATTTACTGAAACTTATCATGTATTCATAATTCATATGCAGAGCTGGTAAAACTTTGCTTATCTTTGGGATACAGCTGCTTCTTTAATTTAAATACATTCCAGCCAATTAATATTTCGTGGCACATTTGAAAAAGATTTATTCCAAGTAATCGGAATGAATTTCCTCGGGAAATTTTTTGATTTTTATTTACTCAAAGGCAAAGGTAAATATCTCAATGACTGAGTGACTGTCTCTAACTGCAAACGAGCTGTGTGACATTCGAAATAGCAACAGTTTAAAAAAAAAAAGAGAAAAGCGAAAATAAATAAACGTTTGCCCAGCACACTTGAAAATGAAACCCACTCGGTGGAATTCTTTTTTTTTTTTTTCAGATACTCAGGTTACCACAATGTGTAACAGTGAAAGGCTGAAGGGGATGGGTGGGTTGGGTGGGGCAAGAGTGAAAATGGAAACTCATAAATAGAGGGTAAAATGTGAGGTGGCAGAAGTTGTTGCTTTCGAATTTTTTAGCAAATAAAGATGTGTGTATGTGTGTGGAATGGTGAGGAAAAGAGCTGCAACAACAAGAACAAGTGCAGTCAAATCACTTGCCACAAATTCGCAGGTGTTGTAAGGACAAAAATGTGAAGATGTCGCGTTGAAGGCAGACGAGCATCATCATTCAAAAGTGGCACAGTTTGCGGCTGTTGTGGCACGTGCAACCAACTACAACATGTTTCCTTGCATCTGTCCATGCATCTATGTTTCTATGTATGTGTGTGTGCTTATGATGCTTGAGCCTGATATTTTACACATTGCCTGATGGCACAGTAGCTGCATTTAAAATTCCTTACCTTTCTGCCTTCTTCATCTTCATAGTAGATTCTCCCCTTCCGGGCAAATAGCAGAGACTTGTTTTTTCTTTTTTTTTACCTTTAAAGAAGAAAAATTTAAGTTGAGTAATTTTTCACATTTAATCTATTCAGATTTTAGGCAACTTGTATGTTTTTGTAAATCTCACCAAGTCTTTGGGTCTGACAGGACACAAGTCCTAAGTAGACACAACTTACTTCAAGGCTGTTTGCTGGGCTATCGAGATTTCCCATCACGAAATCACTCTGGCCACTCTTTTGTGCTCTCTAGTCATATATACATATATATATATATCCACAGAGTATAACACTTACTTAGGACAATTTGCCAGAGACAGACTCAAGTGCTCACATCTAGTCTGACCCAGGAAATGCCACTGGCAAGAAAAAAGAGTAGGACTAACTTAAAATTGAAATGGAAACTCTTTCAATTTTTAGACTCTTTTCGAAGAAAAAGGAGTCTATTCACTTTGCTCTGATGTTTGTAACGCACAGAACCAAACATCGTAGACCCACAAAAGTTACATCTAGAATACTTAGAATCACTAGAGGAGTCGATATAGCCATGTCCGTCTGTCCGTCTGTCCGTCTGTCAGTCTGTCCGTCTGTCCGTCTGTCCGTCTGTTTCTATGCGATTTACTCCGTCGTCTTAAAAGCTATTTTGCTGAAACTTGGTATTTAGCCTTCTTTTTTACCTAGGTAGTACACTAGTTTGAATCGGTCGGATCGAACCACTATATCATATAGCTGTCATACGAACCTAAATCGGTTTAGGCAATAACTTCCACATTTATTATCCGATTCTTTTCAAATTTGGCATGCGTATGTTTTTTATAACAATAGATAATTGTACCAAATTTCGTAAGGATCAGACTACTATATCATATAGCTGCCATACGAACCTAAATCGGTTTAGGGAATAACTCGCACATTTATTGACTGATCTTTTCAAAACTCGTCTAACACGTTTTCTACATAAATATACGCGTTTGTGCTAAATAATATTAAAATCGGACTACTATATCATATAGCTGTCATACAAATCGAAATCGGCCTTATTAACTGACCAACCCCGTTCATGTGATTTTCGGCAGAAAAAACTTCGAAAAGAGTCTGTAATCTTCGGCACCCCGAAGATAACGTTGGGATTTTTTCCTTTTTTTTAAAGATTTTTCTTTAAGAAGTTGAGAATATTTAAGGTAAATTAAAATATATGCTCAATTTCTATATTTCCCCTTTCCTTTTTTTAACCAATTCGATAAGATTTTATTCATATTGGTTTATTTTCATTTCCAATTTGAAGGAATTTTATCTATGCCAAAGAGTCAGAAAAAATAAAAAATAAAATAAATTGATAAAAATTCTATATTTTGAAAGGATGAATTGCAATTCTCAGTGGCACTGGGAATATCTATTTTCATTAAATAAATCGAATATTAAATTTTGATTAGATTGCAAGATATGTGAACCAAATTTATAAATCTCTTTCAAGCCAAGCGGAGCACACCGTATGCGGTATTCAGTTTGAAATAAACGTAAAAAAAAAAGAAAACAAAGTACAAATTTTTATAAAAGATTTCTTGAGCTCAAAATCGAAAAAAAAGGGCTTTGTAGAAATATTGCTGCAGTTTATTCAAGCAACCGCTCGCTGGAGCAGAAGCCAGAGACAGGGTCAGGGGCAGAGGCAAGTGGAAGTGGAAGTGGCTCAAGCACACAACAATTTATTATGCAAAATCAAAATATGTTTACCCACACACTCACACACACACACATACACACACATTGGGAAAAAGTCTCGGGGAAATTTGCAAGCGGTGCACAATTTTCTGCTTCTTCCTCGTTTTATTCAGCTGAGAATCTCGCAACAATAACAACACCAGCGACAATCAAAATCGCAAAACAGCAAAAAAAAAATATATAACAAAACATATTGCATATGCCAGTGAATCTGAAAATAAAAATGAAAACATTCAGAGCAGCTGAAATTGTTGCAGGAGGAAACAATAGCAAGAAGGATCAAAACAGAATGTGAAAGGGGCCAAACCAGGGCAAATCAAATCCAAATCGGTCTTAATTCATCACCATCTTTTTCTTTCTTTTTTTTATTGAATAGAAGAAAGGAAACAACTTTTTAATATGTGCAAATTTTTTAATTGGAATATTGATTGAGTCAGCTCAACTAGATTCTCCATTAATTCGAAGAAGAAAGAATTACCAAAAGTTACCTCCTGAATGGTCAATATGACTAGACAAATTGATAGAGGCATCTCTGTGTCTATACAAGCTAGTCTGTCAGTCTTGAAGCTATCTTATATACAGGGGTATGATCGAACCACTGTATCATATGGCTGTCATATATTAATCTAAATCGATCCATATATAAGATATAACCAACACTTTTGAACGATCTCACTCAATGCTGTATTTTGCTATTTTCTATAAAAGTTTGAATTTATGATATAGCTGCTATATCAATTGAAATCGGTCTTAGCCCAGAAGTTCCATACATATGATTATGGTAGAAAAAAAAAACTTCGAAAAGAGTCTGAATCGATCTTAGGAATATAACCAACATTTTTGAACGATCTCAATCCATGCCTTATTTCACAATTTTATATAGAAGTTTGAATATGTATTTATTTATGATATAGCTGTTATATCAATTTAAATCGGTCTTAGCTGTAAGCCCAGCAATTCCAAACTTATGATTATGGTGGAAAAAAAACTTCGAAAAGAGTTTGAATCGATCTTAGGAACATAACCAATATTTTTTAGCGATCTCAATCAATGCTGTATTTTGGTATTTTCTATAGAACTTTGAATTTATGATATATCAATATAAATCGGTCATAGCCCAGAAGTTCCATACATCTGATTATGGTAGAAAAAAAAACCTCGAAAAGAGTCTGAATCGATCTTAGGAATATAACCAACATTTTTGAACGATCTCACTCAATGCTGTATTTTACTATTTACTATAAAAGTTTGAATTTATTATATAGCTGCTATATCAATTGAAATCGGTCTTACATACATATGAAAGACTCTGTAGAAGATAGCGTTCGTATTTGGAAAACCTCTTGCAATGCATTTGGTGTTGCCCTTGTCATTGTTATGATTTTCATTTGGCGCATCGAAAATATTTAATAATGAATACGGTAATGTATCCATAGAATTCTGGGAATATTGTAGATATTCTCCAGGGTGGGCAAATACACAATAGAAAATATATTTTTATTATGTACCGATGCATTTAACATGGGTTGTATTCACTGAGTGGTGTCCTTCTGAATGTCCTTTGCCTTGATTATTATCGTTGTTGTTGGATTTTATTTGTGCACCGGATGTTTATAGAATAATGTCAACAAAAATCCAATTTCCTTTTACCTTCCCGTTTCGAGCACTCGCCGAATGCTCCAAGACGTTCGCTCTTTTAAATTCTTGCGGTAAATAAGAATCTAGAAAGTAGAAATAATGTGAAAATGCGAAGCGTCTAGACGGGCGATGATTTACTCAGCATAGAATAGGAAGCCAGGAAACTTGGCTGGAGCAAGTCAGCGACGTGGCCACGTAGCTGAAGTGCGCTTGACATTTTACTGGGATTTTGTGCGGCATTGTTGTTTCGAGAGAGAGAGAGGGACGAATTGAGTGACAGGATCACAGTATGGTGGAAACGGTCGTGCTGAGCGGACGTGGATAACTGCAGTTCCCTCGCCTGGCTGCACGTATTCTGCTTGTTTAGTTAAGCGTTTTGCCTTGCACAGAATTCACGTGCTCCACTCTACACTACACTGAGCAACATTTTTTTCGAACTATGATGGAAAATTTCGAAAAGAAAATTTGCTTTCTATCTTAATTCTTTTTAACAAGTAATTTCCTTAATTTTTGGTACAGTTGGTCTTGATTGGACCTGGCTTTCGGCTTTTGTGCAAAGCGTTTCAATTACAGAGGCCAGAGATTTATTTTCATAATTTTCCTTGGCATGCTTCCGTTTCGAGTTGAGAATCCTGTGGTTCAAAGTAATCGAAATTGCCCACCTGACCTGAGGCCCCCAAGTAGTTTGCCTTCCTGAGCGAGAGAGCGCCACATCCGCTTTTTCTCAGACTTCCGCCACACTTCATCAACCGCAAGGCAAGCTCAGGCTTCACTCTCAGGTTCCTTCCTTGGCTCCTGCTCCATCTCCTCCTCCTCCTCCGTTCAGAGTATTGAAAAATGAAAGCTTTAGCGGACTGGGGCTTTGTTGTGTTCAGCTTCATTTGCTTGCCGCCCGATGTCTTAAGCTTTTCGTAAGAAGTCCTTTACTTGATTTAATTCCCGGCCAGCCTTTGTTGGTTTACATTCGCATCATTGGGCTTGCCCGGGGGCCTGGGGCCTTGGACTGCCCATTGAACTGTTTGCATTGCACTCAGTGGACTTTCCCTAAGTTTTAGTGAGTGACCTTGAGTGCCTCAGAGTTGCTGTCGCCAACATCTTTTGTGGCTCAACAGCTTTGCCAGTTCCCCGATTGGGGCGTTCCTCACCTTCTCTCTTGGCCTCTCTCTGTAAAGTGTAATTTATTTCAATCTTAATTTAATAGATATTTATGCTTTCGTTTTCATTTTTCTTACACTTTGGGCCTCGTCGTGTTTTTCTTTTTCTTTTCCTTTTTTTTTAATGGTTAAATTTCCGACACATCAATAAATTAAGTTGTTCAACTTGATTTGTGTATTTAAAAAAAGAGCCAAGTTGGCAGAAGGCAGCAATTTAATTTATTCTTCTGGACGAGTCGGCTTTTTTACATTTTGATAATATTCCAACTCCAGCTCGTTCTTAGGAAGTGCGACTAAGCCAATAAAAATATATATTCCATATCAAGCTTCAATCGAATTAAAAATACTTCAAGGAAGTTTGTTTGTTATTTCGTCATGCATCTCTGATTTCATTTCCTCTTAAATTGCCATGGTTGCATTTCTTCCTATATCGAGTTAAGACCTTTCGATTATTTACTCGATAGTTACTTTACTCTATTCTATACAGTAAAATTGATATTAAATTGAATTGTTTGATTGAGCGCACCAAGAGTTTTTAGTGAACTATTACTTTCTCAATTAAAATAGGCGAGAATTATTCCCGTTATTCAAATTGAATACAATGTTTGTCGGAATTATTAGACTCTTCGAAGAAAAAAAAAAGAGTATATACATTTTGTTCTGATGTTTGTAACGCACAGACCCGTACCCCCAAAAAATTTACCTTTAGAATTCTTAGAATCCATAGAGGAGTCAGTAGAGTCATATCCGTCTATCAATCTGTCCGTCTGTTTCTATGAAAACAAGTCTCTCAGTTTTAAAGCTTTTTTAATGATTGTATATATATAGCCTTGATTTATCGGAACTGGCCGGATCGGACCACTATATCATTTAGCTGTCATACGAACCTATATCGGTCTTAGAAATAACTCGCACATTTATTGACTGATCTCTTCTTCTTACTACTTACTAACCAAGCCTGTTCATCTGATTTACTGCAGAAAAAAACTTCGGAAAGAGTTTGTAAACTTCGGCACCCCGAAGATAACGTTGGGAATTTTAAATATGAATTTATTTGGAAATTTATAGTTTCGTTGCGGCTTGCCCGAACATCTGCAAAATTTATTCTCGTCAGCACAACAAAAAGGAAAATGGGAAATGTAACAAATAAAATCAATTGGAATTCTAAAATAATAGTAAAAGTAAATTTATTTTCTCGTCAATTATTATATAAATTTAATTTGAGACAAATAAATATTACTTTCAGTTCTAGAAAAATTTTCAATCTTATTTTGTGGTAAACATTTGATAATTTAGTAAATATTTTGTCAATTAAATTGAAGTATTAATTTCCGACTCAAAAAAAGTATTGGAAAAAAGTTGAGGTATCTAGGAATCTTACTCCAATTGGAAACGGCAAGGTGCAGCTTGCTTCTGCACCATCTAAACTGTGCTCGGCCCTATATTCTCATTGTCCGCCCAGGTTTGCCTGGACTATCGACGATTTCGACAATATTTTAAAATAAAACTTGCGAAGTTCATTGTTACTGAAAATAGTCTTTCAATTTTTCTCTGGACACCGAAGTGAGCTGCCTAGTGGACTAGGAATTCAAGTCGGTAGTCGTTAAAGTAAATACGGGTTCACCCCAGAGGACCCGCAGTAGCAGGAATCCCGATCACCAACTCTATCCTTCTCCTTTTCCGGGGGAAGAAATGACTACTCAATTGCCAGTTGCCTAGGCTCTCTGACTAGGCTGTTTGTCATCGAAGATACAGCTACGCTGACTCTCGATTATTTCTCCGGAAATAAAAATTAAGTAAATTAAAATAGCAAGGATAAAGTTGTTTCGAAGTGATTCTAACAGTCAAATAAGTCAACAAAAAATTGACAAAACAAAGTGCATTTTCTGATTTCTTTCCATTTGTTTTTTGTTTTTTTTTTTTGTCTAATTGAAGAGCTCTTCCAATGTTTTTTGTTACGTTTAACAAGAAAATCGCATTAAACAACTGGTCTGCTCTCCTTGCTCCTTGGCAGCGCGTAGAAAGCTTTTGTTATTGGTGTTGTTGTTGTTGTTGTGTTGTTGTTACACATTTGCAATCGCACAAAAATGTCGACAACAAATGGGCGAATTGCATAAATCATTTGGCAAACAGGTGCCGATGTTGATAGGCCAGAAAGGCGGTGAGGTATCCAGGATTGGGAGAGCACCGAGCAAAGAAGAAAAAGCAGGTGAAGCAATAAGAACCCATTTGCAATTTTGTGAAGAGCCCAGGGACACAGCCTCGGAGCGCACACACTCGCATATTTATACAAATAAAAAGAAATATTTGAGTGTATGTGTGTGTGTGTGTGTGTGTGTGTGTGTGTGTGTGCGTGTCTGTGAGTGAGTGTGTTGACTATAAACTGATGCTTCTGTCGCTGCTGTGCACTTGCCATAAGTCCATCAATAAATAATAAATTTTTACTTCATTGAATTTGTAAAAGCAATACACGGGAGAGTGCAAGGACGGCCAAAGAATGGGGCCTGTGGCGAGGGGGAGAAACCCAGAAAAAGTACAGAGAGAGAGAGAGAGGAGGGGAGAGTGATGGTATTGGGAAATTGACTGGTCCAGATGGACGTGGTTCAATAGACCAAAAATATATTGTATATGTATATAGAAAATGGCAACAATAACAACTAAAACCAGAAACGAAACCATAAGAAAATAGAGCGGAGCGTTAAGCTCAGGCTCAGCCCAGCTCGGGTTACCCTCTCTCTTCCTATAGTGGCGGTAAAGGCTCAGAACACTAGAGTTTTTTATGACCTTACAAAGATATTCTCAACTGATCGGTCCTATGAGGATTATAAAGTCTACCGAATTTCCTAAAATTTTCATGAGAGATCTTAGCACTTTTCCTGAAAATATATTCTATATGCGTAATATAAAATGATGTTTCCAATTGGCTCCATAGGAGTTATAGATAAATTAGATCTTTTCGTTTTTTTTTCATTCCGAACCCAAATCAAATAAATATATAAGATGATGTTCAATAAGACTTAGCTTTCTGGCTTTTTTCAAATCTGAGAACAAGTTATTCAAATGGAAAAACGGGTATGACTAGATTGCAGAAACCTAGTCACCCTGATTATCCTTTTAGGTATTTTAAAGAGCCTCCAACGGTTCTTTCTCTATATCAAAAACAGCATAAAGTAAATATAGCTTTTAAGGCTTATATAAGCGTGTCTTGAATATATCATCCAAATGGAGAGGCAAACAATCTCCTTAGTCTTCAATCTTTTAAAAATATATGTAGACCTCAGAGTAACAATTACACTTTATTATTAAACTCACATATTTCATTTTATATTATTGAATTCGCAGCTTACATTGTACGCCATAAATTTCAAAATAAAGTTTACAATAAAGCGTCCACCTAACTATATTATGCTCGTGCTCATGCCAACAGTTTGAAAATACAGAACATTCCCAAAGACATGAGCCATACATTTTAAGGTTTAGGAAAGCCTTTGTACACACAAAGTCTTTCAGTTCCAGGCTCAAATTATATTTATATGAGTCGTGTACAAGAAAAGGAATGTCCTAGAACGGTTTGGACCTGTGGAAGTAGGACATGTAATTCTGGTTCCGTCGATTTTGAGGTGGTTGGTTTTATCCTATACAATTTTAGAATCTACCTTTACTCGGCTATAAGTAGTGGGACTGGATTTCTTCTATTTATCCAAATCATACTTTGGATAACTTTAAGGGATCTTCTCTTTTCAATTAGAAGTTAAAATACATTACAAAGCAACTACTACCCCAACGCATTATTTTCGCAGTACTTTGTATGAAAAATTAATAAAATATATAAAAATTCCTATAATAAGATTTGTTACGACTTTCCAATATGGTTTGAAATTGAATAAAAATAATTTGTTGGATTGGATTTTTTTTTTATTCAATACCAATTTTTTTTTCGATTCACTAATAATTTTGAATTTTGAATACGGAAGAGACTGCAAATGTATTTTACATTCTATTTGTCTGCTCAGTCTGTCTTGCGGTTCTCCATGCATGGATAAGTCTGGCAAGGTGCCGCGGCCTGACCAGTTGTGTTAGCCGAATCCACAGCAGGGGCTGGTCCAGAGCCCTGAGCTACAGTGGGTGCTGGAGCTGGGCCTGTGAATGAGCCACGTGTGGCTTGCACTGGCGCGGAGCTTGGAACCGGTACAGCTGCTGGCACTGTTAACGAGCCCATGTTCGGGCCCGATACAGATCCAGCGCCAGGAACTTGCAATGCGAGTGGCAGTGGCACGGGTCCCGGCGATTGTAAAGATCCACCATTTTGGGCTGCTGCTGTGGTACCACCTGCAATTTCGGCTGGTACTGATGGGGGTGGTCCATTAGTTGGCTCAGTACCAGTTGGCGCGGCGGCTACTCCGGGGGCTGCAGCACTTGGAGCTGTGTCTGGCGTTTGGAATAGACTAGCTGTTGTGGCTGTAGCTGCATTCGCAACGGCGGCCGCCTCATTGTTCAAGACCATAGAATCCGGTCTTTGTGATTCGGATGGACTTCTTGGAGCATCGGCGGGGCCTCCATTGGCAGCTGCTTCGGTGACTACAGCGGCTGGTGCACTTGTTGCTCCAGCTGCGGCTGTTTGATCTACAGTTTGAACAGGAGCTGTATGTTGTGGGGCTTCCTGTTGCGGTGAACATTGTTGAGTAGTCTCAGTCTCCACTGCACACGCTTTGCTTGGATGCGGACCAATGTAAAAGGGATTAAATTTACCATCCATTTTAGCACCAGACTATCCGAATCTATCCGTAAACATATGAAATATTTATTCATTTTTTTTTTTGTTATTTTTCTTACCGACAAACGAACTATTAAATTTGCAGCCTCTAGAATTTTTTCGATTTTTACTTGAGCCGAACTGGAAAAATATTAAAATAGTATTTCTATTCAATTTGAAGTGTGAAGCGGAACTGGAGATATTTTTATATGGAAACCTGAATGGTGATTTAAAAGCCTACTTGTTCGATTATCGATGATGTGCGGGTATTTTCTTGAGGTCCGCATTTTCTAGCCTAAATATTTTTCATTCATTCAAAAAATAAAATAAAAATCTTGAGGTATTGGAGGATATATCAATGTTGGCTATCTAGAAATGCTTTAATTGTTTAACCAACTAAAATCGAAATTAACCCACTAAGTATTAATCAATATATTTACATTAATTGTGCTTGTGCTTTTTCAGTGTGCTTTTTAAATGATTGAAATATTTGCAATGCATTTTGAATTTTAAACAATTGTCTTGTTTCTCTTTTTCTCTTCCATTATCTTTTTTTTTTGTTTCTGTGCAGATTTTGCTAGCAAAACAGAGAAAAACAATCAACTAGGCAAGTCAGAAATCAAGTCACCAAAAAAGCTTTCCTCTAACCAACACCACTTTATAAAAAGGCCACGCCCACGGCCACGGCCAAATGAGTGCCTACTTTACAGTTATGTAATTAAAAGAGCCCGTGGCCAAAAGTTGAGAGAAACAAAAACAAAATGCAACTAATACTACTAAAAAGCGAAAGCCAAACGCCTAACACTTAACTGACCCAACTGTCCCGACGTGCCCCCGCCCCCGCCCCCAAAGAGAGAGGCGTCGGCCAGAAGAGTCAACCAGAGTCTGCCGTCAATCATGGCCGGGCCACAGGTGCAGCATACCCAGCGACCCAACAGTGCCTACTATACGGGCCTCAATGGTGGCGGTGGGACAGGAGGAGGAGGAGGAGGAGGAGGAAACAATGCCGGCATGGCCACAAGCGCCTCGCACACGGGTCTGCACGCCCTGCGCCAGGTGTCCAATGAAACGGAGCTGATCTACCGTGGCAGCCACAGCAATGGCACCGTCAATGAGCTGCCCCCTCTGGCTGGAGGAGCCTCAGGCGTCAGTCGAAACAGCCACAGCAGTCATGCCCTCAGTATAATCCATCAGCAGCCGCACACTTCTCGAGAGGCTCATGGCTATGCAACTTCACATAACCCTCACCACCAGCAGCAGCAGCTCCAGCATCACCACCACCCACCTCACCAGCAGCAGCATTCTGGGAGCATAGTGAGCATAGCCGGACCGGGTCCGAGTGCCAGCGATGCATTGATTGGAACAATTGCCACCAGTGCTGGTTCGGCCTTGGCTGCCTCCAGTAGTGGTGGTGGTGGTGGTGGTGTGGGTCGCGGTTCGCTCAAAAAATCAAATACACAGCGCAGCATTGAGATTATTGTGGATGCCACACAATGTGGCAAGTCGCCCAATACCGGCAGTGGCGGTGGCGGTGGCGGCATTGACACAGATGTCGATGATGTGGAGCAGGGAGGCGGCAGCACCGGTGGCGCCGGCAGCGGTCAAGAAACCATACGAAAATCCTCCCGCCATCGATACAGACCGCTCCACAGACGCCTCTACAGTTATCTGAGAAATCTATTCCAAGGCAGTGCCGCTCAAACCGGTAAGCGGCAGTTTCATAATTTCTTTCCTCCTTTAATTAACCCATTCTGAAGGTCATTTAAAAAATATTGTTTTTGTTGTTCCGAATTCGAAAATATTTCATTATTTTAAAAATTTTAATTTTTGTTTTTGTTTTTTTTTTTTTTTTTTGTATAGCCTTGAGGACTCTTTTGTCAGGCATTGGTCTAATCAGCAAAAGTAAGCGAGAGCTATCAAAACAAATACCCATTTTACTTCCAATTTCGCTGTCCCATTTTCTGTTTAATCATTTTTCTGCTCATTGGCGAGCAATTCGGATTCTCTTTGAACACGATCACTAAAGGCCTGCGAGATAAGACTCCAGGAATCCATAAAACGATCCATGCACATTGAAATGCATTTCTGTTCGCCCACATTGAGGGTGGTGCCCGGCTTGTCGATGCATTTTTTGAAGCATTTGGATGTCATCCTTTGGATCAATTGTTGCACTGAGGCAGCCACAAATTCCTGTTTAACGCGTTGCATTGTCATTTTATTCATATTATCGGCTTCCTCTGCCATTTTTCTTTTTCTTCCTTGACTTTTCTAATTTTATTTATCGAATTGTTAGTTGGTTGCTTTTAACCAGGTTTAATTTTGTGTGAGATTTTTGGAGCTTTGAATATGTGATTAATGCGGATATATACTAACCTTCCAGCCTGCTTTGTTTTATTCTGCAAAAGAATTCCGCTCATTTTTTTGTCCACGGCCTCAGCAGCTCTTCTCATTCTGCGGTCTCAGCTAATTTTTCCGGACAATAGAAATCCAAGGCTAGGGTTGGACAAGAGTAGACAACACACTTATTTTTTAGCACTACAAGTTATTATTCAATATATCTTTATCGATTTGCCATCAACACTTTTAAGCTCAGAGGCTGTGACAATAGGGCAGAGCCAGACCCAAACAAATATTGGCACCGAGGCTTTGGTAGCTCATCCAAAGTCCCTGCCAAGCCTCCACTAGATGATTAATTATGAAAATTGACATTCGGCCCCTTAAGTCACCAGATCTAACTTTATCTTCCATCTCTTTCTACATTCCGATATCCGATGCAGACACACGCTGACACAGAAGTCGCTACCCCACAGGCCACACACACCAACTGAAAGCTTGCACAAATTCTGTTGCGAATTTCTTGCATTATTTTTTTATTTTTGATTTAAGTCACAAAATTAGTATTCTTGGCTTTTCTTTGGTAATTTTGTAGATTTGATTATTTATATTTTTAAGAAAAAAAAAAATACATTTTGTCGAGATATCAAAATTATTTTTTACCACAAAATTGGGATAATTTGTGTCAACTACTGGGGAAAATTAAAGCCAAATAATCTAAAATATATAGTCTAAAATATAGAAGCAGTGAAAATCAGTAGCCGAAAATTTGTATATTTGCAAATATTGTGCAAATAATGTTTCCTCTAACTTATCGATAACCACAAACTTAATTGAATCGATTAAAACTTTTAAATCAATTAAAATGAATGTACAATAAAAATGTCTTTTAAGAAGATTAAGTATATAGACAGACCTATGTATTTTAGAGAACTAAGAAAAAAATAAACAAAAATGAAGAAAACTTCGATCGATAACGATTTGCGCAAGCTTTTGTATGATTGACTTAAACGGATTTCTATGGGACAACAAATTGCATTGTTTTCAAGTGCGCTTAGCATTTCAGTAAGCTTGCCCCCGGAACGTGGCATCCGTAACTGTCCTACTTATCCATCTCCGGGCCTTTCGCCTTACCGCCCATCACTTCCAATACTAACAATCTTGAAGCTTTTGTCAATTTTTCCGCTACAAGCCCCGCGTCAATTCATGGCGGGTTGGGGTAGGGGTTGGGCTTGATGGAAGGCATTGCTTTGTCATGAAGCCCTCGCCTCGAGCTGTTTGAGATATTGGTGAGCTCAACATAAAACTTGCATAGCATTTCAAATTGAATGCAGGCAAAAGGTAGTAGTAGAGATAGCCGAGGGTTTGGCGGAGGCGTAACAGTTCAGTTGAATGCTTCTTCGACTCGGTTCACTTTACGCAAAAACGTTGCAAGGAAATCGATAGGGAAACACAATATATTTGTTTGCCACTCGAGAAACTGAATTGAGACACAAACATACACACACACACACACACACATAGGAATATAGACAAATGCCAGAAATGGACAGAATCATTTCCAAACCAGGACAGAACAGGGCAGGGCATTGACAATGACAGTTTTCAAGTTGCTGAGCTCTTATAGTGAACGTAAATCATAACACTCTTTTGAGTAGATGAAAACTTTTCATTTTCTCTTGAACAAATTTTTCGTCTATGCTGCTTCTTTTGCCTTCTTTATTATGTATATACAAAAATGCCGGAAATGTTTTTTTTTTGTTTTATTTTTATTTTTTTTTAGCTGAAAAAGTTTTATTGAAAAAGTTCGATGAATGACACGTTGGCTTTTGTCACGTTCTGTTTTACCTTTCCATTTGGGTGAAGCTATTTGAACAACCTACCAGAGTGTTAATGGCTGCAGTTATTCTTCTTCTTTTTTTTTCGTTGAACTTTGAAATTAATTTTTGTTCGGACGTCCGGTACGACCATTGGTTGATGATTGTACGTCAGTGGGCTGATCAGCGGGCCTTTCCTCGATAGCGATAGGGGCCCGGCTGCCGCGGCCATAGCCAGCGAAAGGCACCCGCATGGCATCGCGCCTGCCAAAACCGCCACGAAATTGTAAAGATTCGTAGCCTGGTCCAGTATCGGCGCGCTTTTGCTCGGTGGATTCGGTCCGTCGGTAGCCGGTACGACCATCGTTGTCCTTCCTGGCCTTGATGGCATCCACTGTGCCGCGCGATAGCTCGGTACGCTGGGGACGACGCAAGGTGGCTGGCACAATCTCCGGCGGCAAGTGGAGCACTTCGCGCAAATATTCAATGCCTTCGTTGGTGAGGCTCCAGTAGTAATGCTGCCAGGTGAACTGTTGCTTCACCAGGCGTCGGGCATGGAGAGACTGCATAGTCTTAACCACATGAATGTTGCGCACATCCTTCAGTTCCATGTGGCGCGGAGCCTGAAGATTGCGATCGGCCACCATAATGCCATCGCGAAAGAGTTGCTCGTAAATGGCAATTTTATCTTGCTTGGGTATGAACATTCTCACAATGAATTCTACAGGAAAGAGAGTTGAATTATTACAAGCCTTGCTAAACCATAATTCAACTCTAAGTCCTAACCTTTTGTATTGATTCTTGCTGTTATTCGACCGAAAACACGTCAGCTCCGCTTGGTTACCCAGAAAGGAAAGAAAGCGGAAGTGCCCATACGTCAAACTTGAAAAGTGCAGCATTGTGCAACACTGGGTCCATGCCCTCACCAACACTATCGGTTAGTATTGCCAAACCAATTTTATAGCCATTTCACTCGGAGCAGTGTTGTTAGATGGAATACAAAAGCTAAACGCTTAGAAATGGCTAAACTATTTTATTATCTAACATTCAAGGGGATCAGGAATGTAAAAGTCTCTGAAACTATAAAAGTTATGAAATTTGGTGTGGCAAGTCTGTAGGTCATGAGCAAGTTTATTTGATTATCTTGAACTGACTTCTTCCCCTGACTTGACCGTGAATATATCCAAAAGTAAACAAACTTGAGAGAGTTTGCTTGAACTATTTCTACAGAGTTAAGCTATTTAATAGTTCCAAAGAAAATTATGCGTAATGAATATCTTTCGAATTACAACAAGTTTAATCAAAATAATGGGGAAATACAGGCGGCTAGTTAGAATCTAAGTTCTTCTGTAAAAAGACCGGGGCTCCCACGTTGCCGGTTGGTATGGGGAGTCTCATAAGAATTATTAAAAATAATTTGCTGTCAATTGTTTTCTTAATAATTTGGGTAAAACTGTAAAATATTAAACGGAAAAAATAGCTAGACTTCTAGCTAGAGGCCGTTTAAATTTTTTCCGGCTAAATTGGCAACCCTGCTCAGAAACTCAAAGTTGAAAACGATGTGTTCTTGCTTAACTAGAATTGAATTTTATTAGTTTTCTTACGATTTAAAAAAATCCATTTGTTGTCAGAAAATTAAAACTAAATGAAACACTCGATTGATTCAATTTGATTTATTAATTTGTTCCAGCTGAAGTCACCCGTAATTTCAGGAACACCCCTTAGATCAGAGTTGCATTGGCGATAATCTGATAACTTTGCTAGCAGCTTCAACAGTTTCAAATGGTCACTGAATCGATCAAGTAAATTCAAGTGAAGTTGTGTAATTAATTTCTTTCATTTACATCACAAGAATTCCAAGAATGAATTCTCTTACTTAAATACCGATCAATTTGTATTGGATTCAAAATAAAGACGCTTCAGTTATTTGGTAAATATAAAGCAAAAGTTGGGTCAATTAAAAATAATTGACCTAGAGGATAAATGAATTGAAGAATTTAAAAAGATTTTAGCATTTCTTTTCAGTTTCTATTTGCATTCTCAGCCACTTAACTGAGCCACTGGTTGTGGCTCCTCTGGGTTTTATGCCCTCAGCCACAATTATTTTCCACAAGCCCGCCGAATTCGCGTCTGCAATCTCAATCAAAGCTCTGACTTTGATTTCACTTCTGTTATCTAGCTTTGCTGTGCTTTCTTTCTTTTGGTATTTTTTTTTTCCTCCAAAGCAGTTTGTCTTGTCTCATTCGCTCTTCTGTTGTTTAGTCAGCTCACGGCTGCACTTTACGGTCCTTCATAATTTCCAGTGCTCCTTTTGCTTGTCTTGCTTGTTGTTCAGACTTCAGGGTAATTCAATTTGGTGGCTGCTTTTTGTGGCCAACTGTGCGCCTCATTTGGCTGGTTGGTTTCGGTGCACTTTATGGCCGCGCCAGAGGCGCTGAAAGCTTGCTTCTTTTCTTGAATGCTTCGTTTTTCTTTGCTTCCTTCTATTTTTTTTTTTTGATGTCTTGTGTTTTTGCTTTGCTTTAATTATAATTTCATTATGGCAAGTTTGCTTTTTGCTCATGATCTGTATGGTCTCGACAAAATGACGCAGACATTTTAAGTGCAATGGAAACGCTTCCCCTTTCACACACACACACACCGCTCACCTGGTTTCATTGTTCCCTCGGTGCGTTGGTGCCAGACCCACTAACACAGTCCTCGTTCACACACTAGCTCGTTCTCACACTTTCGCCTAATGACTTGAATCACAAAGATGACAGTCTCAGACTCAAGACGCATTTTTCTTTGGTTTTTTCACTTGGCAGAACTGTTTGGGCGGTTTCCTTAAACTATTTAAGTGTCAGGGTTACCGCATTTTAATTTATTTAAGCATGTTCTGGACTGAATTTTAGCCCTTTTCTTTTTCAACCATTTCAACCGACCCCTTCTCCCCCATCGCCAACCAGGCCCACCCATGCAAATGAGTTAAGTGTATTTCACTCTCATGCGCAGCGAGTGCGTCTGAAAATGTCTTTGTGGGTGTCACTCTCTCTGTGTGTGTGTGTGTATGTGCCTGAGTGTGTTTGTGAAAAAGTTGTTTCATTCTTTTTGTGACACTCTCAGAATGTGCTTGGGTGTTTTTTTTTTCTTTTCTTTTACCCTTTACCTAATCGTTAAGAGTATATTAAGTTTTGTGCACGCGAGAAGGACAAGTCGACTTGTCTTTTAAGTACTTGCAAATCTTTGAATTGATTTTAAAATATAATAAATATAACTTTCAGAGGAAAATATAATATTAAAAAGGATTGGACTTAAATACTTAGTTTTATTAACAAAAGAAAACCAATACAATTTTTGCACTCAAAAAATCACATGTTTGTGAAATACTAAAAAAAAAATGTTAAAAGTTCCTGAGAGCTTTCAAGTCTTCTAAGCGTAATTGGACTTGTTTATTATAATAACAAAAAAATATTTTTAATATTAAAAGCGTAGAACATTTTCCAAAAAAAAATTCAAAACCAACTTGGATCTTTCCCCTCAACAAAATCCAAAGCATTATATTTTCTGCAGCCCAACTTGTCCGATAGATGGCGTATTTGTGTACTGGATTTTTTGATAACCCATCTGCAGGGTACTGTTTTCCACAAAATCTTTCGGTTGCTTGTTTACTTGGTCGGGATTAGCAGAATCTACCATGTTTTAATTAGAAGCCAAAAATGGGTATATTCATCGTATCGTAAAAGAGGCAGAAATAAAAATTTGAAAGCAAAAAAATTGAAAACAAAAAGTGAAAGACTTAAATTTTTGTTCACCCTTTGCCTTTCTTCAGAGCCATCAACAAGAATGCTAACAGCGTTCTGCCAGTTCCACTTATCTTGTTTAATTTCACATTTGTGATGTGTGTGTGCGGGTGTGTATCAGTGTGCCTGATGGAAATGCTTTGCGGTTCAGATTGAGAGAGATAGAATGAGACAGAAATATATAGAGAGAGAGAGAGTCTGATGGTTGATGGTTGCATTTTATTGCGGCAACTGCTTAACGGCCACAGTAGGTCACCCAGTTTGCCAGTCCACGAGTCTTTCGGAGCACACACTGCGTATGTGCAACATTTTAAGTCGGGGTGGAAAAACTTTGTCCAGGCTAACTTTGTTGCCAACACCAGCCAACGGTTTAATGAAAAAACTTGCAACATCTAAACTTTTTCTCACCGTCCGTGCATCGTCTTTTGCGACTGCCTGTCATTTTCCATTTGCTGCCGTATTTTGTCTGTATTTAGTTTTATTTTGTAGTCTTGCTTGTAGAGTCCTGTAGTGTTGCACATTTGACAGACAATTGTTAACGGCATACAATGGAATACAATGGACGGCAAAGATGTTGGACTTAAGCAGCTTTTTAATCACAATGCCCGCCCAGCTAATTGCCTCAAAAAAATAAACAGAAAGAACAAAAATTTCTCTCTCCCTGTCAGTGTTGGTTCCTCTTAGATAATTAAGACTAAAGACTTGATGGAAATATGAACGCTTTGCTCTGGGAACTCTGAAATACTCTGCACTTATTACAGTTCACTTATAAAGCAAAATTAATCTGAAACAACCTGTGCCGTTGCTTGCATACAGAGTGAGGTGGCAAAGCCATAAATTTGTACAAAATGAAAGCATAAGGAGTCCAAGTCTCAAGCTTGGTAATCCAACCTGTTAAGATCTCCAAGTCCTACAAGCACTCTGATCATACTTAGGGGTCTCTCTGAAGTCTACTTGTCTCTGGGCTATGAAAATTAAAGCAAAGAGAGAAAGAATCCCAAGTTTGATAGTCCAATCCCTTATGATTTCCAAGTCCTACAAGCGCTCTGATCGTATTGAGGGTAGCTTTGGGGTCCTTCTGAAGTCTACTTGTCTGTATTGGAAAGTGTGAAAAGCAAAGCCATAAACTTGTACAAAATGAAAGCATAAGGAGTCCAACATCTTAAGATATCCAAGTCCTACAAGCACTCTGATCAAACTGAGGGTAGCTTAGGGGTCTCTCTGAAGTCTACTTGTCTATATTGGAAAGGGTGAAAAGCAAAACCATAAACTTGTACAAAATGAAATCATAAGGAGTCCAAATCTCAAGCTTGGTAGCCCAACCTCTTAAGATGTCCAAGTCCTACAAGCACTCTGATCATATTGAGCGTAGCTTCGGGGTCTCTCCTAAGTCTACTTGTCTATGGGTTATGAAAATTAAAGCAAAGGGAGAAAGAATCCCAAGTTTGATAATCCAATCCCTTAAGATTTCCAAGTCCTACAGGCACTCTGATCATATTGAGGGTAGCTTTGGGGTCTCTCTGAAGTCTACTTGGGTTAGCTTTAACTAAAAAGACTGAACTATACAGAGAAAATTCTATATATTCAGGACCTTCTCTGAAAAAACACGCTAGAGTAAATATCCAACTTGAAAATCATAGAATTTTCCTTGAGATTTTTATTTTTTTTTTTAAACCGAAAATTGTGAACCTTTACTTTGGTTTCACAAATGCTCAACATCTTCTTTTTTTCCCACACTCGCAAAATGTTCTGGAAAATCAACAACCTTGGCATGCCCTTTTTATTTTAACGATTTAATACAATTTTCAGTGCTTGCAACATTTTCGTACTTTTATTTTATAGCATCGTATATATATATATATTTTGTTATTTTTTCTTCTTCTTCTTCTTGTTCCTTTGAAAGGGTATGTGTGCGTGAGCTTTATGTTTATTTTATTGACCCTTAAGAGCAGGAGAATGTGAGAATGTGTGAGAAACGTTAAGGAAAAGGCGCTTATCTCCGGTGCTTTGTAAGATTTTTAATTGTTCTATGGGCATTTTTAATAAATATGTAATGAGCATACTTTGGATTCTTTTGGACAGACATACTAGTATACCTCAGAAAAGCCTTCTCATAAGTCTTAGGGCTTCATAAGTAATTTTCCAATTTCGAAATTCGCCGAGAAAATTTGGCAAAGTCTGAAATATTTTTGCAATATTTATTTTTCTATTTGGCAATTTATGAAATTTACATAAGAAAGCAACTAAACAATTTCAGTTATTCACAAAAATTTCTAAATTTGCCCAAAATGTCTTCTTCGTTACATTTTTTTTTTTTTTTTTTTGTGTCAACAAAAAGTTTTACTGGCTTTTGTGTATTTTACTTTGAGCCATTAAGTTGCATATATATATATATATATATTTTGTATTTTTTGAATAATTTTCACATTGAAAGCAAACACATGAATATGTTGCACTTATCGAAAGACACACACACACACAGACAGACGCATAGCCATACACAAACAAACACACCAATACAATCACGCACTTGAAATTGAACGAAAGTAAATATTTTTACTGCTGGTAGAGCCACTGCCACTGCTACTGCTACAGCCACTGTTAAAGAAAAACAAGACACCAAAGGGACAGAGACCTAATAATATGGTTTGGGAGTGAAGTGGGAGAGCGAGAAAATTGTTTGAGCTGGGGCAGTGGCATATACCTAGTGTAGTGTGGGTCGGCTCGGCTCGGCGGGGGAAGCACAGAAACGTTGGTTTTTGCAGCATGCAAAAATATTTGCACTTGTGACCGATGCTGCATGAAAACTGCATTTCCGTTGCGCTTTCTCGCCAAGCCAACAGCTTCTGCCCCGCACTTCCCTGTCCTTGGCCCGGGCTTACTTTCGCGCTGTCTCTCTTTCTCGCTCAGTCTGTGTGCTTGTCTGCCTATCTGACTCATTTTGTTACGCAGCGGAAACGGAAGCATGACACCTGCACTTGCCACACACACACACGCACACACATAAATGAGTTGCGGTTACTCTGAGCAGCGTGTGTGCGGGTAAATGAGTAACCAACCGACAAACCAACCAACCAACAAACGCCAGTAGGACAAGCTTTTGGACAGCCGAACCGCTGGACGGCCAGCCGAAGCGACCAACAAGCAAACAAAAACAGAAACTTATTATGCGAACGCATGCAAAACTTTTCGAGGGAATCCCAGGTCTCTCTCTCTCTCTCCGTCTGTCTGTGTTTGAGTGTATGCTTTATCTGCAATTGCTTTGACTACAGTGGGAAAACCAAACTGCAATTAACTCTCCCCCCTTGCCAACACCCAAACTTACCGCGCTCACCTTCATTATTGTTTTGCTTGACACACAC
Organism: Scaptodrosophila latifasciaeformis; assembly: GCA_037075145.1. Lineage (NCBI taxonomy): Eukaryota > Metazoa > Arthropoda > Insecta > Diptera > Drosophilidae > Scaptodrosophila > Scaptodrosophila latifasciaeformis. Next base: position 9,545,098 of record JBAMCM010000428.1, read on the forward strand.
ACACACACACCCATAATATTTGAGCACCTTGAACTTTGTGGCTTTGTCAAAAAAAAAAGTTGCCTACTTTTGTGCGTTCTTGGAAAATTTACTTAATATTTTCCTTTTTGCTAGGACAAATTTTATGTAAAACAGAAAAGAAAACATTTTCTAGCATCTATGACATTTTTGGCCACTTTTCATATAGACTCGCCTTACCATCACCCTACCCCACCTGCCAATCAACCGGCATACTCATTGAGCATTTTCCCTGAGGCTGTCATTTTCAGTTGGCTTGTTTATATTCATAGTTGTTATTTTTGTTTGTTTGTTTATTATTTCTTTTAACATTGCCGCTTCATTTCACAGAAATGAAAAAGAAAAGAAAACACAACAAAAAAAAAACACCAAAGAAGCAGAGAAGAGAACACAAATTGTTATTTTGTCCAGCCTTGCGTTTATTTCTCTTTTAACCAGGCACCTGTCATATTTTTCTAAAATTTTATCTGTTTTTTTTTTGGCTGTGCGGAAGCTTTTTTTTGGATTTTCCTTTTTGTCCACCTGACAATTTCAAGGCATAAATAAAACTGTGTATTTTTTGTCCAAAAACTAAAAGAGAAAGAAACGAAAAAAACAAACATGAAAATATTTTGCACAATATTTCGCCAGTTTCGGGCATCAAAACTCAATTAACACACAAAGTGCACTAAATTAAAATCGAAAACAAGAAGACAAGCTTGTGCCATGAAAATTAAACTCTATTTATGACAAAAAAAAATCCAACAGAAGAGAACCTTGACAATTTTTTCCATAAAGGAAATTTTGACCAAAGTGCCGAAAATGAAAGACTCTTTTTGAATCAAAAAATGCAAAAGGAAAGGATATAGCTGACCGATCTGAAGTGAACTTGGCTTATTTATTTGACATAAATCCATATCCCATAAATTACACAAAATCGGTAGGTAAGTGGCAGAGTTATTTCCAATACCGATTTGGTTATGATTAGCTATATAATATAGTAGTTCCATTATGATGACCATATGGGACTGATATGTCTCATCAAATAAGCATAGATCGATTAAATGGGATCAGATGTATTTCTATAGTCGATCAAGCTTTATAGGATATAATGATATATTATAAGAATCCAAATAGACTGGTTCCGATAAATAGGGGACCTCCAGGATTATATCGTATGCAGTCCCTTTCCATTTTAAAGAAAGCTGGGGAAATATTTAAAGTAATGCCCCAAAATAGTTAACTCTCTCATTTATTCTGATTGCGTTTTGTAAATAAAAAGTTAAAGTTCTACTCCAAAACAAGCTGATAGTTTGATATGAATCTTGAGTATATAAATGTTTGTTTTTTTGTTTTTCTTCTTTTCTTACGAAAATTTTCAAATAAAATAAATGAAATAAACTGAATCGAAATGGCGGCGGCAAACTTGCTTCTAACAATTTGCACAGTTGCCATTCACATTACCATACCATATATATATAGAAGCATATCCAAAGGGTCTGGGGTTGTCATGAAAAAAGAAAAGGAATAAGAAGAAGTCGGAAAAAAAAGAGAGGGAAAAATAGTGACATGGCTTGTGGCACGTCCGCTTAACTTTTTGGCATTCTACCTAGCGTAAATTTTTACAGCTTTTGTGCCAGCTGAAATTCAAACGTTTAACCGCACCTCCACCCCTCCAACCACGACAGTTTCCAGAATGCCTCGACGCATTTTCATGCATTTTTAAGCAACCGTTTGGCCGACCCCCACACCGATTTACCAACTATTCCCAGGCAAATGCAACCAAAATAACAAAACTGAACTGAACAGAACAGAACAGAACCGACCAGGGCAAACAAATGATATATGGAAATATAAAATACAGAATATTCTGTGCCAAAAAAGAGCCATAAGGTTGTCAAAATTTTGCCATTGTTTTTTTTATTTATTTATTTATTTTTTTTTTGTTAGTATCATGACAAAAGGGTTAAGTATTTTGTTTGGTTTTATATATATTTAAATTGGACAAATTGCTGGTGCCAATTGCCGGGTTATAAATATGTTAAGTGAAAAAGTTTTTAATTAACTTAAAAGTGAGCCAATGCAGAAAGACAGAAATAATCCAGTTTCACTGTCGACCAAAAAAAATACCAAATTCCCATATTCAGCAATGCCACCTCTCAAAAAAAAAAAGAGAGAGAGACCTACATCTCCCCCGGCTTAAATAAAAAGGTGGCAAGCATGAAAGGCAGTAAGCCAGAAAGATAGAAAGTCAAACAGACAGTCAGACGGACCAGAGACAAAGAGGTGAACAGCATAAAAGGAAAGCACTTTTCATTTACAGCCACGCCTTTAACTTTTTAGAAGATAAAAAAAAAGAAAGAAGAAAGATGATGGAAATTGCCCACAGACATGTACAAAAGTTTGACAGGAAAAGTACTTGAAAGAAAGTAGAAAAAAAAAACAAAGAGCCCAACGCTTTCCACGTGGTGCCGAAGATTACAAACTCTTTTCGAAGCTTTGCATAAACGTGATCTGTCAGATATTCCTTGAGCCGATTTAGGTTGACTTGACACACGTGGCCTTTAATATCAAATTTCAAGCTAATGCTTCTTTGAATATCTTGGCAATTCCATACACCGATTTAAGTTGTTGTAATAGCTATACTTAAATCGGACATACATATGTATCCTTCTATAGATATTTCAAGAGCTTAACTCGAATAAAATCGGATAATAATTGCCAGCGCTATTGTGGATTCCTTAAAACCTATATCGAATAATAAACATCGGAATTGTCAAATCCGCTGAGTTCGTAATAAAGCTATATGATATAGTAGACTAAGGAATGAATCTCCATATGAGTTAGCTAAGACTAAGCCGGCTGATAACCTCATGGGAGGTCATACATAGATCGATTTCGTTTTAGTGAGGCCGATGGTGGAGTTTGACGAATTTTCTAGTCCTACGTGGTCCATATAGGAATTCGACATATTAAAATCCTGAACTGTTACTTCAACCGATTTAGGTTCGTATGTCAGACATATCGTTCGAACCAACCAGTTCCGACCGATGTTCAGCTTATGTTCAAAAGATTTCATAAATGAATTGACAAAGAACTGCACGGACAGACAGACATGGGTTCTATTAATTTTTCCAGTGATACTAACCAATCTGTAAGTAAGATTGAGAGACTATTTTCGTATGCCAGACATATGGTTCGATCCAACCAGTTCTGACGGATGTTCAGCTCATGTTCCGAAGATTCCATAAATGTATTGGAAAAGAACTGCACGGACAGACAGACATGGGTTCTATTAATTTCTCCAGTCATACTAACCAATCTGTAAGTAAGATTGAGAGACTATTTTCGTATGCCAGACATATGGTTCGAACCAACGATTCCATAAATGAATTGGCAGACAGATGAACATGGTTCCGGTGGTACTGACCAATCTGTAGTTAAGATTGAGAGATTATTTTCCATAGAAACAAACGCACTTGTCCCGATCTATTCTAGTTTTACCCACTTATTTTTTGCCTTATAAACATCAGTACAAAATGAATGTACTCTTAGTTTGTTTTTTTCTTGGACAAGAGTATTCAAGCTGTAAGTCAAATCAACACTTAAAGAGTCTCAAAAGATGAAAATCTGGGGCGGAAAAGTTATAAAGCCAGGGCCATGCCCACTCATGATAAGAAAGTGTCTAAGAAAGAAAGAAATAAATGACAAAATGATGCATTCATTTTTTTTTGGTTTTTGCTTTTTTCCTTTTGCAGATTCCGAATTGGAAGAATTTGAGACACCGGCCCGTTACAGGCCCGATTCGTTGAGCGCTCTGAGTCGGGCCACACGCTTCACAGAGGATGAAATCAAACGAATTTATCGCGGTTTTAAGGCTGAATGTCCTACGGGAGTGGTCAAGGAGGACACCTTCAAAGTGATATACTCGCAGTTCTTTCCACAGGGAGGTTCGTGCGGTACAGTATAATTTGTTTCGTTAACATTTTGACTTGAACTAGAGATTTACTAACGCTTGCTATATTGTATTCTCGTTTACTTGTTTTTACAACCTAAGCCAAAAAACAAAAAAAAAAAAACCAAATGAATTACAAACATTTTCATTTCGCTTAGAAAAAGATACACTCTCAACTCGACCGATAAAAAAAAAATACCTAAAACAATCATAAACCATAGATGCCTCTCAGCCACTCGATGTGTTGTCTAATTTTTTTCACCCACTCCAAATAAAAAAAAAATAAATAAATATATACCAAATTAAATTTAGAAATTATATTGTTGTTGTTATGATGTGTGTGTTATTTTTGAAAACAAAAAAACAGAAAAAATTAATAGTTTGGCTTTCCATTCATTTTGTTTTTTTTTTTTCGTTTTTCTATTTATTTGGCTGTTTTGTGGTTTGTCTGTGTCAGCAAATTTCTAGCTTTACTGTAGTTGTAATTCTCTAGTCCATAAGTCCACAAAATTAACCACAATCCAACACAAAACAAATAAAAAAAGTAAAATAAAATAATTAAAAATAAATCAAATAAATAATTCACAAATTTAAAGCAAATTTAAATCAAATTAACAAATATTTCGACCAGACAGAGGACTGTATTTGCATAGGCAAAAAAAAAAAAAAGAAAAAGAAGGAGGCCAGACACAGCTGTCACTGAGATCTATTTTTATTGTTATGATGATTATCAATATGGGCTATAAAGAGCCCAGTTCAAAGAGGGTTTCAATCTTGGAAATTATTTAGATTTTTTTTTTTTTTTTGCATAGTTTTTGCCTTTTGGGCAGCTAAAAAAGGGTTGGCTGAAACCACTCAAAAAGCAAAAGTTATCAAAGGAATGTGTTTTATTTCACACACACACACAAACACATATTATGAGAGGGGAAGGGTATACAGCTTTTCCATTTTAGCCCAGCGGGATTAGAAGAAGAGGCTTCTATTTGAATAGTGTGGGCAGAGCAGAGCAGAAGAAGAAGACAGCAAAGAAAAAGTGAAAGCGAATTAGCAAAAGAATAAAAAGCAAAATCATGTTTTACACACACACACACATACACAGACAAACTGTTCGCTGTTTTGGCCTCTTCCAGGGGGGTGGCGCTTGGCCACCCACTTGACCTCGTTTGAATAACAAGTAAATTTGCACATTTACTTTTTGACCCACCGCGCCGTTGCCAAAAATAAAAAAAAAGGGACCCAAAAGATGTTGAAAAAGATGAGGAGATTTACTTGGGCACACTCACACACACACACAGACTGACAGACACACTCACACAGGCACAGTTACAATAAGCTAGTCGAAATGGCAAAAGGGGCAACCAACTGACCTACTCGCCCAATTGCTGCTGAATGAGTGAGTGTGAAAAGAGAGCTAATGAAAAATCCAACCAGACAGCCAGCCAGCTCCACCACTCCGCCCACAGCCTGGCTTTGATATCATAATGACAAGGGCGTGGACTGCATACGAAAATCTTTTGCGATTTTCGCCTACTTGTTTATATGATTACTATAATTAAGCAATGATCATTGGCCAGACATTCTGTGTGGCTCGTAAATTCTACTTAAAATCCATGATTAGGTGAAAAGAAAAATAATACGAGAAAAAGTAGAAGGAGAAGACCTTTAGCTGCTTCGGCTTTGCCAACTAAATTATTATAATAAACTCATTTTCTTAAAAAAAATACAGAGAAAAAAGGGAGCCATGCGTGTGTGCATGACAGACAAGACAACACGGCGTATACGCAATATTATTACATATACCAAAATTTTATACGCAAATCTTTCAACGTCAACATATCCGCAAAAAATATTTTTAGAGAAAAATGTGTCCCAGTGTGTGTGTGTGTGAGAGTGTGTGTGTGTGCGTTGGCTGTGACGAAGACAGTAAGCTGACAAACAAGCATCGACAGGCGGAAATGCTTGTAAAAAGCAAGTAAACACGACAGCCTGCGCTTCAGTTATCTGATGAAAAATAAATAATGAAATCATTTTTTATTTTGATAAGCCGCTTTGCCAGCTTCACCAACAAAATAAAAAAAAAGGCCAAAAACGAAGAAGAAGAAGAAGAACCTAACGACACAAAGGGTTCAACACGAATTCCAAATACACTTTTCGTTTTTTATAAAAGCGAAAGAAATTCCCCTTTTTTTTGGAGTTGAGAAATAAAAAAAAAAATAAATATATAAAAGAGAGAGAGAGAGAAAAAAATGTGTGTTGGAAAAAATTGTAAAAATAAAAATTCTACAAATACAACATCATCAAAGTTGGTGATTTATCACTTTTGACGCCTTCGCCATCAGCCCGGCCTGACAGGGCTGTTGGGCTCTTTGTTGCTCCCCCTTTGCCTACTTCGTCTTCTTCTTCTTCTTCTGCTGTCTCGCATTATTTGCCTTTGTTTTGGCCATATGTGTCATTACATGTGCCGCTCTGGGCCCCTTTTCTGTTTGAGCCACACAGCCAAATGTCTGGCCAAAAAAAAAAAAACAAGATGCGGGCTAAAATTTTTATGTGTTTTTTTTTCCTTCGTCCTTCTCAACCTTCTCCAATTTCTGTGACCTTAAAAAAAAAAAAGACGGCACATTAAACATCAAAAAGCTACTATAAAGTTGCGAGAAATAATTTTTGTCACACTCTTGCAGGGCACATCAATAAAATATAAAAAGAAATAACCCAGCGTTTGTGCTGCCACAGAATGGAGGAAACGAAATTTTCGACTTTCTTTGTAACACATTTGAAAAAGTCATTTCTCCTTAACTTTGAAAGACGTGTAAACGTTATGCCCCTCATAAAGAATTGCAAGAGCCACCAGATTCCATCCAGCAAACCGCATCAAGTCATAATCATAACCTTACAATTCCCTCATGCTCTTCATCATCGTCATCGTCATCATCATCATCATTATCGTCGTCACCGTCATCGACTGGCATTCAGTTTCAGTCTCAGTTTCAAAACTCATTCCCAACTCATCAGAATCGTAAAACGTGCAAATGATGGCTTCTCCCTCTCTCTCCGTCTCTCTCCCTCTCTCTGTCTTTCTCTGTTGCCGACCAATAATCTCAAATGTTCTAAAAAAAAGAAAATGTTGAGCACATTTGAATCATGTGCCAAATGAATTGAGACTCTTAGGACCAATTTTGATGAGCCTCAAATGGTTCCCAGTGAATTCAAATTTTCCCCGTCTTTCCCCTTACAATATTCATTGAAATTCTTTGTGAAGATAGTTTTTAATTTTCACTTCATTAAGCCAGCTAACTGCTTAATGCCTAAATAATCTCAAAAATGCTTTGTGCCAATCTCATTTGTTTAAAATTCTCATTTAAAAACAATGGATAAAATATCAGAGCCACCAAAAATTGTTTGCATAAAATTAAGAAAAAACCAAAAAAAACAAAATTCGATAAAATCCCCAACTAAGCTCGACAATTTCAGAGATCTCCGCCATACATACAACCCGACAAGTTCGAGTTATGTTGACTCACATGCATAATTAGCATAGTCATTTTTGGGCATGCCACCAAACTAGGCGAACCGAATATGACCACGCCCACAATTCGCTGCATAATTAAAACACTTAGGCCACAGCCTGCTCACCCCCCACTTGGGTTGGGGGTGGGTGGTGGGGGTGTGGGGATTCTGGTATGTTGACTTTTAGTGATAAACAAAAGTTTTCGGTTGACAAAACCAGCAGAGCGAAAGTTTTGTTGCAACTTTTTTTTCTGCCCAAAAAGGATAAAGATGATAATGACGGAAGGGGGGGTGAGGTGGGGTTGGTTCTTACGTATAAAAAGCGTAACGATAACTGCCTTGACGGGGGGGCTGAGCGCAAAGTTTTCAGTGTGACCGTCCGACCCGTTCATAAAAACTTTTTCAACCCATCTTGCCCTTTGCTTTCTCCTTCTCTCCACTCCGCCTTTCTTCCTGTCAAGCGTGGAAGACTTGAAAATTACGAAAGACGAAAAATAAGAGCATAAATATTTCGGAATGTGACTGGAAAATTGTAATAATAGTTTTGCATAGTTAAAAACAATTGACTACAGACGGAACAGAGCCAACGCAACTGTACCAAACAAATTCAAAAGCAATCAAATAAATTAACCAACGAGAATTGTTCCAATACTTTTTTTTTTAATCTAAATTAAAAAAAAATCTAATACAAAAAATTCATTAAATTTGTTTGTGTTTTTTGTTAAATGTGTAGGCGTGTGCGTGTGTGTGTTAGTGAGTCTGTGTGTGTGTGTGTTCATTTCACTAATCCGTAGAGTTGGCAGTTGGTATATTTCAAGTGTTTTTATAGATTTAAAAATATAATTTTAATTTTTTCAAGGTGAACTTTATTTTTTTTCGAAAAAATAAAATTTTAATAAATTTTCTTCAGAGTTTGAAAAGTTTTTAATTAAAATTCTGAAATCTGACTGTCTTCTTGTCAAGTCAAATATTTAATTACATTCTCCTTTTGACTTTTTCAAAATTTGATCCCCTTTGATTTTACAAAAGTTGACACAATCAAATTAAATTGTGAACAAAGCTTTCGACTTAAAAATAAAGTTCGCCTGTTAAACATGCCTTTGAGATCAAAAGAAAAGTGTATGTTTAATAATTATTAAATAATTAATTAAATGACCCTTGACACTCGCATTTAACGCATTTATTCTCTTTATTTTATTTACAAAAACAAAAACCACGCAACTCCTAAAAAAAAAAAAAAAAAAAACAACAAAACAAAAACTCCACAGCCAATCCAACTTTATATGCACATTATGTATTCAATACACTGGATCAGGATCACAGCGGTATAGTCAGCTTTGAGGTGAGTGATTCCATACTTCTATTATATAAATTTGATCTCTTATTAAGTCTTAAGTTGTACTGAATAGATTTACTAACTTGTATATTTGTGAGCAATGGATTAATCAGAATTTCCTGGATTCCATTTATTTACCCCAAAAAAATATTATCCTAAAATAGGTCTTAGAATCTAGAAACTCAGGATTTCTGGCAGTGTCAGATAGAAATCTTTCAATAAACATCCGGGGCCCCCTAGATCCCTCCGAGTTCTTTAAAATTAAAAGTAACTTGTTTGGTTATAGATCTAAGCAGATCTCAAGACTTACATATATCTAGGAATCTTGAGTCCCAGTATCTCTATGAGAACAAGTTATGCCTAGAAATCTTTTGAAAAACAAACCTTGAGCCTTTTCATCTCTTCGAGTATTTCAACTTTAATAGAACCCGTTTTAGTCTCAGTTCTAAGATGGCAAGATAAAAATTTAGTTAAATAGATTGGGTTTTATTTATAAACTTTTTAGTTAAAATTATAGAATATGTCTAGAAAACTCATGTAGAAATCTTTCGATAAACAATTGTGAACTCCTGAAACTCTTTCAGTCCTTCATATTTGATGCAGACTTTTTTGGTTGTGGATCTGCACTGTCTCAATAAAAATAAGTCATTTAGTTTTTGGGAAATATTTTCTAGAAAGTCTTGAATCCACAATTTCATCTCTCTCACTGGTAATATACAAATACTATCTCTAAAAAGAAGTCCTTCTCTGGTTTCAATTCAATTTCAAAAGACTCGAACCAATGACCACCCAGTAGTCGGAAGAAGCAAGGTCTGGACAATATAGCCGGGGGGGTTAAAAGCTCTCATTTCAGCCTTTCCAGGTAAATTTTGACCGTCACAGCCACGTAGATCTGAGGGTTGTCCTGTTGCAAGATTATCTTGCCATATCTTTCGGTATTTTCTGGCTTTATTCGAACGCCCACTTCCAAAGATGCCGGAAGTTCAGCTTGCTTTTTGCATGGATTTCGATCCAGTAAAGCCTTCATCATTCTCATCTGGGTTGGTCAGGATGCTCTTTGTCTTTGAAGCTGAAATCACCAATTTTGAACCGACTTATCGGTCAGAGCAGATTGACCATAAACTTCCATAGGCTTCAGCTTTTCTTTCAATTCAAATAGAAAATCAAAATTTCACTTGACTAAAGTAGATACTAAATAATATTTATGACGGACCAATTAGATGGATTATTTCCCAGAAATATATTGACCTCTGTGACATCTCTGGGCAGCCTTAATTTCTGAAGCAGACATTTTGAATTCCAAATCTTTAAGACTAAAATGACTTGATAAAAACTAAGCTGAATCTTTTCTGTGTTTTTGAAATGTTTTATGAGTGTAAAGATTATCTGGTCTGGCCATCTTTTAAAGACTACAAAAAATAAAACCAAAAAGGGAAATTGTTGAAGGTCAAAGGCATCGTATAATTTGAATTACTTTTTGTGTGCACCGAGTAAGAGGTTAAAGTAAATATTCATTCACATTTTGCTTTATATCTAGTCGGACTGGACTCCGGACTTGTTTTGGCTTAGTCGAGGGTCGCTGCAAAGAGAGGAGAGCAGAAAAAAAAAAACATAAAGCAGGGCATGAAGCAAACCTACACAAATGACCGTCAAGGCTAATAAATTGCTGGCAGACTAATTAAGGCGCCCAGGGAGGGCGTAGGACGTAGGGCGTAGGGTGATGGTCGATAGGCGTGTCCCTTCTATTTCCAACTAAAAGCGCCTACATTTTTATAGACATTTGGCCATTGGCCCAGTTGCCAGATTAACCCCAGCACGGGTAACTCAGTCAGCCTGGTTCCCAGTTCGGCCAGCTCGGTGAGCTGAGAGAGCTCGGCCACATCCAAGTTGCCTTTGAAAGGAAAAGCATGTTAGTTGGAGGCTAATACATGATTCTTTGTAGTCATCATGGCAATGAGACCAGAGCAAAATCTGGCCAACTGCTGCAACTTTTTCTTAGTTGCTTGTTTAGTTGGCCGAGATCTCTTCGTTTCATTTTTTTTTTCTTTTTTTTTTTTTGCTTTTACTTTTCTCCCAGAGTGACTGTTAATTTGTTCGTCGTAAAATGTGAGCATTTCAATTTGTTTGCATTTACGGCCAAAAGGTCTTTTCCAAGTTCAAGTCCGAATGAAGGTTAAAGTTTTTTGCTGGCGTTTTTATGGCCCAACGGGCCAGTCGAGTTGGCTCGATCTTGCCTTGCCTTCCCTACCCCCCTGCCAATTGCCCTCAGTCAGCAGGTTGGCAATGGCTCAAATATTGGCTGGAAGTTTCCCCCCAGTCCAGGAGTTTTAAAGAGTTCCCTCTATGCCAGATAAATGCGACATTTTAATGTGCTTAAGAACTTGGCAAATATTTCAATTTAATATACTTTCTGCTTTGTTGGCAATGACTTGACATTAAAGTATTGCTTCTCTCTCCCCCCCCCCCCCCCACTCGCACTCTACACCCTCGACAGTAGGAACAATAAAAGTGGCTGGGGAAATAACGAAAATGAAAACAAAAACAAAAACAATGACTGCTGGAAATTTGTTTTGATAAAAGTTTTTATAAACTCAGCCAAGCTGGCGGTACAGTAGTCATTTCATTTGTGTATTTAATTTAATTGCAATTTAAGTTTGACTTGAAATGAGCAAATCTGAAGAAGATAAAAAAAAATTATACATTTTTTTTTAAATAATCATAATGTTTTTCACTATTGATTAAATCAAACAAGTCTTTAAAATTTTATAAATGAAATTTATATATTTATTTTTGTCTTTATTTCACATTAATTTAATTTATTTCACTCAAAAAAAAGAGAGAGGTTTTTATAATGAGCTAATTATTGAGATTATTTTAAAAATTTTCACACTTAAAACAAATTTTTCGGCATTTAATAAAGACAGAAAGAATTTTCAAGCGCAGATTCTGTGTGTGGGTGAAAATAACAAAAAAAAAATGTTGCATACTTTCAGGGAAGTCAAAAGCTGGTCGCTTCGTATTTCCACTCTCAATTCAATCTTTGGCAATTGGAAATTTTCAAATCAAGCTTTATTCTAAAATAATTAAAAGGAAATAATAAAATTTAAGCTGCTTTTTCAAATGTTTGCATATTCGCAATGATGGCATAATTAAAATTTTGCATTTCAAATTTGCTTAAGCGTAAAGTAAATTTCGAAAAAACAAAAAAAAAAAAAACAGAGAGCAGAAATTAATTGAAAAATTAGGCCAATTTCATTTAACGACATTACTATCAAAATATTGTCTTAGGCTAGATGGAAATTTTTCCAAAAAAAAAAACTGAAAGCGAACGTTAAACTCGTATGCGACCGAGCTTGGCATACCCTGTACCTAGTAGACGGAATTGAAAAAATAAGGTTGGAACCCTAGTCGAGTGGTAACCCTGGTTGTCTACATTCACATAAAACCTGTGGTCTTAATATTCCTTTGAAGCCAACAGCAGATTGTTCACAATAATGCAAGCACGCCATCTATCGGACTGTTCATTCTACCGTCTACCAGCTAGGCAATCTTGACTCTGAAAATTTGTTTTTTGTATATCTCATGTAAATATGACTTCGATTTTAGTCATGTTTTTAGATTCCCAGCAACTTCTCAGAAGCAACTAATACCGAAATCCTAAAGTTGTAGAAATTACAAGGCTTTGAAAAAGTGAGGGGGTGGATGGAGGGGCGGCGGGGGAGAAAAAAAGAGTAAACTTGACATACATAAGGAATCTGAATCCCAAGTTTGGTTCTCCTAGCTCTAAGATCTAGGCATACACACGGACAGACGGACGGACATGGCTGTATCAATTTCTCTAGTCACCCTGATCATATTGTAGGTACCTTTGGGTGGGGGTCTACCACGTCTCCTTCTCTATGTTACATACATTTCCATAGACTTAATATACCCTTACTCTTAAGGTACAGGGTATAAAAAGAAGAAGAAGGGAATATTTCAAGTTAACTATGCTTTAATATATTCATCAGTATATATAGAGCGGCTTATGTAATTATTTTTTTCCACTGTATTGGTCTTGAACAACTTATAAAAGTAAGAAACAACAATAACAACAAACACAACAACAACAGCAACAATTATCGTCTCTTACATCAGTGTCGGTGTAGAATGTGCTTAAGTACAATGAAATTACTTTAGACATTTTAAGTATAAAATATAGCTGACAGTTGAGTTGGAGCCGAGGACGCAGCAAAAGTTGTATCATCAAAATGGGGAGACCAGATGGTGTGGAGTGGCTGAATAAGACGGCAAGTGCTGCCTGGGTGGTTCGGATGCTTCAAATGATGCTGCGCAAAATGAACAAAACACAAAAAATAAAGTAAAAGATGACTAACTTTGCTGTGGAGGAGGAGGAGGAGGAGGAGTATGGCGGGCCTGCTCGATGGAATTGGTGGTGGGTTGGGTTAGAGGTGGTTCGGTGGTTTGTGTGGCTTAAGTTCTGACCAACTTGGAGGCTGGACAAAGACCGCATGGTAAGCGCATTTAGTAACGGTTTATTAGTGATGCCTTCACTCGCAACACCAACAACAACAACGTCATCAAAACCATCAGGCACATAATATGCCTCAGTGTTTTTGAGTCCATTTTAGAGCTTTATTAAATGCAAAAAAAAAAAATAATAATAAATAAATAGGACTTTTACAGCTTAATAAGTCTGTGAAAAAGAGAGTGGTGTAAGCAGTTAATTGTCAAATCAAATCGGAGCTTATCCGTTAAAATCAAAAAAGCACATTCCATATATTTTTGGAAATCTGAGAAAAGTTTACTCCCACTTGATGAAACATTGTCTGGCCCCAAGGCAGGGGGAGTATGTCAGAACAAACCAACTACGACACTTGGCAAAAATCAAGTAAAATGTCTTCAAATTGAAATAAAATGCAGGATCGCTGGAGGATAGCTGTCTAGACGGCAGGCGTTACCCACCGAGCAAGCGTCGGCAGTGCAACCAAAAAAGAAAAATGGAAAAAGTGAAAATAAAAAATGATTTCGTGCAGCAGTCTCACTGTTGCTGTCAACATTTCTATTGCCAAAATAAAAAGAAAAACTAAATCTGTCCAAAGCAGGACAAGGTGCGGCGATAGAGTGGTGGCAAAAATCAAATAAATATGCGCATACAAAACAAGTCGACGAATGGTCGAACAACTCGAAACAAAAGCGGTGTTAGTCGTTTTTCTCGCTACTCAATTCGCATTCCTTTATGGCCGCATGCAAATTGCAAAAATAGTTTTGCATTTTATGCTTGAGCAGGAATGACAATGCGAATGTGTTGTCCAACTGTACATGAACTTAACTTCCGTTTCGAAGTCGGCTCTGACCACGCCCAGCAATGTGCAAAATTATGGGCCTGGTCGCAAAATACAAGAAACAAAAGGGTGCGACGCCAATATCTAAAATAGCTTTGTACAGACAGCTTATTCAAAAATTGAACCGAATACAATGGAATAAAAAAAAAAGCAAACAGGACAGGGCAGCACAGCACAGCACAGCTCCGACGCGACTGTACAAAAGGCGTTGAAACGCACGTGCTTGGTTCGCTTGCTCGCCCAGTGAAACGTTGAATTATGGCAAGTTTAACGCCAGCTTACCAGGCAGGACAAGGTGGGGCAGGATCCTGGCAGAATAGGGCAGCATTGGGTTAGTTGGGATTGTCATATCAGCCGCAAAAAAAAACCCACAATAATAGTTAGGAAAGCACAAAGACTACTTTGCACACTGGTGGGGGCGGCAGCGGTAGCAGCCAAAAGACAAAAGTAAAAGGACAAGCCAGTATAAAGCAAAGTCAAGCAAACAAAAGACAGTAACGACAACGACAAAGACGACGACGGCAACAACATTGCCAAATAAAAAAGGCCAACAACAACAACATTCTCACCGCACACAAGCACATATATTAACAAGTGGAACTGTGTGTACAGTAGTCACCAAAAAGGTTTAAAAAAGCAGTACTTTTTCCTTTTGTGTCAAAGAGTCAAAGTTTGTGATATTTTCATACGAGTTTTTCTACAAAATCCGGGCAGTTTGAACAAAAAATAAAATAATAAAACTTACATTTTTCTAAAATAACTGAATTAATTTCACATTTTTAACACCATGGCACAAGTAACCACCAGAAAGCGCTTGTCCTTCATTGACACCGAGGAGGTGTTCGAAGTTGTTTCCGATATACAAACTAAGGAAACAACCGTTGGCTCAACAGATGAAGAAATCCCACAAAAAGACTTGACAAAGTCCTATGATCCGACAAGCTTGGAGACAGAAATCTTAGGAAGTTCTTTTAAAGATAATGACAGGCCTGTTGGCCAGATCTCTAATGAGTCGAGCTTCCTTAAGGCCCTTAATTTGGAGAGCTCTCTGTTCGGTGATTTGAACAAACCTCATGCCTTGCCGATGCGCCATAGTAATCTGAAAAGCATCACCAATTTACAAATCAAAGAGACAACCATCGTCTCAGCAGATAAAGAAACTCCACAAGAAAACTTGACAAAGACCTATGATCCGACAAGCTTGGAGACAGAAATCTTGGGAAGTTTTAAGAAAGATAATGACATGCCTGTTGGCCAGATCTCTAATGAGTCCAGCTTGCTTGAGACCCTTAATTTGGAGAGCTCTCTGATCGGTGATTTTAGCAAGCCTCATGCCTTGCCGATGTGCCGTAGTAATCTGAAAAGCATCACCAATTTACAAATCAAAGAGACAACCATCGTCTCAGCAGATAAAGAAACTCCACAAGAAAACTTGACAAAGAACTATGATCCGACAAGCTTGGAGACAGAAATCTCGGGAAGTTTTAAGAAAGATAATGACATGCCTGTTGGCCAGATCTCTAATGAGTCGAGCTTGCTTGAGACCCTTAATTTGGAGAGCTCTCTGTTCGGTGATTTGAGCAAACCTCATGCCTTGCCGATGCGCCATAGTAATCTGAAAAGCATCACCAATTTACAAATCAAAGAGACAACCATCGTCTCAGCAGATAAAGAAACTCCACAAGAAAACTTGACAAAGAACTATGATCCGACAAGCTTGGAGACAGAAATCTCGGGAAGTTTTAAGAAAGATAATGACATGCCTGTTGGCCAGATCTCTAATGAGTCGAGCTTGCTTGAGACCCTTAATTTGGAGAGCTCTCTGTTCGGTGATTTGAGCAAACCTCATGCCTTGCCGATGCGCCATAGTAATCTGAAAAGCATCACCAATTTACAAATCAAAGAGACAACCATCGTCTCAGCAGATAAAGAAACTCCACAAGAAAACTTGACAAAGAACTATGATCCGACAAGCTTGGAGACAGAAATCTCGGGAAGTTTTAAGAAAGATAATGACATGCCTGTTGGCCAGATCTCTAATGAGTCGAGCTTGCTTGAGACCCTTAATTTGGAGAGCTCTCTGATCGGTGATTTTAGCAAGCCTCATGCCTTGCCGATGTGCCGTAGTAATCTGAAAAGCATCACCAATTTACAAATCAAAGAGACAACCATCGTCTCAGCAGATAAAGAAACTCCACAAGAAAACTTGACAAAGAACTATGATCCGACAAGCTTGGAGACAGAAATCTCGGGAAGTTTTAAGAAAGATAAAGACATGCCTGTTGGCCAGATCTCTAATGAGTCGAGCTTCCTTAAGGCCCTTAATTTGGAGAGCTTTCTGATCGGTGATTTGAGCAAGCCTCATGCCTTGCCGATACGGCATAGTAATCTGAAAAGCATTACTAACTTACAAATCAAAGAGACAACCGTCGTTTCAACAGATGAAGAAACCCCACAAGAAGACTTGACAAAGACCGATGATCAGACAAGCTTGGACGCAGAAATCTCAGGAAGTTTTTTTAAAGATGATGACCTGCCTATTGGACAGATCTGTAATGATGCGATTTTGCTTGAGGCCCTGAATTCGGAGAGCTCTCTGATCGGTGATTTGAGCAAGCCTCATGCCTTGCCGGTGCAATTGGTGGGAGTCCGCCATTGTGATCTGAAAAGCATTACCAATGATACTCTGGCTCGTCTGCTGCAAGGTGATTTCCAGCCAGCGGTGGTCACTTACAAGATAATCGACTGTCGTTATCCTTATGAGTACCAAGGTGGTCACATACGAGGGGCTTGCAATATTTACACCACCGAAGATATTCTGACACAGTTTCCCATGTCTCAGGTAGCAGGTCCGCCTTCAAATTCACAGGAACATAACATATACATTTTCCACTGTGAGTTCTCCTCGCAACGTGCCCCAAGACTGTTGAGATTCTTACGCACAACAGATCGGAACCTGAACGCCATTTGCTATCCAGCTTTGAACTTTCCAGAAATTTATTTACTCCACAAGGGTTACAAAGAGTTCTACAATACATATCCAGAATTGTGCACTCCTAGTAGCTATACACCCATGCTGGATCCGAAACATAGCGAAGAGCTTATCAAATACCGCAACGACGTCAAAGTAAATCTAGGAAATTCTAGGCGCACTCTGAGGCGAATCCAAGGTCGCATACTTCGACGTAATTAAACCGTGTCAAGCTGCTGTGAACATTTTATCTTAGATTTTCGAATAATAATTTGTAGTTAATTGAGCATTGATTTTGGGGTATTTACAGTAGAGTTAATATGATTTAGTTGATTTATTCAAATTGTTCAAGTTGGACATAGGAAATCGTTTGAACAAAAAAAAATGTTACCCTTACTTTAAGGCGAGGCCTCACTGTCGTAATATATGTGGACACACTTTTAAAGGGCTCTCACACTTGCTTATCTGACAAGACAAGGGAATGGATGGGTATGGGTGTGGGTATGGGGTATGGGTATGGGTGCGGGTGGTGGGTAAATCGGTTTGCCTATGCGCCATTTTGCGCCAACGCCATTTTCGTTGAATAATGACCCAAATTGTAATGACTACAAGGCACGTACTCGATATAAACCATCCACAGAGTTGCCGGGCTATGAAGCCTTACCCGGACACTCCTACACAAAACTTCAACTCACAGTATACTCACTCTCTCTCTCTCTTTCTCTCTGTCTGCGTGTGCGGGGCCACTCTGGCGTGTATGTCGGCTGTCAGTTGACTAAGTAGACTTCCGGTTTTCAATTAAGTTCACATATTGTTGCCAGGTGTTTTATGTGCGATTTGCATGAGAGACCCGTTTACTTATCAAACTACCAACAACAACAACAATAACGATAAGCATTGCTGTCCTCGGGGCAAATACACAAACAACACTCTGGATTGTAAACATATTTGAGTAGTGGGCGCGGTAATTTTCGCCATAAGCGTCTTAACCGTTTTGTCGCTAAATAAATCAAATGAATCAGAAATCAGGCTTGCCCTGGGAACTACGACCCCAATTCATCAATTTATATGATATTAGTACAACATTATTGGGTATGAGTTTCTCATAAATTCCATAAAAGAAGCCAAGGATCAGTTCTTTATTTTCCTAGGAAATATTTGGTTTCAGTCTTTCGAGAGTACCCAGAGTTCTGTTAGTAAAACATTATACTATTGGGTATGAGTTTCTCATAAATTCCATAAAAGAAATCAAGGATCAGTTCTTTAGTTTCCTAGGAAATATTTGGTTCCAGTCTTTCGAGAGTATCCAGAATTCTGTTAGTAAAACATTATACTATTGGGTATGAGTTTCTCATAAATTCCATAAAATAAGTCAAGGATCAGTTCTTTATTTTCCTTGGAAATATTTGGTTCCAGTCTTTCGAGAGTACCCAGAATTCTGTTAGTAAAACATTATACTATTGGGTAAGAGTTTCTCATAAATTCCATAAAAGAAGTCAAGGATCAGTTCTTTATATTTGGTTCCAGTCTTTCGAGAGTACCCAGAGTTCCGTTACTTCTTCAGAGCTTACCAGGGACAGTCAAATAAAATAGAGATAAATTCAAGCCCTTCCAAATAATCCAATCTGGTTGACTAGTTTAAAAAGAAAACACTTTACCAATTTGTCAAAGAAAAAAAATTTACTTTTTTTTTGGGAAAAAGCATACGAAAAGTCTGTTTTATAAATTCCAAATTCATACAAGAATGTAATAGCCTCATTTCTTTTTTCTTTTTTTCTTTTAACTCAGGGGATTCACATTTCATGACAAAGGAAAAAAAAACAAAAAAGATAAATATGTACTTAATATCTTTCAGTATCAGCCAAGAACTATGACAGTTGAAACTTGTTTTCATTTGCCTTCCCACACACACCCAAACACATTCGAAAATATTTGAACATATTTCTATGTCCTAGCAGGATTTGGGCTGGCCAAGGCCAAAACAGTCGAGTTGAAGTTGGTTGTGCCCTGCTCTGCTCTGTTTGTGGTACATTGATAAATTAGTTAAACCCGCTTCGGCAATTGCCCAAATGGCAAAAACGTACCACAAATATTGTAGTTAATATGCAAACACAGAAGCGTCAGTGGCAAGCAGAGTTAAACGAGAGATAGAATATGGCCAACAGCTGGTAGACTCCAACTCATCTCATCAATTGCTGCAACAAAACCTACAACCACTTTACTGTGTACCTTTCTCTCCCTGCTCCTACTCACTCAGGATATGCAGTTTTTCTCTCTCTCTCTCTCGCTTTCTGGAGATTTCTCAGAAGTTCCAAGGGCTTAAGGATCTAAAAACTTTTTAAAATGGTATAATATTGCGAGTTCTTCAACCTATCTAGATATAGTTCAATCAGATTCGGACCAAAAATTCAGCTAACTCGAAAAGAGTATTTAACCTTTGGTAATCAAAAGGGTCCTTTACAAGTCGGTAGAGGAAAAAGTTTTTCCACTTTCTAGTTCTTATCTAGGTACATTTGTCATACAAAGCACTGAAATAAATGTCCACTTCAACATCATGTTCTCCTGCAAAGTATTGCTTGCCTCCTGGCCTCAACACCAGCAGAAGAACGACCAAAGAGACAGATAGACAGAGAGGGAGAGAGAGAGGGAGTGCCACTTGGGTACGTGCAGATGCAGAGAAATGGCCTCCTGCAGCACAATCCCAACTTACGGGCAATTTCTTAAAACATATTTTCAATGTTTTTTATATGTACTACGATGGTTTCTCTTGTCTTATGGTTTTTACTTGGGCTTTTGGATTGTGTGTGGTGTGTTGTGTTTTCGATTTCGTATGTATTCGTTTTATTCGATGTATTTATGCGTACTTATTTTTCATTTCCGCAGGATTTCGTTCAAGGACTTTCGATATTGTCGCGCGGCTCAGTGGAGGAGAAATTGCGCTGGACCTTCTCGCTATACGACATCAATGGCGATGGCTTCATTACGAGGGAGGAAATGACTGACATTGTGACTGCCATATACGAGCTGATGGGTCGTCTGCCGGACGAATGCCCCGAGGAGGAGAAAATTAAGGGCAAAGTCGAGCAAATCTTTCAGGTGAATCACAACAACAAATTATATTCTTATAATCGAAATGCATTCAATCGAATTGGTTGGATCAAAACTCTGCCTACGCAAATTCTATCCGGCTTACAAATGAATCACTTATGTTAATTGTGTAAATTCAAATTGGTCACCATTTTCAATTCACCGTTTCATCGTTTCACCGTAGACCCAACGAACCTTATATTTCGTATTATGCAAATTAAATTATGTATTTTTTTTTTTTTTTTTTTGCTTATCTTCGATTGTCTTCTTTTTTGTCTCACCGAAGAGAAAGTGGAAACGAAATACAATCCAGCCAAGTCATTCGGGTGGGACAAATCTCGGCAGCTGTTGCTTAACTTAGACGGAATAGAAGCTAAGAAAAGACAAGTAGAAATTATCCTTGGAATGTTGGTAGTCAAGTGACCAGGACATTGCCCGTTTAACTTGCTAGTCACGTTGTTTTTGCCAACGCTTTTTTGGTTGTCTGGGTGTGTGCTCTTTTTTTGTTTGGATAGCTAGGGAGGTAAATGGATATGTTAAGGGGTCCGGGTCGGACAGCGGGGAAGATTAACTTGCCATCTGCCTGGCATTTTCTGAACTTCCCAGATCTTAGTGGGTGTCTTTTATTTGGTGATCCTTTCGTACGGTTGTCTTTATACAATGGAGCCTCCAGGATGAAGGCAGTCGATTTATCTCCCAGTCTCTACCACTTTAGGTAAAAGCCGCTAGTTTCGCATTTTTTTGTTGCAGAATTTCTCTCTGCCCGGAGATTTGTAGGAACCCTGCTGGAACCAGAATTGCTTCCTCTTATAGAAAATGAAAGCCCATAAAGTTTCTAATGGTATTTGACTTTCTGCAATTCTGTAACCATGTGGCCTTAGTCTCATAGGCAGAGGCTATAACAATTCGGTATCGGAACGATTGTACGAGCCCAGGGTTTCTGGTTCGGTGCAGGATTTCGGGCTCTTTATAAATAATTCATATTCTAAGCGTTGCTTACGTATTCGTTGCGAGGCAGTTACTAGTTGTCCCAGGTTACTTCAAGTGACTAAGATGCGCTGGTAGAAGATCTCCCAAATTCTTAAAACGAATATGGCACAAGTTATCCTAAGGCATCGTAGACTCTGGCTATTTTTGTACTCATCGAGAGACCGTAAGTTTCTCTTCAGAATTAACCCTGTCCAGTGGAACAAGTCGATCTAGGTCTTCTTTTGGTCGCTGAAGCTTTGCAAGCATTCGATTTAAAATGTCAGCTTCCTTTCCTCGATCTCCAATAGACACGATCGTCTCCTTGAAACACCTTTGAAAGGATAAGTTGGATTGGAAAGTCAGGAACTCTAGGAACCTTTGGCCGTGCAATAGAAGGTCAAGTTTCCGGGGATTGAAAATATTAACCCTCTTATGGAGCCTTGATTCGGATTCATTAAGAGCATAATTAATTTTATAAGAATTCAAAGGATGATTAAGAATTACCGAGTTTCCCAATTATTTTAAATATTTCCCCTCTTATTTTATTTTATAAAGAGAATTAATTTTTGTCTTTTTATTTTCAAATTGTTTATAGAAAATGGATATAAATCGTGATGGTGTTGTTACGTTGGAGGAATTTTTGGAGGCATGCCGTAATGATGATGCCATTTCCAGATCGATGTCCGTATTCGATACAGCATTCTGACCATATCCGACCGACAAGGGTGACGAGTATACACAACGCAGGAGACGGACAGCAACAACAACAACAACGACGGCAAGTGGCCGAAATTCTCAACGTCACAGCCGAAATCTTAGCCAACAGCAGCAGCAGCAGCAGCAACAACAACAACAACAGCCGGATAAACGTAAGTCAAATCAAAAGAAGCCTTCCCAACAACAACAACAACAACATAGCACTAGATTCTGCACAACAACAACAACAAGAACAGTAGCAGCGAATAAACAAAAATGCTCGTACATGGGCGACCATGTGATTGATATTGAACCAGCACTACCACCACCACCAGCACTGGCAGCAGCCAGGTTCCAGGGTGGCGATGACTCCCTAGCCAGTTGCACCAGCACCACCACCAGCACAACCACGCCCACAACGGCCACCAAAGGCGGCACGGAGACTGATGCCAGTGACGATGATGCCAGTGACGACGAAGGCGACGGATATCCACCCCAGGATAAGCCCCTAATGTCCAGACAGGCCATCTGTCGGCACTGCCTGCGTCCACAATCGGACCTCCAGCTGCGCCATCTACGCTCTCGATCCCGTTCCCGTTCCCACAGTCACGGGCACAGCAAGTCGCGGCCACGTGGCAAGCCACACAAGTCACGCAAGCGTAGCAAACAACAAGCCTCATCACAACACCAACAGCAACAACAACATCAGCAGCAGGCAACCGCCAGAGCCGATCACCAGCGACAACCCAGCAAATCCCGTCGCGCCCGTTGGCCCCAAATCAATCTGGCCAATGAGCAGGCCATACGCTTTCGCTGTCCCCAGGTGGGACCACTCATGGGCCATGATCTGCACACACGCCAGCCCATGCACTTCCACCATCCGCAGCAGCTGCTCTCCTATCCGCCGCCTCCGCCACCACCACCTCCGCCGCCGCCACACCCACACCCACAGAACTACCCCAGACAGGCGGGTACAAGCCAGAAAGGTCACAAGCTGCACGGCTGCCAACCGCCAGGCGACTGTCTAGAAAAGCCCACAACCTCACTGTCGGCCCAGCCCCCCAGCCCGAGCATTCCTCCACTCCAGGCCCCTCAGCCAGCCACCTCGTCGTCGACTACTCCAGTGCCGCCCCTCGGTCCAGACCTCCCACCCACTACGCCGGACTCACCCTCCCTGGTGACGGTCAGCACTTGGTACACGGTGGCCAAGCAGGGTCTCTCCTGCTAGCAGCTACCCTTAGTCTAATACTAGCCCAATTAACTTAGCCATTTATGAAAATCAAACGAAATGAACCACAAACCCGAAGAGCTCAATGCTCGCCTCCTCAGTGAGTACGACATAGCTCAAAAGGTTTGCATTTCTCTCTCTCTCTCTCTAAAAATTCTCTGTTCTCTTTTGTTTTTTTTTTGTTCTTTTCTTCGCCATTGCCACCGCCACCCTTGTTGCTCTCTGATCTTTCCAAAAACAATTTATATTTTCTTTTTGATTTCTTTGTTAAATTTTTGGATAAGCGTAAATGCATGAAAGTTTTCTGTAAAAATCAAAAAATATGTTTTGAAGCCAAAAAACAAACCAAGTTTATAAGGATTTTTGCAAAAAGAGGAAACCCCTTTCCAAATCAAATTCATACTTCCAGATAAGCTCGGTTCATAACAAAAAAAAAATATATATATATACAAATATTTTAAATATTTTCTATAACTTTCTAAATGTGTGTGTGTAGTTAATTTTCTATATAACAATTTTTTTTTTTTTTTTTTTTTGAATTAAATTTAGACTATTTTCAAATTCCAGAAAAACTAATAATAAAAAGAAAAGAAAGCTCTCTTTGTATGTTAATCGATGTTTTAATTGTAAAATGTGTTATAGTATTTAACTGATATACATATATATACATATACACATATACATATATATATATATATATATATGTATATTGAAAGTATTTGAAAAGAGATAAAAAAAAAAACTTTATCCAAATAAATAAAATTTATAATTGAACAAAACAGAATGCTAAATTGAATTGTTCCACAAGAAGCCAAACAAATTTCAAATTGGCAATGCAAATAAAAATGAAAATAAAACCATATAATGTTTAATCAATTTCAATAACAACAACAACAACAACAACGACAACAACAACCAGAATATGTGTATATAATATATATAAAATATAATTGACGTTAGCTGTGATGGAAACTCTTTCAAACAAAAAACAAAAAGCCCAACTAAAATTCGAAATAAAAACGAAAGGCAATTTCGAAACAACGAAAACTGTCAAAAGTGTTCCAACTGTCGACTTGTTCAATTGCCGTTACCACATTCACTAACCCCATCCACCCACCCACTTACCCCTCCCCCAAGGCCTAATGTCTAGTTAAAGTATTTGAAAGCTGCCCCAATTCCATAGGCATTGCATAATAAATCTTATCATAAAATTCAAAAAAATTATATCATGTCAAATTGAATAAAATCTTGAAAGCTTTACAAGCACCTCGATATGTATGGAATGTGCTGACTTGACTTGAAAAAACTCTTGAGAGAACTTCAACTTCAATGGAACAGCTTCAATAAAGTACAGAAACCATTTCCAAAGTCTTATAGAAATCGAATGTTCCAAAACTCTCAATATTCAAGTTGGTGTGAACATTAACCATTTTAAAATTTTTCGATGATATTCAAAACACTCAAGCTTTTGAAGCTCAACTCAAATTCATAAATTCATTCAAAGTCTTGAGAGCACTTCGATTTCAAATAGAAGAAAACATTCTTAAGACTTTTCAAAAATTCACGAAATGTTCAAATCTCTTAATATTCATTTTCGTATTGTTTTGAAAAACTTTGAATTTCCTTAAAATTTTATCTTTTTGAGTAATAGAATCCAAAGATTCTATAAAATATCGAAACCATTTCCAAAGCCTTACGAAACTCTCATTATTCAAGTTGCTGTGAACATTAACCATTTTAAAATTTTTCGATTCAAAACACTCAAGTTTTCGAAGCTTAACTCAAATTCATAAATTCATTCAAATTAAATATATTTTTTTCACATAATATTGAAACCCTTTCCAAAGGCCTAAAAACTATCGAAACATTTTTCAAAATATAAAAAAAACCTTTTCCAAAGGCTTAGAAAAAAAATCGAATGTTTCCAATTTCTCAATCTTTAAGGTGGTGTTCAGATTTTTTTGAAGATACTCAAAATTTGATTGCTTCAAATTCGAATGATTTAGACTTGAGCTTTTCAAAATTTATGCCTTTGATTGGAGCTTAAATTGTTTTCTTTTTTAGCCAACACAATTTTAATTTTTGATTGGAAATTAAAAAAAAATAATAATAAATAAATTATTGTTCAAATTTGTAAATACTCACACTAACACATACACACACACACCGATGGCACAATATTAATTTTTTTTTTTCAGCACTCAAAATTGGAAACCAACAACAACAAAAATGAGCCAGCCTTGCCGCTTTGTTGTTGCTTTTGATATGAAAACTTTTGTGTGAGAAAAGAAGAAGAAAAATTCTTTTTGAATAAAAATGAAAATGTTAAAAGAAAAAAAAAAATAAAATAAAATGTTCCTTTCTTTTTTGTGTAGTTGCTAAAATATTTAATTTTCGCTGCTAATTGTTGTTTTTGTTGTCTCTCGTTTTCGACTTGATAGTGAAGTGTATTTATTTTGTTTGTTTTGAAAATGACAAGAAGAAACAAACAAAACGAGAAAATTTTCTCTTATTTTTCACTCTTTCCTCTCAGACAAACACACACTCACTCACACACACACACAGACACGCACTCATTTTTATGTAAAGGAGAATTTCTTGTATGCAAATTAAAAAAAAAAAAAAGAAAAGAAACAACAACCAAATGAGCTTTTTCTCTCTTTCTTTCTCTTTCTCTCTCTTTCTCTCTCCCTTTCTCTTTCTCTCTTTTCATTTTCACTGCTTTCTTGCTGCCGCTGAAACCGCCGCGCCGCACCCGCTGCTACCGCTGCCACCGACGCTGCTCTCTGTCTGTGTCGACGCCTTGCCTATTCATTCACATTTACTCATGTATTCACACATATTCATATTCACTCGACCAACAACAACAACAACAACAACGACAACGACAACAACTACAAAAACCACCAATGCCAAATGCCTTTGTGCGTTTGTTAATTTGCATACAAACAACATTCTGGAATGAAATGGAAAACAATAAACAAAATTTTCGAAACGCAAAACTCTGAAACAAATTAACAAAATCAAAATGCATACAATGCCAAACTAACAAACCAAATTATAATTATCACAAAATATTAAACTAAAACAAAAAAAAAATTAAATATAAATTTAAAAATATTTTTGTGAATGTGGAAAAAATAAAAATAAAATAAAGATGTGAGCATTTAGAGTGCATCGAATGATGTCCAAAATTGAAAGGCAAAAAAAAAACTCAAAAAGGAAAGCCTAAACAAATTTTTGCAAACTTCAAACAAGAGAAATAAATCTATAAATTGTTGACAAGACATACACGAAGAAGATGAAGAAGAAGAAAGTCAAATTTTCACTTGAAAAAAAAGGAAACTAAAAAATTTTATCCACAAAACTCAAAGAAAAGGCGGAAAACTATTTAATAAAAGTTTTACTTTAAAATTGTTCAAATGTGATGGTTAAAGTAGAAATCTGTGTGTCTGCATCTGTATGTGTGTGTGTGTGTGTGTGTGTGTGTGTGTGTGTGTGTGTGTGTGTATGCTTTTAAAATTCGCTTCTAATTGGCACCGAGCGTTTCGGGGCTTCCTTTTTGAAAGTTGCCCCCCAAAATCAGCAAATCCGATTACCCCGGTGTGCCTGTGTCTGTGTGTGTGTGTGTGTGTATGTGTATATGAAACCGAAGCTTTACAGAAAATAGAAAATGAATAGAGAGAAATAATGATATATTTATACGAAACGAAACGAAACGAGAAATGAGAAATGGCAAAAGGAACAAACTAAAATAAAATTAATCAATTCCAAAATTGTTGGCAACTTTCTAAAAGTCTCTCTCAAGCCTGTTGAACTAACACTGAATATTTTCTCAGCTGTACAAAAATCCTGTTGTCTCTTGTTGGCCAAAAATGGAAATAATAATTATAAAAAATAAAAACAATTTGCTGCCCTCAACAAAAACAAAAAAAAATCAAAGAAATTTTTAAGAAAAAAAAAAACTTAGAGAAAGAATTGGACCACAGAAATAGGAAGGAAAGAATCAATATTAAAAATAATTAAAATATTCAAAAATAAAAAAAATTGTTGTCAGTTTTTTTTTTTGTCAGTGTAAGTAGAACTAAGTTTGAAACTAAACTATTAGGCATAAAAATAATTATAAAAAAAAAGAGTATAAAAATATTCAAGAATCCTTAAAACGAAAAATTTTGTTCTGTAAATAGTTAAAAATTTGTTCAAAAATTTTCCATCTTTTTGTTGTTCAAATTCTTCAAACTTACCCACTACCCCGTTTCCCTTCTAAGCCCCAAAGAAATTGTTGCATTTTCAAAGAACAAAAAAAAATAAATATATATAAACTAAACTATATAGATATATATCTTTGCTAAATAAAAAAATAAAATAAAATAAAGCATATTTAGATGTGTAGTGGTCTTCCAAAGAACTCAACCAAAACCAAACTTGAAGGATAAATAAAATGAAAAAGAACTTAGCCCAATTCAGATTTGAAAGAAACTACCAAAAAAAAAAACGAAAAAAATTATAAAAAATGAATTTCTCTAATGTAGCTAAAACCTGTAGCAAATTTGTACCTTAGCTGAAACACCTAAAAGCTTTTAACTTTTACAAAAAAAAAAATAAAAACAAAAAACTAAAATATAAAAAAAATTACAATAACTGTTCCAAACAAGACAGTAAGTATTTTCAGCTCCTTCAAGATGGCGAATACTTTTCAAAAAAGTTGAAAAATTCTCAAAAAAAAAAAATTAAAAAATAAAATAAAAATTGTGTCCAAATTAAATGTTGTCTATTGAATAGTCTAGCGAAAATGTTTAAATTATTTTTCGACCAGTGTTGAAAAAGGAAAACAAAAAAAAAAACAATTTACACTCTTGAGATTCTCTACGGGTTTTCAGTTTTGGTTTCCTTTCCCAAAAAAAAAAATATTTACAAATAAAAAATCAAATCTCAAAATATCAAAACTACTTTAATCTACTTCCTCTCCCCCCTCCAAAAACCAATTGCGACAATATTATTGCCCCATGTAAGATTTATTCTCTCTCTCTCTCTCTCTCTTTCTCTCTAAGTATTTCTCTTTCTTTTTTGCAAGAACAAGAAAAATCAAAACCAAACTGCTCCGAGCTAGGACAAGCATTTCTTTTAGGCTTAGTTTTGCCAGTGTGAATGCGGAACCCAAACTCATTTTTTCTAGGTTAGAATTAAAAATTCAAAATGAGAAAAAAAAGTGTCAAATTTTTGAAAAAAAAAACAAAACCAAAGTCAAACGGTTTTCATCAGATGAAATCGTTCAGTATTCAAACTAATCGAAATCAACTCGATTGGTTTCGGCTCTTTCTTTTGTCCTGTGTGTGTGTGTGTGTGTGTCTGTGTGATTGTGTGGGTGAATTAAATCTTTATAAAAAATTGATTACAACTAGTCGTGAATTTATGAAGAAAAAAAAAATTAGTTCAATTTTGGTTTCTCTTAATTTCGTTGGAAGTTGAACAAAAAAAAAACAAACTCGATTTTTTGTCAGTAAAAAAAAAAAAAAAATTAAAATAATAAAAATATTTTTCAAATAGCCAATGAAAACTATTTAAATGTGAGATATCGTCTCGTTTTAGAGAATAAATACAAAATAATGATTTTCAGTCAAAACAAAAATATTAAATTTAAGTGCAAAAAAATAAAACGAAATTCCAAAAAAAAAACTATTTAAAAAGAAGAGAGAAAATACATGTCATAGCTTTAGCATAAGAAAACAAAAAAAGGAATAAAACAATGAAACGAAAGAAGTAAATAAATTTTAATGTGACTTACAAGAGGACAAACAATAAAAATGAGGGGAGGCAATTTTCGGAAGAGCCCAACCATTTTATGGGCGGAAGGAAATCTTAAAGAAAGCTTGCAAATTTCAAGAAAAACAAAAAAAAAAACAAAGAAAACTTATATCAAAACTTAATTGTTATCAAAAATTCTATTAAAAGAAACAAAAACACACTCTTTTATTAAAATAAAAAATAAACAAAATAAAAGAAAAAAAAAACTATATAAAAAAAATTGATCATTGTAAATGTTCTCTCTTTATTTTCAAGAAGAAAAAAAAATGAAAATTGGTCAAGAACCAAAAAAAAATCGAAAGGGTTAAAACCAAACAGAAATAAAAAGAAAACAATTAAAAATTGAAAAGTTGAAAAAGAGAGAAAAAAATAAAATAAAAATAGTTGTAATAAATAGCTAATCTTTTTTGGTGTAAAAAACTAAGATACATACAAAAAAAAAAAAAAAAAAAAAAAAATTTAAGACGAAGAAAAGTAAAAAAAATACTTTCCCTAACAAATAAAAAAAATTGTTCGAATAGGAAAAAAAAACGCTAGGAAAAAGAAAGCAAAGTTTTTAAAAGGAAACTGCATGACCAAAAAAAAAAGAAAAACAAAAAAAAAAAAAGAATACAATAAAAATGAGAGCATGATTGCAATGCAGCCAGTAAAGTAAAATAAAATAATAATAATGATTTTTTTTTTGTGAAGTTGATGGAAAATGTATTAAACGGAATACAAATAAAAACTTGAAAAATAATTTGAAAAATTATTCAAAACCAAATTGGATTTTATTTTGGGGGGAGTCTCAATTTCTTTCGACTGCTCGCTCCAACAGACTAGACAATTCCAACGCGTGATGTTCATCCCAGATTCTCTGGACCAGCTGGGAATAGGTGGCAACCTCATCACTTGGGACTCTTGGTATCTGGCCAGTCATTAGTTCCAAAAAGGAACTGAGGTGATTATAGTATAAGGTTCTTAAAGAGGCTCTAAGGTAACAGGATTCCAGAATCAGTTCCACAAAATCGTTGAAAAACATTTTATATAATAATAAAATGAATTAAGCTATGGACTGTTTCAGTAAACCTTCAGATTCCCCTTCAATATTATATTTGAAAAAAGCAAAAGGATCCTAAAAGCTTGAATCCAGATACAGGTTTACTAGTCTTAAGACAAGCCAATACTAAGCTAGACTAGACAATTTCAACGAGTGATCTTCATCCCAGATTACCTGGTCTCTTAGTATCTGGCCAGTCATTAGTTCCAATTAGGCGATTATAGTATAAGGTTCTTAAAAAGGCCCTAAGCTCCCAGGATTCCAGCATCTGTTCCACAAAATCTTTGAAAAACATTTTATATAAGAATAAAATGAGTTAAGCTTTGGACTGTTACGGTTAACCTTCAGATTCCCTTCAATATTATATTTGAATAAAGCAAAAGGCTCCTACAAGCTTGAACCCAAATACAGTTCACTACTCTTAAGACAAGCCGAGACTCAGCTGGGAGACTTAGTAAATTAATCCATGGATACTGAATACAACTAAAAAATATAAGAAAAAGACAAATTAAGGAATAAAATCAGTTTGGTTCTTGAAAGCTTAGAGAACATTACAAATTTTTTTCTGGGTTCTTCTGAATACAACTGACTCGGTTGAGCCTAGGAGAACTATATCATTTTATCGTGACTTTTCAGGGCAGATCCAAAAATTGTTTTTGTGAGAACATGGAAAAGTTTTGAGAATTTCTTTATGTGTAAAAAGATTTTCAGAGCAAGTCAATTTGAGTGGATTTGAGACGCAAACAAGGTCGACTAATTTTTGGCCTAATGCGCTAAAATGCAGCGTTTAGCCGAAAGCCGGGCTAACAGCGAGTTAAATGAAAATGCAAATTCTGTTTACGCAAACGACTTCCATGCTCATTCCACCTCTCTTTCCCTCTTTCTTCTTCTCTCTCACTCTTTCTGTGTGGCCCTCAGCCAGAGATTTGGCGTATTCAAATTGGAGTGTAGGCCAAAAAATGTGTGCACCAACAAGTTTGGGGTTTCTTTGTGGCTTTTGCTGTTGTTGGTTTTGTTGTTTTTGTTGGCGGCAACCAAGTGTGGTAAGCCTGTATTGTGAGGACCCAGAACACGCAACAGTGCAGAGCAAATGAAGTGAAAGACCAAGATGACCAAGTACCTAGATGCTTGTTGATACTTGCCGGTCCAGTCAAGCGTTTTGATTGGCCACTGCCGTGTCAGGTCTATATTGACATGCGGGAATATTGTAGCTTCGACCAGTGGGCTGCCCGTTCTAATCAAGATCGGCCCCACTTACTCAAGGGTAAACGCTGCGTATGCGTAATTTATTTAACTGGCCCTGTGCTGTTATTGCTGACAAAACAGTTGACTCTGGCCAATCGGAAAATACTTAAAGCATAGCTGATTATTCAGATTGAAAAGTTAGAGTCCAAGTGTTAAAGGCAAGTTAAGTTACAGCGAAGTGTACATCAATTAGGAATATTAATAAAATAATTTTGATTAGTTCTTGGATTGGACGGACGATTAGAGAGCAGTTTGATGACATTTAAACTAATGCAATTAATGATGGCTTAGAGCGAGACTGGAGATTAGTCGGGCCATTTAGTTATTATCAATTCCATTTGATTTGCCTGGTGGGGCGGCTCAAAGGATTTGAATGGATTCTATGCCAAATGAACCGCATTTTAAGTGTTGGTCCAGAATAGAATTAATACCAAATTCTATGCGTGTCTGTTGGCCAAGTGGCACGAAATTATACTCGACCAAAGCCACAAAACTCTAACCAGCCAAGCACACACTCATTCAGCAGATACTATACACACACACACACACGCACAGAAGATATAGAGAAAGAGAAAATCGCTGGGATATAGATAGATAAAGAGCCGGAGAGATTATGGCATTAATCGAGACTCTTTGTGGTCGGCAATGTGACACGCATCCACAAACCAAACCAAAGCAAACTAAGCCCAAGTGAAGCATGGGACGACACACATGCTATATTGAGAGGCCATCCAGTAGTTGGCTGAGAGTTGTCTATGAGAGCTTGGACATGACGGTGTTTGTTGTAAGTGCAATTATAATGCGGTTACACACACGCACGCACACCGACAGACGCAATTCAGTTGTGGCCACGCAACGTGCAGCAACTTTACCAAAACTGCCCAACTCCCAGACGACCCAAGCAGGGGACAAGAAGACGATCAACCAGGCACTCAGCTCAGAGTTTAATAATAACTTGCTCGGTTAACCCAAAACAGCTAGGCTAACTGAGTTAATTGTTTCAGGGTAAGTTACCGCATCTTCTTGGCCCAGCGAGGGGGCGACGGTTTGTGGAGAGGAGCTGGAGGTTTATTGTAATCGTTAATTAAATCACGTTGTATGGCAACGGAAATTAAGTTATTGGCAGGCTAAGTGGTCTTTTAGATGGAAAACGTGGCTAATTGCAACAAGTCTAGGCCCGATTCGAGAGTCAACAAAATCATGGATACCCCCGCATCACACCCAGTCACAATCCCCTCTATAGATTTCATTTCGGATTGAAAATGGCAGATGGTGTCGCTGGCTTTTCAATTTGTCAGCAAGGTCACAGAACCAGTTAAATCTTTATGTTTGTGTGAGTTTGTCATAGAGAGAAACGAGAAACCACACAATGAACCACAAGAACCAATGAACAACAGTTGCCAAAACAAAACTAGCCGAACCGAATTCGTGACTGGCAAACTTCCATTTTATTAAAGAAATTAAAGTCCACAAAAATTGACTAAAACATCTGGCTGGATTTTTCAAATAGAAGGCTGCCAGATCTGTCAAATAAAACGGAACCAGTAAAATCTTGACAAGTCAATTGAGAAAATTTCAAGGAATTAAAAGTAAAACTATCAAAATGTCGAGAACACCCGAGCAAGCAAAAAGAGACATTTACCAGAAACTTTACACGGAGGGCTTCATAATGGCCGAGCGCTCTTCTACGGCCACTAAGCATCTAGAGTTGCAACATCTGGAGAATATTCTGGTGGTCGAGACTCTGGAGTCCCTGAATAGACGCCACTTTGTAAGACAACAGTTGAGTGTTATGTTCTATTTCTGGAGCCTCACCAAGCTGGGAACTGACCATCTACGAGAAGAACTCCAATTAACGGCGGACAATGGGCCGATTCAAGTGAATAACATCACAAGCACCACACTAACCGAGCAAGAGCGCTTAGAGTTCCGTAGGGATTTATTCGGAACCGAAGAGGAACAACTACCATATTTGAGCTATGGCTTTGGATACCATTGTGATATCAGAAACCGCAATGCCAGCCCTGAGAATATTGGACCCGTTCACGATTGGAATAACAACTACCTTTGAACGGTCTGAATTGGGAATTAAATGACATGGCTACTTTTTATATATATTTGAAATTTCTTTTTTTTTGTCACCAATTCAGAGGCAAGGATATAAGGGTTTGGGTAAGTTTTCTTGGTTTCTCCGTTTGTCACGCGCGTGCGGATTGCGCCCCATTGAGAATCTATTAGTGCATCTTAAGTATTTGTCGTCGACCTTGTCGTTGAAAGCAAACAGAACTCATCTCAACTGAAACACTCTGGCATTTGTTGACAAGGCCAGGGCCGCCATAAATGGAAGGAACCTAAGGTAGACCCGAGCTCTAACTAACCGTCTATCTAGCCATCTATCAGCTTGGAGAGTTGCCTCTATTGCCTCTTGCCTGCCAATAAGCTTTTTATTGATGACATTCTTTACCCCCTCGACCCCTCACTCTGTCTTTGGGTAAGAGTTGCCTAGTTTTGCTTACATATGTATAAAGGCAATTGAATCACCATCACCATCAGCATCAGCATCATCATTGCCAGGACTAGAAAAAGGTAGCAAATGTAAACATGAAATGGTAATTTTCATTTTGCTATAGCCATTGCTATTATTGTTCTTGTTGTTTTTTTTTTTTTTTTTGTAGTTGGTGTTGTTGTCATCAGCTGTTTTTGTGGCAATCCTCTTGGCCAAAAATGTGTGCATAAATATTTACGGGCTTAGCAACTGTTGGTGCAAACATTTCAAGGCGATTAAAAGGGATTTGCACAAATGCAAAATAACAAAACACAAAAAAAAAAAAAAACAGACAAATAAACAAAACTACATTTATGGTTCAAAAAAAAAAATGTATAAACATGGCAGACAAATGGACACAATCACACTGCAACACCAAGAATCACAAATGAAAACAGCTTCATAAATTTTGGCATATAAAAGCCAACCAAGCGAAGCATTTGAACAGGATCACAGAGCACCAAACACTTGCTTGATCTTACAAATACAAAGAAAACAAAAATTGGAAGACTCGAAGACCACACTGATTTAGATCCGTGAATTCTCAAAAATATTATCAGACTTCTGATAAATCAAAGACTCACAATTTGGTGGAATCATTCCCGGTTAACCTAAATAAAATGGAATGTAAAGAAATCGAATCTTGGGGTACCGGAGATTACATGGAATTTATCAGTATTCATTGTAAATATTTCTACGACCGTTTGAGACTGGTATAACAGGTTTATGATATAGCAGCCCGATCCAACTCAAATACACATTTCTATACAAGAATCCAATATATCAAATTTGATTGAGACTGGTCATTGCATGTTCACGTTATTCCTAAGACCGATTTAATTTGGATGATAGCCATATGATATAGTATTATGATTTACATATGTGTATCTCCCTATAAGAAACTCATCTCCCGCATTCAAAGCAGATCAGTCAATAAATTTAAAGTTCTTTCCAAAGTCGATTCAGCTTTAGAGCACAGTGATGCGATCCTGGTGGTCCCGACAATTGTACTGCCTATGTATATATATAGAGGCTGTATAGATTTGGAAAGCTTCAAGCCAGATTCTTGAAACAGACGGACAGGCGTGGAGATGTCTCAGTCAATTCGTCTGGTGATACTGACCTAAGTGTAGGTAACTTTGGAGGTCTACCATATCTGCTTCTCTGCTTTATAAATATCTGAGCAAGTTAAACATAGTAGTTCCCCCCAAAAAAAAAGAGTATGATTAATTAGTCAACTTCTAAAGCTCACAACACTTACGTCTCAGTAGGACTTGGTCTCAAAAAGAGGCAATTTAGAATCAGCGTAAAAATAGTAAGTCTCTCGGCTCGGCTAGATCTTGACATTGAGACTAGTCTCATTCTAATCTTTCATATGTTGTGGGTCAGAAAGTTTCTTTAGAGCACGAGAAGTGCTCTCACGAGAGCGCATCGAGTCACCGAGAAAATAGCCAGTTGCGCACTTGACCCACTGTCCCACCAAGCGACAAATGTAATGGCCATTAAAATACAAAATATAACTACTCAAACGCAGAGCAAATAAAACACACACACACACACACACACATACACACATATATATAGTCGCGTTCACACATATGAACACTTAAAGTAATTACATGGCTAGCCGGAACCGTATCCGGGACAGGGACACATTTACGGCCAGTCCATTGCAAACTTAGATGCAAAAACAACAGCGACCGACGCGACGGCTTGCCAAAGCGATGCGATGCGATGCTATGCCACTTTGCTAAATTGTTCGTAAAAACCTAAAAACAAGAAAAAAGTAAAAATAAATAAAAGCTGATGTTACCGCTGCTGCTGCTGCTGTTGCTGCTGCTGCTGCGCGTGCTTATGATAATTTATTATGTATGTGTGCGCCCCGCGCACTGTGAGGATGAGAAGAATGGAATGTTTGTCTGCTGCTGCTGCTGCTGCCGGCAGGGCCTGTCGGGCAAAACACTTTTAATTACACTCACTCAGTGCCAAAACATTTACTTTTCATTTAGGCTTTTGTGTAGATGCCTCCATTTTTATTTTCCTTGGAATTCGGTACTCGCTGATTTCAAATTGAATATCAGCTGCGCGGCGAGAGTTGCCACCCGGTTGATGGCTGGCAAGCTCAAAAGTTATCGATATCAGCGATGTATGAATTTTTCCCATCCGCTTTTGCTAGTTTAGGCCTGCCGTCTTTTGGAGATGGCAGACTCGAAAGTTAGCGAATTCGAGCTTCCTATCTGCCTCTGATGGAATCTTTCTATTCGAAGAGAAAAACGGCGTGGACAACTGAGCTCAAGAGTTATCGATATCAGCGATGTATGAATTTTTCCCATCCGCTTTTGCTAGTTTAGGAAAGTGGGCCTGCCGTCTTATGGAGATGGCAGAAATGGCTGACTCAAAAGTTATCGATAACATCCGAACTCGAGCTTCCTGTTTACCTCTGATGGGATCTTTCTTTTCGTAGAGAAACCCGGCGTGGACGATTTTGTGGAAATTTTGAGTTGGTGACTTTTGTGTTTTTTCCAAGCAATCACAATGTTTTCGAACGAAACTAATGAAAATCTGGCTCAAGGGTAAGTGGAACTAATTGGATTTGTTTATATTTTCAACGAAATAATATTTGAAATGATGAAACCAAAAAGACCGAAGCCTATTCTGAACCATCGAGTTATTTGGAATTTTGTCTTTGCCTGCAAATCTCTGGGTCATCTTAAGCTGTGCCTTTTGTAAATTATACACATGTTGTTCCGTGTCCAAGTGCGTCCCCCAAAGACATCAATAAGTGAATTTGTGTCCGCATGTGACACTTGTGTCGCAGTTATGTCAAAATTTGTGGCGTTAATGTGTGTAGTTTATAGGTTATGCTGGCATTGCAATTCTCATTCCTGTATTTTGGCTTAGCCATAAAATCGAGCATTTATTACCGAAACAACATCGTTGTGGCACCCAAACTCTGGTCATTTACGTTAAATAGATACAGACATTTATTTATATTGCTTCGATTCGTTGAGCGAATGAAGACGTTAAAACTTGACCAAAATCATGTTGTTCTTCTTCGTGTATTATAAATGTGTTTTGTTTGTTTGGTGATTGTTTTAAGTGTTGCTGTTCTCGTTGCTTTTGTTTTACATAGTTGTGGTTATGTCGGCTCTGTTTGTGGCTAATAAAATCAAAGAAACTTCTCAATGGATTGGGCGTATCACATGAAATTCGATTAATCAAAATTGCCACATCTTTCCCTGTGATCAGAGAAGAATTTCTAAAGAACTCGAAAAACTTTTACCCTATGTGTTTTTGCTTAATTTCATAAAAAAAATGGAGAAAAGTTTTCCACAATTTTTCGTAATTGAAAGCTCATTTTGTGCTGTCAATTTGAGGAGCCTCCAACGATCCCTCAATAACTCTTAAGTTGCCTGAAAATCCCCCAAAGAAAAGTCAACTCAAGTCACAGTTGAATAAAAGAAAACATGTCATGTTAGATTTGCCGGGCTTAGAACAAAGTGTGAACAGCTTTAAGTGAGTGGGTGACTCTCAAACTGTGCCATGTCCTTTTTATTTGGAATATATATGTATATATATATTTTTTAAGATTCCTGAGACTGTGAAGTTGTTCTGCTTGGAACTTTTGTATAATCACTTAATAAAGCGCCCAAAACATAATCAAAAGCAAATTCATTTCGGCCACTGCTGTTGGGGAAACTGTTTTTCTTTGTTTTGTTTTGTTTCATTCTTTTCTGGTGCGCAAGAGATGAGTGGAGAGGGCAGGCAGGGAGGGATGGATGGATGGGCAAAAGGATAGGAAACGCTCAGCAACAATTAAGTCGCATTTGTACTAAAACTTTTGGATTACGAAAATATGTTAAGACTTTTGTTAAACTTGTCCGGTTGTGAAAGTTTTCTAGTTCTGTACTTCTGGCACACTGCTGCCTTTTGATTCGGTTATCATGTGGGAGCAGAGGTGGTCCTTATTTTGGAGTGGCCAGTGCTTCGGGTGTGGAGGGATGAGTGTTTGGTTGGAGAGTCTCGCCTGGGTAATTTGTGTGCTTCAAAAGCTCAACGGACCAAGGCGTTGGTGCAAATGCATTTTTGAGGAGACTGCCAAGGGGGCTGACTCGGTTCCTCCAAGCAAAATGGTTGCCCTCAATAAAGTTTTTCATATGAATTTAGCGACTTTTGTGCAAACGCAAACACAAACTTCACCGACTCGATCCCCACACCCGCCCTCTTCTCGACAGTCTGCTGACATTGAATAAACATTTGTGACTTTTTGTTATTGTTGTAGTTACTGCTGCTGGTGGTGGTGTTGTCCCGGCCGGATTACTGGCTACACCTACCCAATTGATCCAGCCCCTGCGGCCCGGTTTGCATCCTTCGGCTTATCCAGTTCTTTTCAAAACAAACTTTTCAATTGCATTTAAACTTTTGCCTGGCATAATTTGGCCAAGTCTGCAGCAAGCCAGCCAGCCAGCCAGCCCCAATCCAACTTCAAGCCAATCCGATTCAATCCAGCCCAGCAATTTATTCACTCGCCCAACATGGAACGCCTTTGCCTTGCTTTTTTTTTTTTTTGCTCCATTTATGCATTCTTTACATTTATTTTGCATTGCTTTTCAGCTCGTTGCTTCACCCATTGTGTCCTTTATGGGACAACCCACCCACCAAAAAAATTACCCATTCGTACTAAAGAGAAAGGTAGCTAAATTTTGAAGGTTTCTGTTTGTCTGCATTTTATGATTATTAAATTTGCCAGCCGCAATGTGTATGGGAGTTAAATTGCTCTCTCTCTCACTCAGTCTTGCTCTCCTTTTCATGGCATAATGCTTCATATAAAGAAGCTTGTTCTTGGCGGTTTCTGTTTTTTTTTTTATTAGCCCCCAGTAAATGTCATAAAACCAAAGCAACAGCCAGCCAGCCAGTCAGCCAGCCTCGGAGGCAATAACAACAAAACAGTTTCGGTTTACTTTCTAATTTGGATTTATTACCAAGTGTATAAAAAGCTTTG
Source organism: Scaptodrosophila latifasciaeformis (assembly GCA_037075145.1). Classification (NCBI taxonomy): domain Eukaryota; kingdom Metazoa; phylum Arthropoda; class Insecta; order Diptera; family Drosophilidae; genus Scaptodrosophila; species Scaptodrosophila latifasciaeformis. Next base: position 9,583,822 of record JBAMCM010000428.1, read on the forward strand.
TACTAAAAGTACAATTGCCGAGGTCTATAAACAGCTCCCAAGATATGTCTAGGTGTGTGCGAGAGCTTTTTACTTTTGCCCTGGAATAATACTCAGCCGAATTAATCAATCATTTTTGTCTTATAGCTTGCGACTGTTTGAAGAAGCTCTTGATGGGATTCATAGACAAAAAGAAATAATTCCTTGATTTTGGTGAAATCGAAAAGGCTTTAGCTGCTTATTCAAGTCTATTCGGCTTAGGCTAAGCCTGGACTTATCCGAGTATCTTCATCAAGAGTCATTTCAATTTTTAGCACATTTCCTTTTGGGGGGAGGGGAAAAAGCCATGAAATATATACAATTCTTACCGATTATATTGGCATAATGGTTAATTGGAAAGTCGAACAAGTGGATGGGGTGGAGTGAAAAGTAAAAGCAAATTGAAATTGCAAAATGCCAAATTGCAGAAAATTATTGTGCTTAATAACGGGCAGAACGGACACGGCCACGCACACTCATAATGACATGACCATGGCCCAAAGCAGACATACAAACAGACATGGAAAATAGTCCAAGTGCGGCCAAATGAATGACAGTCACCAATTGTGCCATTCTGCTACTGAAAGTGTGTATGTGTGTGTGAGTGTGTGTGTGTAAGAGTGTTGCTTTTGCCAACGGCTGTGGATGTGGCTATGAACCAGGTAATGTCGCTGACGCAGTCATTGCGGCAACACAGGAAACACATCGCATCATAATAGCGACAACTGTGACTTGGAAAGAGGCTCGAAGCTGAGGTCGACCAAGAGGCAGAGGCAAGGTAACCAAGTTACCACAACAACGCTAAAATGTTCACAATGACACCGGCAACGGAAGTCAGCCGACGACAACGAAGAATAGACAATGCCTGCCTGCCAGCCATCCTGCCTGGGTAGGGCTTGGTAGGTCTGGGCTGAGCTGAGCCGACTTGGCCGGCAGGATAATCAACACCAAAAATGGCCAAGTGCGCCAACTGAAGCATCACTGATGCCATTCCAGAATCTGTGGATTTGGTCACTCTCTGATTTCAGTGCAATTTGCGAACCGGCTGTGGAGTCTTTTATCTGAAGGATTTTCATAAAAAATTGCCATAAAAAGGAGAATGATTCTGGGGGGAAAGCAAAAACAATATTCATCGAGCCCTCCATCATCAATTGTAATTGCTGACTGGCTCTGAAACACTGATTGAAGTCATTAATGAGCCCAGTGTCTGAGACAATTGTTATTGCAAGTGATGCTTAACGGGATTTCCAGTAGTTAACGCGTCAGCACAGTTGCACAGGAAGTGCTATCGATTGATTGTTTTGCTGGCACTTAAAAACTTTCGAGTGAATGCGTTTTGATCCTTATGTTAATTTCGAGAAGAAAAGAAATCTTCATTACTCACCCAACATAATTTATCTGAAAATAAAAAATACAAAATAATTAGCTATCTTTATCTACATTGTATCTTAAGGTACAAAGGATATATTAAGCTTGTACATATGTTTGCAATCTAAAAGAGACGTTGGAAACTCAAAAAAGTTCCCTAAAATATGATTAAGGGAAATGGAGAGATCAATCGAACCATATCCGTCTGTAAGCACAGAGATCGTAAGAGCTAGACAGTTGCTAAATAGATCGATCAAACCATTTCCGTCTGTAAGCACAGAGATCGTCAGAGCTAGATAGTTGCTAACGATCCATGTTCAGTGGCTCAATTAAGCTTTATATTATATTGTGTCTCTATCGGATCTAGTTTCGGAATAAAAAGCTTTAAACCATAATTACCTTAAAAATAGCAAAAAGCCTTTACTTTTTATAGCTTCACATAGCTATTAAGAATATAATGTTAAGCTTCCAGAAGGTCGGACTACTATATCTTTTTGCATCTATCGAGCCAATCGAAAGTGCAAAAAGCATTTTAAGGTCCTCAATTCTTTATTCTACCATTGTCTACCTATTATTATTATCTATCTATCATCGAAATTTGAGTGAAATCGGTTAGCTATATCATATAGTTCCCAGGAGACTAATCCACCAAAATTTTTGATAAATTTTCAAAAAATAAGCTGTTCACATATTGGAGAGAAATAAAGCTCAAGACAGGTTTCTATAATGGTGACTCCTTATAATTCTTTTCCCAAAAAATCGTTAGAGATGCTAGAAATAATTCCACCAACATTTGTAATTAAAAGCTAAAGTCTGTCCCTCTAAGTCAGTCAAAAATATATCTCAAATTCGGTCGCACCCAAGTTTATCGGTTAACCGAAATATGTAGAAGCAGTTGTATAATAAATCGGTTCTTTTTCAGGAAAAAAAAGAAATGGTGAAAAACAGTAGTCCAAATGAAAAGTCCCCTGGAGAGAAGGCCACTTGTCAAGTATTTAATCAAAGTCAACGACATTTGCACACCTATAATTAGGAGACATTACCGAGGGGGCCTATGAATAGCTCCGAGTTGGTCGATGCTGAAACCACTGAACTTTCGAGCAGGCCCCAAGCAAAACCATTCCATATTCACATTCATTGGGTATGAAAAGTCTGTGACGACACACCCAACGAGAAGAACAAGAGTGAAAAACACTTTTGCGAAATTTTTGGGTTTCAAATTTTTCTTTTTTTTTATAGTCGTATGTTATTTTGTTTGCTCGTGGGGTGAGGTAGGGAGTGGCGGTGGTGTATATGTTTTCTGGGCGGGTTTTTTGGCAAGTAATTTATGCGCATATGTTATGAATGACCCTGTGAATGGCTATTTTCTCTGCCTCCCCTTTATGTGAGTTGTGGTCGTTGTAGTCATCCTCATAACTCATACGAAAATATGCAATCAAAAAACATTAAAGGATCATAATAGGCGCCACTCGACACACACACACACATACACATACACTTATAGACAAAGGACTCGGGCTGCGGATTTTTTCCGGATTGAGCATATGACTTTTTGATGAAGACTTTCGGCACGGAATAATTTCAGTGATTAAGAAAAGAGATTTTTTTTTTTTTTTTACTACTTGACAGTTCTCAAGAGCGGAAGGATTTTGAAGAGATACTTCTTTGAGATTTTCTTTATTAACTGAAAGAAGAACTGGTTCTTTGAGATTTTTATATCAGAGAGAAAGAGAGCTCTGGTGTATCCGTTTGGGTGCTATGGAGAACCTGAAATAAGACTACAAAATTTTAGCATAATGCCAGTCAATGGGGCAGAGTATTTTAAGAGTCTTTAGGGCCTAAGAAACTTTCGGCTACTGCTATATCAGAGGGAACACCTTATTTTGGTAGGAAATGAAAAAAATTCCCAGTGTGGATGTGTGAATATTATTGAAATTATTTAATAACATAACACGCAAACTTTTGGCGACAATAAACTCACACACACACACACACACACGGAGAGAGAGAAACATACAGACACACATGTAGTCAATCAAGTCCCCAATGTTCTGGTTCAGAGAATAAAACGAAGGAACAACAAATATAAAGAAGGAAAAAAAAGTATCCAACAACAAAGTCCAAAAATTGAGAGCACCTAAACGTGACAATGCCAAGGTATACACCCCAAATACACACACACACACACAAGCACACACACAAGTACACACATTGGTTTCGGTGTATGTGAAAAGCCATGCATATTTAATATGGAAGGGTGTTGAGTGAAATTCATATAGAAAAACAAGCAAAGCTATGTTGTTTTGGGCGGTCTCAAGACCCCGAAAGAACAACAACAACAATAACAAAAATAATAATAAAATAACCAAAAAATTTCACTTAGTTGGAGGCTAATAAATGTCAACGATAATGTTGAACATTATTATTATTTTTTTATTGTTTATGTTGTTGTTTTTTTTTTGTTGTGTCAAAAACATTTCCTTGGGCAAATTAATTTTTTGTTATAAGAATTATCATTTAGTTTGTTGAACTATTTCTCTTGTTTTCTTCCCATATCCATGACCAACTGAGAAAGTCTTCAAGTCTTTGACTCTCACCTACTCGCTACTGTCTGTATGTATGTATATGTACATACTTCATTATAGCCAGCTTAGTGGTCTTGCTAATTTAATTAATTATTGTTGTCAAAATAACAGATAACACATGCTGAAATCCCTCCACCATAAACTTTTGTGATCCTCATAAAGCAACCCCGACTGGTCAAGGACACCCAGACACCCAATTCAGGAGACCAGACATACAGATAGGCAGGCAGGCAGGCAGGCAGGCTGACAGGATAACTGGTTAGACGATAGTAGTAGAACTAAAATTTGTGGCATTTTGAAGTACATTTTTAGTAGGTAGTTTCTCTCTGGCTTGTTGGCAGCACGTTTGCAAAAGTTTTATGACAAGACCAGGGAATGGCTTTCAGCCTCGAGCCAAAAAGAGTACGGCTCTTTGCTGAATACCATGAAATCCACCTGTCTGTGTGTTTGTGTGTGTGTGTGTGCTGCTTGGCTTGGCAGCAAACTCATCAATCTAATCCTCAGTTATTTCCGTGACATTTTCTTTGTTAACGCCAAAGTCGAAGTCATCAGCAAAAGGGTGAGAGAGTCAAGGGAATTTTGTGGGTGTGACGGAAGCCAAATGCCAAAATGCTCATCCCTACCACCTCTCTCACCCATTTAACACTGACGAGCTTGGGCAAACAAACTCAGACAGCCTAGGCGACATTTTCATTTACATTTTAGTTTACGTCTGGTCGAGCTTAACTTTCCCCCAAAGTTACCAAAACTCTCCCCACCCCGTCCGACTTACCAAATAAACAAGCAGCCAAGCCAAGCCAAGCCAAAGTCTCGCGTAGTTTGCACCGTTTTTCGTTTTATGTTACCACCTTGTAATGTCATAAAAAATATGTCCGCACTTGGCTACAAAATATGTTACTGGCCTTGGACACTTCGACTTCTTCTTCTTCTGTGTTCTGGCGAAACTTGGTAAAAGTCAAACAGAATACACCTACCATAAACTGACTTGAGGCTAGCTGCTCTTGTCATTACATTGTCATCTTCATTCTTGGTATTTTAGTTGGAAAGTAAGTGTAAATGTGTGTTTGATGTGATATTACTTTGGGCTTTAATTGCTGCTAGATCAAGATATGATAATCATCGGAAAGAGCAATTTGGTGCAAATTGAAACAATGACAAGCTGCTTTCTTTAAAATAGTAGATTCATTTATTCTCTCACATAGAACCACTCACTGTAAGTCAACTCTGGAAAAGTCAGTAACTCTAAACCATTCGACAGACAAATCTGTCTATTTCTAGATAAACTAGTCCCTTAGTTTTAAGGCCAACGTGGTGGAACTTGGACTGAAGCATTCCTAAATACCAGGATTGCTCATTTGTCGGAATCGGCCGAATCGGACCACTACATCCTTTGGCTGTCATAAGTAGCTAAAGGAAAAACTCTTAACTTTATTGATTGGACTTCAAATTCTGTTCATACCTTTATAGAGAGGGAATATATATACACATATAGGATCGGCTCATTATATCATATAACACCAAGCCTAGCAATTGAAGTACCCATGTTTTAGAAATAACTTTCACTTTAGGTGACTAAACTCAATCGAACTTGGTATTTAAGACTCGTATATGGTGGCTTAAATTTCTATAAAATTTTACTCAGATCGAGCTACTTTATTATATAGTTGACATGGCCTTCTAAATCGGTTCATGACCCCTTCCATTCATATGCCTTTGAGAAGAGTCGGCACACCGAAGATTATGTTTTTTTTGATTCCAAAAAGGAACTCGGCTGACTGTCAGTTAATTTTAGATAAATTTGAAAATGTTTGCATTTATCCACTTTGGACTTATTTATTTGATTCTTTGCGACCTCTTTAATGTAATGTGTTGAGAGCGGCAGGTGAAAATCCTTTGGTTTGGTCAAGTCCTAAGATCTACCAACATAAGCCGAATACAATTTTCATGTTATTTGGGTTGTTTATTTCGTTTTCCCTTTTGCCAGTTTATTTTTTCGGTTTTACTCTAAATAAAAAAGGAAAGACCAACCAAATATACACACACACTCACACACATATTTCCAAAAGATTTTGTTAACACTCAAACGGTTTTGCCACCACCGCCCCCCAGGCTATTTGGCTAAGTGCGTTAAGCGGCTATGACTAACTGCACTCCCTCTCTTTCTCGCCTTGGCAGCTCTTTTCTATTGCTGTCACTCTCTCTCTCTGTGTGTGTGTGTGTGTGTGTGTGTGTGTGTGTGTGTTGTGGCTTAAAAGCAAAGTTATGTCAAGGCTCAGCCGAAATGCATTGCGCATCAATTAGGCACCTGAATGGTTTTGGTTATCGAGCAGAGTTGCTCGAATGTTTCAATGTCGACAGTAAAAAGTCAACGGCTGGTAAATGGTTTACAATAACAGCTACAACAACAACAATAACAACAACAACAAGGACAAGTAAAAACAAGGCTTAGGCTCAGACTTGATGGGATTTTCACTCACACACGCACACTCAAATGACTATTGAATGCAATTGAATTGAAATCTGGTCGGACACGTTTTAAAGCCACCGCAAATATATATATAACTTAGCTGTGAATCCTATACCCTGGAGTGTGGGCGTATAGGGGCGGGGCTGGGCTGTTGTCAAGTCATTTTTTATGCCAGTTTTAGCCCGCAGCCAGCAGAACAGAAAAAAAAAAATAAAGAAATGACAGGAACAGTTTGGTCAAGAGGGCTAGCGAGGATGGGTGTGGCGGAGGGGGGAGGGTGTACAAATAGTGTAGTTTCTGGTAAACGCAATCAGCAAATGGCCAAAATACAAACGATAATTTAGTGGCCAAAAGGACAGGCAGCAACAACAACAACAACAACTACAACAGAGCCCCAATTGACTTGGGTAGAAGAACGTAGCACGTGCGCCTCTCCAATAGCAGAAGCAGAAGCTAAGCCGTCCCAGCCAGAAAGAGAAACAGAGACAGAGAGGTTCGAGGATAGACCAACTGACCCGCTGCCGCAGTCGCAGCGGCCGCCCAATCGTTTTGGGTTTATTGAAGTGAAAATCTTATTGTTAGTAAGACCCACAGGCACACACCACCGAATCGATTTGCCAAACTAACCAGCAGCCGGTCTACCATTCTTAAATCCAACAGTCTCAACACTTCTCAGTCTCACACTTTCCAATTTTTTTTTTTTTTTTTTTGCTTCCCTTTTTCCTTGGTGTTGTTTTCGCATTCTCGACAGGCAAAAGGACAATTTCTCTATGATTTATTTCAAACGAATCGTATTTGCTCTTTTCGAAAAGAACTTAAAGATTCGAACATTTGCCAACATTTGTTGAGGTATCGATAGATGAGCTTTCGTATGTCTATCGCTTTTTTTCATAGCTTTATATCAGTGCCTCCATAAAGAGTATTAACTGGATCAGCTTAAGGGGGAGTAGCAGGCAAATGGACCTGAAAAGCTCCTGGTTCAATAAATTATCTTATGGGCTAAAGAATTACACCCACAGTATCAGCAATGCCAAAGATTTATATCCATAGGGGTTTAATAGTAAAACTGTTCAACCAAGCAGAGAATTTCTGGGTATAACTCAAAAACCAAGAGCCCCCAACTTTAGATCGCAAATTTTTACAATTAATCGAATATGAATTTTGTTGAAAAACTTTACAGGAGAGAAACTATTACTTCATTCCCACCCGTTTGCCACGGCGATTTTATAGGGTAAGTTGGATAATCTTAAATCAAATATATATATATATATATATGCCTTGCTATAACATTTCTTAATTATTCAGAGACTTGAATACGCCTATTCGAAAATTCTATAGGAACTGCGACATCCTTGTGACTGGTGCCACCACTCCGGTGGGCTACGCAATTGTGGAGAAATTACTACGTTGCATAACCGATATAGGCCGTATTTATATATTGTTCCATAAGAAATCGGATAAAACATCGCCCGAGGACTGCCTTAAGCAGTTCATTGCGAACCCATTCTTCAATTGTGTACGACAGTTGAGCTTTGGTAAACATTTTGAAAGACTTGTACCCATTCTGGGAGATGTGACCAAGCCTGACTTGGGTATTACCATTGACAACTTATCCCTAATACAGTCCAATGTCAGAGTGGTATTTCATGCGGCCATCAACACTGATTTTACAGGCCCCTACAAGCCTGCCATCCAGTTGAATCTGAAGGGCACCAGCAATGTCCTCCAGGTTTGCGGTGAATTCCTCAATCTCTCGGCCTTTTTGCTGGTGTCAAGCATTTTCATAAATAATCCGAAGAAACACACCAGTGAAGTGCTCTACGGATCTGACTGGGATACAGACAGAGTTTTGGAAATGGCGGAGACACTTTCTGAAGAGGAGCTGCTGCACGCTCATAAGAAGATTATCGAAGAAGTCCCAAATCTCTGCTCTCTCAGCTTGCAATTGGCTGAACAAGAGGTTGGCCGTATTAGCTGTTGCATGCCCTGTGCCATTGTCCGTCACAGCATTGTCACAGCCACCTGGCAGGAGCCAGCACCCGGCTGCCTAGGCCGTATCACCTCGGTGCAGTCCATCTTGGGCGCCATTCATTATGGTATTCTGCGCCGTTTGCCCATCTCTGACAATCAGATCTTGCCCATAATACCGGTTGACATCTTGACCAATGGCATTCTAGTGGCGGCCTTTCAAACTTTCCGTCTCAAGTAAGTCTGGAACAAAGCAATGACTTTACACTCATTTTATTCTTACAGAAATCTGTTCGATGCACCAAACGCACTCCGCATCTATAATATGTGCACTTCTTCTAAGAAGCCTTTCCGTTATACAAGCATTCAGGGCGGTCTCAACAAGGTGCTTCGCAATTATCCATTGAAGGACGTTCTCTGGTTCTCGGAAGTCTCTCTTTCGAGGAATAAGTTCCTATATTTTCTGGCCTGTGTCCTCTATCAGATAGTGCCGTCCGCTGCTTGGGACCTGATCAACTTCTTCTGGCGCAGCAAGAGCACCCAGTTAGTCTAGCCTTCGCCATTTCTTTAAGAACTCAACTCAGTCTATCTTTATCTTTTCTTCAAGTTATTTTCGCTTTCAGCTTGACTTGTGGCAGCAGTTCCGAGACGTAGAACCATTTCTGATTGAGAACCTAAAATTTGATTGTCAGAGCTCGACTGTCTTAGTGCACATTTTGAAGCCCACCGACCAACTCTTGTTCCCCTTGGCACTGAACACTCTCGACTGGACTGAGTACATGGTGAATACCATGATTGGGGTACGCAAGCAGGTCTGCCACGAGGAATATGTCACTGTCCATAAAGCCCGCAGTCGACGCAGCATGCAAGTTTCTTTAATTTTTATGCTTTATTTTATTTCATTTAATCGTTGGTCTCTCTCTTTTTTCATTTTAGTATGCATCGTGTCCACATGTCTGCGAAAATTTTGGTCTTTCAGATTCTGGGTCAGTTTGTGGTTATATGCTTAGCTAGTGGCAATATTATCTTGACATCATTTGCCTTGACCATCATTTCTTTGCTTATCTTGCTATAAAGAACTCAACTGATCAAGGAAAGTCTGACACTCTGAGGAATCTATTCAAGGAAATTATTTAAATATGTATGAAAATTTCCGTATTAAAATATTTCATTTATCATTCATGTGTGGCTATTTTTTTTTTTTTTTGAAATATTTTCATTATTATTATTATTTGATAAAACTCGTGTAATTTCGTTAGTTCCCAAGACGGTCAACAAATGAAAATTGCCTCTACTTGGTCTTACCGAGACCGGAAATCTATTCCTACCCTCCCCCCTTCCCGGTTGTTTCTATTTTAATTCTTGGTCATGTTTGGCCAAGTTGTCGGAGGACTGCAAGTGACACACGCACGCTTCTAACTTTTTGTTAGCTTGCCTAAACCAAATCCCAGTTGCCCCAGTCGCCTCTGGCAATGCCAGTGCCGTTCGCTTGGCCACATTGTTATATATTTGATACAGTTCAACACGCACACACACGGACTTGGACAAACCGTTTTGGCACACCCAATTTCACTAGACAAACTCTCATGGCCCAACACTGGGTTAGTTGTTTTTACTGTTACTCTGACTCTTGCCAGTCGTCGAAATATGCCAAATCCCAGCTCCGTGATTCGCCTATCCTCCACTCCCCTCCTCCCTGTTTTTCGCCAAGCCACTTACACTGCCATTAATGTTGGGTAATTTCTCTGCATTACTTTTTAGTTTCCCCATCTACACTCTTTCTTTTTGTGGTCTGTGCAATTCCCGAGTAAAAGATACTTTTATAATCCTTTTTATAATCCCACAAAATATTTTGAGAGTAGTTCTGATAAATTGCCATATCAACTATGGACCAACTCACCTGCAGAGTATCTCAAAGTCTGTGCAACTATTTCTGCTCTCTCATTTGTTATTTGTATTTTTTTGGTAAGGTTCTTTTTTTTTTGGTTGGGACGTTCTGTTGTTTTGCCAGGGCCAACAACTAGATAAAGTTTTAATGATATAATTTGCCCGATTCAACATAAAGCTCCGACACATTGCACATTCCCAGCAGCCTACAGAGGACCCAGGCTTGATCTGTATTATTTTGAAATGGGTTGGAGCGAGCGCTCGGTTTTGCTTTCTGGTACTTTTAACTATTTTTAGAATAAACGAAATTTATGAAAATGGTTGCAATCTCTCTCTCTCTTTCTCTTTTAGTCTATGTTCAACTTTGACATAACCTCTTAATGAAACGGTTTTTTGGAAAACGTTAAAAGTTTTCGGTGTTTTCTGATTTATAAAACACACATTTGGCTTGGCTTTTTACTGCCCACAGGGAAATATTCTTATCAAAAACAAGAAAAATAAAAATCTTAAAGCTTTAAGAATTTTTTAAATGAATTTTTATCACCCCACCGAGTGTAGCTTTTTTGGATTCCCAGAATTTGCCTATGACGCAAATCCATATTGAGAAATTGCCTTGCCTTGTCTTGTCTCGTCTGTCCGGCAATTGGCCCATCAATATTTTCTAATGTTCATTATCATTTGTCTTGACGTTGGCCCAGCCAGTGTCTTTGGGCTCTTTCCGAACGAGCCCCGTGACATGCTTTACAATTTAAATTTTCGGGACCCTCCCCCACTTTTTTTTTTGTATATTTTTGGAAGGAAACTTCAATCTTCATTTTGTTTGGTTGGTTTCAAAAGGGGTTAGGAGAAGTTGATGGAGTGAGAGGGAAGGGGGTTGAGTTATACATTATACACATTCATTTGTTACGCGTTACGCTTAATAAATTTGATTCTATAGGAAGTCAAGCGTCACTTCTCCGCTCACCTCCCCCAAAAGGCCTTCATTTAATTATAAAAGCTTTTGCTTTTGCTTTTGTTGTTATTGTTTTAGTTGTTATTTTCTTTTGTTACATTTGATTTGTTTTTGTTTTAAACGTCAATTACCAGAGGGTGGCCAGGAATTTTTAAGTAAATGTGCGAATAGGCTGGACCAGCCCGGTCCGGCCCAGCCTGACCCGGCCTGTCAAAGGGAAAGTCTTTCAATGTTATAGGAGAATTTTTGGTGGGCTTAAAGGTTACATTGGCCAATTCTTAATAATTGAGTGGCTTGAGTTTTTGGAAATTTAATAAATCAGGCAATTTATTAAGGACATTTACCTCAGGACACTCGGTGTCTAGACATTTCGACTCGAAGCCGACAAAATAAAAATAAACAAATGCCTCGACAAAATCATTTCATTTGTCTACTTATGTGGCTGCCCTCTTCATTATTGGTAATGGGAAATTTGATTAGCTATTTATTGTTTTTATTATAAGAACCCTCCACCCACCCTCTACTCCTCTTGTCTTTGTGATTTTGCTCCAGTGTCTCGGCAGACCTGGTCCCTGGCAAAATGGTCGCCAACTATTTAAATGTTTGCTTAATTTATATCTATAAATACGCACAGTACAGTTAATTAAACATAAATGAATCAACATAATTACAATGTGCACACACACACATACACACACCATATCCTCTTACATTTGTGGGCTTATTTGTGCGCGGCTTTGACAGCTTTGTATGTGTGTGTGTGTGTGTGTGTGTCTGGCTTGTGTTTATTTTATGCAATTTGCTCATGTAAATTTTATTTGCGTAATTTCGCACATTTTGCATAACATTTTTTTGTCTGTTAAAAAAAGAAACATTCACACACACACACACACACACACTAGCTTACAATCAGCATTTCCCTCTTCAGGGGTTTTTTGCCAAAACAATTTGACTATGATTTGAGTTAAAAAGGAGTTGGCTAAATTGTTTTAAGTTATTAAAATTTATTTTTTAACAGAATAAGGAAAAAATTCGTGTTTTCGATTGAAACTTTACGAAAAAGTTTTTGATGCCTTCAAAAAAAATGATCAACAAATTTTATATAAAAAATTTTGATTGAATTAAATTAAACGTGAAAATAAAGAGTTATTTTTTTAAATTTTATTAATAGGTTAATATTTTGTTTAATTCTTAATTGCGTATATATTTTTTATTATTAATTTTGTTTTATAATTTTAGTTTTTATATTTATTTAATGGAATTTTTATATGATTATTTATTTTCTCAAGCCTTAAATATTTTTTGTGTAATTTGATTTATACTTTTTTTTTATTTTTATACTTTTTCGAATTTTATATTTATAATTTTTTTTCTTTTTAAATAATTATTTATTATTATTTTATTTTTTTTTTTAATTTTAAAATTCGTTTTAATTGGATTCCTTTTAAATAAATATTAATTAAATTTTTTTTATTATTATTTTATTTGCCTTAGTTATTATTTTTTTATATTTATTATTATTTTATTTTTATATTTTTTTTTAATTTTAAAGTTCGTTTTTATTTGAATTCCTTTTAAATAATTATTTTTTTTTAAATTATTTTATTTGTTTTAATTATTATTTTTGTATTTTTTTTTTTAATTTTTTTTTGTATATATTTATTTTAAATTTTGTTTTTATTTGGATTCCTTTTAAATAGTTATTTATTTTCTTTAATTATTTTTTTACTATTTAAAAAATTTAAATTTTCATAGATTTTTATATAAAATTTTTTCTTGAATTTTCAAATTTTTAAGTTTTGATTTTCCTTTTTTTTTTTGTATAATTTTTTTATATAGTTTTTAATTTTTTTTTTAATTTTAATTTATTATAATGTTTATTTATTTTATTTTGTTATACTACATTAATGTACATCTAATGTACTTTTATTGATTTGATTTATTTATTTATTTATGTTTTTTTTTTAGTTCACCTTATTTACATTTTTTATTTATTAGAAAAGGGTATCGCCTATTCGTTTTGTGAGACTGAATACTCCGGCACACCTGATTTTCTATTTTATTGTATTCGAGTCTGTTGGCATGTATGTGTGTCTGTGTTTGTGTGCATGAATTTTTTTTATGGATATGAATTTGGCTAAATGAATTCATGTAGAGGTGTGTGTGCGTGTGTGTGGTTGGATGAATGGATGGGTGGGTGGGTGTAGTGGGCAAACAGGTAAAATTATGCGCGGCGAACTGTGCATAAAATTAAAATCGCGATGTGCTTATTCAGGTTTTTGTCTATGTGACATTCGGAGTTAAGTAGATGCTTGTGTGTGTGAGTGTGAAATATTCTGAAGTGTGCCGACCTGCCATTTAATTAATTCCATGCGGTATTATAAATAATTTTTGGCCAAATAGAAAAGCACCAAAACAAAAACAAAAACACTCTTTGAAATTATTTTAAAAATATACAACTAAATTAATTTCTAGCCAAAAGCTTCAGACAGTTGACAGGTTTTCAAAAACAAAAACAAAAAAATAGAAAAAAAATTAATGCTTGCACAGACAAAAATGAATTAATGTTTTTTTTTATCTTTGTTACACCATCAATCAAATGGGAGAGAAAAAAAAAATGCTCATGATAATTGAGACATCATTTGAAAACACTTCACAGCATCAGGGCTGTCAAATTGGAACCACCTTAAATCCCACTTCATTGTCACTGTCCAAGTGTCAGGGAGTATGACAATTTTATCCCCAAATAAATTTCATCCTAGCGGGCTCTTCAACAGGAAACAGAAGACAACACAGACTCAAGTCGATGAAAGGAATTAGTTTTTTATTTTTTTTGCGAGAAGAAAAATGAAATTAAAATATCGATTTATCTGAAAAGATTTGTGAAGTTGGTATTTTTGTTTTGTTTTTGTTCTCCCCAGTTGATTAGCAAGCTGTTTGGATTTAATTTTCTCGAAGCTCTGCTAATCGATGCCAGAGAGAAGTGCGGTCATTTCGGGCAAAACTTTATCGTTTTCGAAACGGAAACTTTGAATATTGCAAAACTGTGCACAAAAGTATTTCACAAGTTGAGTGGCAGCAGCCACAACAAACTGCCCCGACCAACCGACCGACCGACTGACTGACTGAGTGAGTGAGTGAGTGAGTGACTGCCTGGCAGTGAAGTGCCATTAATTTGGAATAAAATATTCCAAGTGAAATTCTTATGTGCATTTGGGCCAATCACAAAACACACTAGCTTAGTCCTGGCCTATCGTATCCTATAGCCCCAAACAGAACTGAACAGAACTGAACTGAACTGACCTGAACCTAGCTGAGTGCCAGTGCCTTTCACAAGCATTTACATTTTTAAATGTCCTTTTTAGATCGTATGACAAGTGCCCGACGCCCGCAGCATGGCAGCAACGTCATGTCATGTGCGTGCCACATCGTCTTTCGCACTGGGGACAGGAACATTGGAATTCAACATAGCCCAGCTCTGGCTCTGGCTCTGGCTCAGCCTCTTCTTCTTCTTCTTCGACTAGTTGTTGGTGTTGTTGTTGTTGTTGTTGCTGGCATGTCTAAAATAATGTTGATTTTTGAACAAGTGCACAGGCGGCAGCGTGGGGGCAACTTCGTCTCAACGCAACAAGGAAAAGACCACAGAAAAAAAAACATGCAGCGTACAAACAGCCACAAGCTTATGCATTGACCTAAAAAAAAAAAAATAAAATCGAGGGATGTTTGTAAGGTTTTCCAAAAAGAAAATAGAATAACTCTTGGTTTCCCACGCTTCTCAAGTCCGATAAACTGAAGGTATTAAATGAATTGTTCTGGAACAGAGGCCTGGGAAAAGTAATGAAACCGAGGGATGTTTGTAAGGTTTTCCAAATAGAAAATACCAATTGAATCACTCTTGGTTTCCCAAGCTTCTCAAGTCAGAGAAACTGAAGCTGTTACATGAATTGGTCTGGAACAGAGGCCTGGGAAAAATAATGAAACCGAGGGATGTTTGTAAGGTTTTCCATATAGAAAATACCAATTGAATCACTCTTGGTTTTCCAAGCTTCTCAAGTCAGATAAACGGGTGGTATTACATGAATTGGTTATAGAACTTGTGGAGGCCTGGGAAAATTTCAGGTCATATTTTAAAGATAGAAAAAATATACCGTTAGTCTTCCAAGTCTCAAATGGATATTCTTAAGAATTGTGGGTATTTTTTTTCTGAGGCCTGTAAGCATTTTCCCAAGTCAAAGCTATATAAATCAACATATATCAACAATATTATTATATCCATATATAATCTCAAAATGAAAATAGTTTTAAAGAATTATCACTATGGTTTCCTATTATACCTTTGGTTGGGTATGAAAGACCCAAGTGACATTGTTGCAATTGCAATCCATAAACAAATTTAATGAAAATTTTGTTTCCCCCCTTAAATGATGGGTTGATAGGCAATTTTGTTATAAGTTCCAACATTCTCGTAGAGAGTTGAACACCTTTAGCATAGAATGAGAACTAGAGAAACTGGAGAAGCGCAAAAAATAGCCACAGATGGCACATTCCAGGACATTGTTGCACTTTGACATTTAGTGAAAGCACAAAGAGTGAAGTGAGAGAGAGGTGGTGATGAGGTGAAATGCGTAGGGAGTCTAGGTGTTGCCCTGCCGGACACTGATGACAGCCAAGCATTTGTCAATGACAGCCAGAACCATAGAATGGCAACATCGGAATGACGGTAACAACCCAACGAACGAACCCAGCCAACCCAACTCAGCGGACTCCAACAGACTCGGATGCTGTCTATCCATTCTTTAGGTTCAGGTTTCTCTTCTTTTTTTTACCTTCGTTCTATTTTTTTTTTTTTTTGACTACTGCATAGCTTCAGGGATTGCGACATAAGCATTTCATGTTTAAATGTGTGAGTATCCACACAAGTGTATGAGTGTCCTAAAATCACCATCATCATCATCGTCGTAGTCCTCCTCCTCCACGTCCACGTCCTCGTCCTCATCATCGTCAGCAACATGCTCAGCATGCTCAACGTAAATAGCAATGCAATCTCACTGACATGGCCAACCGACGAGTCTGCGGAGCCAAGAAGATGAGGAAGAATAAAATTCTGGAATATGTACTTGAGCTTGTGAGTCTTCACTTCAAACTGATTTGTTACATTTTCTGTTACACCATCACAGAAATTTCTCCTACTTACTATCTCCTTTTGCTTCTACTTCAGATTTTTTACTTTTTTCTATTTTCGTTTATTTTGGCTGTTTGCTTTGGTTATTTGTTACCTTATAAATCAAGGATATCAATCAACTTTACAGTGCAAAAGGCAAGCGAAAATACTCAACAACAAAATGAAGGCGAACATATTAAAATTGGTCACTGTCGAATTTGGAATACCCTGTAGATTCCACAAACCAACCCATAAGATGGCAAAGCTGGCTTCTTGGCAACCCTGAACCCTTGCATCCATATAAAAAGGCTTATTCTACTTACTTTAAAGCTGACAAGCAACATTTGACTTGCTTTCTGTAAAGCAAGTGCGCCACCTAGCGGATTACTCCTAAGACACCATTCAATACAAGGGAACCATGGTCACAACTCTTTAGTTTTGTTTCCAGAATACCTCGAAAGACTCATCGGAACCAAGTGGTACAATAATTGTAAAGCTGTAGAAAGCTTTGAAATAGTAAGGGGGTTGAAAGGAAGAATGGGGATTTAGGAGTCCGAAACCCAAGTCTGGTTGTCTCGACTCCAACTTCCAGACGGTCCACATCGACCTCTCTCTCTCTCGAGATAACTATGAGGGGTCTCCAACTTCTCCTTGTCTAGGTTACATATATTTGCACAAACTTCATATAACCATTTTAGCTTAACGTGGAGGGTATACAAAATACTTTCCAAGTTTCTTTTGTAAACGTTTTGTGACTATCAATGTGGAAATGCTATTCCATTTAATAACTTGTAAATGCAACCAAATAGTTCAACTTGAAGAGGATAAAGAATAATAGGAAAACAAAATATCTTCTCTTTGTTAAAAGGTCCGCTTTTGTTATGAATTTTTCATATATTCTATTACGTAAATAACTACATTTCAATGAATAAATAAACTAACAAAGAAGTTCCTCCTTGAAAATGTATTTAAAATCTTTCTCAAAAGAGAGGGCAAATTTTGAGAACCTTCAAATTGGTTTTCTTACCGTCTGAAATATAATTTCCCTTTCCGAAAATAACTAAAATGTAAGCAATGAGAAATTCAGCACTTAAGGTTACCGAATATTATAGAATACAAGGAAAATAGAGTCAACCCAAGTAACAATGAGTTCCTAAAAAAACTTAGAAATTCCGCTACTCAAAATAGAACTATTCACTTAAACGGTTAATTATAACATACATATTTAATTCCCATAGACTAGACCCAAGTAAGAAAGAGTTTCTAAGGAATTTTCCAATAGATTATGAATAAAATATTAGGCGATAAATATTCTTCAATCTGGGAAAGAAAGTTGAATTTCCAAGCTATTATTTTCATTGTAATTATATAAAATTTCTTTCAAATAAAACTTTGGACTATTTGCCTTAAGCATTGATCTATGACATATTTGATTTCTTGAAGGTTCCCATCGAGTTCCAAGGGAATTTTTCAGTTTCTGAGAAATCATTAACCCAGAATATATACGTATATCAAGTATATCAAGTATATCTAACCATTGATTGCTTGAAAGTTTTATTAAATTTAACCCAAATAAAAAAGATTTCTTGAGAAATTCTTTCTCTAAAATGTAGAAGCTTGTTTCCACAAAAGACAAGAACAGTTGGATTCCTTAATTGTTTTCCCACTGTCAAAGATTCCTTTAAAGTTTCACAAAAATGTGGAAAGAATTTTATGAAATATCACAAAACATCCCCACCTAATTCTCTTTTAATTATTTTTGTATAGTTCTGAGTAATTTTCCAACCACAAAAAAAAGAAAGAATAAAAAAATATCATAGGACAGTGTAGTCCTGAGGCTACAAAGTAATCAAGTGAGGTCAAAATGAAACTGCCAACACAAAGTATGCAACTAAGCAAGTGAATGGGATCAATTCGGCCATAGAGAACAAGACCCAAGATGTTCGTGTTGATTATTTTGTGTCTGGACCCTATCACCCTCCCCATCCCCCTCCCACTCAACCAGCCATAGACGTAGCAGCTACTTGCCCAACGGGCTGCCTTATCTTGTTGCTTGCTTTGGTCCATGTTCTGGCCATCATCGAGGCCGACTCAATCAGGCCCCATTCTTCTAATGTTTTATTCTTTCATTCTATTTTTGCTTATTGCCTTGTTTTTTGGCTTGTCCTTTTCTTCTTCGTTTTTTGTTTGTGGTAAAAATTTCGCCACAGAATGTCTTCAATGCTCAATTGTAGCAATTACTACAAAATGTCGATTGATTGCCACTTAACACGTGCGCCCACTTGACGCAAATGTGGCAAGTATGCGGCCTGATGGCTGACCCTTTTCCTAAGCTCGAGTCCTTCGCCTCACCATTTCTATTGACACCAAAACGAAATGAAAGGGAACATGCGAAAATGTGGGTGTGTGTGTGTGTGTGTGTGTGTGTGTGTGGATGTGAGGGAGGGGGAGAGCTCCCGGTTGGACTTTTGAAATTCTTGGCTTGGCGCCTGGCTTTTGTGGGTCTTGTGAGCTTTGTGGGCATGTTTGATAGTGGCAAATAGTCAACTCATTGACGAGCCAGCCTCACCAGCCTTGCCAGCTTTCTGCGTTTCTTTGTTTGCCAATCTGAGAGCCAAGTTGTGGTGCAATTTGCAATTGGAAAGTTACCAAGCCCAATAGCAGATTTGCGGTCCACTTGCTGCTGTCGTCATCATTCGGTTTTGTAGGCTTCAAAACAGACAACTTTTGTGGGTCACATCAAAATGAAAAGCATTGAACAAATCAAGGACTATTTCATATCATTTTCAAGACTATATCCATTTGAATATATAAGAATTGTTTTAAAAATAAAATTGACTTGTTGAATTGAAATTCTTAAAGGAAACAAGCAAAAAATACTCATTCAGTTTGACGAGTAAATAATAAATTATATTGCAAGGCCTGTTCAGAACGGCGGAAAACTTAAGTCGATGGTAAATGCGGTATTTGCTCAAATATAAGTTACTTACTTATGATTTATATACGCTTGGAAAAAAAACGCCAAGGAATGAAGGAAAGCCAAAGTCATTTGGCTTCAATCAAACATGAAATTGTTTGGGCTGCTCACTTAATAGTGCATTAAACGAGCACAAATACAAACATACACCCACACACATACACATACAAATACACTCACTCACTCTCTATCAACCTTCGTACTCCATTTGTATACACAGGAAAGTAATCAAGCAACTCACGAAGCATGTTCATAATTTTTTACTTGAATGCTGAAATTTTCCTTCACACACAAACAAACAACAAAAAAAAAAAAAAGTCATAATACATATCTTTATCAAATATTGACATAATGGCAGCACACCCACATTGACAGCACACCCAGACTTATGCAAGTAATAACTCAAAATCAATTGCATACCATTAGGCGCGCAGTGAATCCTTGGCCAACTCCTACCAAAAAAAAAAAAAACAGGGAGTATCTGAATTTTTTGAGAGTCTCAATTTCACCTTGGAAATTCGAGCTCTAATTGTATTTTCAAAGCCAAAGGAAAGAGTAGTTTGAAATGTAATCTCGATTGGAATAGTCTAATTTACCATAACTCCACAAGAGCATCTCAAGGCCTGATATACTCTTCGTTGTGGCTTTCATGAGCAAGTGTCATTAACATGATTACAAGAGATTTTCTTAGTTTAGACCAAGAGCAAAAAGTACAGGTTCCTAAAATTCCATTTGCTCTCTCTCTTCCTCTCCTTCTCTAACGATTTAGTGCGTCAATTTCCCATATTCCCAGCTGTTTCAAGAACAACAAGGCTAGGTTATATTCAGGATATCGAAGAATAGAGACTCTTTTATAAGACAATTTTATATAATAGTACGACCTAGTTCAGTCTTTGCATATTCATATTTTGAATATCTAATTTGAAAGAGATTTGACCAAACAAGTTGGAGATACTCCGAAGAGTATTGGTAGATAATCAAGTTCTAGCGACCTTAGTTAAGCTAGCACTGTGATATCTCTCTATGTGATTAGTCTGACTTATCTAGATTTATCGTATACGAACTTGGCTATATTGATTTGTTGGATCCCCATGACCTATGTAGAATTCCTCTGGGATTGGTCTGATCAGACTGACCTACTTAGAGGATCCCCATAACCTATGTAGAATTCCTCTGCGATTGGTCTGATCAGACTGACCTACTTAGAGGTACCTATCCGATGTCTCTTTGGCTTATCGAAGTCTACTAATCTAACCTATATAGACATGGTTATATAAATTTTTTTGATCGCACCGACCTATGTTGAGGTACTTCTCCGATTTATTTCTCTGTGGCTAATCTCATCCCACTGAGGCTTATCTAAGCTCATTGACCTATCTACACTTATTCTATACGGATATATAAAAATATATATCAATAAAGCTAGAGCAATTCCACTCACCTATCTAGGGCTAACTCTCCGATGTCTGCCTTTGGGCCAAAATGACTATACTCTTGTCATTCTCTGAAAAGAGTATAAATAAAAATACGCTTCTATGATCGATGAGTGGTGCCTTAGTTTGATGACAGACTGACTGGCTCAGTCGGAAACATATAGACGGACAGGCCAGGGCAGACCAGGCAAAGCATTCCGAAGAGGAACGCTAATGTCCGCCATCAAAGTCAACGCTCCGTTTCATTTGCCAAAAATTTATGCGAGGCATAAAAATATGCTAGCCATTTTATTGCGTAATTTATATATTACTAACATACAATATTATATATTTACTATATATAGTGGCTTAATTTTATTCATTCTTTTATACTCTTTAAAAGAATTTAGAAATCGAAGGAATTCTAAGAAAATCTATTAATTTTTTTCTAAATTTTCTTCTTAGAATTAAAAAGGGCGCCGATCAAATTGAAGTATACAAAAAGGTTTTACATTTTGAAGTTATTAGGGCATTCAAAGTCTGTTAAGTAGGATTTTAGAATTTCACAGAAATTGGAGGGGCGTGGCGGGGGAGGTTACGTGCGTGCGTCCAGCCGCATTAAATTTGAAACGGATTTGCCAACTTATCATGCTTTATGCCCCACTGAACCAATGGCAAGCGGGGGAGATGGGGCGTGCTGGGGGTCAAGGAAAAGGGCAAAGAGTGGTTGCTTTAATAAATCAGTTTTATATGCCATAGACTCCTGTGTGTGTGTGTGTGTGTGTGTGTGTGTGCGTTGAGTAGTCGCGTCTCTTTCGATTATTTTTATGTTTTCTGGTTTTCTTCTTCACCATTTTTTTTTATACTCTATACCTTAAGGCAGAAGGGTATATTAAATTTGTGAAATGAATAAAAAATAAATAATTATATATGTATAATATCCTCTAAAGCTGAATATTCTGAAGAACAATTGCAAGAAATAGCGAATAAAACAAAATTATTGATAAAAAAAAATAGTCATATCCTCTGCAACTAAATATTAGAATCCATTGCAAGTTATAGCGAATAAAATTAAATTATTAATAAAAAAATAAAAATAACAATTTACCCATAAAAATTAAGGATTCCATGGCATGGATATTTTGCAGGATATAGCGAAGACATAAGAAAATAAAATAAAATTATTAATAAAAAATATGAAAATAATAATTTTCCCATAAAAACTAAGGATTCCATGGCATGGATATTTTGCAGAATATAGCGAAAGCATAAGAAAATAAAATAAAATTATTAATAAAAAATATGAAAATAATAATTTACCCATAAAAACTAAGGATTCCATGGCATGGATATTTTGCAGGATATAGCGAAAGCATAAGAAAATAAAATAAAATTATTAATAAAAAATATGAAAACAATAATTTACCTATAAAAACTAAGGCTTGGAAATAAGAAAAGAAAATATTAAAATAAAAAAAGAACCTTCTGCCACGAAGGCTCAAAGTCAACTGAATCAACTTAATCAAGTCAGTAAAAAGAAACCTTGCATGGAACACTCAAAATGAACAAGTTCATCGGAACCAACTGGAACAAACGAATCCACTAGTCAAATCAGTAGCTATGTCAGCTGTCAGTTGGAATTGTCATAAGCCAAGTTGTCAACCTTGTTGTGATTATTATCGATATAATTCATTAAGTCGTGGCCTTTGCATAATCTCTCCTCCAGCTTAATTGTTCTGGAGAAGAGTAAGTTGCTCTTGGGAACTTTTGTATTGTATTTGTTGCCCAAGTTGTTCTGGATAAATGCAGATTCTGTTGATGCCTGATAATTTTATCCCTGGACACCAAGGGTAACGGTACACTGGAATGTTGCGCGTCGACGTTCGACGGAGACTTCAACCACTCAGATTTACCTAAGGTATGATCAGGCTGACTGGATAAATCGATCTAGCCATATTTCTGTCTGCTAGAAAGATCCGGTTTGTTTCTTATACTCACATATTCTTTAGTTTAAATAAAGCATATTCAATTTGTATATCCGATTTAGGTACGGAATATAAAAGTTTACAGAGTATCTCAAGTTCGGCTGTACTCATGTTTAACTTTTTTTTGCTGTTTTGGAGAAAAATAAACCTTGCTAGCTCATACATCATGTCCACAAAACATTAAAAGCTCCAACATCATCTTCAGCGAAAATTAACTACACCACTTGGTATGACGTTCTGATAGAGAGAGAGAGAGAGAGAGGGTTGGCGGAGGGAGGTCAAAGGGCGAGAGTCGTGGAGGCAATCGGCTTATAAGGCAAATGGCTGACTCGTTAAAAATTCGATGACAATTAATTACAGTTAGGCTCAAGCGGCGTGAAATTTCCTACCAAAACAATAACAACAACAACAACAGCAACAACACCAGCAGCAGCAGAAACAGTCTGAATAAGCGTCAACAAATTATAAATTAATGCTGGCAGTGAAATTAATAAAACGAAGAAGAAAAAAAAACGAGAAAGAGAGAGAGAAAACCCGAAAAAAAATGAGAAAAATAAAGAGAGTGAAAAAGGAGAAGGAGAAAAACAGTAAATAAAGAGACCGCAAGCAAAAATTTAAGTTACGAAATGGAAAGAGCGTGTTAAGACAGACGAATAAATTAAATAAATGAAAAAGCATAAATAAAAGGAGATGAGTTGTCAACGTTTATTTACGCCTTGCTTCTTCCAGTCTAAACCGCCGCGAGGAAACCGCACCAAAAAAAAACCCTTACGAAAAAAGAGAAAAAAAAAAGTAATGAAAAATTTTAATGCCTTTTTTTTTTTTTGGTTGCAAAATTTAAAACACTCGAGTCAATTAATCAGCGGAACCAACAAAAATTTATCTTAATTTTTTCGTTTTTTATTTATTTACCAAATAAAACATTTACAAACAATTGAATTTTTCATATGAAAAAACTTGGAAATTTATGAAAATTTAAAAATTTTTATTATTTTTTTAATTTTGAATAGATTTTGATTGACTGAATAAAATATTGAGCATTCAGGAAATTGAAATTGAATACTATTTCAATTGTAACAAATTTCAAATGGCAATCAAATTAAATATTTATACGGGCAAATAAAAGCGGACTGAGTTAATCCAACCAGAAAGAAGATTACACAAAAATTTTTCTAAAGAATTTTTAAATAATTCGGTAAATTCCATAAATTGTTTAATCCTTGAATTATTTAAATCAAATTTAAATACACAAATATTCCAGCAAAAATTTTATTTAAAAATAATTCAAAAGAAAATTAAATCCAGCCCTCGTTGGCACAGATTTTAGCTTAATAAAAAATTGATTATAATTGTGAAAAGATTTTTGTTTTTTTTAGCGTTTCATATTAATTAGGAAAATTTACAATTCCAAAGTAATAAAAAATTAATTAAAAAACATAAAACATCAATGAAAATAAACCCCTGGCAAAAAAAAAACAGAGAGAGAGAGAGAGAGAGGGACAAATTGGTGGGGAATATTTTATGTACTTGATAAAATCGAATCAGAAAATTAAATGAAAATGAAAAATAATTACAAGAGTGTTGGCAACAGAGAGAGAGAGAGAGAGAGCGCATGTATGTGTACGTCTCTTTCTATTTCGACACGCAACTTCTCATCAGTTTTAATATTTAACGTATCCCAAGCCAAATGACAAGCGACAAGAACCGCTCAAAAGCTCGTAAATCGTTTCTTTTACTCTTTCCCCAAAAAGAATCCGAGAATATTCAATTTGTTCTGAGATAAGTTCAAACCGGTATAATCAGTCAATCTTGGGGAATATCAATCTTGGATATATCAGGACTTAAATATATATAATAAAGATTTGCTAAAAAATTAACTTGTTTCTATTATTTTCTATCATATTTTTCCCCCTTCGGCCAAACAATGAGAGTTTATAGTCTTCGGCTTAACGAAGGTGACCTATCGGCTATGGCGGACTTTACAGCTGGATTTCACAAAGGGACCAAGGGAGAGGTCCGAGAAGGAGAACAAAGAAGTAAGGCAAGTGCCTCGGCAGCCATAGATTTATGATATGAAATCTGACCATTTCCATTTGCCATATTTGTGAGTTATAAAATGGCTGCCACATCGACTATGTCCCACCCGTCCTCTTGCCCCATACCCGTCCTTGTCATTCGCATTCGTTTTAAAAGGCTGCGTCCTCGTCCTTGTTTCACGGCTTTCACCATTTCCACTGTCAATTCAACATTTTGTTTTTCTTGTTGTTGTTGTTATATTTCAACGCATTGCTGACAAAGTCAGCGTCAGCAAATTAGTTTTACTTTGTGCCACAAAATCTGACTTTTCGCTCGCCACCCAAAAAAAAAAAAATAAAATAAAAATAAAATGGCGATGCCTTCAGGTTGTCGAAGACTACATCCTCTTTTCGAGGTTCTTATCCGACCGTAATCGATTTAGTTTGGTCTGGCAGATATATGATATGGTAGTCTGATCCAAATGAATTTAGTTAACCAAATTTAAAGAGGATTGGTCAATAAACAAAGGAGTTATTTCTCAGACCGATTTGGGTATTACAACTATATAACCACAATGGTCTGATTTAGGTGGAATCAAATCAAATTTATATAAGATTGACTTGACAATGTAGGACAAGTCTCTTACGTCGATTTAGATCTGAGTGACTACTATATAATATAGCAACCCAATCCGAATGAAATGAAGTGATTATTTGCAAAGCTCTTTATAACACGATTCATATACACACGGTGGATACAAGCTCATGCAGGTTGGTATAATTAGCCAAATGATATAGTAATTTGATCCGCTTGAAGAGTACATAAAAATAAAATCATATATCCCGGTATAAGCATTCTAAATGCTAAGTTTGATCAATAAATGCAGGACCGATCTGTGATCTGATCTGGTCGGTTCCGACAGAAGCCCTAAACAAGACGGATTAGCCAGCTCAGAACAATCCTCATCAGTCCTTGGTTCCTCACCAATCTAGAGTTAGCCTGTCTGGCACCATGATTTGCTTTGAGAAGAGTATTAAAAGTATTTCAACCACCCAAAGGCAAACCAGAGAAATTCTTCCATCCTGACCATGACCGTAAGTTTCTCCGGCTTGTGTTATTTTTTTGTGTTGTATTTTCAACTTGAACGCCTTTTATCTGTTTTAGCCCAACGAAATAGCGAATGAGTGAGCGAGAGAATATCATTGCCTTTATCATTTTATTTTAATGTGCCTACGAATTCAAAGTGACTGACAAATTTCAGCACATTTCCATTTGAATGCTGTGAAATTTAGCAAAAGTTACCCATGCCCACGAGCACTAAAAACGTTTATCCTTGTACAATTTCCATTCATTTAATTAGTTGGGCATATTTCTCCTCTCACACATTAGTTGTGAAATCTGTTTCGAAAATAATACAAAACAAAGAGACCCTTTACCTCTCTCTCTCTCTTCTCTTAACCTGTTGTACATAATGGAAATTTTGGTCGAAATATTTGACTACTTATTAATTGCTTTAAGTGTGTGCTGAGAGCTTAAAAGGATTATTTAGTAAGGAGAAGAAGTGAGCAGAACTTATGACTGGGATATATGAGCCGAGCCATAATTATGCCCAGCCAAGTCAGGCGGCAAAATCAATTAAGATAAAGCTGAAAATATTCAAATTATACTAGCCAATAATTACAATAGTCCCATCGATATTCGACCATAAGACCAAAATTCATTTGTACATACTTGGTGAAATCGAGTCGAGTATTTTCAAAGGGTTTCTGTTGGCTATATATTGGATTCAGATAAATAAATGGGAAAGCAATGAAATCGAATGCCTGAAATCGACTCTATAAATTTATACAATTTGTTTTTCAATTTGTTTGAAGACAATTGGCAAATTCACACAGTAAAGCCCAAGTGGGCTTCGCAATTGGCCATAAGCTGCAGGCAAAAGGATTAAATCAGCACCTTTAATGTCGGATATCGATGCTGGCAATTGTAAATTCTACGCCAGTCAAGTGATTACGCTGCCAATTGGCAACGCGCATCCCCTTGGCCCTTTTGGTTCAGACTGAATCAATTTGGGCAAAAAAAATATTGTGTATATTTCAATATTTAAGCCATTTAAAGCAGCAAAATAATAAATGGCTCAGCATTAAAGTGAGCTTAAGCTACGAAATATTTCAATATTCTTACGCATCCTGTATGCCCATCGGGGTTAATCGATTTGAATATTTAATTGACAAATTGCTTTTCAGAGACTACGCAAATTTATGGACAAATTCACTAGGTTGATTTGTGGTTTCAGTTTCAGTTTCAGTTTCGAAGCCCAAGATCTCAAGTGCTGGCAATAGAAAATAGCTTAAGATAAATCGTATAGCTCGTAAGATTCATTGGCTTTTTTTTAAATTTAATTATAAATCAAATAAAATCAGGGAGATCTCGAGCCCTTCAAAATCCCTGAAAATAGATTTTTAACTATCCTGGAAAAGTATAAATTAGTTCAGATCAAGAAATTAGGGACTCTCAAGTATATCGGGTGAATCTTGAGACTTTCAAGAGCTTACGAAAGATCCATTTTCTAATTAAGGAATAATATTAGAAGTTCCTGGCTTTCTAGGCAAATCATAAGCCATCTCAGATATCAAATAAAAAAGTTCTTTAGGGACTCTCAGGTTTCTCGGGTGAATCTTGAGACTTTTAAAGACTTACGAAAGATCCATTTGCTAATCAGAGAATACTATATTTATTAAACGTCCCTGGCTTTCTAGGGAAATCTTAAGCCATCTCAGATATCAAATAAAAAAGGTCTTTAGGGACTCTCAAGTATCTCGGGTGAATCTTGAGCCTTTCAAGAACTTACGAAAGTTCCATTTTCTTATCAAGGAATATTATATTTATTAGAAGTTCCTGGCTTTCTAGGGAAATCTTAGGCCATCCCAGATATCAAATAAAAAAGTTCTTTAGGGATTCTCAGGCTTCTCGGGTGAATCTTGAGCTTTTCAAGAACTTACGAAAGTTCCATTTTCTAATCATTAAAAGTCCCTGGCTTTCTAGGGAAATCTTAAGCCATCTCAGATATCAAATAAAAAAGTTCTTTAGACAAGAACAACTTATGAGACCTTTTTTTTCTTATATAAAAAAAATAGAATATTTATAAAGATTCCCTGGCTCTATTGACAGATCTTGGGCTCTTACAAGTCCTAGAGAAAAATGTTATATTTCGAAAAATTAAAAGGCTTAATTTATATAATTGTAAGGTCTTGTCGGTTTTCCAGGGTGACCTTGGTCCTCCTAAAAACTCCAGAGAGAAAAGTCATTTAAATAATTTAAACAAGTGCCCAGTTCTAGACCAGAAAGTTCCCATGTATTTCAGGTAGATCAGATTTCAGAAGCAGATTTTTAATTGTTTCATGGAAATATTTGTAATTACCGAGAACCTGGAATAGCTCACAGTTGGGGATATAAGCAACCAATGCAATAATTCGAGCCCAACTGGTAAGGATTATGAATTTTGCAATAGGCTTTTGGCAAGTGAAACAAGAGATTCTTATTTGCCAAAGTGAAAATACCAGTTGGTAATATTCGGTAGCATGAATATTTCGTTGCCAAAGGGAACACGGCAGGCAGGCAGGTAGGCAGGTAGGCAGGCAGGCAAACAAACAAGCAACAAACAAAGAAATATCTAAACACATAGTTAATGAACCGCACTATAAATGCAACTCCATGACTCTTGGCCCACCTCTTTGAGCCAGCCTAATAACCGGACAGAGTTTTGTTGTAGATGAGGCAAACGGCATGCAGTATGCAGTATGCAGCATGTGGCATGGGTATGTGCCTGTGGTTTGGCACGGTGCTGATGCTGTCATCATGGCTGCCATTGTTGTCGGTTCGTGGTTAGCTCGCACTCTTGTAGTTGCTAGCCAAGTTGGCAATACCACTAATTTATGTGCATTCAGTTTAAATTGCAAATGTGAGCCACGTTTGTCTGTCTGTCTGTCTGTGTGTGTGTGTGTCTATTTTTGTATCTATGTTAAAAGAGACACTGAATGGGGGAGAATGCGGGAGGGTTGGCTGCATGCCTCAATGCTAAAGTTGCCCAAATTGGCATTTTGTGGCCGAGTCGAATCGGGTTGGGTTGGGTTGAGTTGGGTCGGTTCGGGTCGAGCCTAACCAAACCTGAGTTCGTCCCGCCCATGACACGGTTGTAGTCTGCAATCACGCTTGGTCACACTCACGGCCACACTCACACTCACACACACACACATATATACAGATGTGGACTCTCTCAGAGACACTTTATGCATGGAAAAGTGCATTTCATGTTTATTGTATTGCTTTTTTCTGTTTCCACTGTTGCAGATGTTGCTCTTGCCACTCTGATTGTTCTTGTTCTTTCCACTCACTAACCAACACTTGACTGCCTCATCCTAGCCCCGCACACCTCTCATTTGAATGCCATGTCCTTCTGACTTTGTAGTAAAATCAAAAGAATTCCTCTCTCCATTTTGTTCGTAGTTTGTTTTTTTTTTTTAATTTTTCAAAAAAAATTCCAGTCTGAGAATGACTTATATTGTCTGAAAATCTCCATGTCAAAAAACAAAAAAAAGATATGGTTCTTTTGACAAAATTGAAAGGCAGCAAAATGATGAAATTCTTTTCTGAAAAAGTTTTAAAAAAAAATTCCCAGAAACTTTTGCAATTTTAAAATTCCCAGAGAGATTTTCTATTTCCCTACAAAACATTTCAGGGTTTTTGTCTTCTTCAAGCTATTTCATATAGTAAAACTAAAATCTTTTTCAATTTTTTTTTTTTTTTGGACTCATCATTTTGACATATTCTTTTGTGATTTCTATTTGAATAGCTTGAAAGTTGACTGAATAAATTCCCCATTTCCCATGGAATAATTTAAAAACTTGGCATACTCTTTTTAAATTTATAAAAAATATTAAAGAAAATTCCAAAATCTTTTGTGATTTCTATTCTCAAAATTGCCGGGGAGATCTCCTGTGTCCTATGAAGTACTTCAAGATCTTTCAAGACTTGGGTAGTCTTTCTATAAGCTAATTAATTCATAGAGAAATCCTGATTCAATCCTTTGGACTGAACAACTTTTATGACTTCTATTTTGAAATCATGAAAATTCTGAATCCTCTAAATTGCCAGGGAGATTTCCTGTGTCCTATGAAGTATTTCAAGATCTTTCAAAACTTGGGCAGTCCTTTGGTAAAATTCTTTGAACCTTAATTAGAAATTCTAAGCCCTCAAAATTGAAGTCCTCTTTCCTACAAATTATTCCAAGGTCTTTAATGGACTTGACAGTCCCTCTTTGAGTCTATCGACAATTTCAAAGTAAAATCCAAAAACTTATTTCATTCTTTGGTCTGACCATCTTTTGAGATTTCTATTTGAAAATCACAAATGGGTCTCAATTCTTTTTTTATGGAAAAAAAAGAAAAGAATTCTTTAATCAGAATTTGTCTCCTTAAAATTGAAAATCTATTTATTTATCTATTTAATAATTGGATATGCCTGGTATAAGTTTTTATGTTTAAATTAGATTATATTGATTATTTTTGTTTATTTAAGAAAATTTATTCTGCAATTTGATTTAGTTTTTAGATTTTATTTTATTTTATTTTTTTGGGTCATTATATTTTCCATTATATTGATGAAGCTATAGAGTTTCTGTTGTATAGAAAAGCAATTTATAATAAATAATAAATAACTGCCGGTCTGACAGTTTTCACTAGGCAAAAATAAATAGAGAAAATGCAAAAAAAGAAAAAAAAACGAAAGCAGAAAACAGAAAACATATTAAAAATAAATAAGAAAGAAGAAGAGGAAAAAGAAAAAAAGAGACACAGCAAAACTTGACATATGAGTATTGTTGTCAAAGCAGAAAGTTGTTGACTTGAAAAGATTTATGTTTAGCTAACGAACATTTATCGTAGGCATATATATGCCAAGGATAATGGAGAGGATGAGATCGTCAGCTTGTGGGCCATTTGTTTTAATAACAATGAAAGTGGCTGCAAGCAGGGAAAGATGAAAGATTGAATGGGTATGAGATGGGATGGACAGCGATGGTTGCGTTTGGTTTGGGATAAAATCCATAATGGGGTAATGCAAAATGCCATGTTGATTGAAACGGACATGGCGGCACGTAAACAGGACATGGCAAGGCGTAAGATGAAACACCCAAGTTTGTGACAAGTTGGCAAAGAGAAAACGGAAATGCACTACATTGATTCGCAATTGTTGGCCTTCCGCTAGCCAGAGGCGGAGGCTCCTTCAGACAGACAAGGCAGAAGGAACCGGAACATACTCACACACACACACACATGCAGGCAGTCAGCCAGCAAAAAAGGGAAACTGAGGCATACACGCACACAGCTGGGTAAGACGAGTGATTGATGTGGCGCATATCCTTTGACAGGATTGGCTCCATTTATAAGTTTTACCTCGACGTGAGCACACTTGTCCAAAGTGGTCCAAAAGTCACACGAGCAAACAAAAGAAAGATTGAAATGAAAATGAAAAAAAAAAAAAACAAAACTAACGAAAGAAAGAACAGGAAATAGGTGAGAGAATGAAGAGAGAAAGCAGAGCTTTGGGCTTTTTTCCTATCACTTAATCAGTGCAGCAATGCCAACAGTCTCGCATCTACAACCCTTCCAAGTCCAAGACAAACAAGCTGCAATTTAAGCACACACAGCTGCGGCCGAAAGCCAACACTGAGAATCATACTGCAAACCAAATTCGAATGCAAGGCAAACATTTCTATGCTGTCTCAAGAATCCTTCCATCTAACCTAACCAGCTCGACAA
This sequence comes from Scaptodrosophila latifasciaeformis, assembly GCA_037075145.1. Classification (NCBI taxonomy): domain Eukaryota; kingdom Metazoa; phylum Arthropoda; class Insecta; order Diptera; family Drosophilidae; genus Scaptodrosophila; species Scaptodrosophila latifasciaeformis. Next base: position 9,615,436 of record JBAMCM010000428.1, read on the forward strand.
CTTATCAAAATGCAAAAATTGAGAGACTAGGACGGGTGAGAGCTATGAGGACTAAAAAAAAAAAAAAAAAAAACTATAGCATACTTTTCTGGGCTCAGCTGGCTCGATTCTGTTACGCAGGCAAATTGTGCCGATTTGGCATTGATGAGCCATATGAACAGTTAGTAGCTCCTCACACCACACAAATACAAACACATACGCACACATCCGTCAAGTCATGCCGAGGGCCAAAAGAGGGTGCCAAAGCGAATCAAATCGAATATACAGATTATGTTGAAAGTCTTGTCAGTAGTTCGATTCAGGTGAAATTTGGTACATGAAAAGCTCTTTAAATAAATATTTCCAAAATAAATTATTAAAAAGATTGGCTAAGAAATTTCGGAGATATTTTGGAAAATATATTGGATCTATATGACAAAGTCCATAGGCTTTTTAAGAAAATATTCCAAAAATCCTACGTAATTTGAAATACCTGTATTAGGTAATAAACTTCTGATATATTAAGTAGTTCGATTCAGAATCAATTTAGAACAGTATAGAGTTTTATAAGTAAATAAGATCAGCTCGGATTTGTATGACACCTTTATGAGTATGAGACTCCATACAGATGATATGTTATAAGCTCACTTGAATTTAAGAAGCTTCAGGATCCCCAATTAAAATATTAAAATACCAGAACATTTTCGAGAAACCTTTATCAATATATACTTTATATATTCCAGATCCAACAGTGAGGAAACCAATTCAAGCACTTTAAGATTAAATAGCTGAGATTCCTTAAATTTCCGAAACTCAAATCAAAGACTCGAAAGAAACTCAAATCAAAATAGGATTATTTTTTTCATGCTATAGTTCTGAACTATTATAAAATCAAGTCGAAAAGATGATATAGCTCAAATCAAAATACTTAAGAATATTCGAAATGGCAAATTTCTGAGCATAACTAATCGACAGCAAATTGAAGGCACTTGTGAATTGTTTTGGTCCGGAAAGGCGTGGGGTCTGGGGGCTGGGTCCTTCAGCTGCTAACAGCTGTTGCCTGTGCCAGTTTCTGCTTGAGAAATTCTTCATTGCATTGTGCATATGGTTTTTTCAATATTTTCTTTGTTGGGTTGACAGGCTGCCAAGTTGGCGAAATTCTTTCGTACGAGAAATACTTTTTCCACCAACAAACAAAAGTTAGTATATTTGTTTTTGTCTTGTTAGCTTGCGACCTCGAGATCTTTTGCTGCAGTTGGTCAAGTTTGCTAGCTGACAGCTAACGGTACACGCCTTCTAATGTCGGCCATGACCATGGAGATATATACATGGCAGATATGTGTGGCAAGTGGCAGCTCAAGTGTGCCGTTCCGTGCCTGTCTGGTCTGGTGTGGCCTGCACATAATTATCGACATTAATGTGTACCGAAGGCCATCAATGCCGCCAGAGCATCGTAAACTGAATGAGAACCGACCAACCGACCAAACAATCTAGCAAAAAATAAAAGATTGAAGGAGAGGCTCATCAGCTTTTACGAGCCACACTTCCGGGCAAGTGAAAAATGGTTAAATCACTTGGACAGCACCGAGACCGCAACCAAATTCAATCCAAATCTGTACGTATCTGAAGAGATACGAAAGGCATTTTTCAAGAAATCCCAATCTCAACATTTCGCAGTCAATTTTAAATTGATTTTCCTACAGTGGCGAGTATAAATTTTACAAGAAAACAAAAACGCCAAAACTGTTGCAACACCTTCAAAACTAGAGACTTGTGAACTTGGAATATCCTTTTTTTTTGAGGAGGAACCAAGCAAATATTTTTGAGATTTTGAATTCTTAAGACAGTTTGAGTTTGAATACTTTCAGCCACCACTTTTTTAGGCTTTTGCTGTGTTGGAATAATGCCTATTTTTTCCTAGCCTTTCGCTTATTAACTGCAGAATTCTAAAAGGTTTTCAATAATTTTAAAGAATTTTATAAATATTTTTTATGATTGATTATTTTCCATATTGAATTTAATTTGAACCCTTCACTTGTCTTTATAATTTATCCACATTTTCCCAAGACTAATTTTGATCAATCAAATAATTTTTTAATGGATTTTTTTGATTATATTTCAATCTTACTTTACTCACTTCAATATTCGGAATATTCAAATATTTTTATGATTTTTCAAATGTTTTTATTTCTGACTGGAATATTGGAATAATTCAAACTTATTTTGAACTATTTCCAATGATTTTCACTATCGAAAATTTCTGTGTTATTTTATTGGAATTCTCTAATATTTTTCAAAAATTCTTCCATCCATTATTTCCAATCTGAGAAAGATAAATCACAAAGTCCCCCATAAGCCGCAGATACCCCCAAAAACAAGGGGATAGAGTAGAGTGAAAAAACAGGAAAAACAAAATCACACCAAGTTTTTGGCAAACTCGAAAAAAAGAGAGGAAAAACCTCAATCAAGTGGGCAATCAAACTTCATTGGTCTATAGATCGGGTCTGCGGCTACTAATTCTCGGACCCTCAGACTCTCGAGCTCTCGGACTGTGTGACTATGACTTGGAGGCTGGATTTGATTAATCGCCGGGCATAAATCAGTGGGACCGGCCTTTTCCAGCTGGCGTCCAATCGGCCAGGTAAGTAAATTGCCAAAGCCAAGAGTAGCTAACTGGCCAGACTATGACCATCAAAATTTTATGCCTTTTTTTTGCCTTTTGCCGTCTTCTTTTGGTTTGGAAGTTTCTGTGCTCTGGTTTGCCAGGTTGGCTTTACTTTTTACGTTTTATTTTATTATGGGCAAAAGCAGTTAATGAGCGCGCTTTGGTCACGCTTGTCATTTTTCAAGTTTTCTGCTGTCTGTTGCCATATTCCGCAGAGTTTGCCTGACAAATGATACTAATAAGTTGAAAGTGGCCCTAAAAACAGAAACCGAGACGTCAAACTGGCTACTTTTAATGACCGTTGGCGGCTACACTGACAACGATGTTGGTTTTTCATTCTTTTTTTCTCTCATTCATTTTCCCTCTAACAAATTTTCCAATTACCTCGCTCAAAAAAAAAATAAAAAAAAAATGTGCAGGCATTCGATAAGTGCCAATTAAAAATGACATATTTGATTTTACTTAAAAAAAAAAAAAAAACCTTTTTCTTTGGCTGAGGAAACTGGCTTATATGCTCAACTTGCAGAATCAATCAATGCCAAATCCTTTTATTCCAGAGACTCACTTGACTTTTTAAGTAGTTTTTGCCTCAAGCAGAAAAGGGATTTCTGGATAAAATAATTTAAAATGCATAAGGAATTTAAGTTCATTTGGTAGTTCCAAGAAATATTCGGATAAAACTGCTGCATGTTTGAAATTTAAGTGGTCTAGGCCTTGCCATCTTCAAGATCTATCGAAGGGTATAGGGGAAGGCTTTGTTTATATTTTTACAAGCCTTCAGAAATATAATCCTGGAGGAACAATAATAGTAAATTTAAGCCCTGTGATAAGGCAAGTCATAAAACCCCTGAAGCAATGAATATAAAAAATTAATGAATCTCAAGCAAATCCCAAATTATATAGACTCGATGTATGTTATATTCAAAATCAATTTTGTCTGATCAATTTTCGAAAATACTGTGCCAAATCAGGGCCTTCATAATTTGGATACTGAGAGAACATTATGCCAAATTAATAAATAAAAATCTCTTTAAAAGAATATCAAAGCCTTAATTCATAACTATATTCTTTATTCATAAAGAAGACGGAATATTTAATCATATCGGCTGAAAATATAATATAGATATATGCTCAACATCAAATCGGTTCTGTCGATATGTCAAATGTTTCCAGACCTATCCTAAACCAAATAAGATACTTTATGTCCCCTAAAAAACGACCTACTTGTGTACCCAGTCTTACCCTATTCAAGCCAGCTCGTATATCCTTAAATCAATTCCAGGAATATCTCTGACATTCCTAAACCTATCCTGTAGAAATCAATTATTTGAAATCTTTAAAAAGAGATTAACTAGTATATTGAGTTTTAAGCTATTTAAAGCACTTTGTCATGGAGCCGAATCAAATCGGTTCTGGGAATATCTCAGACATTTTCAAAATAATTAAAATAAATGAAGTCTCCAAAAAGAGGTTAACCTTTGTATAGATGTATATATGTTCCAACCAAATCGGTTCTCAAACATTTACAGGCTCAACCGAAGCTAAATTATAGACTTGATGTCCCTTAAAAAAGAAACCTAAGTAGTGTCTCGAGTCTCAACCTATTCAAGACACTTTATCATAGAGCTCTCATATGTAGCTGAATCAAATTGGTTCTTGGTTTATTTCTGACATATTCTGACCTATCCTAAGATATATGAAGACCCCATAAATAAATCAACTTGTCTATGGACTTCATCATACCACCAAATCATTAGACTTAAAGTGATTTGAGATAACTTGGACAGGACTCTTTAACCAATTTTAAGAGTTTCTGAAAACAACAAAACTTGTTGAAATAATTTCTGTTTTTATTGAAGCTAAATAAATTCAAACTCGATTGGAACATTTTTTTTTTTTTTGCCCCATTCCCAGGCATAAAAATTGTCCTCCCTGGCAATTCCGTGCAGCTGTTGGTTTGCGTTACCCGATGATATGTGACTCTCTGGCTAAAAAACAATTTCAAGCTATTCCATTTTTTTTCTCTCTCTCTCTCTCTTTTTTATATAAAATAAAATAAATTTTATATTGAGTAGAATTTTGTTCAAGGGCTGCAGCAATTTTATATTTTATGGACCAACTCCTTCAGGCAGTTAAATGCAAATGTTTATGCCGTTCCAAAGAAAAAAAAAGAAAAAAAAATATTGCATTTTCTGACCTCTCAAACAAATTGCATTCCTTTGGAAAAGGAGAAATGCTCACTTGAGCTGCTTTTCAAGTTGATTGGGACATTTATGGAAGACCAAACAAGAGATTAAATTGATAAATTGAAATTTATCGACTTAATCGAAGCTCAAATGGAATTTTTCTGCCCAAACATTTTCAAAACAAAATTCAATCAATGAGAGAAAAAACAAAAAAAAAACAAAAGGAAAGAGAAACTCTTTATTTTTTTTTTTTTAATGCTTCACATGAAAAGTATTTAATTTAATTTGTAGCAATTTATAATCCGATTGCTACACATGTTCCCACCACACTCGCACCCTCCTCTCTTTCGTCGTCACCCAAAAAAAAAAAAAAAAAAAAAAAAAAAAAACACAAACTTTGATGACCCTGATCCAATCAGACTGGGAGAGCGACAGTGTCAAATGTGCCGTCCCTTTGGTCTGCCCCCTTTTGCCAATTAGCTGACATCGATGCCAGGACCGTCAACATCACCACCTCTCTCCTGGCCACACCCTTGGCCTTTGTTGCTTTCGGTTGCATTTAACGCACATTAATTGCGCATAATTAAATTTCTACAATTTTATTATGCACTTTACAAATGGCAGGACAGAGCATCGTTTCAGTTCGCCTCGTGTCGCAGGCTGGCCCAGTGCGGCCCAGCCATTTCGCTGTTCAATGAATTGTTCAACATTAAAATCAGATTAAGACCACCCCTTACCCTTATGGCCATTTGGTGTAAAAGCTTTCAAAACAACACCGAAACTCGGCCCGAGCCGTGTCGGGCCATTTTTAATGGTCTGAAATGGGCCAATTTTGCATGGTAATTCGGGCTTAACACTATTTCATAAAGGCCTTTTAAGAGGGGATAAAAGCACCTTCCAATAATAGAATAATTCAAATAGCAAATCAAACACACCATTCACTTAATTAGGCTCTTTAAATTATTCCAACATTTTTCGAAACAAAATCCAAACAAGTTCGAGAGGAACAAATATTGATGGTTTAGACAAGACAACATCACCATATGAGGGAACCCTATTGGATATGTCTATAGCTGTCCATACCTTGACGACTTGAAAGAGCTCTTTCAAACTTTTACTGGATAGATATATAGATACCAGATACAATGGAGGCTTTCTCAGAATTTGGTAAATACTCTCTGGATCTCTGAACCATCCTTCAAATCGGGAAATTTAAAAATATATGGACTGGACATGTGCTGGGCTGGGCGAGTCGGACGAGTGGAGACAACAAGGAAATATTTACACCAGCTTAATATCTCTTGCCTTACTAAGCGGATAGCACCTAACAAAGCTCGTTGGTAGACTCTGAAGCTTAAGTTCCCAGCTCCAAGCCCATGCAGGAGGAAAATGATAAATGCAAAAGGAATTTTCAAATTTTGAGGGCTCAGTCTGGATCTGTTTGGATTTAGTCTGGGCTCAGCTTGGGTTCAGTCTGGGCTCAGTCTGGGCTCAGTCTGGGCTCAGTCTGGGCTCAGTCTGATTTCAGTCTGGGTTCAATCTAGGCTCAGTCTGGGTTCTGTCTGGGTTCTGTCTGGGTTCTGTCTGGGTTCAGTCTGGGTTCAGTCTGGGTTCAGTCTGGGTTCAGTCTGGGTTCAGTCTAGGTACAGCCTGAGTCAAGTGCAATTTCAGTCTTGGCTCAGCTTGGATTCAATTTGGGCTTCGTGTAGATTTAATCAGAGCTCAGTCTAGGCCCAGTCAGATCTCTGTCTGGGCTCAGTCTAGGTTAAGTATGAACTCAGTATGAGTTCAATCTGTTTTCAGTATGGCCTTAGCTTGAGCTCAGTCTGATTATAGCCCGGGTTCAGTATGGACTTCAGCTAGGCTTATCCTGGGTTCCCTCAAAGTTCAGTTTGGGCTTGAACTGGTTTCACTCTCATTTCAGGTTGGATTCATTCGGGGTTCACTATAGTCTTAAACTAAGTTTAGGCAGAGCTCAAACAGGCTTAAGTCTTGACTGGTCTGAGCTTTTGCGTTCACTCTGGGCTCAGCTAGTGCTCAGTCCTGATCTGATCGGTTCCTGAATAAGTTAATAGAGAATAACTTGAATCATCAAACTAAATTTTAAGTCCTTTGAAATGAATTGCTTGATATTTTTATTGCCAATTTGGCAAATTAAATTATTTCCAACTAAATCCTTAAAGTAAATTTAATGTTTTCTTTATTATTTTCAAATTGAAATTTGCTTTGAATTAAGAAATAAATTGTTTGCTCTTTTCAATGTGAAATAAAACTCTTTAGGCAACAATTGGCCAAGTGATTATCTAATTGAACAAAAATTTATATCAATTCCTTTGATTATCAAAAAGTTTCTTTGTATTTTTCTTCTTTTTTCACTTTTCCCCCCAAAGAAGATTTAATTGATGGCAACAATGCACGGCAGTGTTTTTGGGGGCCAATCGAATCGTTTGCAAGACTTATTTCATTGCATGCACTATTCAGAGAGAGAGAGAGAGGGAGTGTGAGAGAGAGAGAGAGAGAGAGAGAGAGAGAGAGATAGATACATATATGATGCGCTTAACGGTGTCTTAAAGTTGCGCTTTTACTTTTTAATTGGATTATTTATCTTTCCATTTGCACGAGGACAGGCGACAGGGCAGACAGCTGGGACAACCGAGACAGACAGACAGAAATCGCAAATGGCAGACACACACACACACACACACTGACACACTCTGTCGGAGCCATTATCTCATTGGCACATACACACACACACACACACACCCACCCACACATATACTGACATGCTTAAATTTTATATACTTTTATTCGCCATTTTGTTTTGTCTGTCATTTTTTTATCTGTCATTAAACAGGCAATGGCAGCCAGCGGCAAACAGTGTCAGTTTTGCTTTCTTGTTTTGTTTTATTTTTTTTTACAAAAAAAAAAAAAAAAAACATTTTTTTGTTTTCCATTTTTCTTATTTGCTTTTATTTGCCGTGGGTGCGAGGTGGAGCGGGCAGGGCAGCCACATTGATCCTACTGCCTTTTCTTCTTCTTCTTCTTCTTGGGTTTGCTTCTGTTTTATTTTTTATTTTTTTGGTATGAATATTTAATTTCATTTTAATGCGGTTTAAATGCCATGAAATTTTTCCACAGCTTTCAACAAAGCGCAAAACAACAGATCTGTGTCTGTGTGAGTGTCTCTGTGTGTGTGTGCGTGAATTAGAACCTAATTTATGAGCATGCAAGTTGGTTTTTCTTTCTTTTTTTTATTGTGTGTATATGTGTGTGTGTGTGTGTGTTTATTATCCTGGCTAAAGTCGTTTGATAAATAAACAAAAAATCAAGTTGGCAATTCAGATTCCATTTTTTTTGATTTTGAGATAAGTAAAAAAAAATATATATATCATTCACTTTGATCCGTTTGCTTTGAAAAATATAAATAATCCATACAAAAATTTATCAAACAATTAAAAAAAAAAAAAACAAAATAGAAAAAAGTATTTCGAATTAATTTTTTGAACTTTAATAAAAAAAAAAAAAAAAAATTTTTAAATTTTCAAAATATTTTCAAGTTGACAAAGAAAAAAATAATAAATTTACTCCAAGTTTTCGAAAAAAAAAAATTAAAGCGAAACAAAAAAATTCCTTTTTCCTCTTCTTATATCATGCTATAAAATGTAACTTTCTCAAGGGCTTGGAAATAAATTGAAATCTTTTTTAAAATAATTTTATTAATTTGAATTAACTAATTTATGACCTTAAATATTTTGTTTACTTTAAAAATATTTAATTTCTTCAAAATTTCATTGTAAAGATAACAAATTCAATGGCGATCGAATTATAGCATGAGATAAATCTAGCATGCGATAAGAAATTCGCCGCATCAAAAAAAGGGAAATTTTCTCTATAACACGAAGCTCGAGGGATCAAATATGGCCAGTCGCAGGATAGTCAAAAGCAGGAGGAGGGTATATTTGTGATTTTTGGTTCGCTGCTGCTTTTTACGCATTTTTTGGCGCCGGCAAAAAAATGCTCGAAAACGACTTTCTGCCTGCTGCTGCTTTTGTTGTTGTTGTTGCTCTTGTTGTTGTTGATTGTTAAGTGCGGCCTGTCGATATGTCTGGGCTCAGCGTTTTATTTATTTTATTTTCCTTTCGTTTTTTTTTTATTTCTTTTCGCTTTTTGTTTACTTCCCTTGCTCTTCTCTCACTTGTAGCATGCGTGAAAACTTTGGACCGAAAGCAAAAGTCGTTAAAATTTGTAATTTTTTTTTTTTTTATTATTTATTTTATTTATTTTATTTATTTTATTTATTTTATTTATTTTATTTATTTTATTTATTTTATTTATTTTATTTATTTTATTTATTTTATTTATTTTATTTATTTTATTTATTTTATTTATTTTATTTATTTTATTTATTTTATTTATTTTATTTATTTCATTTATTTTATTTATTTTATTATATTTTTTTTTTTTTTATTTTATTTAGCTTGAAAAAAACTTTTAATTTATTTAGTGAAATGAGAAAAATGAAATGGAAAAACTTGTGAAAAGTTTCTGCCAAGTAGTTGAATAATCTGTGGTATTCCTGAAAATTCCATTTTCTTTTTTCCTCGACTTCTTTGAAACTCAATTTTCTTTTGACAGATTTGAAGGCCAAGTTGAAAACTGTTGACTAATTCTTCAGCTAAACGCTTCTTTTTAGCCAAAGCAAATGGGCTAGTCTATCTACTCGGAGGCGACAATGATAATAGGAGAGACCAACCGGCCTGGCCTAGCCTGGCCTGACTTGTCTTGACATGGCCTAATCCGGCCCAGCCTTCCCGCCTTTTACAATTTCGTGTCAAATGTGTGTCACGACCTTACGCACAGGGCCCGGAATGTTTCCGGCCCCACCAGACCTCAGGCTCATCTGCATAATGTAAGCCACCTCTAATGACACACACACGCACACACACACACACACAGGGACAGCAAGACACCCACTTAGTGACACTTTTGGACGAGTATAAAAAAAAAAAAGTTGTGAAAAAAATGTCTTCTCTCTTTTTCCTTGGGCTCTATCAAAATTGTTCGAAGAAGCCAGCCAAAAAAAAAAAAAAAAAAAAAAAAAGAGTATAGCACTTTCGGTACATCAGAAATGAATTAATGAACAAACACAATCAAATATTCAAATATGTTTCTTGTCAATCACCGAGTCAAATGCTTAACCACAACTAAGAAATGTAATCCATCTCCAACTCTTACTCTTCTTCTTCTTCTTATTCTTCTCTCTATATCTATCTCTCTTTCTCCCTGTAGTTATGCTCGTAATGCGACTATCTTTGGGCTTGCCCAAGCTAAGTCTTTCCGAGCCCATAAAAGTATGCAATACATTTTAGCCAAGCCGGCATATTTACGATTGTGGTTATGCGTATAAGTATAAGTGTATGTGTGTGTGTGTGTGTGTGTGTGTCTACGTATGTGTTTATCTTTATCAAAAAGCATGTGTTGATTTTGTTTTATAATCAAGAAGACAAGACCAAATAAACAAACAAAAAAATAAATAAAGCAAAAAGGGTAAGGAAAAAAAAGAATTACCCGCAAGCCGCAATGCTTCTTTTTCGTTTAGATTTGTGCTAATGAAATAGTCGAATCAAATTTTATGCATATGTGAGTGTATTTGTGTGTGTGTGTGTGTCTCGAAGAAGCAAAGTAAAAATCATCTTTGGTGGCAAGAAAAAAAAAAGAAAAAAAAGAAAAGGGTTTTTCGGATTCCTTCGATAAAATCCCAACACACGCAACACAACTACTCTTATCACACACACACCACACACACACACAGATACGTACATGTATAGAAAGTATCTTTTCCCCCTGGTTAACCATATTAAAATTCAAAATACGTACGCCAAGAGGCAAAAGCCAATTTCAAAGTTCGCTGGCTGACAAAATTCATTTGCCAATCGACGTTTGCCAAAAGCAACAACAACAACAACAACAACAACATGACTAACAAACATAACCAGGATAACTACTGATGCAAGTCCCGATGCTTTGGTTTTGTTCTCTTCTTTTTTTTCGAGTCCCTAAACTCAGCTTCCCTTTACTCTGCTCCCACTCCCACTCCCAATCCGCCTCGCCTCGCCTCGCTTGGGTACGCTTTGGTTCGGTTCCCCATTTTTTTTTTTTCACTATTTCAACTACTTCCCGCTGATGGCCTCATGCATAGTCAAACAGTGCCCCAAAGTGCCAAACCAAAATCCAAAATACCCCGCCTCCAACACTACCCTTCTCTCTACACCCCCTCCACCCCCCTCTCCCACCCCTCCTCTACCATTTTTTAATCCTAACCACGGCTGATCGTCCAGCCACCAAATTGCTTAGCTTCCTTTGGTTTGGTTCGTTTAGTTCGCTTGTTGACAAGCGTGTAAGCTTTCACAAAAAAACAACAACAACAACAACAAAATTTGAACAGAAATAAAAAGTCTAAATTGGGCGACTTTTATAGAGTGGAGGCAACTGTACCCACAAGTGTCAAAATTTCTTTTTTGTTTCTTAGAAAAAAATTTAGATCCTTAGGAAATACTTATACTCCTTAGGAAATGAATTTGTTTTATTTTTTAGTATTTTTAGTATATTCTAGTATTTTTTAGTATTTTCTAGTATTTTTTTAAATTAATTTTCTCTTAGTTCTTTTAATTACTTATAAATATTTTTTTCAAGTTTAAAGAGCTATTTCAAAGATATCTGCAAATCTACCAATTTTCAAAGAAGAGGCAACTGTACCCCAAATGTCGAAATTGTTTTTTAGAAAAAAATTAAATTCCTTAGGAAAAAATTGTATTCCTTAGGAAATGAATTTGTTTTATTTTTTAGTATTTTTTTTTTTGTTGTATTTTTAGTATTTTTTAAATTATTTTTCTTTTATTTCTTTTGATTATTAATAAATAATCTTGACAAGCTTAAAAAGCTCTCTCAAAAGTATCTGCAAATAGAGGGAAACCAACCCAAGTAAAAACTCTAAATTAAGGAATTTTAAAGGAAAAGGAAACAGTGTCCCAAATGTTAAGATTTTCTTCTTCTCTAAAAAACATTAGATTTTTTGGGAATTTATTTTTATGGTATTTTTTTTTTTAATATTTTTAGGTGTGCCCCAAATGTCAAGATTTTTTTTCTCAAAAAAACATTAGATTTTTTGGGAATCAAATTTTTTGTAAATTTTTTTTTTTTTAATTTTTAAAGAAAATTTCTAGTATTTTTTTTTGGTAATATTTGTAAATAATTTGGCCATCTTTTAAGGCTTCAATACCTTTTAAAGGTATCTGCAAATAGAGAAGACCCAGAGCCTAAGCTTGCCGACTTTTATAGAGAGGAGGCAACTGTACCCCAAATATCAAAATTTGCTTTTTTTTTTATTAATAAAAAAATTCTTAGAATATCAACATTTGCCCCTTTTTGGTTATTAAAAAAAATTCCTAGAATTAATTTTTTTGTTAGAATTTTTCAGTTTTTCCTGTGGTATATTTTAGTATTTTTGTCTATTTTTTAGCGAGTGACTGTTTTCCATTTATTAAATTTTTTTTTTCTCTGAAAAAATAATTATTTTTTTATTAAGATAGAAATTTTTTGTATTTTTTTTTTTATGTAGTATTTTTAGTATTTTTTCATATTTTTAGTATTTTTTTTTTTAATTTTGCCCTACTTTTTTATAAATAATTTAGCCGCATTTAAAGAATCCTTTGAAAGGTATCAGCAAATACAAAAAAAACCCCAATACACACATGAGTGAGTGTGTATGTGTATGTGTGTGTGTGTGTTTGTGGTTTTATTTGACATTTACGCATTTCAAAATGCGAAGTTTCATGAAGTTTTGCCATCAATAAACCGTACCGCCTACTTGGGATTCTTTACCACCAACACTCTCACACCCTCACCCACACACACACACACACACACACACACACACAGAGAGAGGAGTAGATTGTCCGGTAGTGTTATGGACACGTCGTGGCGATAAATTTTGTCATGCTGCGTTATTGAACCCTTGAACCTTATAAAAATTTATAAATGTCAGTAAACGGCCGAAGGTCAATGCACATCAACATCATCAAAACAAAATAAAAACAATAAAAACAACAACAAAATATAACGGGCAAAAAAAAAGCCACAAAACTAAAAAAAAAAATGAAGCGGAAAAAAAACCTCCAACTTTTTCTAGGTTTTGCGGAAACCAAATAAACGGGATTTTTTTTTTTTTTTGACTTTGACTTTGACCTTGGCTTGGCTTTTCTTCGGAAATTTCTCCCAAAGAATTTTTGTGAATATTTCCTGGGAATCTTATTTTCCGAAAGTTATTAGAAAATATTTCGCAAGCTTTTGAGAATATTTTCGGTGGAGGAACCGAAACTTAGAGTTGGCCTCGCTTTCTCTTTCGTTTTGGCCCCTTTTTAATCCTTTGGCAATTTCATTTGATTAGCATATAAAATTTAAAGCCACTCAGAGTGCTCGTATCCTTTGGCCCAGTTCATATCCTCCGAATAGGACCTTAGACAACCTTAGCTAGTTAAGAGCTTTAAACTATAAATATGAAAAACTCACAGAGCACAGAAAGAAACGAAAGAAAAAAAAATAAAATATTACACACACACACACACACACACATGCAGGGCAAATCATCTAAGCCCAGTTAAGAGACAAACAGCTTGATAAAGAAGCTGAAAAAAAATATATATATATATATGCATGTATGGGTAAGAGAGAGAGAGAGAGATAGAGAGAGTGGTGAAGGGAGGGGGGGGGGGGGGGGGGGCAGGTTTGAAGCGCAGCTGCTGCTTCAGAAACTTTGGGGCGGAGGTGACAGGCGGCACTTGAATGCGCAAACATAAAGAGTCGCATATGAGCGAGGCCAGAATAAAAAAAAAAGAGTGATGATGCCTACACTCACACACACACACGCATACACCGACAAAGAGAAAAAGTGAGTGAGAGAGAGAGAGAGAGGGACGGACATGTATAAACTTGAACATAATTCGCTTGATTTAGGTGGCGCATCGTTGTCCTTGACGGAATCCTCTGCCACTCTAAGCTGGGCCGGACCATTCAGCCAGCTGTTTATACAAGTGATGCACACACACACACACACACACACACACACATACACCAGTTAAAAGCGAATATTTAAAAAGGACAATACGTTTTTTTTTTATTCTTCTTCTTCCTCTTCTTCGTCTTGTTTTTACGCCTGGTGTAAAGGCGGCCCATATGTGCGTTTGGGTCAGTCTCACATTTTAGCCACTTGGCTTTGGTTATTACAAATGCTTGGAGCATACCAGACACAGACAGGCCTGGCAGAACGAACAAGAAGAAGAAGACAAAAGAAAAAAAAAAAAGAAAAATAACTGTTCATTGCCAGCATCCAGTGGACTGTGGAACGTCGTTAAAGGAGTCCAAAAAAAGCAAAAAAAAAGTGCCAGGAAAACCGCCTGGTAAAACTCGCTCAAGTGAAAAATTTGAAAAGCAAGAAAATGAAGAAGAAGAAGAATAAAGAATTATTTCAAAACTGACAAAAGTGAAATACTATTTTTTTAGACTTTTTCATCATTTTTTTTTTTCAAAATAAAAAAACATAAAATAAAAAAAATAAAAAAAAAAATAAAAAAATAAATTAAAATTAAATTAAGCAAATAAAATTTTTTTTTTAATTAAAATAAAATTAATTGTTTTTTTTCCAAAATTAAAAAAAAAGTAAAAAAATTAAAAAAACATAAATTAAATAAAATTTAAAAAAAAAAAATAAAAAAATAAATTAAAATTAAATTAAACAAATAAAAATTTTTTAATTAAAAAAAAATTAATTGTTTTTTTCCAAAATTAAAAAAAAATAAATTTAAAAATAAACTGAAATTTTTTATTTAATTTTAATTTAAAAAAACATAAAGAGTCGCATTAATTTTAATTAAAATAAAAATAATAAAAAAAAAAACATTAAATTAAAAAACAATTTTGAGCAAATAAATAAAAAATATTTTTTTTGATAAAAAAAAAAATTATAAAAAAATGAAAAAAGAATTTAAATTAAATAATTTTAATAATTAAAAATAAATCAACAAAAAAAATTTAATTGAAAAGATAAAATTTTTAACATAATTTTAGAAAATTAAAAAAAAATATAAAAATTTATAAAAATCTTATTTAAAAATAAATTATAAAAAAAAAAAAATAAAAAAAATTTAATTAATTAATTTCAATAATTAAAAATAAATTTAATATAAAATTTTTAACATAATTTTAGAGAATTAAAAAAAAAAAAATTTATATAAAAAAAAAACACTTCTTAATTTCAGCATTTTTCCAACTCTTTATTAGACTAGCTTTTTTGAGAAAATTGTATACACACACACACGCACACATGTGTGTGTGTGTGTATCTAAAAAGGAGCAAGAGAAATTGCCGCCAATGTGACCATGGACCGTTTGGACTAGGGAAATTCAGTTGGGCAAGTCTCACGTACGGAATATTAAATAAATTGGCATTGGCTATGCGGTAAGATAACCAGAGAAAAAAAACAACAACAAAAACAAAAAGAAAAGAAACTGCAAGACCTTTTTTTTGTTCACCAGCAACCAGCAGAAACAATGTGAGGGTGGGTGGGGGGAGGAAAGGGGAGAAGGGGTGTGGTGGTAAAGAAGAGTAAGAACTTTTCGCAAGTTTCAGTAGAACGGTTGAGTGATTATGTGTTATGGTTTTTTGGTCATACAACTAATTTGCCGCTCATTTATGGGAATGTAATTTGTTTTCAGTTCTTTCGTTTTCGTTTGGACTTTTTCGGTTCGGTTTGGGCCGGGCTACGTGCTCTGTCAGAAAGAAGGATTGACCAAGGTGAGGGACTAAGCGCTTAGTTGACATTAGGTAATTGATATTTCTCTTCTTTTTTTTTTTGTTTGGGTAAACTAATTAAAATTGTTTAGCCAAAAATATATCAAAATTAATTAATCAAAACGATGAAATAAAAAAAAATGCTCATCAAATTAAAAGCCAATCAATCAATTGCGAAATACAAAAAAAAAAAACAAGCTTTTACCCATCACAGACACACTCAAAATAGAAAGAACATTAAAAAAAAATTGCATAGGGCGGTAATCACTCAAAATTGAACGGCAAATATTCTCCCCTCTCTCTCTCTCTCACATATTCTAATTTTATTTCACTCAAAACTGAGTTAGCTGCGCTTGCACTCAAGCCTGAGCTGCTTGACTGAGACCCCTGCCGAAGCAAAGCTTTATCAGCTTGATCTGCACTCAAGCCTGAGCTGCTTGGCTGAGACATCTGCCGAGGCAAAGCTTTATCAGCTTGATCTGCACTCAAGCCTGAGCTGCTTGGCTGAGACATCTGCCGAAGCAAAGCTTATCAGCTTGATCTGCACTCAAGCCAGAGCTGCGCGGCTGAGACATCTGCCGAGGCAAAGCTTTATCAGCTTGATCTGTGTTCTTCTTTGAATTTATCAATATTTTAAATAAGATTTCAACTTACCGACTTGCAGAATTTAAAGCATATTTTTCTTACACACTCACACACACACACAAACACTAAAAAAAAAAATGTTGAATTGAAATTTCCTTGCTCACGAAAGAAATCGTAGTAAAGTCTTGGGCTTCCCATACCCACAGGGCAACTAAGCCAAAGCAACTGCAGCCAAAAAAAAAAAAAAAAAAAACAAAATTAAATGTAATAACACGATAAGCAGAGTCCCAAAAACCACTCTCACTCTCTCCTATTTTTTGGTTCAGCTCAATCCACTTCGCCGATAAAGAGTAAAATCTGAAGAAGAGGAAAAAAAAAATGCAAACACACACACAGACAGACACAGACAGACAAATAGACTGGTGTAGGAGCTTTGTGCGCTGGCATGCGTTTGTTTTCTTTCTTTCGCTTTTGGCTCTTCGGCTCTCTCAACGGCAGCTTTATCAACTATGCAAGGTTCTTTACGACTTTAGCTTTTGTGAATTTTTGCTTTGTACTTTGACCAACACAGACCGACTCGACTCCTTCAGCTCCCTTTTGGCATAGTTTGAAGCTCTTTAAAATAACCGAGTTAGTTACGTCCGACAACAGTGTATGAATGCAATATTTTTCTTCTGTTTTTTGCAAGAGGCAAGGTCAGTTTTTTTTAATCAAATAAAAATATTTTTATTGCAAAAGCTTTGCCAGCTAATGATTATGGTATTTTTGGGTTATTTAATCAATAAAAAAATTACATATATATTTTGTCAATTTATTATCATACTCAAAAAAAAAAATGGCATAGAAAAATTGCCTAAAGTCAGAACATAAAAAAAATGAAAAACACCCTTAAAAATGATTTACGTAGAAATATTAAAACCCTGGAGCTTTTGAATTCCGGTCTGACCATGATATATATATATATATGGTAAGATTTTTTATCTTTGAATAAAAATTTTGTTTGTCATTTGTTAAGGGCTGATTTACTCAAAACAACATGAAGGAGGAGGAAGAGGCAGAAGAAGCAAAGCTTGATGACAACAGAGACAGGCAATTTAACTAAGACGACCGACCGACCGACCAAGCGAGCGAGCGAGTGAGCGAGCGACCATTGCTGCCTGCAACAAAACTCACCAGCCAAGGACGCGACACAGTCCCGGCGCCCCATTAAGCATCATGAGCAAAATGGCAAGAAGCTTTTGTTTTGTCTTCGCCGCCGTCGTCATTATCAACACCGTTGCGCGTACCGTTATGCTGCGCTGCACTCTGCACTCTCCTCAGCTGAGCTCTTAATTTCTTTTCTTTCAAATTTGAATTCTCTTTTAAGGGTAAAAAAATTGTTCTGCTTTGTTTAAAAATTCAAAGAAAAGTGTATACAAAGTTCGGCACATTGGTTTCTTGGTTTCTCTCATTTCTTACACTATTTTGTTGTGTTGCCTTCGTTTCCACTCATTTCAAGTGTTTTGCATTTTATGCTTGGCGCTGAGCACAAAAAGACAACATTTATTATGTGTTGCCACGTCTTCATCATTATCATCTTTGCTGCATCATGACAGTTGGCGTCCTTTTTAAAAATTAACACAGCCCAGCATCATCCACTGGCCTGCTAGCCCTGCCCAATGGGAGGCGTAGACGGTGGGCGAGGCCACAAGGCATAACAAGGATAAGCGAACGCCGCCGCGATTATAAAACTAAAGAAAAAGAAAGAATGAAAAAAAAAATAAAAATAAAAACAAGAAAGAAAGGAAGGGGGAGGGGGCGGGGGGAAAAAGAAAAGAAAGAGTGTCATTTATCACAATATAAAAATTTTATGCTAAATAACATGGAATGACCTGAATTAAAAGTAAAGCGAAAAGCAGCGCAAAACTTTGTAGATTTTCTTCTTCTTCTTGTTCTTCTTATTTTTAATACACTAAAGATGACGCTGTGGGAAATGGAAACAGTTGACTTTCGACTCGGTCTCGCCTCTTTGCCTTACGATGCTCTTAATACAGATTTGTTAATTATAAGTTGCCGCGTCCAAGCTGGAAACCATTCACACTGACTTAGGTATACTCTTTTTCAACGAAAATATAAAAATGGAAAAAGTTAGGTTAAGTTAGATTAGGGCAGGCTATCATATGTAAAGTAAGTTTAGCTTGGGTAGAGCGAGACTAAGTTAGGCTTGACCTAGGTTAGGTCTAAGTAGATTTTTTTTTAGGTTAGACTAGCTAAGTTAGGCTTGGCCTAGGTTGGGTCTAACTAGATTTTTTTAGGTTAGACTAGGTTAGGTTAGACTAGGTTAGGTTAGGCTAGTTTATATCTCAATAAATTAAAATTAGGTTAAGTTAGGTGAGCTTAGGTCTGACTAGATTCGATCAGGCTAGGGCTGGTTATTTTTAGTAAGATTAGGTTAGGTTAGGTTAGATTAGATTAGATTAGATTAGATTAGATTAGGTTACGTTAGGTTAGGTTAGGTTAGGTTAGGTTAGGTTAGGTTAGGTTACGTTAGGTTAGGTTAGGTTAGGTTAGGTTAGGTTAGGTTAGGTCAGGTCAGGTTAGGTTAGCTTAGATTAGGTTAGGTGAGGTTTAGGTTAGCTTAGGGTAGGGTAAGTCACACTAGGATAGCCCAGACTAAGAGAAATTGGGTTACCCTTGATTAGGTGAGGTCCAATTATAATGGGTTTGATTAAACTAGGCTAGACTTGGAAAGATTATGCTAGAATTGACTAGATTTGGTGAGGCTAGCTTAAGCAATCTTGGATGGGTTAAACAAGACTAAGCTAGGGTAAGCAAGGCCAGACGAGAGTCGATTACTACAGGTCAAGTTGAGCTAGACTTTAGCTAGAATTGAGAATTGAGCTAGAAATTAGATTAAATTAAGTCTGAGTAGATTGGGTTAGACTAGGCTAGGTTAGGTTTTGGTTAGACTCTACCAAGACTTTAGACTCTACTAAGTTAGGTTATGTCAGCCTAGGATAGCTTAGATCAACCTAAGCCAAAATAGGTTATGCTTAGATTATAGCTGAATAGATAATCTGAGGGTAATCTTGGCTAGGTTAAGTCTGACTGGATACCGTTAATTAGGGTGAGAGAGGCTAAATTAGGTGTGTCTAAATAAGGTTAGGCTAGGTTGCATTAAAGCTCATCCCATTCCAAGGCAGGAGGGTTCACTCGTAGACCTTGATAAACTCCATAACAAGAACCTTCCTATTGCCAGAGAAAATCAAACTAGAAAGATTTCCAACTTGAAAAATACTCTCAAAAATATTGAAACAAATAAATAAATGCTCTTTCAACAGATTTTGATAATTATCACAATTTCATAGTAAAATCAATTACGTATTACGTATTAATAGATATTTATTTTCCTATCTCTTCCACTTACAGATTAAAGGCGTGACTTGACGACTTTGCTATCAACTAGCCTATCGTCTGACTTTCGAGAACTCGACAAACTTAAACATCAAGAAACTTGCACTCAAGTATTCGAAATAAAAATACGGCAGCTGATTTGCTTCCATCTATCAGACGAGGCAAATTAAATAACAAAATAACAAAAAATACAAATAAAATGAATATCATTCCCCCTTTATGAGGCGTGTCAAGAGTTAATTATACTTTTTAGATTTCATAGCATGCAATAAATTATGCAAATTTTATTGCAAAACGCTTTCTACTCTTACAAGATCAAATCGAATAGGCTTACGACTTTCAAAGGTCAGAAATTTTGAGAACTCCTTTGAAAATCTGATCAAATCAAAGAATTCCTCTCACAAGACAGAATCAAAAGGGGGAACCTTGGGGAGAGACTTGAGATTCCATGAATGAATATTTGGAAAAGCTCACAACTAGCAAGACTTAGTCAACTGTTAGAGTATTCGGAAATCTGCTAACTCATCAATCAATTCAATTATTCAATTTGAATGAGTTGATAACCTGCAAATTCTATGACAGTCCACCCTCTCTCGCGCTCTGGGAACCCGTTCATCCGGCCGAGACGAGACAGCCCAATATAAAAAGGCCGGCGTCATCCACATTATCTGTTAGATGACAGCTGTTTTATTGAGCTCCACGCACACATCAGACGGCAAAATAATTTAGTACATCGAAAATGCAGCGTTGGCAAAATCGTGTGGCCGTTGTAACGGGTGCCAGCTCCGGCATAGGTTCGGCCATTACCATAGATCTGGTTAAGGCCGGCCTGACGGTGGTGGGCCTGGCGCGACGTGTGGAACGTGTGGTCGAGCTGAAGACGAAATTACCAGCCAATCTGCAAAATAAGCTGATTGCCCTCAAGTGTGATGTGTCCAGTGAGAGTGCCGTGGATGAGACATTCAATTGGATTGAGAAGGAGTTGGGCGGTATTGATATACTGGTGAATAATGCGGGGGCCTTGCATACCGGACAATTGGTGGATCTGAAGCCCTCCACTATGGCTCAAATTGTTCAGACCAATATAATGGGCGTGGTGTATTGCACTCAGCATGCCTTCAGGTCGATGAAGCAGCGCAATTTCGATGGCCATGTAATTCTGATCAACAGTATTGTGGGCCACAAGATTATCGGGGTGCGTGAAGGTCAGGCACCCGATTTTAATATCTACTCACCGACTAAGCACGCAGTCACAGCTCTCACCGAGGTCTATCGCCAGGAGTTTATGGGTCTCGGTACACGGATCAAGGTCACGGTGAGTTTTTCAAAGGATTTTCAGATTTCTCTTAAGATTTTTTTTGAAATTTAACAGAGCATCAGTCCGGGTGCTGTGGATACGGAAATTTTGCCGGGTTCGATACGCAGCTTTCTGGATAATCGCCTACTTAGATCCGAGGATATATCGCAGGCTGTACTCTTTGCGATTTCCACCCCTCCACATGTTCAGATCCATGAAATGATCATCAAGCCAGTTGGTGAATTAATGTAGACATTAATGTAGGAATTAATAAGCTTTTGGTAGAACCCAAGGAATTTGACAAACCTTCAATAAAAACAAATCGTAGACCCCCAAAATTTACCACCACATTGCTTAATCAGTTTTAGGAATAACTCCTGATTCCTTTCAAATTAGGTACGCACCTTTTATCCATTTCATTAGCATCGAACTACTATATCATATAGCTTTAGCAGAGACACAGATTTCGGAGTACAAGGATCAAGTTGGTTCGTTCAAATTTACAAGTTGTAATCTAGCTCTGATGGGAAATTCAGATATAGACTCTTAGATAAAAGGTTTCATGGTCTAAGCCAAATTAACAAATAATAATTTAAGCAATTTGGTTTCTTGGGGTTCTGGGATTTTAGGTATATTTCGATAAGTCCGATTGTAACTTCAAACAAGGCTTAGTAGGCTTCAATTAAGCAAATGACAGATCGTATTTGTGTGCTTAAAAAAGTGACACGCTCAAAAAGTCAAAACTATTTTAAAGAGATTACGAATTTAGAGTACTTTTTTAGTGTACTTGTAATTGTAATAGGATAGCTTACGATGGATAATACTGTTAATAATCTATGGCACAATCTAAACCAGACGAAAAAGTTTACACAGATTGAAAATGAGATAATCCCTAAACGCTCGGCTTTGAGAGACTTGCAGAATCGGGCTGTATCTCGCGCCATACCAGCCAAGGAAGCAGTGCAAAGGGAAATCAAGATTCCCAAGAATCTAGTCCCCCATGTCAAGCCACGAATAAATATTTGCCGCGTAAACCCTCTAATGATTAAGACAAAGGCAATCGAAGCCAAACTGCTCGGAGAGAGCTCAAATACTTTGTTCACAAAGTTGGAGACAAATGATGAAGCCAAGCCCACACCTGGCTTCAATGAGCCAGTAAATACAGCTAGATTCACAGGTCAAAGCCACGATGACAACAATTTGGTCCAAATAAGTCTGAACAAGATCGAACCTGGGGAGCCTGGTCCTGCCACAGAAGTGCTTAAGAATGAAGCTGAGACCAGCCTATGGAATCAGTTTGAACCAGTTAGCATGTCCACTAAACGTCTACTCGGCATTGAGGACATCGATGCAGGAGATGAGCATAATCTAGAGATGGTTTCAGAATATGCCAACGATATATATGACTACCTATTCCATCTGGAGGCTGAACAACCCATCCACCGATATCATCTAGCTGACCAGTTGGAGATCTCACCGAATATGAGAGCTGTTTTAATTGACTGGCTGAATCGGGTGCATATGCAATTTAGCTTCGTTGCCGAAACCTTTCAAATGACCGTGGCCATTATCGATCGATATCTGCAAGCGGTGAAAAATACTGAAGCCAGTTCTTTTCAGCTCTTAGGAGTGTCTGCCCTATTTCTAGCCAGCAAATATGAGGAGGTCTCTCAACCAGCTATAACTGATTTCGTTTATATCACCGACGGTGCCTGCTCGTCTCGACAGATCCAGCAAATGGAGCTGCAAATCTTCAAGGCCATCGATTATAGTCTTTCGCGTCCAGTGCCTATTCAATTCCTCAGGCGTTTCTCCAAGGCTGCTGGTATAGAATCAAATATTCACTATACCATGGCAAAATACTTTCTCGAATTGTCCTTAATAGATTATGAGCTGGCCAGCTACAAGCCCTCCGAAATAGCGGCAGCTTCATTATACCTGACCCTGCATCTACTCAACGGAAATTCCCGAGCACCTACTGGTTTCAGTCATACACACTGGACCCCAACTATGGCTTACTACTCACAATACACTAGCAGAAAGCTACAACCGATTTCGCAACAGATTGCCAAAGTGGCACGCAGTGCTGCTCACGTCAATCTTCGCTCTGTTCATAACAAATATCGGGATAATAAATACTACAATATAGCCATACGCCCGGAATTGTATGGGCTTTTGATGGATTCAATTATAAACAGCAACATCTAATCAGTCGCAGTCGCAATCGACATCTGTTTACTCATATAAAAACTATTTCAATTTGTTTTGGTATTTTAAATCGTTTCAAGTATATTCTTGTTCGCTGTTCAATAATTTATATAGCTTATCCAAAGTCTTGTATTTCATTATAAATTAATTATATGTATGTATGCCCCATGTTTAATCTAAATTAAGATTGTTTATTATTCGGGTAACATAGGAAAATCTATATAGCCATGTGTCTCCCCTTGGAGACCTCAATCTCAGAAACTATAAGAGCTCAAGCCATCAATCCTGGGATTTGGATTCCTTAAGCTTGACTGTGCTTGTCTGGGAACATATGAAAATCTATATAGCCAAGTCTCTCCCCTTGGAGATCTCAATCTGAGAAACTATAAAAGCTCAAGCCACCAATCCTGGGATTGGGATTCCTTAAGCGTGATCTTAGTCAGATCGGACCACTATATCATAAAGCTAATATCGGTTTAAGGAATAACTCAATAACTAAAGATTCAAAACACTCATTTCTTATATAAAATGAAGCCGAACGTTAAACTCGGGCGCGGCCGAGTTTGGGATACCCTGTACCTAGTAGACGGAATTAAAAAAAAAAGGTGGCAACCCTAGTCGGGTGGTAACCCTGGTCGCCTGCATTCACATAAAACCTCTGGTCTTAATATTCCTTTGAATCCAAAAACACATTGTTCACAATATTGCAAGCACGCCATCTATCGGACTGCTCATTCGGCAGTTTGCCAGTTAGGCGAGGGGAATTAAAATCTTGACCCTTAAAATTTGTTTTTAGACTCTTTTCGAAGAAAAAGGAGTTTATTCACTTTGCTCTGATGTTTGTAACGCACAGAACCAAACATCGTAGACTCACAAAAGTTACATCTAGAATACTTAGAATCACTAGAGGAGTCGATATAGCCATGTCCGTCTGTCCGTCTGTCCGTCTGTCCGTCTGTTTCTATGCGATTTACTCCGTCGTCTTAAAAGCTATTTTGCTGAAACTTGGTATTTAGCCTTCTTTTTTACCTAGGTAGTACACTAGTTTGAATCGGTCGGATCGGACCACTATATCATATAGCTGTCATACGAACCTAAATCGGTTTAGGCAATAACTTCCACATTTATTATCCAACCTTTTTGAAAATTGGCATGCGTGTGTTTTTTAAAACGATAGATAACTGTACCAAATTTTGCCCGGATCGGATGACTATATCTTATAGCTGTCATACGAACCTAAATCGGTTTAGGCAATAGCTCCCACATTTATTATCCGATCCTGTTCAAATTAAGCACGCATATGTTTTTTATAGCAATTAATATATATACCAAATTTTGTAAGGATCGGAATACTATATCATATAGCTGCCATACGAACCTAAATCGGTTTAGGGAATAACTCGCACATTTATTGACTGATCTTTTCAAAACTCGGCCAACACGTTTTCTACATAAATATACGCGTTTGTACTCAATTTTATTAAAATCGGACTACTATATCATATAGCTGTCATACAAATCGAAATCGGCCCTATTAACTGACCAACCCCGTTCATGTGATTTACGGCAGAAACAACTTCGAAAAGAGTCTGTAATCTTCGGCACCCCGAAGATAACGTTGGGATTTTTTGTATATCTCTAGTAAATATGGTCCAATTTTAGTCATGTTTGATATCAATCGAAAGATTTTTAGATTCCTAACAACTTTTCAGAACAACTAATACTTGAATCCGAAAGGTTTAGAAATTATATGGCTTTGAAAAAATCAGATGGTGGAAGGGGGGGGAGAAAAAAAATAAACTTGACCAGCGTACACCCATAAGGAGTCCGAATCCCAAGTTTGGTTATCCTAGCTCTTATAGTCTCTAAGATCTAGGCGTTCACACGGACGGACGGACAGACGGACGGACATGGCTATATCAATTTCTCTAGTCACCCTGATCATATTGTGGGTAACTTTGGGGGGTCTCCGACGTCTCCTTCTCTATGTTACATACATTTGCACAAAATTAGTATACCCTTGTACCTTTTTAGGTACAGGGTATAAATATACCTACTAACCAAATTTCATAAGAATCGAACGACTTTACGAACCTAAATCGGTTTTCTAAATAACTCCCAGATTTATTGTCTGATCCCTTCCAAATTAGGTACACACATTTTTAGCATAGATATATCCATATATGCCAAGTTTTATTCAGATCGGACTACTATATCTTATAGCTGCCACACCAAACCTAAATCGACCCGACCCAATGGGCAAAAAGGGTGTACTTTTTAGTTCCCCTGGTGCTCAAGGGGTTAAGGCTTTTGATTTTATTATAATCTCGAGTTGAATGACTTGTCTGGTTCTGAGAGGTGCTATTATTCATTATTAAATGATAAATTATCTCATTCAAAATAATTATAAAAAAAAAAAACAAGTTTAAAAAAAGAAAATCGATAAGCTGAAAATAATTATGCAAGATTTAATTAGAATGTATAATTTTTTTTTGACCAAGGACTAAGATGTTTCCCAATTCTTTGTTGGCTTTCGAACAACATGGCTAGTCGACCTTGAGGCCCACAGAGTGCAAACAATTTAGTTATTCCTTTGGTTCTTTTGGCAAACTGCGACAAAAGCAAATAAACAAACAGCCAGCCAGGCAGGCAGAGTTGGTGCGGGGTGGGGTGGGGTGGGTTGGGGTGTGGATGGGCGGAGGGACACAAACTAACAAGCAAGCAAGGAAAGAAGCAAACCAACTTCAGCACACAAAACAAAGAAACAAATAAACACGGCAAAAGGCAAAAGCAACAACAATAACAACAACAACAAGAGCAAAGCAAAAAGCAAAACAAACAATGAACCGAACCCAAAGCTACTGTGATAGCCCCTAGCAAATTTATCAAACTTAGAGAAAGAAAGAAAAAAAATAAGTAGTAGAAGAAGAAGAAGAAGAGGAGACTACAAAACAAAAGGCACAAAAGCCATAACACAATAATAAATAATAATAAAAGCGAAAATATCATATCTAACTAAGTCCCTACACTCTCGCACTTTCCCGCTCTCACTCACTCACTCTCTTCCACTCACTCACACTCTTCCACTCACTCACTCTTCTTCTTTTTTTGGTTCACTCACTCACATCACATATACGGGCAGCGGCCAAGCGCAAGCAGAGGCTCAGCTTTTTTTCATACGGGCTGAGCATTTGTCTAGTTCCGTCTCACTCTCTCTCTCTCTCCGTCTTCTTCTGCTTTGAGAAGAAATTTTTCGAAGTTGCGGCAAATTAGAAAAGCAGAAATATTTAATCAGTTTGATTTATTGAAATATTCTTCTTAATTTTTTTTTTTAAAGGGAAAAAATAATTCCGAAATAAATTGTGTCCCAAAGCAAATAAAACCACATAAAATTTCGAAAAGAAAATCTTTTGGTCAGAAAAGTCATCAGCAGACTTATTGTAAGATAGAAAATGTTTAGACCAAAGTGCCAACGTCACACAAAAATGGCCAAAAGACACAATTGAAATTTAACAGAGAAAAAAAAATGACCGTAAAAACATAAAAAAAAAAATCATTGTGGTCAAATTGTCAGGAACAATTGAGAGATTTATGTTTATGAAATTGTTGAAAATGGCCCAGACAACTTGTAGGATTTGCTGAAAACCAAAGAAAAGCCAAAAACTAATGCCATTAGTCCAAGTGCCGAAACATTTATCTTTATCTTTTCGCACGGAAACTTAATTTGTCACAGAAAAAAATAAAACAAAAAAAAAATTTCCAGAAAATTCTTAAAGAGTCTAGGAATTTAATAATTTTCTCTCAATGGAAAATAATTCAATTAATTTTCATTTAACCATATTGTTTATTATCATTATTAGATGGCCCAGGGCCACCGCTTCGCACATTGTGAAAACAAGCGTGAAAAAATTGCTCAATGTCGCATGAGCAGTCAAAAAAATAAAAATAATAATAATAATAATAATAATCCATTTTAATTGATAATGCTGAAACAAAAAAATAACGGTAAAAAATAGCGAAAAAAAAATTAAATGTGCGCAGACTTTTTAAATTGAGCTGAAATGATGGCCTAATTAAAGCGGCGGTTGTATCAGAAATTCCCACAAATTATTCAAGAATATTTGGAACAATTAAGAATAAAAATAAATCGGAGGAATATATATATATATACACGATTAATATCAAACTTTATTTTCCACTAATATTGGGAAAATATCTACGAGCTAGGAAAAGAAGTACTTTGTTCTGATTTATATAGCAAGATATCGGAAAATAAATCGGAGGAATATATATATATATATACGATTAATATCAAACTTTATTTTCGACTAATATTGGGAAAATATCTACGAGCTAGAAAAAGAAGTATTTTGTTCTGATTTATATAGCAAGATATCGGGAAAACCCTCTCCGAATATCTCCAATCTTTTGAGAACCACCTAAATATTTCATTGGGAAATAACTCCGGAGGAATATACATATACATATATATACACGATTAATATGAATCAAGCTTTATTTTCGACTAATATTGGGAAAATATTTGCGAGCCAGGAAAAGAAGTATTTTGTTCTGATTTAGGAAAACCCTCACCGAATACCTCCAATCTTTTGAGAACCACCTACAAATTTCATTCGTTGCCTATAGATTAATCTCTTTAAATACACAATTAAATTAAAACCACTCCGAATATCTTTAATCTTTTGAGAACTATCCACAAATTTCATTCGGAAATAACTCCTTTGCCTATGGATTAAACTCTTTGAAATTAAATACACAAAGTTCTTGTGGAAAGACCCAAAGACCCAGCTGGATGCAGCTACTATATCTTCTAACTGTAACAAGTACCTAAATGGGTTCACAACATATCTGAGTTATATCTAAATCAAAGGATTTTATATCTAAAGACATGCATGTTGACCGAGTCTTATCTGAATGGAATGACTATATAATATGGCTATTCATACTTTGTTATATCTCAGTCAATAATATGCCTATCTCATTCAAACTGGATTTTTGTTAAGCTTATTTAGAGACATAAAGATGTACGAAGTTTCACCTGGATAAAATCAAAATTTAGTCAAATCTTACTTCGTTATAACTCAGTCATTAATAGATCAAACTCATTCATACCAGATATTTGGTAACCCTATATAAAGACCTAAAGATCTACCAAGTTTCACCTGGTTAAAACTGCTACTATATATTTTTTAGCTATCATATAGATCGAGCGATCTATTTAGGAAACCTTCAACCAATTTGAATTTTGATTTGATTCTAAATTATATGAAATGTTCAAAGTATTGTAAAAAGTTTATCGAGCTTCTCCCTTTTATTTTGTCAGCAAATTTCAATTTTCTTGTTCCTTTCCTATCAGCAGCTGTTTGGTGTGTTAAAAAGCTTAGAATGATTACATTAATTTATATCTATTCCACATTTGTTTATATAGAGAAAATTAAATTGAAATCTATTGTCATTTACACATTCGCTTCAGCAGGCTGGCGAGTACATTAAATGTCGTTGTATTAAGCTATTTGCAGCTTGGTAAATACTTAAAAGATATGCGATAGTAAAATCAGTCTCATGTGCTGCATTAACTTTATAGGGTAATAAATTAAATCTACATAAAACAAGGGGAGCCAACGCAAACCAGACCAGAATAAAGGCACCAAAAGAAATACAAATGACATTAGTGGGCTGAAGAATTTATGACTTTCAATGGAGCTGGTTGGCTTGAGGGGGGAGGGGGGGATGTATATATTATAGCCATCTATTGATTATGGATATTTACAACCTGGGACTAAAAGTTAAGGTTATGTCCTGATCAGAAAGAATTATATATGAGTTGGTTCGCCTATCCTAGAACTCGAAGAAACTGAGTATTTGAATACCTTAGGCTAGGCTGACTAGCACCCTCGCACCCCTTCCAAAGGCTCACATTTTAAAGGTTTTGTATTTTCCAAAATCTTTGATTTATAATTTCAGTTGGCTGGTAGAAAATATTTGAAATGAAAAATTCTTTCGATTGATACCAAACATGACTAAAATCGCACCATAAATACAAAAGATATCTAACAGAAAGAGTTTCGTTTCGCCATCAAATTCGAACAGTCCGATAGGTGGCGCCCTAAATTAATGACTCGCCACACTCCAGTCAAATTATCAATTGTGAAAATCAATTCAATTTGGCCAAGAACAATTTTTCATTTCATTGATATTTTCATTTCGATAATGAGAATTTCTTAGGTGTGTGTGTGTATGTGTGTGTGTGTGTGTGTGTGTGATTCTTGTTTAGTTGTATGTTCTTTACAAGGCTTCTCTGGCTTTGGTTAGAGCGAGTGGGAGTATGTTTGCCATCTAAAGGAACAGCTGGCAAGTGTTCGCTTCTGTTACTTTCAGCCTGCCATATTTGCCTTGATATCTTGAAGGATAACACTTTATTTGACCTTTTCTCTCTGTGCATGTGTGTGTGTGTATGTGTGTGTCGGAGCTTGATAAATGATGAAGTGGGGCCGCATTGGTTGCCTTTGGCTGCTTCGTCGCCTTCAACATTCCCTCATTTTTCTTCTTCTTACTTTATTCTCTCTCTCTCTTTCTCTCCTCCTTTCAATATTGTTCCAGGTCGCGTCTTGGCCTCGGCTACCCCGTCACCTGTTCAGCGTAACATACAAGAATTCGTCTTGGCCTTAGCAGTTTTAACTAAATTTTGTAGAAAATAAATAACAAAATTTTCTTACTCGTCAATTCAAGAAATCCACTCAAACAGAGGCTCGTTTGAAATGCAAAGAAAAACGGTACTCAATTTAGAAGATCAGACAAAAGCAAATTTGCAAAAAGCACCGTAAGCCACTCAATTTTGCGCACTCACTCTCATGGTTTCGACTCAATTTCTCTCTTTCCGGCTTACTTGGGATCAGACACTCAAAGTTCTGACTTACTTTCTCTCTTTCCCACTTACCTGGGCTCCGACACTGCCCGGCAGACACGAGCTCAAGCAAAGAGTGAATGAATAAGATTTTTTGCTTCTTTCACTTGGCGATCAACGAGGAAAAGGAAATTTTAATTCTTATTTTAATATTTCTATATTATTATTTACTTTTTTATTTAAATACTTTTTATTATAATTCCAAAAGACAAGCTTGCACGCACTGCGAGTATTCTTAGCAGAGCTCATTCATTCATTTTTTCACTCAAGCAAATGCAAGCCAAGAAAGAGTAGGAGAGAGTGAGATAGAGTAAGAAAGCTGTTACCCCTTGCTTTACATTTGCTAGAACAGAGCGGCTCTCTATGGCATTTTCGCTTTATGCAAATTTGTAAGACATAAAATATATTAAATATATTAACTATATATTCCAAATAAAAAACAAATTCTTATTTTCATGTTTAGTTTGTATTTTGTTGTTTGTTTTATTTTCATTTTTTCATTTTTTTTTTTTTACATTAAATTTGTTCTTGGTTCACATAAATAGTCAACACATTTGTTGTTGTTGTTGTATTTGTTGCACAATAAATACCATTGTTTTTTTTTTAATAATTTGCACAATAAATTTTATATGAATAATTTTTTTTTTTTTTTGTTTTTACAAATTTTGTTTTTTTTTTTCTCTCTTTAAATATTTGTAATATTTTAGTTGTTGTTTTCTTGCTCATTCCAAAACCGATGTGAAAATAACTGTTCTTTTTTTGTTTGAATTTGGTTCTGTTTGATGGAGGGAAATGAAATGATCTTGACTGGTTGGATTGGCATGGCACAGAGCGAGAGTTTATTAATATAAATAAATATTTTTATTTTTTTTTTATTTTCATTAAAAAATATATTTATCGAACACATTAGTAGTTGAATTCTGTCTAACAAAAAAAAAAGTTAAGTTAAGAAAATGTGAAAAGCCAGCGAGGTTTTTGTAGTTTAGTCATTTTATTTATTTATATTTTTTTCGCCTCGCTCAGTTACAATAAAAATTAAAAAAAAAGAGCATTTAAAATCAATCAAACAGTTTCAGTTTTTTATTATTATTTAGAATTAATTTTGTGGGTCTTTTACAAAAATCATACAATTGGTTTCGGTTTGAAGCTTCATTAAGAAAATCGGTTTTGCAATTCTTGAAATTGTACTCGGGGCTTTTCTTCGCTTGTTTTGCATTCTGTAAATTTTATAGTTTTTTATTAAAATTTAAATTAATTAAAATTATATTTTTTTGATTTTTTGTTTTTTTTTAAATAATGTTGAGTTGTTTTTTTTTAATATATATTTTTTTGTAATTATTATTTTGTTTTTTTTTTTTAGGCAATTTTAATAACTAAGCGCTTTTTTTTTAATCGGGTGTCCTACAGTGTGTGTGTGTGTTTGTGTGTGTGTGTGTGTGTGGCTTTGAGCAAAACAAAACTAACCCAACTGATTTCTTTATTTATTATTTGTTTTTGTTTTTTTTTTTCATTCTCAAATTAAAATCAAAATAATTAATTATAAAATGAATATGTAAATATTTAGAATTTCTTTTTTTTCAACATTCCTCTTGAGTGCTTGATCTGGTATAAATATTACAACATTATAATTATAATTTTTTTTTTATATTTATATATATATATTTGTTTTTTTTTAAGGCGCCATTGAGAAAAAAAAATTGTTGTTGTTCGTTATAAATACATAACGCCAATTGTGTAATTAATTAATTAATTATTAATTAAAAAGTACATATAATCTATAAGGACTACAGTTAGGTTGGTGTGTGTGTGTGTGTGTGTGTCTGTCTGCTTCTGTGTGTGTATGTGTGCGTGTGTGAGTCTCTTTGATAAACTTTCATCTTAATTCTTTTAGCGAGAATCTCACCAAGCAACTCGTTTATATTTTTGCCCTTAATTAATTTAAATAATTTATATTACAAAAAAAAAAAAATAATAATAATAAAAAATAAAATAATTGTTTATATTGTAATAATTTGAAGCACACACTCTCACACACACACACACAGCCACACACACAGCCAGCCAGCCAGCTAGTGGAGCTCAGCGCGGCAGGGAGGAGACAAAAGGATTTCAGTTTGCAAAACTTTTCAAAATTTCACAAATTTCAAGCATTCCAAATTTTCAGTTTTGCTAGACTTAATTTTATACTTCGCATATGAGTGTGTGTGCGTGCGTGCGTATGTGTGTGTGTGTGTATGCTCGCTGCATTTTGGGAGAGGGCGTGTGCAGGCGACGGCGGGCAGGCACTTCAACACTCACTTTGCGAAAAATCAATATCCTTTTTAACACTGCGCGATAGGCGATCCAATTCCGCCGCCGCATCCGTGCGCACGGCCAGCTTTTCGGGAGTCATTAGGCTGTCGGTGCCATTGGATCGTGGTGTGCCCATGCCACCGGCTGGACTGACTGCACCAGCCGGCCCACCGGGTGGACTTCCGGACTTTTTGTGCAGCAGCGAGTTGAAGAAATTGGCCAGCACACCCTCACCACCGGGCGTCGCTGGCGTCAGCTTCGGATCAATCTGTGACGAGAGTGAATTATTCATTTTTATTTTTCTGGGAGGTGTGTGAGAGATCTTACCTTTTTGGGTGAGCTCTGACCGGCACTACCGGGCGTGCGGGTCACGCTCTTGTTGGCGGCCCCACCCTGGGAACGTAGTGGCGACTCGCCACGCACTTGACCACCCTGCTTGATAATCTCCTGCTGGCGGGCGAGGAAGGCCTGCTCATCTTCGGTTTGCACTTCAGCCTCACGATTGGACACGGCCTAAAAATATTCAAGGGGGAAATATGAAAAATAATTCCTCTCTTCCATCTCTCATTTTCGCTGGCCTAGACCAATGACTGGAGAAGCCTGGATGGTAATTATGACGGTTCCGTTAGTTGGTATTAGATCTCTCTAGCCTATCCTACAGAAATCTGACTTAACCTATCTTATCATAATCTCTAAGCTATTCCTCCCACAGACTTTAAAAGAAGCGTGTCCCATAACTCGGGGAATTTGATACCGAATTGATTGCTTGGTTCCAGTATGTCTCTGGCCTAACCTGTCGCAATCTAGCCCAACTCAACTTAATCTTTGAAGCATCCGTTTCACATCTTATCTAGCCTAGACCCCAAAGGAAGAGTTACCTATAACTTAGAAAACCTAGATCAGGTAGCACATAGTGTTATAACCGACGGGTTGAGTATAAATCTATTAGTATATCTCTAGTACCAACTTAACTTATGTTAATTTGTGAAGCATCCGTTGATAATTTCCTCTAGTCAAAACTTCAAAAATCTGTATCGAGCATATAATGTCACCTTCCGTAGATCCGATCGGTTGGTTGGTTGGTTCCGTGTTACTCATAGAGGCCCGTTTCTCCCTAGCCTACCTAGCAGCAGCCTAAGTTAACTTATGATTATTTATGAGTCAGCCATGCCACATCTCCTCCCCTAGATTTCCTCTTTTCTAGACACCAAAGGAAGAGAATCTTAACTGAAGCTCCGAAGGGTTGGTTAGTTGGTTGGATATCAAATCATTATTAGTCTCCCATCGGAAACCTAACCCAAACTATTGTATGCTAATCAATAAAAGAAGAATCGTTCCTCATCTGCCTTAAAAGAGTGACCAATAACTGGAGAACCTGGTTGGAGCACATAGTGGAGGGTGGGTTCTGGGTTATCCCTCTAAATTCACCCGTCACAACCCAACCCAACCAAGCTTAAAGAAGTTCCAAGATTTGTCTAAAATTTCCTGGAATATTCCGAAAGATCTTACGAACAGAATTAATCAATTTTACCTTTCTGGTTGGCGGTGCCTTGATAATATCCGTATAATGATTCTCGGCCTTGACGGCATGCATGTTCTCATACAGAATACTTATTTTCTTTAAGCTATCCCAGCCAGCCGGACTGTAAAAATTCATTAAAATTGTATGAAAATATTGAAAGAAAAATTATATATAAAATTCTTACATCAAGACCGCATCCTTTTCAACGACTAGCGCTGGTGTACGGAATGGTAGACCATAAATTCGATGCGTTAGATATTTGTAGAGGAGATCACAGTTTTTATCTTCTTTAACACTTGTGTAAAAAAGTGATGTGCCATGCCGCAGACAAAAATTTCGTATCCATTGTTGTATGAAATCGAAATGCTCATCACGGTATTCGTATTCCTTTTCCAGTGTTGTCATATAGTCGGTCTGATGAAAAGAAACCAAACAAATTAGAGCATTCCAAATGGCAAACAAAGAAGGTAAAAATATCTATCAGATTGTTCGGAGAATCTATCAGATAAAGATCCTATACAAAGAAATACTTATTTCTGATCGAACTACTATATGTTAGGGATTATCCTAAGTACCTATCAATAATTTGATTTAGGATTTAAATTTGATATAAGCTAATTCTAGATCAAGCTGTTATATCCTATAAATAAAGCCACACAGACTTAACATAATTTAAGAATATGGCAGTCAATCCTATCCTACCTATCCTAATTTGAGTTCAAGTTTGTACTTCATCGAATTAATATATCTTCTAACAACTGTCAAACAGACTAAGATTAACTTGGGAATGTCTCAGGTATTTATCAACCAATCCTATCCTACTTTATCACAGATCGAACTACTATATATTCTAATAAGACTCATGCAGATTTAAATCTGTTGAAGAATATTTTAGATCAACCAATTCTATCTTAACTATCCTGATTTAATATAAAGCTCTAAGTTGATTTCGGATCGATATACTATATCTTTAAATTAACTTAGGAAGCGCTCAGGTATTTATCAACCCATCCTATCGTACCAAATTAGGGGGTCCAAGTTTGTACTGGACCAAACTAGTATATCCTATAATACTTTCCCCTACAGCCTAAAACCATTTAGACAATATCCCAGGCATTCATCAATCCTATCCTACCAATACTAATTCTATACATCCAGAGGCGTTCGTGGCCCAAGTGTAACCCGAATCGATCTACTATATCCTATTATATTTGTCATAAATAATAAATTCAATTTCGGAATATCTTAGATATCAACCAATACGGTCCTACCGATCCTTGTATATTTCGAATCGTGCTTTTTATATTCTCTAATAAATCACATTCGGACTGCAACCAATTTGGGAATATATTATGAATCAATCATAACCCATTAATGCTATCCTAAAATATATATTGATGTATTTCGGGCCCAAGTGTAGACCGGATCGAACTACTATATACTCTAATATTTGTTATAAATAATGAATTCAATTTCGGAATATCTCAGGTAGCAATCAATCCTATCCTACCAATCCTATCTTAAAATATTTTTTGAGCCCAAGTGTACAGCGGATCGAACGACTATATAATAAATTTAATTTAGCATTATTTTCAGTATTTATCCATCAAACCTAGATCGAACTAGTCAAAGGTGAATCTAAGAAATTCTAACAATTTTGAAAAAATTTTTTGGAATATCAAAAAAAAAAAAAAAGATTCAATCAGTTGTAGTTACCTTGGTAACCACTACAACAATATCTAGGCCCAAATTGGTAATTAGTGCGTCCTCTGTCAGCGGCAACAGATCATCCTCATCAATGGAATTGTTGCGCATGGTGCGTTTAACTGGCGAACCGGGATCCAAATCATCACCGACCTCGCAATACGTTTGCCACGTCGTCACCAAACGTTGACGTGCTGCCTCCTTCTCTTTGGAATCCAGCTGCAAGCTATCAATATGCTGACCAAGCACTTTAATCCAATGATTGAGCTGCTCGAGCCAGCCCCAAGGCTGTGTCATCGAGACTGTGAGTATGACGAGGGTGTGTGCATAATTCGTTTCGTTTAGCGCATAATGCAGCAAATTTGTGTGTCCTGGATCACCGTCGAGCACCCAAACTCCCAGACGTGTCATATCTATAAGAAAAAATAAAAACCAAGATCTATCAATTCCAATTCCAAGAAGAAGAAATAGAAATCTCTATCTTACCGTCTCTGTACTCATCCTTGACATCAATATAGGCATACTCCAGGCCGGAACCCTTTTTCGGATCCTCCACACCCTGCAATTTGGCAATCAGTGTGGTCTTGCCCGTGGCATTATCGCCTAATACTAGTACAGATTTATTTGATGGAAGTTTTGTGCTGCCTTGTGTTTGTACTTCATTCAATATCGCAGACCTAAAATCCGAAAAAAAAAACAAAAATAAATAAATCATTTAAATCAATTAGAAGTTTCCTTTCTTTCCTTTTCGAATTCAATTAAAATAATTGCAAAATGGGCAAAAGCAAAACGTATTTCTTGCTATTCAATTTATGATAAAATTTGTTGACCTACCCAAATGACCCATCAATATTTAATAACTCACGGAGACACACTCACCAGTCAAACCAACCATTTGCCTTATCCTTTTTCATGTCGGAAACTTTTTTTTTTTTTTTTTTAAAGCAAATTAAATTTGAAGGGTTCTCAAAAAAAAAAACTAAATTGGGTTCAAACAAAAAATGCAAATATCTCTTAAACGCTTAATAGGAATTTCCTAACTACAAAATTATTTCGTGGAACAAAAACAACAACAACAACAAGAAGAAGAACAAGAATAAAAGAAACAATAGCTTGGAAATTATTGATTTGGTTAGAATTTTTATAGGGTGGCAGCGGAGGCGATGGGGTGCCAAATGGCACGCATACACTTTCAAGCCAAGAGAGAGAGAGAGAAAAATAATGGTAGTAAATTTCTGGTTGGCATGGTGCACGAAAAGGGCCAAAACGAAAAAACACATTTTCCAAACATTTGCAATTTCCCAGGCAGTCTCAAAAGAGCACAACAACCTTGCGGTTCACTTGAATTTCTTCTTCTTCTTCTACTTTGGAGAAAACTCTAAAATTTTAGAAAATAAATACAAAAGAAAAATAGGTTAAGAAGAAGCAGAAAAGTTCAATGAGTTTGCTTTTGAAGCGTCGCTCAAGGAGCGAGACGCGCCAGCAGCCACAGGAAAAGGTTGGGCAGGAGGCGCGTGGGAATCCGGGACGTTGCGAGAGACCACGACGTGGACGCACACGTGAGCCTGCCCAGCCTTTATTTCAGTCCACACCTCAGACGACTAGCAGCGAACAAGGCCTGCACAAGCTGGGCCTGGAGCACTTGGCAGAGCCGGCTGGTCTGGGTCGCCGCAAGACTTCCGCCGAGCTGGTTAACGAGGCGAAAATGTTTCTGGGTGAGGTGAATCAGATTGGCTCGACTGCTTCCAGCTATCAGCTACCAGTTAGCGGAGCTCGGCTGGTCAGCACTCGCCGACCCATCACACCGCGCGAACCAGGTCGCGTCTTGTATGGCAAAGTGGCTATGGCCGGACGACCGCCCAGTGCCTTTAGGTGAGTCCACTGGTAGCCACTTTACTTTTGACAACTTGACTAATCTGTCTTGATCTTGGCTGCCTTAGCATGCACTATTTACAGCATGAAACCCTGACAGCTGCTCCGCGCCCCGGTCAAATGAGTCAGACGGCCAAGGAGCTCTTTCTGAATCGAAGGGCTGGGGCAGCCTTTGACTTGGGCACACTGACAGCTCCACGGCAATTGCCAGCTTTGGATGGTTCGGGGCACAAGCACCCGCAGCAACCGGCTCCGCCCCGGAATGGGGCCCTGCTCTCGCAGTCCAGCACAGAGACCCTAATAGAGCTGCTCAAGCAGCAGTCTGGGCTCAAAGAGTGCAATGAGGAGACTGTCCAGCATATCAATGCGGTGAGTTGATCCGAACTTGGAAAGCTATAGCTACTCTCTCTCCTCTTACCTCCCTACAGATCCTTCAGGAGCTCTATACACGTGTCCGTAAGCAGGAGAAAAACTACAAACGCGGCTTCATTCTGGGCGGTCTGTATGGTCTGGTGGAGTGTACAGCTCCCCGAGTCCTCTTGGCTGTGGCTCGTGTGGTCTTGGCGGTGAGTGGGGAAGCCTTTAATCTTTTTTTTCCAACTCCTAATCGCTATGTTTTCCCCAGTTGCGTGTGACGGGCAGCAATCTGACGGGAGCCTGTAAGCTCATCTTTAAGGTGGCTCGGAATGAGCAGCATGATAGTCTCTTCCATGAGAACGATTTGCTGGAATTACTGATCGATGGTCTGGGCAATGCCAGTCCCCTGGAAGAGCCGGAGGCCTGCATTTATGGTTATGGTTCCATACGTTTCCTCACCGCCAGCAATGCCCAGGAGCGCGATGATGCCCTCAATCGGAATTGGTCTACAGTTGGCCTGACGGAGGAGCCAACGGTGCCAGCGCTTAAGCCCGCCGTGGACAATATGGTTCAGTTGGCGGCTGCGCGCTTCCGTAAGCTGAGTCGGCAGTACACACTGGTCGAGCGTCTGGCTCGACATGGGGCCGTGGAGCTGATGATTCTCCACTTGCAGATGCTCAACGAGGCCGGAGCAAATCGTCGTCTAACTGGTTCACCGCTGCACACACTCTATCAGCTATCGGCTGCCCTGCGTGCCCTGGCCGATGTCAACCAGCAAAGAGGAGGCGGCGGCGGCGTCGGCGGCGCCGGTGAGATTCCTGATGAGTCCACAGAATCGATGCATTTGCAATTGGAACTTGCCTGTCCCCATTTGATACGAGCCGCTGAGATTTCCATGGGCGAATTGGAGGTCCAGGCCAATGTGGTGCGCACTTTGAGGTAAACCGGTGAAAGAAAGAAGCACCCAAAGGATTTGGGATTCACTCTTCCTCTTCTTTGTTGCAGTGTGCTCTCTGAGGATGTCCAGTGTTGTGAGACCCTACTGAACTATGCAGCCCGTATAGGCCTTCTACTAGGTCCCTGTGCAGATGCCCTGAGCACAGGCCACCAGGCACCCGAACGCCTGCTCGCCGTGCTCAGTCGTCTCGGCTATATTCTAGGCAATATTCTAGCCAAGTACGAAAGTGCCCGTGTCCAGGTGAGATAGAAAAGTTCAAAGTCAAAGATTTGCTATAATTTCTACTCCCTAGTTCTATCACAACGATGTGGCCCTGGAGTATCTGTTGAATGTTCTGGAGTTGTGCACCCAAACGCCGAGCAAACTCAAA
This sequence comes from Scaptodrosophila latifasciaeformis, assembly GCA_037075145.1. Lineage (NCBI taxonomy): Eukaryota > Metazoa > Arthropoda > Insecta > Diptera > Drosophilidae > Scaptodrosophila > Scaptodrosophila latifasciaeformis. Next base: position 9,654,594 of record JBAMCM010000428.1, read on the forward strand.
GGAGAATCCCTCATCGATGTGCAGATCAAGCTCATCCGTGTGGTGGCCAATATGAGCGTGAATGCCGAGGTGGGCTTTGGCCTAGGCAATACCAGGGCCTTGGGTACAATACTGCTGCATTTGCTGCATCACACCTCCTCGCTCCTGGCCCGACCCGGAGCCCCACACAAGGTAGGCCAGAGCATATTGATTCCTCGATTTCCTCTAACAACTTGCTTGATTTTGCAGCAGCAAAACGAGCTTCAGGAGCTGCTTCATGCCACCTTGGGAGCCTTGCACAATTTGTGCTTCTACCAGGACAAGCAGACGGCCACACCGGCCCAGGTCTTGGAGGTGCCGGGATCGCTGCAGAGCGTCTTAGGCGAGCTGACCCGGGAGTTGTGTGTGGCCCTGCGCACTTGCCCTTTGGAGGGCACCAAGGTGGAGCTGGCCCGGGTTCTGGGCAATCTCACACGCAACGAACAGGCCCGTTCCAGTCTGGGGGAGGCCGATGGTCTGCCCCTCATTGTGCAGCAGCTCACCCGCAATCCGGCTGCCCAGGATTATGAGCTAAAGACCTGCTCGATTGGAGTGCTGGTGAATTTGCTGGGAGATGCCGAGCAGAGGACACCCTTTCTGCAGTTGCGGGGAGCCGAGGTTTTGGCCCTCCTACTGCGCGGCACTCTGGAGCAGGAGGATTGGTTTCTGGCCACCATTGTGTGTCAGGCCCTGTGGAACCTACTGATCGATGCCAAGTGCGCCAGTGTACTCTGCCGTGGCTCCACCCTGGATGAGGTAAGCGATCTGCTGGCCGACTATCTAGATGAGGAGCGAGCCGATGGCGGAACTCAACCCATCGAGCCCAACGATGACAACGATCAGGAGACCGAAACCGAGGCCCAGGACATGCTCTGGGAGGACTTTGCCGTCGTGGCCACCGATCTCCTCGAACGTATACAAAACAATTTCGACAAGCTCAACCTGCTCGATACGGAACCCGAGGTGGTTCCCTCCAACCACAACCACAACCACAACGACGACGAAGACGTCTACATCGAAGAAATGTAGAAAGATGCGGGAGGGGGTGAAAAGAAGTAATTGTTATGCCTATAATCAATCCAAACGTAGTTTTGTCATATTTATATAAATATATAAAAATAAATCCAAAGATATTCGAAAAAGAAAAGACAACAAAAACAAAAACACAAACCAATGTGAGCCAGCAGTCGATGACACTTCTGTTTCTCCCCCTCATCCAACCCCGCGGCACAGCTAAATATTTACGCGATGACAACATCGCCACACACACACACACAGGCACACACATAGAGAAACAGAAATTGCTGGCCAACTAGACTTAGCGGTAGGTAAGCGGGTTACCTTTATGGGCTGCACAGTGAGGCAAGTGTGTTGAAAATTGTATATATTCCAACCTTTGAAATCTGATTGATTGATATGTAGAAAGGAATATAGAAAGAGGTGGAACAATCTTAAAGGAGAGAGAGATAGGAGCAGAACAATTTTTTTTTTTTTTTAATTTTCTAATTAGCTGATCTGATCTGGATAATAGTTTACTGATTTCTTATACACAAAATATGAAAAACTGAAAAATACTCTACATTAATTTTTCGAATTTTCTAATTTTTATACAAATCCAGTTTTTTTTTTTTTAATTGAAAACTCTCTTTTATATATTTCCCTTTCCTTCTGAATAAAACTATTTTTTTTTTCGTTAAAATTCTCTCATTTTAAATAAAATTAATTCAAATTATCTTAAAATATTTTTAAATTTTAAATAAAAAAAATAGCAATAAAAAATTTCAGCACTTTTTCGAAGCACTCAGTACCACTGTGCCACTGTGTGGCTGAGTTCGATAACGCGTGCGCTCTTTTATCGATACACGCACACAGTGACACAATTTTCAGCTTTGTTTTTTTTTCCTAAGTCGACTTTAAGCATGTGTTTGCTCAGATTAAACTAGGCTCAAATATGTTGGTATGCGTGCGGGCGGGTGTATGTGTATGTGTGTGTGTGTGTATGTGAGCTTTATTTTGTCTAGCATAGCGGGCGAACATTTTAAGAGCAGTCGAGCTGATAAAGCAAAACTAAACGCACACACGCACACCTTGCCAGAGCTTTAAGCACTCGGATGCACATGTTTGGGGAAGGCATGAAAATAATTTCTATGCCGAAAAATGACAGCCGCTTTTTAAACTAAATGATTCATCAGCATTTCTCTCTCTCTCTCTCTCTCTCTTTTTACTCTCTCTCTCTCTCTCTGAGGCTTGCCGCATACTCTCAGGCTGTTTTGAAACCTTAAACTCTAGCTCTCTACTCCTCCACCGCTGAAATAATTTATTATTATTTTTTTAATGTTGTTTACACACATACACACACACACACAGACACGCACCAAGAAAAGAGCGGCATTGAAGACGAGAAAAAAATAATTAACATAGAGAAGGGCAACCGCCACTAGATAATCGTCAACTTTGTATGGCACAGAGCCCAAAAGCAAAAATTGGCAAAAAAAAAAACAAAAAAAAAATTATATCTATATATATGATGCGATTGTGTGTGTGCGTGTGAGCCAAACCAGATTTGAGGTTAGGAGTAAGACAGTGTGCGAAATTTGACTCTATGAATTTGTGTATGTGTGTGTGTTGCCCAAAAAATATGACAGCATGCACTAAATTTTATCAAACCAAGGGTAAGAAGAAGAAGAAGAACAAAACAGTAGCAAAAAGTAATTCCTTTGCCTAGGAAAAAAGTTGTTGATTCTGTTGTTCGTGGTTAGCCGAATGGATGAATGGCTGGCTGGCTGTCTGCCTGGGTGGGTGGGTCAGGCGGTTGGGTGTGGTGAATAACAAATGCAGAAGCCGGCACTCACACACACACACACACAAGTACACACATACGGATATCTTTGTATTTGTATTGGACTTGTATGGAAGAAGAAAACAGTTAACAACAAAAAGTAACAGAAATTATTGCAAACGTCAGCTAAAAGAAAGAAGAAAGTCACTAAAAGAAAGGCCCAACGATTTATAGAAAAAAAAGAGCACAATTGGTTAGACTGAATTATTCACCCACTACAATATTCAAATTGCATTTCAAATGACTCATAAATCATTTGCATTTTACATTTTCCAAATGGAAAGAAAAAACAAAAAAAAAAATCTCTTTCAGCTTGGCTTGCTTGGGATTTGGGTTAGAGACTTACCAGAGATTTTCCTTCTCGGCGGCAGCAGGTTCCTTTTTTCTTGTAAAGGATGATGTCAGCGCATTGCTGCCCGTCATCGTTTGAGTGCCGCTGTCCATTGGTTATGACCCTGCTTCTGCTTATACTGCTCCCGCTCCGGCTGACTCCTGGGCTCCTGTTGCTTATTTCAGTTGTTGTTGTTCGTTGTTGTTACAGTTGTTTTTGATTTTCCAGAAATGCGAAAGGGGTAGGAGTCGCAGCTGCTTGAAGGCATAAATAGATTAAAAGAGCAATTTCACAGCCTTCCTACACCGGCCAGCCAGGCCAACAATTCAATTAATCAATCTAAATTCCCTATAAGAATGGCAAAGCCTTGACCAGCCTTGGCAACTGACTGGGTGATCCTTCTTTAGCGTTTGTCTTAGCCACTTTGTTGTACCTTTTTTATTTTGTGGTATTTCTTTATTGGTTATGTTGTTTGGAGCCACCTTGTGACAAACAGTTGCGTACCAGTTTTTTTCGTTTGTTCGTTTTTTCTGTTTTTGTATTTTTCTTATTGTAAATATTTAAATTATTTATTATGACTTTTTTTTATGTGGACAAGTTGTTTTTGTTTTCACTTTGTGGGCGATGAGACAAAATCTATTACGCTACAGCTGGCTGTGCTGTCTAGCTGGCTGACCGTCTGAGCAATTGGCAAGTTTTTTTTTTTTTTTGACGATTTGCTTTTGTTGTATTTTACTACGTACTGCAGCTTTTTCTCCGAATTCAGATTTCCTTTGTGGTTTAGCAATTTACTTGTTTTGCTCTACACTAAAACATATGTTTAGCGTTTAAATTGCTGTGTGCCTGGTTCTCGATGCGTCGTTTTATTTGTTGTTTAATAAAAAATAACAAAAAAAAAAAATTTGTTTTACGCCCGATGATGAATTTTTCGCTCAATTTGACGACAATGCAGCAGGGTTGCTGATGTGCCGATATATCGAATGGGATATGTTTGCTCTTTATCGTCATCGATAAGTCGAATTTATGCGGGCAGTTCGATAATTGTTCCAGGAATTAATCGTTCTAGTCTTTTCGAATTAAAAGGCGGAATTTTAGGAAATTTTTAAATTTCAATGTTATTCAGTTCAAGGCTTAAAGAAAAACAAAAATGTTTTTTTTTTCTTTCTTTCTATCCACTTATTTCATTCGATCAATAAAACACTTAAAAATTACATTTGTTACAGGTGTTTGTTTAAAGGAAGGAAATAAAACATCAGCCGCTTAAAACATACAAAAAGATCTATTCTTAGTTTAAGTTTCTACCTTGAGCTGATTGACTTGGATATAACGAATAAACAAAACAGCTGTAATATCCATTAAATTTTCTTTTGCACGTGCAAAAATTTTGTATACAAATCTATGTGTACATTTCAATTTCGTTTATATATATGTAATATAGGTAAGTATCAGAAAAGTCTACTAGAAACAGTTTAGCTACTTGCTTTAAAAAATGCTAGAATTAAACTAATTCTGCGGCTTTTTATAGGCATTCTTTCCTCTTGCTTAACGGTAGTAGCTACGTAAATATATATATATATATACAAATATATATATATATGTAATGTGTGTGTGTATGTGTAGGTGATGATAGAAATAAGAATGGTCAACGCAATTCAACCTAACAGAAAATATTATATCAGCTCTAAGACATTTCCCCCCCAAATCATTCGTGTGGCTGTGTGATAAACGCGCAAATATTACTGATCAAGCTTAAAGGAGAACCTGGGGCGCTTTTTCATTGTGTGTGCGTGGTTATCACGATATTGATTTCAGGATACACTTCGGGTTTGGACTCCGATGTGATCAATTGATGCATCAATTGCTGTAGCTCATCTTGGCTAGCCTGTGTGCCCGGTGCTGTCATCCAAATAGCATCTAAATATGAACGAAATTAATTCAAATCATTCGAATCAAATAGGTTTGAATGCATTTATCGAGAATACTTACCACCAAAATACCAACCGTTTGGTGTACATAAACGCCACATTATGGCCGGCTGAGTGGGTATCAGATCAGCCAAAATATCACAAGTTTCCCCTGGACGTAATGAGGGGACATTTAGACGTTGCCTCTGTATTGGTGATGTTAAATAGCAGCCATTCGGCCAGCGTTCTGTGCCATCGTTTTGAAGCTGAAATGCCTGCTGCTGAGGATTCACATGCTGACCTTGCACAATTTTCATTGATGGCAAAGATTGTAGACTACAATAGTCGAGATAACAGCCAAGGGCAGTTTGCAAATTCCTATAAAAACATTAAAAATATATAAAATTTATATATATATATATATATTTAATTTGCTACAGCAAGGATATTTGTTTTGTCAAACTTACCAATTGCTCATTTCCAAGTAGAACCGAGCCGACTCTCTGTTCATCTGATTGTTCATAAGGTTTTGGAATTGACTAATTAGATCCTCGTGATCTGTGGTGCCCATGCAGCTGAATTGCTGTAATAGCACCGAATCAATATCATAGTCATTTGTCGGCAGGCCTGCAATATTTTGCCCAGCCTGTGCGGGTAGAGGCAAGCCTGTGGAAACGAGTGTAGTTTGTGGTGGCGCCGGTAGGGGTATAGCTGTGTTACTTGTATCCATCATTGGATTTGTGGTCGTTGTTGTGTTTGTGGTGATACCAAAGAGTGGCTCGCACTGCATGTCCTGTAACAGTTGTACGCGCTGCGGCTCGGTTGTCTGGTTTTGGTTTTCGGTATCTGTGGCGTTTTGTGACTCGTAATTTTCTTCAACATCCATTTTGGCGTCTGTGGTGTTTAGTGTTCTTTTCTATTGTTTTACGTACCGTGCCGTTTAAAGTTTGTAGGTCTTTTGTTATACGCACTGCGTTTTTCTTTTCTTTTTTTCTCTCTCTTTTTTTTGCTTTGCTTTTGTTTAACTGCAAGTTAAAATGCGTTTTAAGTTTCACACTAGACATTCAATTAAAAAAATGCAGTTACATTATTTGTTCATTTAATATAAGAAAATGCTTACCTTTGTGTGGAAATGGACTGCTAATCGTTTACGAAGATGCAATCTGCGCTCTTATTTACTAACGATAGTTAATTCTCAATTCAGAACACAAAAATAAATAGCAGGGATCGCAGCTGTACGATAAACGTGCGACGATAGTTGTTACTAATAGTCGGTAGATGCAACCCTGCCTACTATCGTTTCTGCGAATTTAAAGAAATTAAAAATATCCAACTGCATAGTTCACAAATCAACTAAAAGTCATTTATATATGCACAGGGAAAAAAAAATTATATAGATAATTTTTCCAATGCCTTAAATAACATTATGGTAACGCTTCTGCCAAACACCTGGCAGCTCTGTTCTATACAGTTGCCTATATGTAAAAAACTCAATTGAGTAATAAGTGATTTCATCAATTCCGTTCTAAACTGCTTGTCTGTCTAGTCGAAATATAGAAAAAATTATCTTACAACAGTTAAAAAAAAAAATAGAAAAAAGTTTATTTCATTTGACATTAAGTGCTGCCACTCCTGATTAATGAAGACAGAAACCTATCGAAAAGGCGAAACATCGATATAACTCATTCCCAATCGCCATTTTCTTTGTCGCTTTGTCGCGCGGTGGTATTCTTAATTCTGTGATTAAAAATTTGTTATTACACATAAGAAATGGTAAATATAATTGATAAAAATATTAGAAATATTAAGTTTACAACATTTGCGAAAATTATGAAGCAAAATTCCAACATTTTCATTGATAGTTTTATACAAATTTGTGATTTTTTTTGCCGGGTGTGTGTTGTGTGAAAAGCCGCACAAGCGGCCATTTGACATTGCACGTGAGTGGCCAGCCCAGTGCAATGCGTTTCCAGAATATTCTATCACTTAGCTTTTATTGCAATTCCAATGAAAGGTGACAAATAGTCAATTGGCACAATTGGACAAGTCATTCGAAATTTCTAGACGCATTCATCGTTTGGGTGTGAAACAGCGTGGTGTTCTGCCTCTCTCACTGCTGATGAATCACGCAAACTAATTGGGGGTTATGTTGAACTCAAATTCAACATATGAATCTTAATTAACCAAGCATTTACATATAAACAAATACTTGAAGTGCATTGACTGACTACATAACTTTGATGATGTTTAACCATTCTAGGAGATGTCACTCAATCCCGTGCGCGTGCTCAAAAATGAGGCGCAGGAGGAGAAAGCTGAAATGGCGCGTCTGTCGTCGTTCATTGGAGCCATTGCCATTGGTGACCTAGTAAAGAGCACACTGGGACCCAAGGGTATGGATAAAATTCTGGTGGCCACAGGTCGCAATGCCGGTCACGTTGAGGTTACCAACGATGGTGCCACCATACTGCGCTCTGTGGGCGTAGACAATCCAGCTGCCAAGATTCTGGTTGACATGTCTCGTGTCCAAGACGAAGAAGTTGGTGATGGCACCACCTCCGTCACTGTTCTCGCCTCAGAGCTGTTACGCGAGGCCGAGAAGCTGATCGAACAGAAACTCCATCCACAGATTATTGTCTCCGGCTGGCGTATGGCCACACAAGTTGCCCTCGATGCCCTAACAGCTGCTGCCCAAGACAATTCGGCCAACAATGAGAAATTCAAAAATGACCTCTTGAACATTGCACGCACCACGCTCTCATCGAAGATCCTGCATCAGCATAAGGAATTCTTTGCCAAATTGGCTGTGAATGCCGTTTTGCGTCTGAAGGGTTCCGGTGAACTCAGTTCCATACAGATTATCAAGAAGACTGGCGGCACTCTGGATGATTCATTCCTAGACGAAGGTTTTCTGCTGGACAAAAAGCCCGGTGTACATCAACCCCAAAGGGTAAGTCTCATATACACCGACGAACCCACCTCCCTCTCAAAACTCTACCTCATATTGGTGCGTCAAATTGACTGTGAATTATGTTGATTTTACAATTCATATCACAGCCATTTTGACGAGTCCGATGTGTGGCCAAATTCAACAAGTTGTGCAATTTGCTCTGGTAATTTCCATCATTTCATGGCTAATTATAATTTCTAATTTTATAGATTGAGGATGCCAAGATTTTGATTGCGAATACTCCCATGGACACAGATAAGATCAAGGTCTTTGGCAGCAGCATCAAAGTTGATTCCCTGTCCAAAATCGCCGATCTGGAGATGGCCGAAAAGGAGAAAATGAAGGAGAAGGTCGACAAGATTCTGAAACACAAATGCAATGTCTTCATCAATCGTCAGCTCATCTACAACTACCCCGAGCAGCTGTTTGCCGATGCCAATATCATGTCCATTGAGCATGCCGATTTCGACGGCATCGAGCGTCTGGCCTACTGCACTGGCGGTGAGATAGTCTCCACCTTTGACAATCCGGATTTGGTCAAGCTTGGCGAATGCAAACTCATCGAACAGGTGATGATCGGTGAGGACACGCTGCTCCGCTTTAGCGGTGTCAAATTGGGCGAGGCCTGCACCATTGTCATACGCGGTGCCACCCAACAGATTCTGGATGAAGCCGATCGTTCTATGCATGATGCTCTCTGCGTCCTGACGGCCACAGTCAAGGAGTCGCGCATCATTTATGGCGGTGGCTGCTCCGAAGCTCTTATGGCCACGGCCGTGCTGAAGAAGGCCTCCGAAACTGCTGGCAAAGAGGCCATTGCCATTGAAGCCTTTGCCCGTAAGTTTGCCAAAACAAAATGACCTGAAACATTTAACTTATTCCATCTTTGTTATTTTAGGTGCCCTTCTGGCCCTGCCCACTGCTATTGCCGACAATGCTGGCTATGATTCGGCTCAGCTTATTTCCGAGCTGCGTGCCGGCCATGCCCAGGGCAAAAACCACCTGGGTCTGGACATGGAGAATGGCAAAATTGCCGATGTACGTGAACTGGGCATTACGGAATCGTATGCCGTCAAGCGTCAGGTTCTCATGTCTGCCTCCGAGGCAGCTGAAATGATCCTGCGCGTGGACAATATCATTAAATGTGCGCCACGCCGACGTGTGCCTGATAGAGGTTATTGCTAGGCTCCTAAGTATTCTCGTTTAGGAATTCATTTATAATGCATATGTAATTTTTTTTTTCTAACCCAACAAAGAAGGAAGAAAAAATCCTTGTAATTTCATCGCTAATTTTATGTTCTTGTTTTCACACAAATACACACACACACTCACTTAAACACCACAACTAAATTGTCTGTTATATTTTAATGAAAAAGAAAAATCTATTATAAAAGTATTTTGTTGCCCGGCCCTCAAGTTCTCAGCATTCGAGGGTAAAGTGTAAGCAAAGAACAAAAAAAAAAAAACAAAAGCTTCAAAAGTTACCAACAAACACACACACACACATACACATTTAAAAAATGTCTAAAAAAATAAATAAAACCCAAACACGCTGATAAGCCACGTGTAATTGAACTATACATTTTTTTGTAAACAAAACTTAACAAAAAAAGAAAAACAAAAACTTTATAATAATAAAAAAAAAACTTAAACAAATAAAAGTCACTCATATTTATGCTTAACAGAAATTGAATACGATATTTTTTGTAAGAAAACGAGAGTTTATTTTACTAGGAAATTGATCCCATTCGGAGATGTGGAAAAATTAGAAAGATTGTTTTTTTGTTTATTCCTGAAAGAATGGAAAATTTCCAGACTTTGGTCAGTCTATAGCAATTTGATATAGAGGGTGAGATGAAGCCAGAGGGAGACATGAGAGATCCCAGTGGAAAAGTTCCAGACTTAGACTGAACTTTGGTCAGCCTATGGCGATGAAGCCAGAAGTAGAGATTGGAGACACCTCAAAGTTACCCAAAGTAAGATCAGGAGAACTAAAGTAATCGGTTTAGATATATTTCTCTCGGGAATGACAAATATATATATTTATTTCGATCGAAATTACAGACCACTCGGAATAGAATAAGTCCAAGGAAACTCCCTTCCATCTGGATTCCTCTTGGGAATTACGAAAGCTAGAGTAAACAAATTTGCTATGGAGAATCTACAAGATATGAGTAAGAGCTACCTTTATCTAGATCGGAGTTCCCTGCTACCCGGAAAATAAACTAAAACTAAGAAAGCAAAGTCAAACAGACTTGAATCGAATTTTATTCCAAGTCCAAGGAAAAAAAATCCCAACGTTATCTTCGGGGTGCCGAAGATTACAGACTCTTTTCGAAGTTGTTTCTGCCGTAAATCACATGAACGGGGTTGGTCAGTTAATAGGGCCGATTTCGATTTGTATGACAGCTATATGATATAGTAGTCCGATTTTAATAAAATTGAGTACAAACGCGTATATTTATGTAGAAAACGTGTTAGACGAGTTTTGAAAAGATCAGTCAATAAATGTGCGAGTTATTTCCTAAACCGATTTAGGTTCGTATGGCAGCTATATGATATAGTAGTCCGATCCTTACGAAATTTGGTATTTATAATTATTGCTATAAAAAACATATGTGTGCTAAATTTGAACAGGATCGGATAATAAATGTGGGAGTTATTGCCTAAACCGATTTAGGTTCGTATGACAGCTATAAGATATAGTGATCCGATCCGGGCAAAATTTGGTACAATTATCTATCGTTATATAAAACGCACGCATGCCAAATTTCAAAAGGATCGGATAATAAATGTGGAAGTTATTGCCTAAACCGATTTAGGTTCGTATGACAGCTATATGATATAGTGGTCCGATCCGACCTAGGTAAAATAGAACGCTAAATACCAAGTTTCAGCAAAATAGCTTTTAAGACGACGGAGTAAATCGCATAGAAACAGACGGACAGACGGACAGACTGACAGACGGACAGACGGACAGACGGACATGGCTATATCGACTCCTCTAGTGATTCTAAGTATTCCAGATGTAACTTTTGTGGGTCTACGATGTTTGGTTCTGTGCGTTACAAACATCAGAGCAAAGTGAATAGACTCCTTTTTCTTCGAAAAGAGTCTAATAAGCTTTAAAATTATATTTTGTGGAGCTCAGCCAACTTCTCAGAGACCCGTTGCCTCTTCAGCGTTTAGGTTATACTTTTGGTCCATCAATAACCTTTTGATTAAAGCCAAACCTGAATAAAATCGGTTTCTAAATAAAGGAGTTATCAACGAAAAGTTTGGGAGACTCCTAGCCAAACCATCCCGTATACAGCTGCACAAATAGACCACTAGAGGGCGCAATGGAACACCTTAGCCTTAGACTATAGTCTAAGTTAGTCAATAACCTTTTGATTAAAGTCAAACTTGAATAAATTCGAGCTGTAAATAAAGAAGTTATCAACAAAAAGGTTGGGAGACCCTTAGCCAAGCCCACAGGCATACAACTGCACAAATAGACCACTAGGGGGCGCATTATTACACTTTCGCTTAAGACTATAGTCTTAGTTAGTCAATAACCTTTTGATTAAGGCCACGAATAATTAACAAAAAGCATTGAGAGATTCCTAGCACGCAGTTACCTGAATAGACCACTAGGTTGCGCTTTGGTTGGGACTCTGCTTATGATGTTTTTTGAACTCGAATATGAATTCCTACGCGCTTTGATATAATGAAAATCTTATTGGAATTTCAAGAACCAATTGAATCGGTCTCCGTGCTATAGGGTATTTAAGATTCGACCAACCCCGAAAACTCAGAGATAGAAAATCTGATCTCATCGCTTACATAGTCCAATAAGTGGGTCAAGGCCCTCCCCCCCTCGTTGATTTAAGGTTTAAGCAAATTAATTTTTTTCTTGCAAACAAAATTTTTTTTATTATTTTCTTTCTTTCTTTATTTTTGAAAAATTTTACAACTTTGAAGTTATAAAAAAAAAAATAAAACGTAAATATAAACAAAATTAGTGCAATAGTGTATTTAATTAATACTCGTCAAGACACACACACACACACACACACACACAATTTCGATTACTCGAAACGCCAGCTCCGATGAGAAGGATGCTTGTGATTTCTTTTTTTTATTCGAGTACAACAATTTCAATTGAGAAGGAAAATATAACAATTAAAAAATGAAAACAAAAACAATATAAAACATTCACTCAGATTCACACACGCACACACATACACAAGGAAAAAAGGATAAAGCTAAAAACTAATTGGTATTTACAGAAAAATCAATCAAAACAAATGAAATTCTTGTTGCAAGCAAACCGAGAGTGTTTCATGAGAGAGAGCGAGACAGAGAGAGAGAGAGAAAGAGTTGAATATAGAATTAGAGGAAGAGAGCTGAGAGAGAGAGAGTGAGATAGACGTTGAGTACATGAAATTAAGTGGAGCTGCGTCGGTCATCAGTCATGATGGCCTGTCTCAATCGTTGGGTTAGTTTGGGTTTGGGTTGCTCGTTTAGGAAATGGCGCATTCCATTTCGCCATGCTTGGGCACACGGTCCAGGACCAAGGCCACGGCCCTGGACATATAGGTCATGGTGCCATAACTGCCACTCGGAGCACTGGGAAAATTAATAAAAAAAAAATTGTTGAAATTACAAAAGTGGTTTTTCCTTTTGGTCTGAACTCACCTGTCGTAGAGGTGCTGGCAAATGTAGGCGGCTCCGCCGCATAGGAGCATGCCTGAGGCAGCCTGTTGCTGCTCTTTGCCATCTTTGAGCTTGGCACAGCAGAGTGTGGCATCGCCTTGGACCTTGCGTTGATCCTCGAGGAACAATTGATTGGCCTTGTGGACGAGATGCTCCACATAAATGATATCTCCGAGAACCGGTACCATATTATGCTCGGTGACCAGGGTGAGTACCATAAGAGCCTCCACCACCAGCTGACGGTATTCCGGCTGGGGTATCTGATTCAGAGCCGTCTCCACTTCCAGGGCAAATTTGAGCTCGCCCGGTGTCATCTCCTGGGTGAGACTCTGCTGCAGGACGCGTCCCTCGATTGCCAAACCCTGGCAGCGTTCCAGAACAGTCCAAACGCGTGAGTAAAAATCACGTGGCACACGATTAAGAGCCCCATCCAGACGCCGGCGACGCAGCCACTGACCCTGTCGATCATCAATTGTGGCCACCAAGGCATCCTCACCCTCCGGATCGCCCAAACCAATTTGACTCTTCTTGCTCACACGACTCGACTTGCAGCTCACAATCGACAAATTACCCCGAGCCACTGCCAAAACAAAATCAAATCTTTAATTACAAAAAACGGAATCCACTCCATTCCCACTCACCACTGCTGACGGCGAACTCCTTGCCACTCAGTATATGATATAATAGGTTCTTCATTTCGAACGGCGAGAGATTAAGTAGATGCTCCGAGGCGGCCTCACCGCCGCAATTGAGTGTGCGTGACAGCTCCTTGGCCATCACCTGAATGATCAGACCGACTCGCAGACGTAACATCTCATGGAACAGCTGCGGTTCGGTGCGTATAAACATGGCCAGATAGACCATCAGCTCCTGGGTCAACATGGCCGTACTCTCATCGTCGCCATATGCCTGCAAATAATAAGAAAAGAAATTTGAAAAGTTTCGGGAATATTTTACTTGATCTTAAGTATTTTTCCAAATCCACCTAATTAGGTCTTTAGTCTTAAATTGAGTTTATGTCCAAAATTTCTAGGTGTTTCCTCTAAAAGTTCCCGAGATCTTTCAAATCTTATCTTATGTCCCCTTAAGAGTCCCGGAGACCTGAGTTGGTTTATTTTATGACCTAAGTTTCTCGATATCTTAAAGGTCTTATTTTACGTCCCAAGTTTGTGTGTGTCTTCTTAGAAGTTTCTGAGTTCTTCCAGATCTTTTTCAAAAACAGTCCCAGCCTCTGAGAATTCATTTTCAAGTTGTAAGAAATCTTGCCTTATGTCATAACTATCTGGATCTTTTCCTTAAACATTCACCGAGATCTGTGAAGTTTTATTTGGTGTCTCAAGTTCTTGTGATTTTCCTTAAGCAATCCCGGAGACCTGAGAAGTCTAATTTTATGTCACAAGTTTCCCAAGATCTTTAGTTTGTGGGTATTTTCTTGAAGAGTTCCTGAGTTTTAAGAAGGCTTGACTTATAAGTTTCTGGATCTTTTCTTTAAACAGTCACTGAGATCGGAGAGGTCTTATTTTTTGTCCCAGAATACTGGGTCTTTTTCCTAAAACTTCCCGAGCTCTGAGAAGTCTTGACTAATGTCAAAAGTTTCTAAATCTTTTCCTTAAACAGTCCCAAGGTCTGAGAAGTCTAATTTGGTGTCTCAAGTTGCCGTGTTTCTTTAATAGTTCCCGAGTCTTATTAAGTCTTATTTTATGTCAGTGTCCGAGACCTGAGAAGTCTTATCGTATTTTATCGCAGGGTCAGAGTCTTTTCTTTAAAAGCTCCCGAGATCCCGATTTCTCTTAGTCCGAGTCTAACTTGATCTATTCTTTATCTTCAGGTAATCAGGAAATTTCAAAACGAATTCCACTTACATCATGGATGAGCTGACGCAGTTCGCCCTCAGGCAAGGGAGCTGTGATAGTATGCTCATTATTGGGTGGCATACCCACGGTCACCTGCTTCTGTCGCACCAGCAAATCCGTAACTGCCTTGCCCAGATCCTCGACACGCTTGCCGAGCATACCGGCCGTATGACGGACGAGGCCCCAGAGCTTCTGCTGGCAGGCCTTCTCGTAGAGACCCTTGAGCAGATCACGCACAGTGACGACGCGTCCCTCTTCGAGCATTCCTTCAGATTGAGAAGAATCGTTGTTATTCAGACTATTGTTGCTGGCTCCAATATTTCTTTGCTCCTCATTCGAGTCATCGACGACGACAACAGCTGGGGCAGCGCCATGGCCGGTGGCATTGGAGGCGGCAATTGGGCCGCTTGCTGTGGGTGTACTATCATCAATGACCAGAGTCGGTACCACTACCATTGTATGGCGGGTTACCAACTGTGGATTGGACTCATCACCATCACCAGCACCAACCTGATTCCCCCCACCGGTACCACCGTCTTCGACGCTACCAGCAGACAAATCGAGTGCCACATTGTTCACAAATGATTGCTCGAGTTCTTTTTTTTTTTTTTTTTTAGTTGTTGTTGTTGTTATTTTGTAGCGGTTTTTTGTTTTTTTTTCGAGGTTAGGTTAGTTGGTTGTTTTTTTTTTTTTTTAGGTTAGGTTAGATTTTTTTTTTTTTGGGTTAGGTTAAATGGTAAACGTGGTTTAGTTTTTAATTTATCGAGAAAATATTTTTGGTGTTTTTGTTGATTTGTTTGCCGCATGTTTCATCAATGTGGTGGAAGGAAAACATTTTTTATGTGATCATGCAGTTGTGTATGTGTGTGTGTGTGTATGTGCGTGTATGCATATATGAAATAGATATAAAAATTAAATAAAAAAAGAAATAGATATTTTTTATTAAAAATTCAAAGCATTTAAATCTAATAAAAAATGCACTAGCTCAACGGAAAAAGCATTAAACAAAATGAAATCAATTTTTTTTTTAGTTGAGGCCAAGTCAATATGATATGTATAGCAGTGTGTATAACAGTAAATATTGCAGTTGTTCAACGGCTTATATAACAGTTGTTCAACAATCGTATAAGCATTCATACAACAGTTTATGCATTAGCCTATAGCAGATGTATAACAGTTTATATAAACGTTCATATAAAGTTTGTTCAACAGTTGCTTACAAGTTGTATAACAGTTTGTATTTATGGTGTGTTTATATTATATATAAAGCCAAATGGAAATATTTTAGGTGAAGAGATTTAAGTTTCTATAAAAGATATGACAAAATGCCTGTATAAATGGTATATTTGTGTTAGGTCAGTCCTTATAACAGTCTGTAAGACGATTTATAAATTCAAATACTAAATTCTGCAGCAACTTGTATAACAGTTACTTTAAGTAATGCCCTACTTTAATACGTCATATTTGGTCTGTACAGCTAAGTGTATTACTGTTAATAATAGTCTTATAACAATTTAAAACAGTTCACAATATAACATAATATATTTTTCTATCAGTTCCTCGCAGCATTTTTCTAACAATTAATTAAGGTTTTCGTTAATATTTATTAGAGTATAACACTATTTTTTCAATGTTAAATAGAATAGCTTTCGGTATACCAGTTTTCAGTCTTTAGTTCACTAAGTCAAGTTTATGTATAACAGTTCCAAATATTCAAATTTCGGGTATAACAGTCCAGAGTTGACTCGTCTTAAGTATAACAGTTTCAATAGACATGCACAAATTACACACATACCATAAGAGCGAGAAAGAGAGAGAGAGAGAGAGAGAGAGAGAAAAAATTCAAAAACTTGCATACGCTGCACTATGGGACAAGCGAACCATTTTTATAGCTTTAATTAATAACTTAAAAGAAAATAATTTTTTTTTAGTCTTTAGAAGCTATTTGGGCGTCAATAGGCGTGGCATGGATTTTTCGAATTTTTTTCATTCAACAAATTTCATATATATAAATATAATTTTAAATACTTTCCTTCTCGAAGGTGTTACTTCTGCTTGAAAAAGGTCTAAGGTCTCAGTAAAGGCTGCCTAAAAATATTCGGATCGGATCTGATGTATCCAGGGCAGAGCTCTGTCCCCTGCTTGATAAAGCCTATAGCTATCCTAGTGGATCCTACTTTCTTATTAAAGTCTGTTTTCTTTTGTTTACATTTATCCATAATTAACTAATGGTATCAAAAACTGAAGGCCCTAGTGGATTTAGGTAAACTGACTAAAGTTAATTAATTTTGGGCATTCAAATGAATTCTTTGTCCCATAGTGCGATGTGAAATAGACAATGAAAATACAGGGCAATGCACAAACGGATATAAAGTAAATTACAAAAGAGAGGTGTGGGGGGGGGGGGGGAAGGAATTTGGAGAATCACACAGAGAGAAGAGGGAAGAATAAGTAGGAAACTGGGTGGATTCAGGTCATTCACAAAAAAAAAACAAAAACAAACGCCGCACAACAACAAACAATTCTTCTTTTTTTTGTCCTGCTCCTTCCAATTCGCTGACGCTGAGGCGCGAAGGACTTACCGTTATTTTCTTCATGTTTATGCTTGAAACCCAAGCCGGCTGATTGATTTGGTAGACGTGTTTTGTTGTTGTTGTTGTTGTTGTATGTGTATGCATATGCGGCGCGCAGAGGAAGACGTTGGACAAATTAAGGAGACATCGACAAAGAACGAAACACAACAAAAACAATTAATTCTTGAGTTGCTATTTTTTTTTTCATCTCTTCTTCTTCTTCTTCTTTGAAGAAAAATTCAATTGACACCAATGGGAAACCAATGGATGAAATTTTACTTAAAATGTAAATTTTCCGAGTGATAAGAAAAGTTGAGAATGTTCAAAAAGTCTTCCAAATTTTTTTTTTTTAATGAAAAAATTAATTAATTTTTTTTTTGGTAATTTTGAAAAAAAAAAAAACCTGAAATCTGTGGTTGTATTTGTGTATCAAATCAGCTCAATTTTAGTGTGTGTGTGTGTTTGCGGGTGTGTATATGTGTGTGTGTTTGTGTTTTGCGTATTAAAAGTGCTTTGCTTAATTTGGTCTTGCCCATTAGCCAATTTTCATAGTTCAATTCGTTTAGTTTAACCTTTTTTTTGTTTTGTTAAATTTTTCGATTCTGTCGATTTGTTTTTTTTTGTTTAATCTTTTGTGTGCAATTTATAATGGCCTAACTAACTACAAACAAACAATAAAAAAAAGCAAAAATTTGCCAATTACAAAAAGAAAAAAAAAATTATGCTGATCGGACCATGAATCATTTGCCTTAGTTCATTGGGAAATTAACTCACCCGTATTGAAGTCGAGACCCTGGGTATCCACCAGATATTGCAGAATATCTCCCTGCTCTTCGAGATTCTCAGTTTCGCGCAACATGGCAATCAACTCCTCCACTTCTGTGTCCGCGAAATTTGTGTCCGCGCGATGGCGTTGAATAAGAATTTTTGGCACAGTTACTTGGGTGTTGGAATTGTTTTTTTTTTTTTCAAAAGTCAAATCAAAATTTGAAATGAAAAGAAAAACAAAAAAAATAAATAAATATAACAAATTAAAATTGCAAATAACATTCGAAATTGTAAATTGCTTAATTAAAATAAAGAAATTAAATTAATTCAAGATAAACAAATTCTAAAAGTACAGTCTGTGCCTTGGTTCAGATATTTCGATTTGGTGGATCTTTTTGCTTAGACAGTCTATTCTTTTATACTAAATATCGTTTCGATATTAAGAGTCTCATTGATCAACAAGCTCAGATATAGTCCGAGTCGTTAAAGCTCTATAAAAAGGTACAGTCACTACCTGAAACATAAGTCTCTTGTTTGGGACTCATGAGCTCCATTTAAAGAACAGTCTCTGCCTTAAACTAGAGTCTCGTTTTCGATATAGTCTGTATCCTTAAAACTCTATAAAAAGGTACAGTCTCTACCTGAAACATGAGTCTCTTATTTGGGACTCATGAGCTCCATTTAAAGAACAGCCTATACCTTAAACTAGAGTCGCATTTTTATCCAAATATTTATATAGTCCGAGTACTTAAAGCTCTATAAAAAGTACAGTCTCTACCTGAAACATGGGTCTCATATTTGGGACTCATGAGCTTATTAAAAAGTACAATGTCTGCCTTCTCATTTTCATAAAAGATCTCACATATATTCTACGATCTAGAGGATCTATAAAAGGTACAGTCTCAACATTAAACAGGAGTCTCATTTTTGGACTTATAGAAGTACAGTGTCATTAAATTAGCCTCTTCACTTAAAGCTCTATAAAACTTACAGTCTCTGCTGTAAACATTAGTTTCATATTTGGGACTCATTCTATTTAAATTACAGGCTCTGTCTTAAACTAGAGTCTCATTTACGTTGATATAGACGCAGTCCTTAAAGCTCTATAAAAGGAACAGTCTCAACATTAAATAGGAGTCTCATTTATGGACTTATAGAAGTACAGTGTCTACATTTAATTAGCCCCATATGATGATCTTTTTAGGCTCTATTAAAAGTAAAGTCTCTACGTTAAACATTAGTCTCATTGACTCATGAGTACAGTCTCTGCCCCAAATGAGTCAGAAAAGAATCGATATAGTCCAAGTATTTAGGGCTTTTTAAAAAGTACAGTCTTGCCGTCTTATATTTATCGTAAAGTAGTCTTTAAAGCTCTATAAAACTATAGTCTCTACGTTAGGCTAGAGTCTGAAGTCTCAGATTTGGGACTTATTCAAACAAACCCGGCTATAGTCTGAGTCTTAGGAGTTGTATAAAGAGTCTTAAATTTAAACAAACTTAGATATAGTCTGACTCTTTTATAAAGAGTACAATCTCTGCATTGAGCTAAACTCTAATACAAACAAACTCAGGTACAGTCTGTTCATTGGACTATGATTTCTAGGGAACTGGACTTTTGAAGCTCTACAAAATTACAGTTCCTACTGCAGTCTCAACTAGGCTTACTTTCTTGTTGACGCACAAATTCGGTACGCCTATCGATGGCCCCTCGGCTGTGCTGGGGATCCATAGGATAGATATTCTCGCGTATATTGTCACCACCACCGAAATTGGGTGCCGTATTTGTCTCCTCTTCGGGTGTGGTAGCAAAGACACTGACATGCATTTGCTTATTGGCCAGCAGCCAGGGTGGCGGTACAATTGAAGAAAGACGGCGTTCGGTCAAAGGTGAGGGCCCCTCCATGCCCAGATTGTCAGCTAAAAGAATCGTAAAGGTATTACGAAAATAAATCCAAATTCAAATTATCCTGCACTTACAGTCCACATTGATGGAGCGTGTCTTCTTGATGGCGCCCTTGCAGGACATGCGACGGCGCAGATGACGTGGTCTTTGGAGTCCTCCTCTCAAATTCATAGTGCTCCGATTGCTGAACGAACGCAACAAATGTTCATCCAAATAGGTCTGAACATCCGGATGCAATCGATCCGGATAGCCATCTTCGGTGCTGCCCAGAAAACTAAGATCCGTTATGGCCGATGTATTTAGGAAATCCTTCAGATTACCCAGCATAACTCGTGTACCATTTATATAGCCCGATTTGAGCTTACGCATTGTCTGTATCATAGCCAAAGGCATTTTGTCTTGATCTGTGAATGTTTTCATTTGAATTTTTTTTTTTATTAGTTTTACAATTAATTCTTCTTCTTCTTTATAATTCACCAAACAAACATGCAAATTGTGTGTGGATTAATTGGATTATAACAAAATCCTTTTTAGTTTTTAGTGACACAACAATAAAATAGTTTTTCCATTTCAATCAATTTACCAAACCACAACCAAAATATTTTATTAATTTTCAAGTGCAAATTTAAAAAAAAAAAAAAGTGCTTTGAGAATTTCGAAAATTTATTCAATGTGCAATTTCAGATCAAGCAAAGTGTGAGGAGTTCAAAGGGAGAGAAAGATGAAATTGCCTGGAAATCTTTTTTAACTTTTCTTTTAGAGTGCAAGATTTGGGTGGGGGGGAGGCAGGCATCAAGAATAATCGGGTTGGCATTGGAGGTATTCTAAGAACTTGGAATATATTCCGGAGCTATCAAAAAATAGTTAAAAGCTAAGTTGAATTAATCAAGATTTCTTGGGTCTTGGGGAAGATTTTAAGGAATCTAAGAACTTTGCAGAAACTTTCAGTTTAAAGATAAGGTCAGGTTGGGAAATTCATGCTAGATTAACTTGGCCTATTTCCAGGCTGGGGAGTTGAGAATTTATAATATATAAATCAGCATATTTCTATAAGATTTTGGATAATATATATGACAAATCATATAGAAATAATCAACCTTTGATATATATTTCACATAGGCCAGGTTTAATCGGCCGACTCCCAGGCAGGAGAGATGGGAATATATAATAAGAGTCTCTATATTTTTTTTTTGATAAAGTCAGCATATTTCTATAAGATTTTGGATAATATATATGAGAAATCATTATTGATATAATCAATCTTTTGATGAGTTTTTCACATAGGAAAATATAGGCCAGGTTTAATCGGCCAACTCTCAGGCAGGAGAGATGGGAATATATAATAAGGGGTTCTATATATATATTTTTTTAATAGTCAGGATATTTCTATAAGATTTTGGAAAACATATAGATCATATCACAAAGACAACATAGGCCAGCTTTAATCGGTCGACTCTCAGACAAAGGAGATGGGATTATACAAATCAAATTTCTTTGTAATAAAGTCTGGATTATTCCTGAAGATTGCGTATAGAACATATGTATCATATAAGACATTATAAATCTTTATTAGATTTTTTAAGTTCTTTGAAATAACAAAGGAATATTTAGGCTAGATTAAGTCACTCGTCTCCCAGATAGGGGGGAATGGGAATATATAGTAAAAATATACCATAATTCTTTATAATAAAGTCAGTAAAATTATACCATTTTTCTTTATAATAAAGTCAGTAAAAATATACCATATTTCTTTATAATAAAGTCTGGATATTTTTGGAAAACTTTGTCTAATTTCTAAGCAAGTCTCTACTTATAACACAAGAACTATATCCATCTATCTAATATGCTTTTGATTAAAGGAAAAACATGCCTGAGAGAAAGATGAAAATTAAAGAAATTTTCGAATCAAAAATTGAAATGAAAATTGTTAAAAAAAAACCGAAAATTAAAAAAAAAAAAATTAGCTTGAAAGACTTGAAAAAGAATATATAGAATTAGATTCCTTAAAAAAATAATGAGAAATATTTAGGAAGCCCAAAAGAAAGTTTAGGAAAAAACATAACCAAAGAGAAAGAAAGGAGAGAGAATTTTGTGTGCAAGAGAGAGAGAGAGATAGCAATAGACAGTTGATAGGAAAGCAAGGAAAACACACACAAAAAATAAGCAAAAAAAAAGAGGAATAATTTTCAATCAAAAAAGTCTCTAAGAATTTTTATATACAAATTTATATATATATATGTATATATTTATTTGATCTATAAATAAATGAAAAATGCAACATTGTTCTAGTTGTTGTTGTTGTTGTTGTTTTGGTGGGGAGATTGTGTGTCATTTTTGGTGGGGCAAAAAAAAAATGTTTTTTTTTTTGAAGTGACTTTTTTTTTATTGTTGTGTTTTTGTGTTGTAGTAGTTGTTGTAGTTGTTGTTGTTGTAATTATATGTAGCATACCTAGCATATAATGGGTGGCCATTAATGTGATTGTCGGCCTGCCCAACATGTGACGCCAATTGTTGGTCAAGAAGGCTAAATTTGTGGTAAAATTGCTAGCTAGCAAATCGGGATCACGTGTTGTATAATATTCTTCATAGTCGATATGCTGTGTGTTGTTGTTGTTGTTGTAGTGGTGGTGGTGGTGGTGGTTGTGGTGATTGTTGAAGGTTGTTGTTGGGTTAGGCACGAAATATAATTTGTTTTTTTTTTTTATGCATAATTTTTTTTATTTTTTTTTTACAAATAAAATAAAAGAGAAAATATTTTTATTTTTATTTTTTTTCAATAAATTTTCTTTTATTTTATAAGGCCAAATAGGAGAGAGCGAGATAGAGAGAGAGGCGGCTTGAGACAGACAAAGCAAGACAGAGAGGAGTGGATTTGATGGGCGGAGAGGGGCAGCAGTCACAAGTTAAAAAGTAATTAAAAAAAAAAAAAAAGAATTCTCCAGGCTACACAAAATGAAATAAATTACAGTGCAAATTTAATGACAAAGGACAAAATTTGTTGTTGACCAAAACCAAAACTACAAACTAAATTTTATAAATTTCTCTTTCAAAAAAAATTAAATTGTAAATTTTTTTTTAATTAACTAAACTAAAAGTGCTCAATACAAAATAAATGAAAGTGTGCAAATTACCAAAAGGGGGAAATAAAACAAAGGGCAGGGGGTGGTAACAAAATCCTTACAAAAGCAACCAAATAGAAATTTATGTGTGTGTGTGTGCTTTGGCAGGGCCAAAGTTTCCATAAACTTTTCAAAAACAAACAAAAATTTAATAAAATAATTTTAAAAAAATATTTAAAAATTAAAAAAAAATTAAAATCGATTTAAATAATTACTATAATCCTTTTTTGTTAATAAAAAAATTAAAAAAAAATTATTTTTAATTAAAAAAAATTTATTTTTAATTTTAAAAAATTTCTTTTTTTCCATTTTTTTAATTAATAAATTTTTTGGTAATTAAAAAAATTTTTAATTAAAAAAAATTAAAAATTAAATTAAGAAAAATTAAAAATTAATTTTTTTCTGTTTTTTTTTTCATTAAAAAATATTTAATTTTAATTTATTTTTTTTTTGGTAATATTTTTTTTTAATTAAAAGTAATTTTTTTTTTCGAAACTTAATGAATTGAAAATTTGGATTTTTTTTGTTTTGAAAAGTTTATAAAATTATGAGAAAACAAAACAATTTAAAAGACCACAAAAAAAAGGGATTAAAACTAAATCAACAAATTAAGCATAATTTTAATAATTTGATTGTTGTTGTTGTTGTAGTTTTTGAAACAAAAAAAAACCGACCTAAATGTATACGCTTCAGCACTAAGGTAACTAAGGGACGTCCCAGCAGATCCCAAGCGGACTTGAGAAAATTGATTTCGCCTTTAAGGATGTCAATCATGAGTTCATTATCGGAGGCAATATAGAAGCGCGACAAGTCGACAAACTAATACACAATAATTATAATTATACAACATTAATTGAAATAAAAAAATAAAAAAATTTGAAAAAAAAAAATCAAAATAAATCAAAAATAAAAAAATAAACATAAATAATCACATAAAAAAAAATATGAGAGAGAAGAAAAGAAAAAATAGATAAGGGTGGGGTGGGTTGGGGAGGAATGGGTGGGTCTGAAGTTTAAAAAGGGGGAGGCCTGAAAATAATCTGAGAAAAGTGAAGGTAGACTGGCCTTGCCACGACTGGACTCACCTGAGGTGTGAAGGCAAAGATGCGATCCTTTAGGGAATACAGCTTACTGGTGCTCAAGATGCCGACATCCCTGGACTTACGACCGGTAAGTCCGAGCTTACGATTGCGACCCAAATACGTATACAAATGGCTGAGCACACGGGCCGGCTGCACCTCAATGGGAGCCACCTCGGCTATGGTCTGGACATGCAGATCATGCTCGGCCAGTTTGTCGCGTATTTCATTATCCTCGGCTATGATCACCACCTGGACCACCACATCGGGTTTTTTCTGAGCACCCAAGCGGCGATTCAAAGGATCCAGCTCACCCACAGCCAAGAAACCCTAAAACCAAAAATCAAATTAAATGGCTGACTTGTTTTTTTTTCGTGTGTGTTTCGTCTTACCTCTTGTAGGAGTCGTCCCAAGATGAAGAGAGATTGGCCCCAGAGAAAGGGGCAACGGCCGACCACTTCGCGTGACTGAGAGCCAGGCTCTAGATATTCATAGCCCACCAAATGCTCTGGCACAGCATAGCTTTCGGGCACCAGCAAAATGCCATCTTCCGAGCGCACCATAATTTTCTAAAGGAAAAAGAAAAAAAAATTCCGAAAAAATAATTTGAAGATTTTAGTGGGAAAGTTTTGATGTGGCAAACCTCTAGGCGATCGGCATAGTCCTGAACGGAACGCTTGTCATTTTGAAATGCGTGAAACAATATCAAATAGCAATAGAAGAGCGGCCATTCGCATTCAATATTCTCGAACATGCGCATCTCCCAGCGCTCGTAGTAGAGGCGTGAGGGATCCTCTTTGGGTGTGCGATAGCCATCGCGTAGGAAACGCTTGCAGCCATATTTGCCCTGGAGACGGGAGAGTATGGCATCTTTGGTGTTGTGTATGAGCATGGCATCGTCGACGGCAAAGGCTGGGAAGCCAATGATGCAGAGAAGGCCGGAGTCGAGTTCCTTGCTGTTGGACTCTCGCGGCAGCATCGACTGGAGGACGGCCTGACATTTGTGGGCCTCATCGGCCAGGACATGAATGACACTGGCTGGACCGCCGCGGGCTCCAAACAAATCTAGTTCGTTCATGGCCTCGAGGGCGGCCTTGGCCATGCCAATGGAGCTGGCATTCAGCTCGGGCTCACCATGATTTGTCTTGTCGCCGCGCTCCCAAATACCATAGTCCGGTATTGAGTAGGCAGATTCAATATAAAATACGAGATTCTGTATAAAGGAGACTTCGTCCAGTGAGAAGACTATCTGTAGTCCGGAGGCTGTCATTTGAGCCAGAATGAGCAGATACAGGGAGACGGCATCAATTTGTAAATGTCCCCACTCGTTGTCACCCACCACGGGCAGGCCGTTTTTGCTTGAATATTTGGCATGAAGGGAGTCGTAGGGATTCTGTGTCATTTTGAATTTCTCCACCTTATCCTTTTGATTCATCATGGCCATTAGGAGGCCACGCATAAGTTTAACACAGCTTTGTTCTAGTTCATAGCATTTGGCACGATCCTCATCTTGGTCGGCAATTTTCTTGTAGGCCATCGATAGGCCCCAAACGGCCAGTATACAATAGACATTGTCGCGTATCCAGGCGTGGGAGTTGACATTCGAGGCGGGAAATAGGCCAGTTACCGGCTCTTGATGGGCCAAAATTAAACGATGTACGATGCGTTGGTAATAGTCGAGGCGTACGCCCGAATTGCTTCGGGAACGCATTTTTCAAAATATAGTCTAGGTTCTAGATCTGCTAAAAATATTACTTTTTAGTTTTTGTTGTTAATTGTAAACGCATAAACATACAAACTTACATAATTACAATTTTCGTTTGCCTTGATTTTTGGGCTTTTTGTGTTCGTTTTTGTTTTTTTTTTTTTTTTTGTGATTTTATTTACACGGTTATATGTAGCAATACTTCCACCTTTGAGGAGGCTGTAAGGCTGTTGCTTGCACACGACACGGCCTCCCTGTTCCGGTGATAGCTTTGATGCTGCTCGGCTCACACAAAACCCAAAATCAACTGCCTTCTTTGTCACTGCGCACACGCTTAATCATTATCAATGCGAATGTTATTGGCTTTTTTGGGGCGTCTATTCAAATATTTAAATGAATTTCAATTATGTTTAATTGAATTCTGAACGCTGCTCTGTCGTGGGATTGCAAAAAAAATTTATAATTAATACCTCAAATGTCAACTCAATGTCATGTCAAAAACATCTGTTGAGGCTGGGGCCAGTGTTGCCAGCCTGACTAGTTTTTCCCCCTTTTGGTAATTTGGGCTTTTCTCTCTTGTTTACTTATTGTTATTCTTTTATTATTGTAAGGTCCAAGGCATAACAAAAAATAATATTAGGAACTTTTTGTACTCTTTTGTATTTCTTCACATATATATTTTTGGAATTAAATATGGCATAAATTAATGTGATTAACTTTTATTTTTTAGTCTTAATATTAGCTATATTTAAATGAAATAATATCTGATGTTATTTATAAATGAAAAAAGATATTTAATTTTAAACTATTTTCGCTGCAATTATTAAGCTTTTTTTGAGAGAGAGAAACACACAAAGTGGCAGCACTGCTTGACCAGGCCATACGTCATTGCAAATAATGAGCGCGCAAAAAAGCAGCCGTGCAAGTTTTAAATATACAAATACAATTTTTCTATGTTACACTATAGGTGTACTATTCCCGCTTGGGTGAGATAGTGAGAAAAACCTGTTATAATTATATACAAAACAAGACCTCAAATCAATGAATATTAGCAAATAATTTTACTATTATCGTTAGCTCTGTGACCCGAAACTGTTAGGCACCTTGATTAGCCTGACTGCTGATAAGACAACTGGGAGAAATCATCAATAAACATTTTTTGGATTTAATAATAAACCAACAAAACACCAAGAATGTGCTTGGTTTCGATGCGTTCTCTAATCTGGCTCACTAGTCTCTCATTTATGTGGGCGCACTCTGCAGCCAGTAAGTGAGACTTCCGTCAGCTAAATGCATTTCTTATTAGAATTTGCTATTTTTAGAACCCTTTTTCCATTATGGACGCTGTAGTATAGGAATTGAAGCTGGCTACTGCCAGATACGCAACACTTGTTGGGAAGAGAGCAGCGGCAACAGAAATCCAAATAGCGACTATCAATGCACCAGTCGCACCATCTCAGATCTGGTAAGTCTGGCAAGCTTGCGCATATTCATATAATTTCCGGGTTTTCCACAGGTCTGCTGTAGGCGCAAGCCGGAAACTTCATCGCCCATAACCTTGAGCCCAGGTCACAATTTTATAACCACTGACAAAGTATCAGCGATACGATTGCCCAAGCCGGACGTATGCGGCACTGTCATCGAAGATCGCATACTTAATGGCGTCCAAGCCGATATAGACGATTTTCCCTGGACCGCCCTCCTACGATATTCCGATGGTTAGTCCAAAAAACAATCAAATATTCAAAGCATTAAAAATTTTTCCACCCCATCTCCCAGGCGAAGACTTTCACCATAAATGCGGTGGCAGTCTCATCCACGAACGTTGGGTGGTGACGGCCGGCCATTGCGTGCCCCAAGCCCAAGCAAATGCCCTCAAACTAAGCCAAGTGCGTCTAGGTGAATGGAATACAACCAGCGCACCCGATTGCCAGCAATTTCTGCGTGATAGAATCTGCGCCCCTCTGCATCTCGACATCAATATTGACCGCATCATAGTGCATGAGCTCTTTTCCAACACGAAATCGCCATATCCCCATGACATTGCCCTGTTGCGCCTGGAACAGCCCGTTCGCTTCTCTTATTTCGTGACACCCATTTGCCTGCCAGCAGCCAGGGAAACAGCCGAGCACAACTATAATGAGTATGTGATGGATATAACCGGTTGGGGCAACACCGAGAACATACGCTTCGGCGGCAGCCCCATCAAAAGGAAAACCGCTCTCACTGTCATTTCCCATGAACGTTGCCAGAGGATCTACTCCAATGTGGGCAGCGGTCAGTTATGTGCCGGTGGACAAACTCCTTCCAGCACTTGTCATGGTGACTCCGGTGGACCCCTCATGATGCAGGACCAGAATGAATTGGACACCAAGAGCTATTATCTAGCCGGCATTGTCTCGCTGGGCACTGCCAGTTGCAGCAACCGCGGACAGCCCATGATTTTCACCAAAGTCGAACACTACATAAACTGGATGATAGGAACCATGAATGCCAACTCCTAGGATTAAGCTCTAAGATTAAGAATAATAAAATACATGTATATTTATTTATATATTAAAAAAAAAAAGAAAATAGAAAGAAAAAGAAAGAGCCAAAGTTTTCAATCAAGTTGAGGGACTGCAAAATTTCGATTACCCAAAGTGGGTGAAGGGTAATGGGGGTGTCTAGTCTATTGGAATTAGTTTAGTGTTGTTGGCTAATCCCGACGGCTGCGTTTGCGATCGGAATGACTGCTACGTTCGTTTTTCTCTTCAGCCCGTTTGGGCGCTTTTTTGGCCATATTCAAGAACTGATCCAGACCGAAGGGATCCTCTTCCTTTTCAAACTCAACGGGGCCAGAGCGTTGGGCAGTGCCGGGCTCACGTGAGACACCTGCAAATTGCTTGTCGGGAACAAAGCGTTTCGTATTCACAATGCTGTCCAGATCTCCGCCATAGTTGTCGTTGTCGGACTGCTTGCTGGGACGGTAGATGTGATTGCCCAGTGAACTAGAATCACGCCAGGGCTTGTCGTAGACATTGTAGGCCTCATCATCGCCATAGCCCGAGTCCATGCCCTTAGTGGTGTTGAAGAGTCGCTGATCGAAGAGGGTCTCACCATTGCCGGAGCTTTTGGATGGCATACCGAGGGCAATCTGTTCGGAAATGTCACGCTCACGCTCGCGCTGGAGCTTGGTGCGTTTGTCGGGGGCAGCACGCTGGAGATTGCGGTCCCGCTGGCGTTCACGTTGTCGTTCGGCTCGCAGGTCATTGCGTTCTCGGGCGTCTAGGCTGGAGGAAGAGGGGGCGTCGGCTTCTGGATTACGCAGACCGGCGCGCTCTTCACGGGCACGTTGGGCCATCATGCGTAACATGTCCTCCTTCTTTTCCTTTTCCTTTTGAGCTAGTTTCTTTTCAAGTTGGGCACGAGCTTCGACGGCTTCGCGGGCTTTTCTATCGGCTATGTACAGGGCTTCGGCCATTTTGGCGAACTTCTCGTTGATGTGGACCTGTTGTAGGCCTCGTCCGTCGGCGGCCAGACGCTTGTCCAGGGGTATTGTGTAGCCTTTGGCGTTCTTCCAGTTGGATATGCAGGGTGGCACCTTCCATTCTTTTTGCTCTTTGACGGTTACCTTGCGCGAGGGTGAGTGGAGCACGGGTGCGGGTGGTGAAGGTGGTCCACGTGGTATTTTCTTGTTGATGCGGAATTTCGGCGGCTCCATAGGGTCTAGTTGAGCCTCGACCATACGAATGACGCGCTGTTTGGCTCCGGAGTTGAAGGCATCACCCTGCTGGGAGGGTGTATAGCGTATGTATTGGGCTGGTGCAGCCTTTTGGGCATGCCGTACGGGCAGGGCTGAGGTAATCTTTTGATTTGTTAATTTCTCCAGGGCCAGGCGTGTCTCTTCCGTGACCTCGGCCACTGTTTCTTCATCGGGTCGCTGGAGTTCATCAGCATCTTCGGCCAGAACCTCGGCAGGCAGCAGTTGGGATATTGAGGAATATACAATTTTGTCCTTACCATGACCCTGGCGTGCAATGGCATCATATTTGACCTTGCCTTGGTCATCTAAACGTACGGCCAAGGCATCTGATTTCTTGCCAACATTGGCGGGTGCCCCAAGACCTAATAAATAAGCAGAAAATATATTAATTTCTTGGATTCATTTTTCTTGGAATTGCTGAAAATGTACCTAGTGGATATTGGGCCACGTGTATTTCTGGAAATGCACCGCCATCACCAAAGTCTGCCTCTGTGCGTGGTATCCAGTCCTTGCGTTGGCCATAAGGTGGCGCTGCAATTTTGGCGGACACAAGGGCACCAATTTTTGGAGCACCTTTGGCAGCCAAGCGGCGTTCATCTTCGCGATCCCAAATGGCATTGGAAGGCGTGGGTAGTAGACTTGAAAGGGACATGTAGCGTTCGCTTACTTTCCCAGCTTTTGCAAACGTTTTGCTTAAAATGTATATTCACTTTTGATGCTTAAAAAAATACACAAATACAACAAAGCAAAAGGTCTTACACACACAAACACAAATGTATAAAAAATACACGAGCGCTTAGAAGAAAAAATATACTCGATGCTCTAGCACTCGATACATTTAGCATGCAGCCATAATTTTCAAGGAGCTGCCAACTTGCTAAAAAAAAAAATCTTTTGACCCGCTCATATTTAAAATTGCTGCAAACATTTTTTTTATTATTAAAATTACAAAACATTTAAGTATTTAAACGCATGCGTGCTATAGGTTTTCTGGGTTGTATACGTAGCCGCTTGGAAGAGCTAGATGGCGATTGAGGATCGTAGCTACTATAGGCAGTATGTTGAGTATCGAAAGTCTGAGTGCGCTTTCGCTTAAGAGGATGAATATCACTTTTTTCCGTTTTCGGTCGCACCAGAGAACCTTGAAATAAAACTAATTTAAAAAATTTTATTTAATTAAATCTCTAATTGAATATACCTGCGATTGAAGCACAACGTCTAATAAGAGAGCCTGAGCCACTACCACCTTGTTCACCACGCAGAGTTGAGGGCAAACGCATGACCGAGGTCATCAGAGACCAAAGACGACCAGCGCCGTGGCTTGGCACTGTTTCAGGCTTTTTATCATCCTGTGCGGAGACCCCAGCGGGCGTAAAGACCTCGTTATCCGAATCAGCTGAATTGGTTTTCAAATTTGGCTCGTTGATATCCTGGACTCCGCTGAATGATGAATACTGCTGACATATGCGCAGTGGTGGGCGCACCTTGGGCGCCGGCGGTGCCATCAATTGCTTATTCTCTTTATTTGGAGAAAATTGATTGCTTAGTTGGCGCGGTACAATCTTCTGTCTACGCTGATTCTGGGCAGTCTCGTCTTGCTCTGGCGAACCTGGATTTGGCGTATAAAACACATCATCCACAGTTGCATCCAATTTGGTTTCATTTTTTGCTTCCTGCTTGTGTGGCGTCTCGAATTTGATTAGCTTTTTGGTAATGACGGCTCCGGGAATACGTGTGATGGGTGTGATCGGTGGCAATCCATCAGAACTGCCGGTGGCAGCCATGGAACTGAGCTCTGAAGTGGACCTAATGATTTCCACACTCTCGCAGGAATTGTATACAGTGGCGTTCGTTGCACTCTCAGTGGAATTCGAATTGGCTCCCAGGGATGTAGCCGTGCCTGACTGTGGTTCAGTAGATTGCAGCTTGGTGCGTGTTATAATAATCGATTCTGTGGTTAACTTCTGGGCAGAGAGCAAAATCTGTGGATGTGAATGCGGCTGCGACTGTGGCTGACTGGGCTCCTGGGTAATACGTGCCGAAGAGCCTGTGTCAAGGTTATTCTGCGTGCGTCGCACTACTGGAGACAAACGCAAATCCAAGGGCAAGCTGCCCGAATCCTGTCCACTAATACTGTGGTCGCTTAGATTAAGAGGCAAGGGACGCTGGGCCAGGAAATTGGTGGCCGGAGGTGCTGGCAGACCACCGTGCTCCACAAAGGCCTTTTGTATGCTCTTGGACATGACCTGGCGCAAGGGCGTGACCGCTGTCATTTTCGAACGGGCTCCCATTTTCCAAGTCCGTTGCTGTCCATGTGTCTGAGGGTTGTGGTTTTCTGCTGGCAGTGGCGGCAGGGCCGGACTATTATTTTGTTCGCTCTCTACATAGCCGCTTTGATAGATACTGGACATGTGACCACCAGAGGAAGCATTGAATGTAAGCAGCTCTTTGGGCTTGGCGAACACTGTTTCCAATTGCAAAGGAGTGGATGTGGAACGTATAACTTTGCCTCTACACTGCACGGAGGTGTTGCTAAATGAGGAGAGATTCCTGATGGAGGAGACACTATCGCCACTGGTAAATTCTTCTTGGGTAATTTTACTCTTCGCCTTCCAACGCAAATTGATCCAAGAAATTGGCGTAACTTGAGGTGTCTCGTTCATATCTTTTGTCGGAGAGGTCTGAGTGGAAATAGTGCTGGCAAAGACAGCTGCCCTCTTTACCGTCTTCACCGATATATCCATATCCGTATTGCATGACTGATTCTGGCAATTCTTTGTTATATCCACGCACTGACTGAACTGCTTTAGGTCCTCAATTTTGTGATACAAACGCAAGCATTTTCGACAGCGCAAAGGCAAATGCACCTGTTCGATATGCTGTAATAGCTCCATAAATATTTCCTTTTGCAGTGGCAGCGGCTTTTGCTCACAAATCGGACAATATATATAAGCAGTTGAGGAGTTCTGATCATCCATTTCGAAATATGTAATTGGTACTGATTCAACTGCTTTACCCTGGAGCTTTTTCACTGCAATGGCATGCGTTGCGAACTGATGTTTTTGGCGGCATTTCCCACAACAAAAAATGCGCTTGCAAATATGACATTTGGCCTGAAAGGCAATGGGACCAGTGGAAAGAAAACTAATAAATGTTAATTTAATTGTTAATCGTATTTTTTATTACCTCATCCAGCGTACGCATTGCAATTGGTAGGAATTTTAAACATTTAGCAGACGCTCACAAAACATTGAAATTGACGCACATTTAAAGACACACACGAAATTGCAAACGCAACGGTTCTTTTCCTATACGTGTGGTGTAGGTTAACATAGGCAGCACTTACAGCGAAATTACATTTTGCAACGGTTCTTTTTTCATTGGTATTCATGAATGCTCGTAAGCGTAGGAGGTAGTCACCCCCACCTCGGCAACACTTAACAATCATTTGTATTATACAACGGCTCCTTCTTGGCGTATATCCAAAACTTATTTTTTCGCAAGATAAAGTTGCGCGTTAAAGCAAAAAAAGTAAACATTAAAAATATAAACACCTAGAAATATGTATTTATTTTTTCGCAACAAACGCGACTGTGTGTTTTGGTGAAAATGCTGCAGGCGCAGCCTGCGACACTTCAAACGTAATTTAGCTAATTTGAAGTTACCTGGTAATATAAAATGGAATAAGGAAAATAAGGAATTGCATTTTGTAAGTATTAAAAAATAGGTTAAAAGTTTTTAATAAAAATTTTAATTCAAAACGTGAGGCTTCCTTTCACATGGGCATGCGCGCTTAGCAAGTGAAAAAGAGACAAAACATGAGACAAATTGCCTTGACCCTTTGAGTTAATGCGCAAGAGTGACAAACATTCTACATACATACATTTTCCTCAGAACTAGGAGACTCCTCGTTTAAGCTAATTCTACCATTATAAATGAAGTAAATTATTTATTAGTGTACAATTGGTTTTTTGGTAAGGCATTTGGTGCATCATTTTAACAATTTTATTTTTTATCCCAGTCAAAATCTTCACAGCGTGTTCCATCGACTGTGTCCAGACTGCAATTACTTTCACTGCTACTGCTGCAGTCTTCAATGCTGGTATGCTCCTCCACGGCAGCAAATAGAAGAGAAATTTTGTCGTCCTTGGTGCGAATTGGCTTCTGGGACGAATCAAAATGTAGCCAAGGTAACGGCTGCTTTGGGTTGCTTACCAGGACTTGCCAAGGCATACAATGCTTTTTATATAGCTTAGCCACCACATTTAGGCCACGCAATTCATGTGTACAGCGCACCACCAAACTGAGCAAATTCAAAACAAAACCCTCGGACCGTTCTTTAGCTACATAGCATAATGCCTGACCCGAGCAAATCAGCTCGTAGGATTTGATATTTTGTGCCGCAATGGACAAGTGAATATAACAGCGAGTGTCATACCAGGTCACCTGAGGGCGTTTGTAAAGCTGCACACAATGCTTGGGCAGGCTGGCATTATACGACTCTTGCTCTTTGGTATCTTTGGTATCAGCTTCAGTCTTATTTTGGCAGCTGCTTAGTGAGCTATCTTCAGAGTTTACTTCCAGCTTGTTGGCCCCATCTAACTGCTCAGACAAGGTTAGGCATTGAGGTATTTTGCGCATTAGCTCTTCAAAGCACAAGACGGGCAAATCTTCCTTGGATTTGGCATTCACAGCCATTATTCTAAGCAGATAGCCCTTCTCCGGATGCAAATCTGCACAGTCTTGTTCAAGCAAAAGTTGATTCAATAGCACTCCAGATGTGGCCACCTCGTATTCACTCAAATCCTTTGATCCTTTAGATTTATATAGCAGCACATCATAACTATGGATACCAATGCCGTTTAGCTCTGGCACATTGGCCAACGACCAGGATTGACTATGAACGGCATAGACCAGCAGCTGGTCCTCCTCATCCTGAAGCTGTTGTCTCAAAACTTCCACTGCCTTCTTAATATCCCTGACCACAATGCCGGCCAGGCTAAAGTGCAAGATCTGGAAAGGCATAAAATCTACGAGCTCCTTACTACTGGGCACCAGATCTCCCCGGGCATAGAGAAGGGCCAATGGCATGGTCAATTCCATCCAAACTCCGCAATCCAACAAATAGAAACCCGTGCAGCGTTCCGGCAGCCAAGCCCGGCAAAAATGCTCCTCATGCCTATAAAGCCAGTGACCCTGATTGTGTTGATTCCAATCACTGTTTTGTGCGCCGTTTTCCAAGTGCCTTGCAATCCTTTCTTGTAGCTCGTCTCGTTTGGCCGCCTGCTCGGGCTCGTCCAATTTCAAGAAGAAATCCTCTGAGCTGGCCAATTTCACCTTCTGCAGCTTTCTAAGCGTCAACTGAGTCCAGCAGCCAACGGGTGAAATCTCAGCCACCACTGAGTCAGCGACCTCTGGTCTCGGGGCATCGAGCAATTTTGGGCCACTGCTTTTGGCCTAAATGAAAAAAACAATAGTTTGGTTTTTTTTTTATTTATTTATATTTTTTTTTTATATTTCATTAAGATATTCGTAACCTTAGTCTTACCCTAAGAACTTTAAGCTCGGGCTCGGCCGAGTTTGGGTTACCCTGACCCTAGTAAATGGAATTGAAAAAGAAAAGGTGGAAACCCTGGTTGTCTACATTCACATAAAACCTGTGGTCTTAATATTCCTCTAAATTCAAAATTGTTCACCTTTAGGCAAGCACGCCATCTAGCGGACTGTTCATTCGACTGTTTGCCAGTTAGGCAAGGGAAATTAAAACCTTGACTTTCTCATGTAAATATGGTCCGATTTTAGTCATCTTTGATATTAGATTTCAAGTAACTAATACCAAGATCCTAAGCTGTGAAAATTACAAGGCATTGAAAAAGTGAGGGGGTAGAAGGAATGTGGGGGGGGGGGGGATTAATCTTAATAAGGAATCTAAATCCCAAGTTTGGTTAGCCTAGACTCTGAAGATCTAGACAGACTCTAGAGTTATGGAATAAGAATAAGGTTAGACCCAAATTGATAGATAGATTTCAGTTAGCATATTTAAATAGACTTACCAATTTTGCATCATAGAACTCATCCTCACTTAAATCTTCCTTCCAATACAGAAGTTCGCTTCTGCGCTCGCCCTCGCCCTTGCCATTGGCTTTGGTACTAAAAGCCTCGGCTTCATCCAACAGATTTTGATGACGCTCCTCTGTATGCTGATCCAAGAGTACCAGCATTTCCTTCTGCACAAAACTAACGACATCGCAATTGTTTTCATCATAGATGGTATCCACAAACACCGTATCAATGAAGGTATACTCAACGTTGGCCGTATAGATGCGTGGGTTATTTACCAGCGAATAGAAGAACTTTTGTCGGATCATTCTTTTTGCACTTTCCGACCAAATCCGATCCATGCTATGGGGGGCCAATCCTTTGATACGCAATGAATAGGCCTGACGGGGTGTTTTCTTAAAACGCTCGTCGCAGACGAGCAACTCGCTGGCCTTGATCTTGTGATATTCGGTTCCATTATCAAGGAGTCTGACCTCCACACACTTGTCGCCATCAAGTTCTGGGCATACCACAATCACACGTTCGTAGTGTCCATGGATTTTGACAACACATATTTCACCAAATTTGGGACGCACATATGGTATATGATTCTCAATTTGATCGTAATAAATCCGTAATTCCATGAGAATCGAGGAGAATCTATTAAAAACACTTTTTCCATCTACGCTCAACAATTTGGCAGCCACCAGAGCCGGTGAGTAAGCCTAAAATTCAAAATAATTATACATATGAATATCTCATAGTCATAAAGTCGGTGTAATATACTCACATTCAAAATTTGAAATTCAATTGTGGCCTTCTTTGGAATCTTAATAGGCGATACGCATTCATTTAACCACAAACTGTGGCGAAAGCGACAACGCCTCCGGTAGCAACTGCCATAGGCAATCATGTGCTGGCACAGTGACGTATTGGTATGTTTAATTTGAAGATCATTTGCTTTCTTCTTCATATAAATTGGCTGCAGCCAGGCATCTGGGACGGTGATCTTATGCTTCAACAAGAAATCGCAGATATACCAAATACTTTCATCATCTCTGAGGCGTACCGCGTGTATCGAAAGAGGCTTGGCCCGAGCCTTGCCAGACTCGAGGTAATTGCTGTAAAAGATGCTATAGCGTTGCTTCAGGCGTGACCAGGAAGGCAGCGAGTAATGGTAAAGTATATCAACCGGTCCAATTTTGGAGCAGAGGCCAAGGGAATCGTCTAAAACGATGAGGACACTTGCTGTGCAAAAAGAACCCCATTCAGTGGCCGATACAGTGGATTTTAGCCCTGATTCGCCCTTGGTTTTATATATTAAATTATAGGATATTTTGTTGTCAGAGAATAGGTCAACTACTTCGATAGTTTCCTTGCGATTTTGGCAGAATACTACACAGCGTGTGTCTGTGAGATTTTTATTTGCGAAGGTGGTAAGGATGTCTTTCTTGGATTCCTGATTGTCTTCGCAGATGCATTGGAACTTGAGACGGACACTTCCGAATAGGGCCGCCTCTAGGGCATCTTCGAAAATGAGCAAGATGTCCGGTAAATGAGATTGCAGTTTTTGGTACACTTCCGATGTCCAACTGCGAGAGGTCACACAGACTTGGGTCTTGCCATTTTTTTCTGTCTCCAAAATTGTGATGATATTATTTATCATGGGCTTCGACTGGAATATATCATTCATCAACATGATATCCAAATTTTCCAGGGCAATAAATTTTACAGACTTCGGGTTCATCACCTGCCACCCGGTTTCTTGAGTGGCCACCTTGTTAAACAATTCGGTTGTGGTCAAAAAAATGCCGCAAATATTTTGCAGGCGATTGCTAACCTCTCCAATGTTTTGACGATCGAACAGGGCCACCAGTAGTTCCACATCAAGTTGACAACAGCCTATTAATTGACGGCACCAACTGGCCAACACTTCACCTTGTTTTGCACTGGGCACTATAATCACAGCAGTGGGACCATAGTCAAGGTATCCCGAAAGACGCTTATCCAGCTCGTTGAGTACAAGATTACAGAGAGCTGGCAAATAACACCAGCTTTTGCCTGTATCCTCTGGACTAATAATGAAAGCAGAGTGTCCGCTGGTTATGTGGGGCCAGCTATATCTTTGGACACGAAAGGCACGCACCATGCGCATCGAGGTCATAACAGTTTTGATATGCTGCTGGATGGGCAGATTCTTAAAATCATAGCAATACGTCTGCTCCACACGACTCTGGGCAAAGACTCCAAATTGGGAATATTTAAAGAATCTATCATCTTCTTGAACGGAATCATTTTCCAAAATATTTTGTAATGCCAAATCGTCCACTTTATAACTGAATAAAGGTTTCCTGCAAATTACTAATTTATTAATTTGAATTTGATATTTTTTTACCAGGCTTACCCTATTTCTGGTGGCTTTACCAAAATGCATTCACTTTGTATTCCATGATTGATTTGAATGAACTGGAAACGACTATCAAAGGATTCAGAATCCGGATAATCCAAGTTTATAAGCCAATTAACTTTTACAAAATTATCGGAATTCAAACTGTTTGTATCAGCAATTAAGATTGACTCAGTTTTCTAAAAAAAAAAATCAAAAATTAAAAAAAAAGGAATAATTCATGAAATACCGAATTACTTACTCCATTTAGCCACTCCTGGTATTTGTATGACATCAGATTTTCATCACTGTTAAAAATGAACGATTTAACGCCTCGTGCGGCCATGTCGATTTTGGCGTGATAAATTGCGGTTTCCTTGCAAATGATGGCACAGCGAGTGTTGCTCCAATTCATTTTACATATTTTACTGGCTATATAGTCCAGGGCATCATCGGATGTCCTGGGTATAATTACGGTTTGAACGATTTTTTCCAAAGTCTGCACCTCCATCGTGCAATTGTGATTGAAAATAGTTTTAGTTTTATTCTTCTTTGGTTTATTCTTCATCAAAAGCTTATGTGTTTCGTTTGGACTGTATTTGACCGTTTCAGAGTTGTCATTTACTTCGAATGCGCAAGCGTCCATGTTGGATGATTGGGAATTGTTCGGTAGTGCTTCGGTTGGCATCGGTATCAACTTCGGCATTTCACCAAAATCCTCAATATCAGCCGGAAAGAATGTTAAATTAGTATGCCCACAAGCTGGTAGTTCTGGAGCACCCAAGCCATATGCATTTTTAATAATATTGTTATTTGAGTTAGGCATATAAGGGGCGCTTGAATTTAGATAAGTTAATAGAGCACCGCGTCCAGCTGGCCCAGGCGGACCGTGTACCCTAGCACTATCATTTAATAATTGTTTGAGTGTGAAGTTTTTATGAAGATTTTATGCTCATTAATTAGTTAAAAAAAAGTTTTATACCTACTTTTTATCATCACTCATCTCAAGTATCGTTTTTATCACAGTATTATTAAGCTCAAACACTTGAAACACTTGTTTAAAAAAATAGCTGGCTTTTGCGACGTTTGTTTTGAAAAGTCACCGCGTCAAGAACGAACATTAAATAGTGCTACAGATGGGAGTTCTTTAAATTTGGCCAGTGCTGCCAATTTAGAAGTTGAGTTGGCAGCACTATCAGAAATGCCACCTTGTATATCGAACGGGTGTTGGAGCGATTAATTTATATATTTCCATATCTATAATGGTCTTAATATTCCTTTAAATTCAGCAACACATTGTTCACCTTTAAGCAAGCACGCCATCTAGCGGACCAGCTTACACACATAAGGAATCTAAATTCCAAGTTTGGTTAGCCTAGCTAACGGACATGGCTATATCGATTTCTCTAGTCACTCGGATCATCTTGGGGGTCTATGACGTCTCCTTCTCAATGTTACATATTAATTATACCCATTGCCTTAAGGTACAGAGTATAATGATTAAATATTTTTATATACATTCAGATCAGCCAAATAGTCAATTAAGGAAATACTCGTAAAAACATTTAAGGCACATGCAAACACATTTTTAATTTTATTTAGAGGAAATGATTTGATTTTTGATTACAGTTTATTTTAAATCAGTGTAGAATTTTTGGTGTAAGTTTTTCATGTTTTTAAAGTGTTATTGCTCTTTGGGAATTGCTTAATAATCTAGAAGTCATGCATCACATTCCTGGGGAATTAGGGAAATTCAAAATGTGTGTGTATCCATAAGGATAAAGAAGTTGCTTAATTTATCCTTTTTTCTTTGTTATCCAAGAACCGATTAGTATTTGATTTTAGTATATGAGAATTGCTTGGGCGTGCCTTGAAATTTAATCATATCTCTTTTTGAACACATTTGCAATGGTGGTCTTTGCTGCCAGGAACCAATTCAAGGAGCAGTACAAAATGCTTTCGAAAACTTCATTTAGCATTAAGATAACCTGAATATGTAGTGGATATATAATCTGATTACATTCCCACTGAAAATAAAGGCATGTTTTATTAGTTCCATCAAAGTATTTTTCATTAAAAGAATAAATAAAAAAATTTATATAAAAAGAGAGATCTATCTGAAAGCGTTTGTCTTTGAAATACTTACATACTTTTCCATATACTTTTGGATTATACCAAAGTTCTGCATTGAATTGGGGCTTGAGAAATTCAATTTAAAATTAACAAAAAAAAAAAAATCACCACGTTCTCCTCGGGTTGCCAAGGATTACAAACTCTTTTCGAATGAATCAGGTGAGCAGGGTTGGTCAGTAAGTTGGAACGATTTAGGTTGGTAAGACAGCTATATGATACAGTAGTCCGATGCTAATTAAATGTGGAACATATGCGTATATCTATGTTGGATTTTTCTAGTTATTCCTAAAACCGATTAAGGTTCATATAACAGCTAAATGATATAATGGTCCGATCCGACCGGTTCCGACATATCTGCATGTACCAAGTTTAATTAAAATCCTCTAGTGAGAATTGAGGTAAACGATAAACGTTTTGTTTTTTCTTCGAAAAGAGTTTAAATATAAAAGTAAAATTGACTAGGAAATTGTGAGTTATGGAATAAGAATAAGGTTAGACCCAAATTAATAGATAGATTTCAGTGTTAGTAAGAAAAGCCGATCTATTGAGCAAGCACCGTTAGCATATTTAAATAGACTTACCAATTTCGTATCATGGAACTCATCCTCACTCAAATCTTCCTTCTCATACAGAAGTTCGCTTTTGCGCTCGCCTTCGCCCTCGATATTGTCTTTGGTACCAAAAGCCTCGGCTTCATCCAACAGATTCTGATGACGCTCCTCTGTATGCTGATCCAAGAGTACCAGCATTTCCTTCTGCACAAAACTAACGACATCGCGCTTGTGTTCATCGTAGATGGTATCCACAAACACCGTATCAAGGAAGGTATACTCAACGTTGGCCGTATAGATGCGTGGGTTATTTACCAGCGAATAGAAGAACTTTTGTCGGATCATTCTTTTTGCACTTTCCGACCAAATCCGATCCATGCTATGGGGGGCCAATCCTTTGATACGCAATGAATTGGCCTGACGGGGTGTTTTCTTAAAACGCTCGTCGCAGACGAGCAACTCGCTGGCCTTGATCTTTTGATATTCGGTTCCATTATCAAGGAGTCTGACCTCCACACACTTGTCGCCATCAAGTTCTGGGGATACCACAATCACACGTACGTAGCTTCCACGGATTTCCACAACGCACATTTCACCAAATTTGGGACGCACATATGGCTTACGATTCTCAATTTTATCGTAAAACATCCGTAATTCCGTGACAATCGAGGAGAATCTATCAAAAACATTTTTTCCATCTACGCTCAACAATTTGGCAGCCACCAGAGCCGGTGAGTAAGCCTAAAATTCAAAATAATTATACATATGAATATCTCATAGTCATATAAATAGTATATATTATATAGTAGTTCGAACTGAACCAAAATCGGTGCTGAGAATCGGATTAAGAAACTTTAAGACTAATAAAATGGACTAGCCAAATATGTGTCTCCTTCTAAACAGCTGGGACATTAAAGTAACAATATATATATATATATATATATATATATTTGGTCGATGTGAACCAAAGTCGGTGTAATATACTCACATTCAATAATTCAAATTCAATTGTGGCCTTCTTTGGCAGCTCAATAGGCGATACGCATTCATTTAACCACAAACTGTGGCGAAAGCGACAACGCCTCCGGTAGCAACTGCCATAGGCAATCATGTGCTGGCACAGTGACGTATTGGTATGTTTAATTTGAAGACCATTTGCTTTCTTCTTCATATAAATTGGCTGCAGCCAGGCATCTGGGACGGTGATCTTATGCTTTAACAAGAAATCGCAGATATACCAAATACTTTCATCATCTCTGAGGCGTACCGCGTGTATCGAAAGAGGCTTGGCCCGAGCTTTGCCAGACTCGAGGTAATTGCTGTAAAAGATGCTATAGCGTTGCTTCAGGCGTGACCAGGAAGGCAGCGAGTAATGGTAAAGTATATCAACCGGTCCAATTTTGGAGCAGAGGCCAAGGGAATCGTCTAAAACGATGAGGACACTTGCTGTGCAAAAAGAACCCCATTCAATGGCCGATACAGTGGATTTTAGCCCTGATTCGCCCTTGGTTTTATATATTAAATTATAGGATATTTTGTTGTCAGAGAATAGGTCAACTACTTCGATAGTTTCCTCGCGATTTTGGCAGAATACTACACAGCGTGTGTCTGTGAGATTTTTATTTGCGAAGGTGGTAAGGATGTCTTTCTTGGATTCCTGATTGTCTTCGCAGATGCATTGGAACTTGAGACGGACACTTCCGAATAGGGCCGCCTCTAGGGCATCTTCGAAAATGAGCAAGATGTCCGGTAAATGAGATTGCAGTTTTTGGTACAATTTCGATGTCCAATTGCGAGAGGTCACACAGACTTGGGTCTTGCCATTTTTTTCTGTCTCCAAAATTGTGATGATATTATTTATCATGGGCTTCGACTGGAATATATCATTCATCAACATGATATCCAAATTTTCCAGGGCAATAAATTTTACAGACTTCGGGTTCATCACCTGCCACCCCGTTTCTTGAGTGGCCACCTTGTTAAACAATTCGGCTGTGGTCAAAAAAATGCCGCAAATATTTTGCAGGCGATTGCTAACCTCTCCAATGTTTTGACGATCGAACAGGGCCACCAGTAGTTCCACATCAAGTTGACAACAGCCTATTAATTGACGGCACCAACTGGCCAACACTTCACCTTGTTTTGCACTGGGCACTATAATCACAGCAGTGGGACCATAGTCAAGGTATCCCGAAAGACGCTTATCCAGCTCGTTGAGTACAAGATTACAGAGAGCTGGCAAATAACACCAGCTTTTGCCTGTATCCTCTGGACTAATAATGAAAGCAGAGTGTCCGCTGGTTATGTGGGGCCAGCTATATCTTTGGACACGAAAGGCACGCACCATGCGCATCGAGGTCATAACAGTTTTGATATGCTGCTGGATGGGCAGATTCTTAAAATCATAGCAATACGTCTGCTCCACACGACTCTGAGCAAAGACTCCAAATTGGGAATATTTAAAGAATCTATCATCGTCTTGAACGGAATCATTTTCCAAAATATTTTGTAATCCCAAATCGTCAATTTTATAACTGAATAAAGGTTTCCTGCAAATTACTAATTTATTAATTTGAATTTGATATTTTTTTTTACCAGGCCTACCCTATTTCTGGTGCCTTTACCAAAATGCATTCACTTTGTATTCCATGATTGATTTGAATGAACTGGAAACGACTATCAAAGGATTCAGAATCCGGATAATCCAAGTTTATAAGCCAATTAACTTTTACAAATTTATCGGAAATCAAACTGTTTGTATCAGCAATTAAGATTGACTCAGTTTTCTAAAAAAAAAAAAAAATCAAAAATTAATAAAAAAAGGAATAATTAATGAAATACCGAATTACTTACTCCATTTAGCCACTCCTGGTATTTGTATGACATCAGATTTTCATCACTGTTAAAAATGAACGATTTAACGCCTCGTGCGGCCATGTCGATTTTGGCGTGATAAATTGCGGTTTCCTTGCAAATTACGGCACAGCGAGTGTTGCTCCAATTTATTTTACAAATTTTACTGGCTATATAGTCCAGGGCATCATCGGATGTCCTGGGTATAATTACGGTTTGAACGATTTTTTCCAAAGTCTGCACCTCCATCGTGCAATTGTGATTGAAAATAGTTTTAGTTTTATTCTTCTTTGGTTTATTCTTCATCAAAAGCTTAGGTCTTTCGTTTGGACTATATTTGACCGTTTCAGAGTTGTCATTTACTTCGATTGCGCAAGCGTCCATGTTGGATGATTGGGAATTGTTCGGTGGTACTTCGGTTGGCATCGGTATCAACTTCGGCATTTCACCAAAATCCTCAATATCAGCCGGAAAGAATGTTAGATTAGTATGCCCAAAAGCTGGTAGTTCTGGAGCACCCAAGCCATATACATTTTTTATAATATTGATATTTGAGTTAGGCATATAAGGGGCTCTTGAATCTAGATAAGTTAATAGAGCACCGCGTCCAGCTGGTCCAGGCGGACCGTGTACCCTAGCACTATCATTTAATAATTGTTTGAGTGTGAAGTTATAAGAATTTATGCTTATTAATTAGTTAAAAAAAAGTTTTATACTTACTTTTTATCATCACTCATCTCAAATATCGTTTTTATCACTGTATTATTAAGCTCAAACACTTGAAACAGTTGTTTAAAAAAATAGCTGGCTTTTGCGACGTTTCTTTTGAAAAGTCACCGCGTCAAGAACGAACATTAAATAGCGCTACAGATGGGAGTTCTTGAAATTTGGCCAGTGCTCCCAATTTAGAAGTTGAGTTGGCAGCACTATCACAAAT
Organism: Scaptodrosophila latifasciaeformis; assembly: GCA_037075145.1. Classification (NCBI taxonomy): domain Eukaryota; kingdom Metazoa; phylum Arthropoda; class Insecta; order Diptera; family Drosophilidae; genus Scaptodrosophila; species Scaptodrosophila latifasciaeformis. The sequence continues at coordinate 9,698,978 of JBAMCM010000428.1, forward strand.
GCCACCTTGTATATCGAACGGTTGTTGGAGCGATTAATTTATATATTTCCATATCTATATTAAAGCAGCCCTATTACGCGACCACGACCACGAAGAGGGGACGTGATCTCTTTTTTTTTTTTTTGTTATTTATAAGTGATTGGGAAAAGAACGTAGAGAAAATGCTTAAAATTATTAGGCAAATTACTCAACTGTCTATACAGTCAGTACCTAAACCAGCACTGCTTGACCCAAACTCTAAATTACTGACACCCGCACTCACACAAAGCGACTGTAGTCTGCACACATCGGCCAGTGACGGTGGAGCATTGTGTGCCAAATGGAATAAACATAATTATGGTCCGAGCAAGTGGTTAGAATATAACAAAACGGTGCATCCACCCCAGCAGACCGATGAGGAACCACGCAAGGCGGTGAGTTCATAGAATATTTATTTTATTTTTGATTTATTTCAAAGCGGCTTTTTACTTACAGTACGTTTGCCATATGCGCACCAATGTTAAATACAGCCCGGATAAGATGTGGTATATTGCTGCCTTTGTGCGCGGCATGTCAGTAGATGAGGCCCTCAAGCAATTAAACTTTGTCCTTAAAAAGGGAGCCACAGATGTTAGGGAGACTATCATGGAGGCCCGAGACATGGCTGTTCAGCGACACAATGTCGAATATAAAAGCAATTTGTGGATCGGTATGGAATCCATTGAGCTAACCTAACTAAATAATTTATTTGCCTATCATTTTTCAGCCGAATCCTTTGTGGGCAAGGGTCGTGTCTTCAAAGGTATGCGCCGGCATGCTCGTGGACGCGCTGGACGCGTAGAATACAAACATTGCCACTACTTTGTGCGACTCGAAGAGGGCGAACCACCTCAAAATTATTACCTGCCCGAACCCCAGACCCCCCAGCAGCAATACGATCACTGGATGCAGCAGATGCGCAGCCGCAAGGTTATCAACTCCCTCTAGTCCATTACGAAGTTTTTGTTGTTTAGTAGCAGAAGAATTGTTTAATAAATACATAATTTATAATTCATATGATTAGAATTATGTGGCAGTGATTTCTTCCATTAACTTTTCGAGAACTGGATTGGAGTCGGGCAGTTCTTCTATCAGAGTTTGGCCGAGACAGTCCAGAGCTAGGTGGTCTCGGGCCCGAACTTGTTCGTCCAACTGTTTATCCAGAGTGAGACCAGAGAGCTTGGCTAGTTCGGAACGCGTAGACTTTCCAGCATCTTTACGGCGTTTGCGTTTCGCGGGCTTCTTTTTTGCCTCTGCTTTCTGGGTCTCAGTTTCTTGATGATCTCGGTCTAAGTGCTTGGTCAGATTCTGGGCACTACTGAAACAACGACCGCAGTCCACCGCCAAGCATTCAAAGCGCTTGCCCACATGGGCCGTTTTGATATGCTGCTTTAGGTTTCGCTCATAGGAATAGACGCGTTTGCAGTCCGGTTCGGTACAGGCAAAGGAGGCAGCCGCCTTATCTTCGGTTCCATGCTTGGCTGCTATATGTTGACTGAGTTCACTGGGCTTATCGTAGCTGCGCTCGCATTGGCTACACTTGTAACGATTCCGACCATGCAACGTCTCCCGGCAGTGCTTTATGTACAGTGTCCACTTATCAAACTGGAGGTCACAATTGGAACAGGGATATAATTTGCAGCAGCGCTGGTGACTCTCTTGCTGCCACTGCTGGTAGAAGCCTCGATTACATTTATTGCACTTGTAGGGATAGTTTTGTGTGTGTCGTGTGATTTCGTGTCGTCGCAGTTTTATCTTCTGTGTGAACTTGGCTTCGCAGTGCTCACAAGGATATTCACGGGGATTCTCATGGACTTCACGTATGTGGCGTTGCATATTACTGACCGTGGTGAACATCTTATCGCATTCTTGTACGGAGCACTTGGTGGTCTTTAGTGAAGCCTGCTCTGATGGTCGTTCATGGGTGCTGCGCAAGTGCCGCTTCAAATGGGTTAATATGGAATATGTTTTACCGCAGCCTTCATAGACACAAGCGTGCTTTTTCTACAAGGAGAATTATCTTTATTAATCTTGTTGTATACAATTTCTATACTACTTACAATGCCGGTATGATGGTACTCATGACGGTCCAAATGATCGAGTCTCTTGAACTGGGCGTCGCAGCCGGGAATGCTGCAGGAGTATTTTGGGCCAGTGCTGTCACGTCGTACTGGCAGGACTTTGTTATCCTGTAGCAGACTCTCCAAGTCACTGTCTGATGTTATTTGGGCTTCTGGTGGCATTTCTAGCTTACCACGTGCTGTTTAGCCAAACAAAACAAAATAGAGATTCTGACTGGAAAACAATTTGAGCGATTTGTAAATATGTCAGTTGAAATAGAACTAGTTGCGGAACATGATTCCGATATTAGGAACTGTCAAGCCGATGGGACAGTGCTGCCAACCTTTGGTGAAGAAAAAAGCCGCGGACTTTGACGGAGAGGAAACTAAAATAGGTGAACGTTTTATATAAAAAAATAATTTATATGTTTGGGATGCATACGAAAATTGGTTTAGAAAAACATACCGATATTAAGGGAAGAAAGTAAAACTCGCAGTACTGATATTCTTGCTATTAAGAAAATAAAATATAGTATAATAATACGCATAAAAGAAATGTAACCAACTCTTTTTTTTAAGATTTTATGGAATTGCATAGAGAATATTATTAACTGCTTCTTGCAATTTTAAATTTTTTTCGCCATATGAGCGAAAAAAAGCTAGATTTGACGGGAATATTACTACTTTCGCTTAACGTTTTGGTACTTTCGCTTAAAGGGCGCTGCCAACTCCTCGAAAAGAAAAAATCTGTTTTCTGGCTAGAAAAGCTGATTCTGCCTTTCGTGTTTCTGTTTTGAAAAGCAAACAAAATAATTTTCTATCTTTTTTTTCATTCGGTTACATCGTGCAGAGCGGTCAGGTTGTGTGTGTGTGTGAGCTTCCTGATATTCGAATATTTAACGGGAATCGTAATTCCGCGCCTCTCAATTTTGAATTTCAAATATATTAAAGTATTATTTGTTCTAAATTATTTTATTTTATTTTTTTTTTGTATTCTGTGATTCGGTGAATGTAAAAATAAATAAATATTGCCACTGTGCTAATAAAAAAAAAAAATAATAAAAATAATACTAATAAACATAATGCAAATGTTATCACAATGTTTTGTATTATACAATTAAACTGATCGAAATGAAATTGCAATGCAGGCAATCAATTGTCTTAACTTATCTATTCAAAAGCATCAACAAAACACAACTGACAGCAATTGAAGTCTTCTGTTTCGTTTACCGCGAATTGCGACTTTATAACAGACAAATGTGTGCCGTTCATCGGCCTGCATTGATAATTAAAAGAAAAAAAAATTAGCATTTCGAATTGCGCGCCCTCCCCATAGACAAGCCTTTGTTTTTGAGTTGTTTTATTTTTATTTATTTTTGCCAAAATATATTTTGTCATTTGAGTCTTTTAAAAGGGTTTTGGTGGGAGGAAAATAAGTAGACGTCCTAATTACATAATTAGTTTCATGTATTGGCCAAAAAAAATTTTTGATTCACCTATTTTTTCAGTTTCCGTTTTATGTTTTTTGGCCATATGAGCCCCCACTCATTTCAATTCTTAACAACAACAATTTTAGATGTTCAAATTGCCAACCCACACAAAAAACAAAACAACATAAAAAAAAAAACAGGCCCAATAAAAATCAAATTCCAACTAGTCAAACATGAATAAAAAAAAAGAAGATTTTAAGATGAAAAACATGAATTGTGCAAAATGCAATGAATTGCATTTTTGTGAGTAGTTTCAGATGCCTAAATTCGACACTTAACATTCAGGCTTTATAAGGAAGAAGAAGAAGAGGAAGGAAAATAATTTTTGACACAATGTGACAAGCTCTTGCACATATTCAATATACTCTTCTATTCTAACAATTTCAAATTTGCCCTTTTGCCGCTCTCTCTATCTCTCCCTCTCTCTCCCTCTCTTTCTGCTGTTGGCGCTCTCGCAAGATTTGCGCTGTTCAAATATCTTTCTAACGGAGATACAAATTGATGAAAAAAAAGACTCTGGGTCTGCAGTCGTTGTTTATTAATTGCTCGTGTGCGTTCGCGTTCGATCGGGTATAGTTTTAATAAATATATTAAAAAAAAAAAAAATAAATAAAAATCAAACAATTTTTTTTCTCATTTTTTTTCTGTAATTTTTTAAAGATTTTTTTCGAAGTGAAAAAATTATTAAAAAAAAAAAAACAGAGGGTGTTGGCAATAAAAAAATAAAATAAAAGAATAAATTGTTTAACCTTCACAAACACACATGTGCACACACACACACGCACAAATACTGTTGATCTTAATTATTAAGTTGATTTGAAAAAAAAAGAATTAAAATGAGAATTGCTGAGATGTGAAATGCTTGTTCAATTAACAAATACTTAAAGATGGGCCAAAGTTGAAGGCCCACAAAATTCACAATTCGATTCCAAAACGAAAACACTATCAACAGAATCCAATTTAAAATTGATGACCAAATAAAAATGAAGCAACAAAAAAAAAAATTTTCTTTTCCAAAATCAAAAGATATTTTTAAATGCTCCAATGGCTTATGTCGAATACATATAAACTAAATAGGGACAAAACGAAAAAGTAGAAGAAGAAGAAGAAGAATTGTATGTATATACTATACTATATAGTAAGAGAGTGGCATCTTATTTAGGATCACCGAAACAATATATATACGAATGCGTTTATTTTTAGACGATTCCGTTCATCTTGAGAGAACCAGCATGAAATTCTCTATGATCTCTTCTCAGTTCTAAGGTGAATGGATGCTGTTTTTTTTTTTGTTTCTTTTAAAATTTTTAACGTTTTGTGTGAGTCATTTTGCAAAAAAAAAATTTAAATATAAAAAAAAATTTGTCAAGTCTTCTTCTTCTTTTTTTTTTTGCTTTTAACGGTGTTTCTTTTTGGCCGAGACGTGGGCTTGCATATTAAACTGGTGAATGCATGAAATAAAAAATAGTATGCCAAGTCTGTTGGGCAATACAAATTTTTTTTAATTCAAAATTGAACAATTTCAGAATTTCCACTGAATTTGACTTTATTCAAGCTGAGCTTTTCTCTCATTCTCAAAAAAAAAAAAAAAAATTACCCATTCCACTTTTTTGGTTAAATTTTAAAATTTATTTAAGTTGACTGTCAACGTTGCCATTGGCGTCAATGTTTTTCGTACAAATCTTTAACCATATGGCGTTTTCTTTATATATTTATGAATAAACCTATATATAGTATATATATATGTATATATGTCTATATAGTTGTAAATGTTTGTCAATGTGTCTGATTGAATATATGTGAATGGCAGCAGGTATCAATGAGATGAAAGCGCCTACACAATCACGCCTACACACTTACACAAGTCAAGAGTGAACGAGTGTGAGAGAGAGAGAGAGAGAGAGAGAGAGAGCTTATATTAAAAAGAGTATATTTCAAGCCAAATAGGCTTTTGGGGTTGCCTGAGGCATTAAATGTGACCTAAAGAATTCTAAAAATAATTACAAAATAAATTTCATTATACCAAAAATGATTTATGGCAAAAAAGAAAAGAAACTGCAATCTGTCTGTCTCTCTCTTCCTTTTTTTTTTTTTGCACAAATTTTACTATTTTCTTTGTGGCATTTGTGACGGCCCACATGTATTTTTTTTTTTACCAGCTGCACTTGTGGGCAAAAAACTAATGTTGTTTTTTTTTTTTTGTTTGTTTTTGCTGCAGCAACCTGCGCGTGAGCTGAAAGCTTCACTTTCAAAAGCCCACACACAAATTTCTTACACCCACACATGCGCACTTCCCTACTCCATTTTACTCCACGCATCTGCAGACTTAGGCTTAGAACAGTGTTGCCGTGCTGCTTGAACAAAAAAAAAACAACGAAATAGAAATAAAAGACAAGACATCAATTCTTATTTTTAGGCAACCTGTTTGTGTTCCTCTTGCTGTTTTCATGGCGTTACGTCAGCAAGTCAAAATGCTATTAATGACAGATGCGAGAAGGCATACAAATAACAACAACAAAAACAACAAAAATAAATAAATTTAACACACACACAAAGCACCTTTTTTTTAGCAAACGTTGAAGCTGTGCCTCTCAGCGTTCTACTCGTATTAGAAGAGAGAGAGAGAGAGAGAGAGAGATAACTGAGAGCATAAAAATATGTTGGCGGCTAAAAAATTCATATGTGTATGCGTGTGTGTGTGTATTTTAGTGAAACTTAAAATCTAAAAAAGAAAAAATATAAAACTTGATCTCAATTGTTGTTTTATCTACCTTTACAATTCTCATATGAACTTTTTATTTCATGTTTTAAATACAATTTTTTTTTTGTTTTTTTTTTTCGTGTAATTTCGCTATGGCAAGCGGTTTATGTTTGTTGTTGGGCTTGGAGTCATTTCGGCCAAGGTCGCCAGTTGACAGCATAAATCAGTAAAAAGGCAAAATTGTTGAGATCACACGAAGACAACTTTTGTGCGAGTCTTTGCACATGTGTGCGTATGTGTTTGTGTTTGTGTGTGTGTGACGCAATCTATGAAAATGACATGACATCTGTGCAAATTAACGGTATTTATTGAATGCATTTAAACTCCAGCAGCAGCAACATTAACAACAACGACACCAATGAAACAAAATCAATCAATTCAATTAAATTCCTAAAAATTAATTTTGAAAATGTTACAATTAAACAAACCAAATAGAAAGTGAATAACAAAGCAAAAAAAAAAGTGTTACAAAAAAAAAATAATAAAAAAGGAAACGACGAGTGCAGCAATCTGCTCTCCCCCAATTTAGCCGACAACGCAACACACCAACCACAACAACAACAACAACAATGAATGAAAGAATATTTCTGCTGCTCCTGTTGCATTTAATATTCTCGGTAAACTATATCCGCAGCTATAACATCGATCTGCCGAGCTATGTCCGCCATCGACACGCCCCCAATTCCATGTTCGGCTTTAGCATAGCCTTGCATCGGCCGAACAACTCCTATTCTAATTCGTAAGTATTCCAAATCAAAGCTTTTCTTATAAAAAAAAATTATATATTCCGATCTGAAGAATCCCGTATTGAATTTTGGGGTTCCCAGGAGTTGCTTTCGGATTGATGAATTTCACCAATTAGTCCAGCAATTCTATTGTTCAAATCGACCAGATCGGCTCAATATAGGCATACCACCGATACTTACCAAACTAACTCAGTCAAATGGTATTTCTAGTGCTCATATTTTCATACTTCTATAGAGAGAGATTGCTATATCTTATAGTAATTGGTCTATGGAATATCTCCTCCATTTATTGACCGGTCTTATTCAGATTTGTTACATGGAATATTTCTTTAATAGGTTATATTTGCATTAAGTCTTATTAAGATCGGACTACTATATCATATAGCTGTCACATCAATCTAAATCGGTCTTAAGAAATGTCTCCGCCATTTATTAACCGGTCTTGATCAGATTTAACACTAGATCATGTTAGGATCGGACAACTGTATTATATAGCTCTGTATTCAATCAACCTAGGTCAGTCTTAGGAATATATCCCCCAACTATTGACCGAACTTATTTACATTTCTTTCATATAATCTGTATTTTAGCATTCTACTATAGCTCTAGGAATACAGATCATAGGTGTATCCCAAAAGACTTTCTAATCTCCGTTAGCCTCAAGATAAGATTGGGATATATTTATCTATATTTTTTTGTGTGATTTTTCTTAAATTCTTTTTCAATTTCCCAAGAAGTTATTTTTAATCGGAAAGTCGGGCAAAATAAGCAGAGACGAAAAAACGTGAAAATGAAAATTGATCTATTCACATCCGGTGCAACCCTGGGGTCGTGTGACATATGCTCTAAAAAACAAATTTATTCCTATTTAATTTTTCAATGTCACCCGGAGCAAACGCACCAAAAACAATGAGCCGTGAAATTATTGTAAATCGCCCACTCTCTCTCTCTCTCTCGAGTTCCCTCTGACCCTCGATGGAGTCAGCCAGACAGATCGTAAGTCAAGTAGTAAGTTTTTTTTATCATTTGTCTGTCTGAGTGTCTTGCTTTCTGTTTTGTATCTTTTGGGTTATTTATAAATTTACATGGTCACTGGCGCTCGTTTTTTTTTATTGTTCTGATATTTTCTGGTACTTCTTTCCTAAACTGCATCAGCATATTTTTCTTTATATATTTTTTTGGAAAATTTTTTTACTCTTTGTCTGTCTGTTGATAACTTTTTTGCTGTTGAACGATAACGACGACGACAAATATAAAAAAAAAACTCTCATTCTTTTGATATCACCAAAAAAAAAAAAAAAAAAAGAAACGCACAAGAATTTCGGCAAATCTCGGGAACCCAAGAGAGAAGATATGAAAAAATTACTCATTGACAGAATCTTTCAGAGCTTTTCAATTCAAAAAGAGAATCACACAAAGGTTAAAGATTAATTATAATTATTTATGATTAGGCATCAGTTTTTTATTTTTTTAATTACCAAACAAAACTTTCTTGATTATTTTTCAGAAAAAATAAACTTGACATTTTTCCAACTCGGTTTCCTGTTTTTGACCTCTTTTCAACATTTTATGTAGTCAACAGATTCTTACAAAAAAGAAATATAAGAGATATCTTGTCAAAGATTGGGAGCTTGGGGCCTTGTGACATAAAAACACTAAATGCCATTAATTTCAATCACTGCAAAGTGGCTGAAGAAGAAGCTGGCGAAGAGCGACTTTTATGGCCCTCAAGCGTGTCCTAATGCTCTATATAGAGAAAACTAAATATGAGTGCTTAGGAGTCGTTAGTGTCGATCGATTTATTTATTTATATGCTCTTTATTTTGCCTTTGAACCGCAAAGTTATTTGTCACTGAACCATACTGAATGAAGATCTCCAAGTCCTACATATACATATATATGTTTATATGAATAGATTTAAATATGTCATGTCCGGTGTTTTGGGGGCACAAAGGGTGTGGGAAAGCCGAAGGGTAGAAGAGTTAATTTATATGCCAGGCAATATTTTCAAAGCGATAGCCTTTTGAACTCTCCTCTTTGTTGGAAAGTTCGTCAATGAAGTGGAAAGGAATATTCCTCGACTTTGGCTTGACTTGACTTGGCTTGGTTTGGCTTGGGTTTGGTTGGCTTGTCTAGTCTTTGCCTTTGAGAGTCTTGAATTGAGCGTGTTAATCAGCTGGCATACACTCATACAGGCACACTCGTGGTCTATCTTTTGCATGTGCCTAGACAGATTGACTTTTCACACGTTCACTGTCTGTCGCTGTCTGGAGAAAGAGATACGAGGTATCGATAGCTTGGAGAGTCTCTGGACGTTTGCAGAAAGTCTCTGTGGGCTTGTAAGAGTCTGTGAGATACTCTGAGACCTGCACTAACTTGTTAGACATATCTCTTGGCTTAATCATCATAGAACGGAATGTATATATATATGTGTATTAAGCCTCTGGCCGACTCTCTATGGCTCTTATTGTTATGGCTTGTTATTTATATGACTTTTAACAAAAGTTTTTTTTCTTTTTTTTGGGATTTTAAGTGCACTTAAAGGCTACCACAAAGAATATGAACAGAAACTATAAAAAAGAAGAAAAAAAAAACAGCACTCAAGTCGACGTTTTTAGATTCATAAAAATTTGCAAATTGTCTGCGGTCTCAAGTGGTGTCTTTATAAAGACTCAATTAGGATGCCACAAAACTAGACTAGGGAATCTCTGATATTTCTGAGCTCTAAGTGGAATAGAGAATCCCTGAAAGTGGTCCCTGAGGTTGGTCTCTAAGGTTGGTCTCTTAGATTGGGCTCTGAGGTTGAGCTCTGACATTGGGCTCAGAGGTTAGTCGCATAGATTGGACTCTGACGTTGGGCTCAGAGATGAGTCTCTGAGGTTGGGCTCTGAGGTTGGTCTCTGAGATGGGTCTCTGAGGTTGGTCTCTAAGATGGGTCTCTGAGGTTGGACTCTGAGGTTGGTCTCTTAGATTGGACTCTGACGTTGGGCTCAGAGATGAGTCGCTGAGATGGGACACTGAGGCTAGATCCTGAGGTTTGTCCCTGAGATATTGATTAGAAAGTTTAGGGAAATACAAAAATTCCTGACTCAATCTAACAAAATACTTAAAGTAATTCCCACACGGTTTTGACTTTCTTAATAGAACCAGAATAGAGCCCTGGAATCAAAAGAAGCTTAAGCTCTCAAATTAATCAAGAGATACTAAAAGGTCTGACTTAATCTAATAAATACTTAAAGTAATTTTCATTCTCTTGGCTTTCTTGAAGACTCGAAGAGGACCCTAGAATTCAACTTTCAAACTTTGGAAACTTTTTTTTATCGGTTATTCTTTGAAAGAGTATTCAACTTTTGGGTTTACCTTTGTTTATGATCAGCTAAAATTATTTAAATGCAACGTTAAAATGTTTACAATTCAATAAAACAAAAAAAAGAAAAACCTTTACACAAATTGTCGTTGACTTTTAGTATAACCAATATAAACATTCAGACGAAACGCTTAAAACTCTGCCATGCTTAAGCTTCAAGCTGTGCGACAGGTAAAAAAGAAACGAAAAAATAAAGATACAGATACAGAGCTAAATCTATAACAAAGAGCTTGGGCAGTTGAGCGTCTGTGTTGGGGAAATTAACACATATCTTATAGCTTGAAATGTGCTGAGTGATACTCAACATTGAAGGGCAGACTTTGGATGGAGGCTGTTAGGCACTGAGAGACAAAGTAAGAGAGTTGGGGATTTCGGCCCGGCCCCTTAAGTGCTTTGAGAGCTGAAAATTACCCAGTGACTCTTAGGCTTTCAGACTTCTATTGGCCTGGCCTGGTCTGCGAGTGTAGATTTCTGTCTTTCTTTGTCTGTGTGTGTGTGTGTGTCTCGGTAAATTTAAAGATACATAAAGCACACAGAGCATTAAGAGATAATTGTGTGTTAAATGTTCACAAACAAAAGACAAGAGGCGGTTAGATTAACGCAGACCGAAAGACCAACAGACAGATAAATAGAGTGAGAGACAAATAAACCAAGGCGCAGATAGACCACAGAGGCAGATGATGGAAAGATGCTCGAGTTTGCTGAGTGCGTGAAATGAAAAGATACTTTGTTGACTCGATTTGAGCAGTCTCCGATTTTGGCCAAGCGGTTTGCCCTGAAGTTGAGCCGCCCGTTGTTGTTGGCCAGTAATTAATAATAACAAGCAGTAGAACAAATGCCTTTACAGCCAGCCTACTTAGCTGGCAAGTCGAACGGGCTATTCCAACTTTTACTAACTGGCTGACTTTGCCATTGCCACTGCCACTGATGCTGCCACTGATGCTGCATCCCCAAGTATCTTGTATATCTTATGGCCTGACACAGTTTAACAACTTAACCAGAGATACATTGCTGAGCTATTTACGGTCGTTGCGGTCTCCACAAGGTTGACCAAATGGCCAAAATCGTCGACTCCACCGTCCGCTTCACCCAATTCGCCAAATATGTCTACCGCCGTCATCGTTCTCGTCCAACTCAAAAAAAAAAAAATAGTAAAAGAAAAACTTATATTTATACCCGATACCCGACATTTTCTGTTGCACCGTTAACCGCTGGCAGGTGCTGCTCTTCCACGCATCCAGTTTCCTTGCCCGATGAAAAACTACTGCTCATTAGTTAGCTATGATTGTGGATACCAAAAGTGTCGGCCTCTTCTCAGACTTTATGGCCATCAAGTAGTTAGTCTCCAAAGTGGGCTATTGAAATCCGAGCAGGTCTGCTGTCTGCTTGGTTTTCTTTTATTTCCATGATATCATTTAAATGATGGAATAGCCTAAAAAAAAAAAAAAACATTGCATAATCCATAGTGGAAAACATAGATTGCACACACCCACAACGAGGGCTGCTAATGACCAAGTGAAATAAATATATAATTCAATAGGACTTTCTTGGTAAGTGAGAAGTTTTCATCAACATTCTTTGGATTTATGAAACCTTATCAAATTCTTGGGGTTTCTAGGAATTATCTGCAAGTTCCTCACTATTCAATCCTCTCAGCTTTCTTTTCCCCTGGCTTAACTGATACAGTCTGAAGTTCTTTATAAGTGCCAAGATGTGATTAATTCTGAGCTATTTATCAAATATAACTTATACCTGAAACCTCATATGTGGCTCCTCCTAACTTGATGTAGTCCTGAGTTTTCTATAAATCTTTGATTAATAATCAGGTGACGTCAAGTTCAGATTCTTCAGTCTTGATAAATCCCTCAAGATTCTTAGACCTTTGAGATCCTTGAACTTATACATTTTTTTATAATAATCAAGTGACATCAAGTTTGATAGATCCCTCAAGATTCTTAGGCCTTTGAGATCCTTGAATTTAATTTTTTTTTTTAGTGTACTTTTAAAAATAATTCCAATTGCCCTATTTTATTTCGTCAAACTAGGCTAGAAAAGCCACAGAACTGGCTGATAATTAAGCAATGTCTTAATAAATGATACCGAAATATGATACCAAACCACAATGACTCAGGAACTATTTATAAAAATTATTTTTTTTTTTAATAAAAAAAAATAAGAGTTTTTCTAATTTGTTGTGAAAAATTGGGGGAAAAAAATTTCAAAATTTCTTTCGAGTTTTTCCAAAAATTAATTTTTGGATTTTTGTGTGCTGTTCGAACCCACCTCGTCTTAAGGGTTTTCTTTATTTTTTTTTTTATTTGCGGCTGCAGCTGCCTTTATATTTTGTTGCATTGTTAAGTCGGTCGTGTTGCTTTGTTGTGGTTATGAAATTGCAAACTGCAAACACTTCAACCCACTGCGAGACATTGTAATTGATTAAAAAAAAAATAAATAAATAAATAAAAAAAAATATTGTACTTTGGCATTTGGCTGAGAGATCAGACCCCTCCAGAGTCGTTTAAGACTCTGCAATTGGTTTGTGTGGAGAGAGAAACGTGTAGATTGCCGTTTAATTGCCGCTTGATCGCCAGTCAAGTCGGAAAAGAAAAACCCATAAATAAAGCGAGAAAGCGAGAGAGTGGAAAAAACTAATACACACATACATACATACATATATGTATATAAATGAAAGAAGTTAAGATCTGATAAAGATCAGATATGTTTGCCACCAAACAAGGCAAATGTGGGCAGGAATAGAAAAAGTAACGGATCAAAAGTTGCTGTTTTTGTTGTTGTTGTTATTATTGCCTGTGGGCTTGTAATTTGTACGGAAGTGTCAATGTGTAAAAAAGGTGTTGGAAAAACACACACACACACATACACGCATACACTTAAATATGCCCAGGGAGACGAACACATATTTGGGTAAATGGCTCAATGATTCCAAAAAGCCGCACAAAAACAAACACTGACAGTGAAATAGAAATGAAATGCAGCAAACCACTCTGACCATGCGCGCCTCTCTCTGTGTTTTTGTGTGTCTGTGTGTGTGCGTGTGTGTGCAGTTGAGAAATAAGGCGCACACATGTTTAGCGCCGATGCACTATGGGATAGATTTATTAAATTCTAAAAACTTTTTTGATTTTTTATTTTATTTTGATTAAGCAAAGCTAATTTAGGGGAAAATGGGCGTGACAATGACTTAGATATTTTTATTTAAAAAAAAAATATATTTTTTTTAATAAGAAAATTGTTCAAACTTTTTTTGGGAAAATATAGCAAGAATCTACAGTAAAAGATCTCGAGTTTTATTTCAAACCCTTTTAAATGTGTTTGCTAACTCATAAGAGAATACTGTCGATTTGTCAGGTTACAAGGTAGAGCGAGGATCTCTTTATGTTAGATATTTTTTTAAAGACTCTTCAGATGGCTGGCATAAATTGTCAAACAAAAAGGGACTTTGGGGTATAAGCTATTTGTTTGCTCTCTAATAGAAGAATATTGTTGATTATTCAGGTCTAAAAGTAGAACTAGAACCTCTTTATATTAGATATTTTTTTAATGAACTTTCTGATGGCTGGCATAAATTTTCAAACAAAAATGGACTTTTCTGGACTTACTTTTTAACCCTTTTCAAGAACCGTTTAACATTTTTTCAAGTGACACAACTTAAAGTTAAAAAATATGTAATACCACTCCGATTTGAATCCATCATAAATATTTTAATTATTAAATTATTTTTTTTTTTTTCAATTTGAAAGTATACCATAAATTTTGTTACTAAACACGCGATCAACAAACTGATTATTTTAATGTTTTAAGAAAAATTTAATTTTTAGGAATAATTTGGTTCGTTTGTCCCATAGTGCGAAGTTAAACGCTTGGCACGCCTACAGCCCGCAGGGTTCTTCACACAGGCAGACAGGCGGAAAGACACACACACATTTGTATGTTCTTTTCTTTCCGCATGTTCGGCCCCTACAACATTCTGACTCGGCGATTTTTAGTGAATTAAATTTAACCCTTTTAAATTCACATTCACATTTGATCGTGCCCCTAAACAGTGAGCCCAAAATTCATTTACACTTTAATCAATTTTAATATCATTTAATTTTGATCTCTCTCCCCCGAAAATGTGTATGAAAAAATATTCCCATCAAATTCAAAGTGGATAAGAAAATTAACTCAAAATTAATAAATACAAAATTCTTTCTTTTTAATTAAAAATTAAAAAAAAATAATAATTTAATTAAAAAAAAATTTATTTATTTTTTTTATTTTTTAATTTGATTTACTTGAAAATGGCTTAGGTTGAAAAAATATTTTTGCTCTCACTGTTTAGTTGAGAATTAAATCCATTCCGAAATGCCAAGAACGGCAAATGCACGCACCAAGCCGGCAGCAGTTTTCGGACAGACATTCGCATGGCAGGAGGAAGAGGAAGAGGGGGAGAAACTGCCAGACAAGCCGACCAGAGATTCCCGGCAAAAGAAATGGACTGGGTCTGAGGCAGAGGCAGGGAGCCGCAGCAATAAGGCCAATCAGTTAGGGCAGGAAGCATGCGCAGCTTCACACACGCGTGTGCACCCACACGGGGCATGCAACACAATTATTTTATTTTTCTTCTTTTTATTTCTTTTTTTTTTAATTTTATTTCTTTATTTTTGTTTGTCTCTCACCCGGCACTCTTCTTTGCCTTTGATTCGGCAAACTGGCTTCCATTCATTGAATTTGCTATGGGCTCTCGAGGTTTTTTCCTTTCTTGTTTTTTTTTTTTATGATTTTTCTTCCTGTGCTACCCGTGCCATCCTGGGCAACGGATGTTGTGCATGTGTTGCTAATGTTCATCATGTTGTTCGGACTGCTGTTGCTGTTGTTATTGTGTTGGCATTAAAGTCAGGGAAGGTACCAAATACAAACAAACCCAAGTAGAGACTCATCTAGTGGGCCTAGGACAAAGCAATGCCTGCATATAGAGAAGTAGGTATACTCTTTTCAAATTATATATGTATGTGTCCCAAGGAGATGCAGATAAATCAGTTCAAATGAATCAGTTCAATTCCCACACAATTTTTTTTTATACTTTTTTTCTGCTTGGAAAAGAGTATTCAACTTTTATTGTCCAGATCGATCTTTGGGTAAAAATAGCCAAAACCAAGCCAAGCCGAGTCGATCGATTGACTGGAAACTGTTGATTCCTTTCGATTTTTAATATGCAAGGCGTGTGCTAAATACGAAAACACATTGACTGCATCAAATTTCCACACACGCACGATTAGACAGAGATAGCTAGAGGTAGACAAAATAGAAAGAGCTAGCAAGAGAGATCACAATCAGCCAAGGACGCTGTAGTTGTTGGTTTGTTGGGCGAGGATTCGTTTAGGTTTTCGGTTCCATTTAATTTGACTTTTCCTTATGGCATTTTCACCTTTTCCCTGGCCTCACATGTGTGCGGAAAATTGTTCAATTCGAGTGTGGCCTTTGTTTTTCTTTTTCCACTTAATTGGCTTTATACCACCTTGGCGATCCGAACCATGTGTGTGTGTGTGTGTGTGAGAGTGTGTGGATCCATAATAACTCAATTGTAATTGAGGCATTGCCCAACAATTCCCCCAGCAACATCGATCATCATTTTTGGCGGGCACAATTTTTATTCAAACTGAGAATTTTATTCTTATTTATTTTGTATTTTGTATTTTTCGTATTTTTTTTTTCGTTTTTCAATTGGTTCACATTGATTTTGATTCAATTCAGGCAAACATTGCTGGCTTTGGCATACAATTTGTTGCTTTTGTTGTTTGTTTTCATTCTGGTTCATTGCACATTGACGCGTGCTATGATCTTTTATTCCATCTCCGATGGTTGGGAAGGGGAGGTGGGGTATGGAGAAGTATGCTCTCAATATTAAACTAGGGCGGTATGGACGCCATCGTAGCCTTAATTTAAAAATTACGTAATAATCGAGAAGTGAAAACAGACTCTTCCATAGAGCAAAATTGACCCAATAGAAGGAGAAGAAGAAGAAGAAGAAAATTCATAATCAATTCAATTGTTTCCCTGAGCTTACAGAATCATATAGAGTGTCTCTGACGTCATGTCGGCCTATGCTTTATCAGATCTCTGTAGATATGTGCAAAGATAATGAAAACTCTGAGCTTTTTCATTAAGAGCTTTTGCTCTCTCTCTCTCTCTCTCTCTCTCTCTCTCTGGCTTACAGAGAGAATATATACAATTCTCAATGATTTGTAAGAGTTTGTATGATTTTTCTCTTCTTCCTTGATAACTTCCAAAAAAAAATATATCTTTAATTTTGACTTGCCATATTTACCAAGCATTTTCTGTTATCTTCAAAAATTTGCCAAATCTTATTTAAATTTGTATAATACTATATTGTGGATATATAAATATATATGCAGATTTTTTTTTTTGAGTCACGAAATGAAGAATTTTTTTCGGAAATGATTTCATCATGATTCATAATACCAATTTAAAAATATTTTGTTTTCTTTTTTTATTTATTTATCAAAGTTTAGAGAATTCACAGATTTCCTTTTAAATTAGTAATTTCATTTCTTATATGGCATAAACACCCCTAACGGGGTAGAGCCTGATGCACAATAAGCCTCCACGCCTCTTTGTCCTGTGCGCGACTGCTCTAGTTGGTGACACCAGGCGTCGCCAGAACTGCGACCATCTAGTCCCTCCAACGTGCGCGTGGTCTTCCTCTCCTACGTTACCCGGCAACTACCGCATCGAAGACAGATCAAGCTGGAGATGTTGCCTTGACCAATGATTTCATCATGATTCATAATACCAATTTAAAAATATTTTTTACTTTTTATTTATTGATCAGATTTCAGAGAATTCATAGATTTCCTTTTAAATGAGTAATAAGCCCACGATATATATACAATATATATATATTTTTTTATATGGCATAAACACCCCTAAAGGGGTAGAGCCTGATGCACAATATGCCTCCACGCCTCTTTGTCCTGTGCGCGACTGCTCTAGTTGGTGACACCAAGCGTCGCCAGAACTGCGAAGACACCAAGAGCAGCTGCATCTGACTCCGTCACTGTCCAGGCTTCCGCACCATATAGAAGCACTGGGATGATGAGTGCCTTGTAAAGAGTTAGCTTCGACTTTCGAAAGAGGGCTCTGCTGTTCATTTGCCTAGTGAGCCCAAAGTAACTCCTGTTGGCAAGCGTAATCCTTCGTTTGATCTCCAGGCTGCTGGACACTGCAGTTCCTAAATAGACAAAGTCCTTGACCACCCGATGCACTCCAGCTTTCCTTATGGCACTTTCCATCAGCAGATTGAAGAGCACACAAGATAGCGAGTCGCCTTGTCTGAGACCCCGCCTGGTCCCTAGTTTTCGGACTGGTCATTTCCTACCTTGACAGAGCTCATGGTGTTGCTCAATGTCATTCTACAAAGTCCTACTAGCTTTGCAAGAATACCAAGCTCAGGCATGGTGTCGTACAGGCAACCTCGCCGTGGATTATCAAAAGCAGATTTAAAATTAACAAACAGGTGGTAGGTGTCGATTTGGTTCTCATACGCTTTCTCCAGGATCTGACGTAGTGTGAAGATCTGGTCGACTGTGGACCGGCCAGGACGAAAGCCGCATTGATACGGTCCAATCAATGCTTCAGCATATGGCTTAAGTCTCTCACACATTACGGTCGTGAGAACTTTGTATGCGACGGGAAGAAGACTGATGCCACGATAGTTGGTGCGTTGTGTCGCATCACCCTTCTTCAGAATGGGGCAGATCATACTGAGACTCTAATCATTGGGCATACTTTCCGCTGACCATACGTTGCAAATAAGCTGGTGCATTCACGCTACCAACTCATCGCCTCCAGCCTTAAACAATTCAGCCGGGAAGCCGTCCGCTCCCGCGGCTTTATTGTTTTTAAGTCGCTTTATAGCGACTTCGAATTCCGAAGCCCACGACATAAGCTATTAATTTCTAATTATTCCTATTGAACAATTAAAAAATTAGTCACCATAAAACACTAGAAAAGTATACAAATTTCATCCTACTTGTCATACGAAGTTGGTTAGTCACAATGCAAAAGCACCTCTGGTTTGAAGACTAATTCGCTTTGACAAATGGCTACCACCTCATTGCCAAGTCTATATTATGAGGAATTATTTTATAATTACTACCAAACAATAAGAAATATTTATTTTTTTAATTAAATTAGAAATAATTTACTTTCCATACCATAATACAAATGCGAATGCACCTCTGGTTTAAAAATCAGTTTGCTCTTGGCAAGTGGTTAGCGCCTCATGGTCAAGTCTAAATTTTCAGCACATATTTGATAATTACCATAATAAAATTAAACAATTAAAAAATACAATTTTTTCAACTAAAAAGAGAGTAGAAAAATTTCTGCCTACTTCTCATAGTACAGCCCAATTCATTAATCAAAATGCAAATGCACCTCTGGTTTGAAAATCAGTTTACACTTAACAAGTGGTTAGCCCCTCATCGTCAAGTCTAAATTTTCAGCAATTATTAGATAATTACAATAATAAAATTAAACAATTCAAAAATATCATTTTTTTCAACTAAAAAGAAATAGAGTATAAATATTTCGTCTAACTTTTCATACTACAGCCCAATTCATTGATCAAAATGCAAATGCATCTCTGTTTTGAAAACCAGTTCGCTCTTGGCAATTGGTTAGCGCCTCATTGTCAAGTCTAGTGGTTGTGTTTTGTGTATGCAAAATTGTGTGTTAATAACATATTATTAAATATGAGTAAAAGTTTGAGTATGAGTTTCGGATGCGATGATCACATAGACTTGTCAATTGATTAAATGAGTTAGGCTAACCAGTCCGAGAGTCTTGCTTCGATTGTTTGAATATTGGTTAGGCTTGTTGGACGGGTTTTACTATTTATTTATTTATTTTTTGCTTTTGTAATACAAATAATGACGTCATCTGCAGCTGTTAAGAGTTAAAAAAATATATAGTATATATACATATATGTATATGTACCCTCTTAATTTGAAGCCCGCACCGGGCATTCGTTTCTCATCAATGACAAGTTCATTCATAAAACTCTTGGACAAGCATCTGTGCAATTTTTTTTTTTTTTTTTTTTTTTGTAATTTTGTTGAGGCATTAAATTGTTGCATGCCACACCAAAGGCGGAGGTTAAAAGGGCCGCCAACATAGAGAAAGAGAGAGGGTGCAGACGGTTTTAGAGTTTTTCAATTTTAATCAACTTTCAAGTGTTTGATTTGCCGTTGCGGCTATTATTGTTGTTGCTTTTATTTATTTTCCCTTTAATTAAGGCCCATTTGATGCTTAGAAAGAGAGAGTGAGAGAGAGAGAGAGAGAGAGCTGGTTAGACCTCAGGCGGGTCGAGCGTTTTCAATCGTTTCTGCCGCTTCCGCAATGCTAATGACAGCTGTCAATGCTTGCACTGATGAACTACCAGAACTGTCAGAACCACCACAAGGAAATTGTCGAGGGTGACACATGCTTCTGTATATGCCACATGTGGCAGATATTTCAAGCCGCCTGCCACCCGTCCAAGCCACGAGGCCTGCGATGCTGCTGGTAGTCTCTCCCAACCAAAGAGACCCCGTCGATCCGATTTCATTACCAAAAACTTTACCTTCCACTCCAGTCCGCGTCCTCCCAACACTTTCAAGGTCTCGGATTACAGATTTGAGGCTCGCGTGCCACTGCTGCCGCCGTCCGACTTAATTAGAAGTAAATTATACCTTAAAGCTAAAACCAAGACCTACGTCGGTCTTCAGTTCTTTTCACTCTCCTCCCCTTTCCACCACGTGTCTTTGTCAGAGTTTATGCAGGCCCGTCAAAGTGGTTCTTAAACTGAAACTAGATTTATATAGCCCAATAAAAAGTTGCCTAACTTTAGTGAAACTAAAAGAATTAGAATGCTTCCTAATTTCGAGGCTACCATGAAAATGATTAAATTTTGGATTTAGTTAAAGTTTATATATGTGGCTTTCACATTTCTCCTTTTTTTTTAAGGACCACTCTAATCTGTTTTTGTCTTGTTTTTTTCTTTCCTTTCAGATTGGTGGTCGGTGCGCCCAAATTTGATACGTCCAGTTATCAGCAGGGCGTTGTGGAGGCCGGTGCTGTCTTCAAATGCGGCATGAGTGATGATCAATGCAATTTGGTGACATTCGATTCCAAAGGTAAGTAAAATGCAGTTAATGTCACTTGGACTGGGCCGTTCCGGGGAATACTTAATGTCTTGTCCAATTCCGTCTACAATTAATTGGCGCCAGACCATAAAAAAAAATGACAACAACAACAACAACAGCAACAACAAAAATAAAAGTCTATTATCTAGACAAAGTGCAATTTGTTTATTTATGGCTCACACGCATGCGCAATCGTTGATATGCACAAGGCGTTCTGCCTTTGAAGCCAAAGTCGCGGGCGCGTTTAAAAACGCGTTGCAAAAACGCATTTGATTTTATTTATTTTTGTTTTGTTTTGTTTTGTTTTCCTTTTGTTATTGCTGGGGTATTCAGCATCAATTCAAGACTTCCTTAACATAAACGGAAATTATAAATATACACACACACACACGCACACACACAGAGAGGGAATGAGAGGTGTGCAGAAGGGGCGTTTCGGAGGTGTGACGACGACGCGACTTTAACGACTTAAAATGTATGCAGAAAATTGCATTTTACCAATGCAGCCCAACAGACTGCTGAGGTTGCTTCGTTCTTTTCAAGGTCCACGGGCCAACAAAACCAACACCCTCCCCCCACTTCCTTACCCTCTCGTTACTCTTTCTCTCTCTCTCTCTGTCTGTCTATCTCTTTCATTGTGGTAGGCTGTGCACGATTTGCAGCAACGGATGCGCAAATAAAAATTATGCGCTTTGTGGCAAAGCGTGACGAAGCTCAAGCATTGGGGGAGTCGCGCCCGACTCTAAAGAGAAGACAGAAAGTGACGGCGAAAGGCAGAGAGAGTGAGAGAGAGAGAGAGAGAGGGAGAGTGTGTGTGTGCCAGTCAAGGAAATTGCCGCTTGTTTGATTATTATTATTTTGTTGTTGTTGTTGTTGTTGATATAGTGCGTGCCAACTCAGTCTCTCTCTCCCCCGCATTCATTCCAGACAAATTTTATCCAACTTGCCCGGCTTCCTAGTTCTTGCGGCACTAATGGCAAGAGGCTTTTATTTTGATTGCGCTGACAGCCTGTCGAAAGTGCAGCCACCATAAAATATGCAATATCATTTTTTTTTTCATTTTCGATTCGGGCTGCTGCGCCCTGAAAAAAAAAATCAACTAACAGATGCCAACACCTTTCAATTGTGTTGTCGCGTGCCTTTTATATTTTTTTTGGGTGTTCCCCCAATAAATGCTTGGCCCATAAATTGGCAGTTTGGACTTAAGTGGTTTATTTTTTTAACTTTTAGAAGAAAAAATTCTTACTAACTTTAAAATCTTTTGACATTGCCCACCCATGCAAAAAAACAAAAAAAAAAAGGAATGAACAGATGCTTCATACAGCTCGCAGGTTTGATTCATTTGTGAATGTTGTGAATTCTCTTCATCTTATCACAATCATCTTAAATCATGCCATATCATACCATAGCACTTTATATTTTCTTAAGAAAGCTCAAATGTATTTGATCTCTGGAATCGCTGAAAGGGACTACTGGAGCTCCTCTTGCCCAGAGATGATTAAATGCAGAAAAGTTGGACTAGAAAGAACTGTTAGGTCCCTCTATGAGGCTAGAAGACTCAAGAAACCTGAAGGAGTTAGAAATAACCCTAGGTGGCTGGGCCTGAAGTAAGACCCACCCTGATATAGCTACCAACTATCTACTCCTTTGTCGGACCTCTCACAATCTACAAGTTTTTTTCCTCAACCTTTTTGTAAGATATCAGTTTTTCTTTAATCAAATATTGCAGACTTTTTGAAAATATAAAAATCTTTTTCTTCTATTTGAAATTCGGATTCTTTGAATTGGTCAGATGTTTCAATAATTTTATTTAAATTCTTACTGATTAAAGTTACCCAATCAAGTTATGCAGGCCTCCGGCCCTAAGAGTGTCAGAAATATTCCAGATGTCGCAAAGTGCTGATAAAAAATATTAAATATTTGTGAATTGCGAATTTTCTGATCTTACTTGAAATATTAAGTTTTTGTAAATATTGAAATATCTCAGTCCCCTTATATTTTTTTGAGCTGCAACATTTGTATTGAGTAAGCAAAATATTAAATTGCTTTAATCTAATCTGTATTCCTGTCGGTTTTGTAACAACAGGAAGATTGAATACTTTGCATCTTGTAGAAGTTGATTCTGTCTATCTTAACTCGACAAAGAGTTGAACCACATCAAGGCTTAAGATATTCCTAGTACTGTCGCGTCTCAAGGCTGAACTAAGCTAAGGAAAGGTACAGTCTTTTTTGGATAGTTTTCATCTGGCTTCTTAAAGGCTAATTAACATTTCTCGATAGAAAGTTGAACCACATCAAGAGTTAAGATATTCCCAGTACAGTCTCTCCTCAAGGCTGAACAAGGCTAAGGAAAAGTACAGTCTCACTTGGAGAGTTAATTGACTTAGTCCTGACTTTCCTCGACAAAGAGTTGGACCATAACAGCAGCAAAGACTGTTCCCAGTACAGTCTCTCTTCAAGCCTGAACTAGGCTAAGGAAAAGTACAGTCTCATTTGGAGAGTTAATTGACTTAGTCCCGACTTTCCTCGACAAAGAGTTGGACCATAACAGCAACTAATTCAGTCTCTCTTCAAGCGTGAACCAGACTAAATAAAAGTACAGTCTCGCTCAAACAGTTAATTGACTTAGTCCTGACTTTCCTCGACAAAGAGTTGGACCATAACAGCAGCTAAGGCTGTTCCCAGTACAGTCTCTCTTCAAGGTTGAACTAGGCTAAGGAAAAGTACAGTCTCGCTCAAACAGTTAATTGACTTAGTCCTGACTTTCCCACAGTGTTTTTTTCCTACTCAAAAAAAAAACTTCAAAAATTCATTCATTTGGATAATTTGGAGTAATCTGTGAATACCAACGGAAATGTAAATTATTATTCAAGTGTTTTGTTTGAGAGCAACTTAATTAGTTTATTCTTTTCCTCTGCACCTCACTTCTCCATCTCATAATAAAAAAACAAAAGAAGGCAACAACAAAATTGTTTGTATGCTGCCAAAATATTAATTTCACAAAATTGTTTATTTCCGCTCGGGTTTCTTTGTCTCTTATTCTCTCATTTTGATTTGCTTTATTTCACTTTTTATACTTTAATGCGTGACAAAAAAAAAAAAAAAAATCTACCGCAACGTCTCATTTACAAATTTGATATCATCATTTAGGCCCATCAAATTTGACTTAATGGGCACATTTTATTATTATTATTATTATATTTTTTTATGTTACTTTTTAGATTGTTGTATAAATTGTCTGTCTTTGGTAAATAATAAATTCTTTTGTTTTCTTCTTCCTCTTTTTCTTGTGATTCTTGATAGGCAACAATCGGAATTCGGATGGTGAAATAATTGATCGCAAGTCTTATCAATGGCTTGGAGCAACTGTGGCCGCTGGACGTGCAAATAATTGGGTTGTGGTAAGTTAATCTAGCTATCAGGTTCTCTAAAGATTGATTTAGTTACTTTCTCTGGCAAATCACAATAATTGTTGGTGGGGCCTTGGGGGGAGGAGGGGTTCTCTCCATCCATAGATAAATAAATGACGACATTTCTGGACTTTCATTTTCAACTGCATGACAAGACACTGTGACCAAGTGACTTACTTAGCCACCTGCTGCCCGGGTTGGGTGTTGTCTTTATGACTGACTTTGATGGCATCATCAAGAGAGTCCGAGACCTCGTTAAAATGACGGTCGCTGTTGGTTTGCCCCGGTTTGTTTTGGCATAAAATGGATAGTACAAAAAAAAAAACTGCCTCAAGACTAGCCAAATGAAAGTGCAATCAATGCGGTCTCAGCTACAACGAACAATAAAAAAAAAAAAAAAAAACAGGTGGGCGCCCCAAGAGTCATGCAACTGGAAAAATATAAAACACACACAAGAGAAAAATGAATGAAAATCAAAATGACATTTTTATTACAATAGAACAAAAAAAAAAAAAAAAAGAAAAGAGATAATCTGTGAGACAAAGAGAAACACATAAACACATGAAAGCTTACACAAACAAAAAACACAACACAACACATGCTGTCGCGTCGCTTCGATTATTCATCTAATCAACTCTGCGCTGCAGCTATGCTGCTGCTCTTGATGGCTTTGGTGTTTTTGTTTTTTTTTATTGCTGTTAGATTGTGGGTGTGCAATTCCGTTATTTGTCAGTGGGTGTCTTTAGTGGCAACAAGAAAATCGAAACCAACAAAATTCGATGAGATTTTTTTTTTTTTGTCATCTTTTGTTGTTGTTTTTTTTTTTTTTTGGGGCAAGCATTGTGGTTGCTTAGATTGCGTCAAGTAAACCACAAGCACACTGGCACACACATACTGAGACACCCGACGGGGTCTGTTTGGATTACCTTTAAGGTGCGCCGCAAGTCAAGTTAGTTCTGAGCTCCTTTCGGTTAATTGCGTTGGCGTCTAAACCGAAAACCACCAAGCCACCACCCACTTGCCCAAGCACCATTTATTCTTTTACTCATTCAACTAACCCAGACCACAGACCCCGCCAGTCAGGTTTATATATACGCGGTCATAACATTTGATTTTCACTTTAGTTCTCAATTAACTTTGATTTGGCTGTTTCGATTTTCGACTGACCCAGAGGGCGTGCAAAATCGTTAACAGTCTGCCTGTCCGTCCTATTTGGCCTGGCATACTTCCTGGCGTGTGATAGTGGCCTTCAAAATAAAACGACCCGCCAAGCCATTAAACGTCTCCGAAAGCTACAAAGTTGAATTCCCAATCAGCACAATCGCCAAAACCATCGATTTATTTAGTGCTCAACGGTCTTGGACTACATCATCGCCCCCATTATCACTTAACGCCATCAGTGGACTTGGACTTTTGTTGACTTGACCAAATTATGGTCAATATCATTACACACACACACAGACAATAAACCAAGTTAGCCACAGCGTTGGCGTTGTTGTTGTTGCTCTAAAAAACAAGCTAAATAATTTCATTTTGACTGGCTGAAAAATGCATTTGATCTTTTGGTCTTTTTGGGGGCTGGGCCATAAAGTTGATCTCACCATAAATATTTTTGCTGCGGCTGTGGCTGTGGCAATCAAACTTGCCAACTTAGAAGAAAAATACAAAAAAAAAAAAAAACTAAATAAAACCACCGACACCACCGCCAACAACAACCACAAAAAGGTGACATCATTTTGAACCCAAAGATCAGACTCAGGCCCAAAACAATCAAGCTCAAGCGAAAAGCTCTGCTTTTTATACTCTTTTCAAAAAATAAAAAGGACCCAAAGAAATGAAGAGTATCAAAAGTTAACTTCAGATTGCACAAATCGTTTGAGCCGTCAAACTGATTAAACTTCGTCTGCTCAGAACTCGGTAACCGCCGGATCGGACTACTATATCCATATATCTGATATATGAAACCAAATCAGTGTTTGAAATATCTGCAGAATGAACTGACCATTCGCATTCAATTTGGGTTTTAGAATACCTATGAAATGGTAGGTATATATTCAGAAGATTTTACCGGATCGGACGAGTATATTACATAGCTTTCATACATTTCGATTTGATATATAAAATACCTTTGAATGGCTAGATATGTTTTTCACATTTAAGTTGAATGGGTCTATGATATCAGATAGCAAAATCAATTTTAGGAATAACTCTAACCTTCTTAGGCCAATCTCATTGGGTTCGGTATTCATTCCAACTGTCAGACAGATCGGAATATCTGAGCTATGCTTACTTCGAAAGGAACTTAAAGTCTTCAGCCTCCCTCAATTGGCTCAGATTAACTTGAAATTCTCTGACATAACTCCAATAAAGATTTATACCTTTGGATTTTATCTAGTCTTACTAGCCAATCTGATGGTAACAATCAAAGGATAGGAAATAGGATTCAAGAAATCCTCGAAATTTAAAGAGTATTCAAGTGTTTTGGTCAATGTTTTCGGTATTCTTTTTTTGGGGGGGCTTGTGCCGTTTGTCGTGCCGATTTGGCACTGCAGTTTTGCAATTTCATTTCATTTGAGCTGAGCTTAAATTTTTTTTCTAGTCTGTTTGTTTGTTTGTTTGTTTGTCTGTGATGGCGATGGCGACATGATCATCGACACGATCTGTGGAAAATGTCGAAAGCTTGAGATGCTCTGCTATTGAACTTAAATATGGCCACAGAGGCCAAGTCGAGTCAATTGAAGGCGCAACACAAGTCTACAATCCATGGGACTTTGGTTTTGGGGGAGAATGGCAGGACTTGGGCAGGTAAGCCCAACCAGAACCGAGACCATTTGCAATGGTAACGTCTGCCATGTCAAGCGTGTTGACTTTTGACTTTTAGCTTGGTGCTGTTCCACCAGCCACCACCACCACAACAGCAACAGCAAAAAGAACAGCTTCAGTTAACCATCTGCATCATCATTGGCCAATGGATAACATGGAGTATCGGCGGTTTTCTTTTCTTTTACTTTTTGTTTTGAGAGAGTGCAGTTTAATGTCTCAAAAATTTATCGTTGGCGTTTTGGTATGCGCCTGTGCCAAACATGGCAATAAACCACACAACAATAACAACAACAACAACAACAACAACTCCAACAAAAACACACACAAAACAGGGTTGAAAACAAAAAAAAAAAAAAAAACAAAATCATTCACAAAACATAAAAAATTGCTATAAAATATGTGGCAAAAGCAGTTAAAAAGTTTAAGCCAATTTCGATCACGACAACCAAATAATTTGGTAAAAGCTTAAACAAAAAAACAATAACGCTGTCAAAAGACAACAGGCCCAAAAGGCTGAAAATATTTTGGCAAAAAGCACTTAGGGTCTTACAATGGCTTTGACAGGTCTTGAAAGCAGAACAAAGAAATTGAAAAAGGAGCTGAAATTAGCCCGAAAAAAATACAAGAGAATATGGGGCAGAAAGGATTAGGCAGAAGAACTACAAATAAATATGAAATATTTCAAAATTTCAAAAGAAATTCAAGCCGAAATTCAAGCCGAAATTCAAGCCAAACATGAAGTCCATTTACCCAGCCTGTTTGAAAGCAGCGCCCAATGTGGGGCCAGATCAGCCTTAGCATCAATAAACCAATTCCAAATATTCGTAGTATCAAGAATGATCTATAATGCTTTCGCTTCAACATGAATAAAATCTGAACTGGTTCGGCCAAGTCAAATGAATGGCGCCCAACGTGGGACCAACTCAACCACTTTTACAATGCTAAACAATGACTACTTACCCATTCAAATTCATATTTTCCAAGCAGGCAGAGTCTTTACCCTGGACTACCCTCTCCTATACTCCCCCAAGCCACCCACAGCCTCATCGATCTGAGCTCCCCTAACTTGGGAACTTTTGCATATCTAAGAAACCAACAACTTCGTACTCAACTCTTGGCTAACTGATAATAAATATTTTTCCATCTTTTCCGTTTTTTTTTTTACTTTTAATAGTAGAAGACTATTAACTTATTACCCAAGTCGAAGCCAGGCTGGCCCCACTGGGCAGCAGAACGTACCCCATTGAATTCAATTGAATTGTTCATGGTTCTTTTTTTTTTATTATTGTTTTCTTCTTGGCCTGCAGTCCACAGTCAACGGTCTTTGGCTAGCTGATTGTCTTTATTTTTATTTGATTGTTTTGTTTGTTTTAAGGCTCCATCGCCGGCTGCGAGTCGGTATGTACAGTGTACACCTGAGGCTGCTTTGGCAAGAGGAAAGCAGCTCCAGGAATTGATGGCTTAGATAGGGAAAGAGTGAGAGAGAGACTGTGATTTTGCCTGGCTTGCATAATATCAAGCGCATAGATTTGTGATTCAATAGCCTGAACTGGCCTGGCCTGGCCCGGAGTCCAAGTAGTCAACGTGATCGTTCTCATTCGATTCGTGTCTTTTGTTGGGCATTTGAATGGAAAATGATCGGTCGAAATGGTACCAAAACCGATCAGCATGCATTTTTGGCGATAGCGCGTCATTTTGAGTTTATGTCAGGCTCCTCTTCAAGTAGCAAGTCAATAGGCACCAAGAAAGAGAGATCACAATGTGCTGTATCTCTCAGCTCAAGCCCCAGCCCCAGCCCCAGCTCCAGTCCCAGTCCCAGCTTTAAGGCATATCTATATACATTCAGCGAGGACAATGGACAATGGACAATGTCGTGTCCAGCCAGTGTGGTTGAAGTGATGCCATAAAAGGCACAATATGTATAAATTTGTAAAAGTAATTGAAGGCATATGTGAGACCATCAAACAATGCCAAGCCCGCCATCTACCAAGTCTCCTCCACCTTTTATTTCCTCCATCCTCCCAGTAGCAACTCAAACTGCATGCCAACCATATTTGGAGTCCACAGCAGCACCGCCACCAGCCGACGCGAGTGGCTCTCCTCTCTGTGTGTTTTATGTCCGACTGCCAACCATTTTAAACATTATAAAAATATATATCTAAAAGTATTTTTTGGTATCTACCGATATAGCCATACACCGACTGACGGCATATAAAAATGTAATTCCCTTTTTTGGCCAGCAATTGTTCAGCCTGCCCATCCATCTAACCAACCAACCAACCAACCATACAAACGATTGTCACTTTGTCTCAGATTTGATCTTCACAATTTTTGACTATTGTTCGGAAATATTATTTTTTTTTGTTCAAATTTAAAATCTTTGTTTTTTTTTGTATTTATTGCAGGCTTGTGCACCACGTTATGTCTTCCATTCGATGTCGCCATCGAGGACTCTACGCTACGATCCGGTCGGTACTTGCTTCACTTCACAGAATTTCAAGGATTTCCATGAGATTTCACCGTGTCGCACAAGTAAGTGGGTCGAGGTCACCAAAACTTGGTGTGATTATATTCACTTTTTCTGCTTGACGTTTCGAGTCTGGTGTGTGTAATTTGAGCTGTGTGTGAGGAAGAACTTGAAGAACTTCATGAGAAAGACAATATGTCGAGTATATCAAATGACCGGGAGTTTGGGAAAACACTTGACGACTTTGAGAGGGGTCAACCATTTTCAATGGAAAGTCAAATGATCTAAATGAAACCCCTTTCTGCTCTATGACTTCAAGGATAAAACAAATACAGATTATATAGATCTGTTTAGAAAAGTTTTCATTTTTTTGATCCATCCCAGCTTGACCAGTCTGGGCTAACTTGACTCCCAAACTAAACATTTTAAAGTCATCTTAATTATTGTAGAAAATTTCAAATATTTCTCTCACCTTAAAGGAAACCTGGGATAATTAAAAAATAAAGAAATATTTTCATCCAAATATGATGATGTGTTAATTCTTTATAATCAAAGATTTACCCATAAAAAAATATATAGCTCAATCTATCTGTAATTTTAGAGTAAGAAAAATGTTCAAATTATTTCACACCCAATTCCATTTTATTAGGTTTTATTTTACAAATCGATTCTTACATTATGATTAGTTGTTCCAAACAGATCGGTATTAGTTCTGAAAATACCCAATGAAATTCAAAGTTGTAAGAAAATTTACGACTCTTCTTTGCGCTTGACAACTTTCAAAGACTTCAAGGGGCATAAATATGCCCAAAAATAATAAAAATGCCTACAAACAACTTTTAGTAGTATTTTCATAGCTTTAGCTTCGAAGAATCTATATTCGTATAAACGAAAATATTTTCTTTTATGTTCAAGCATCACAACTTTCTCAACTGTCAGGGAGAAGCTACTAAAGGTATACAGATTTTTCATATATATATTAGATATATGTAGATATCTAGATATGGTTTCTTATATACAAAAAAAAAAGTTTGGACAGGCCAAGAGCAACACATGTGCTGGTCCAACGATGACTAGAGACTCCGATTCGGGATCCTTTATGTCTAAGAAGAACCTATTTTTAGAATAGACAACAGATGCAAAGCAGACAAAGAAATCTTGTATACAAAAACCTGACACACAAAACAAAAACCAAATTAATTTAATTGAAGAATCTGAAAATACTAGTCTTGTCTTGTTTAGTTTAAGAACCTGGAGTGAAGAAGAGTACATTGCCTTGATTCTTGATTCTGGAGTCTTGAAAATAATTCCAGTCGATTGCTCAATCTGCTAGCCATTTAAGACCAATTTACAAATTCTGTTCTCTTCTTTTTTTGATATATAATTTTCAATTGCGTTATTAATTGCTTTCAAATCAGAAAGACCAAGAAGAAGAAGAAGTAGAAGAAGAAGAATTCAAAGAAGAAAAAGTGTGGAAAAGGAAGACAGCTTCTCATTATGACAGTTGGTCACATTCCGACATCACTGAAAGCAATAAATACCAACTTAACGCACAAAATACCAAACTAATAGTTACGGCGAATCAGATTGAAATAAAAAAAGACCTAAGGAAATTTCTCAAAAAAAAACAGAACATAGGGCCAGATCTCTACGACTTTCAAATGCCCTTTCGTAAGAGTTCCTTCAAAAAATTCAATTTTGTGAAATCCTCTTTTTTTTGGGTTTTCCCTAAAAAAAAATTTGATTTAGAATCTGGAGATTCCTTAAATATAAAGCTGAAGAGATATGCCAGTCTTGGCTTTTTTTTTTAGGGAAACCAAATCAAAGGGTACGAGTTTCTCGAGTTTCACAGTAACCAAAAAAAAAAAAAAACATGAAAGAAAGAGTTCTCTGAGAAAAACGGTAGCGGGGTAGAAGCTCAAGGGGCTAGGGGTACAATGGCCAAAGGTATATAGGAAAAGGCACCAAGTGGCCGGTTATTGTCGGTCCCGGTCGGCTGAAGTTAAAGTTGTCTTGCTGTTGTTGTTGTTGTTGTTGCTGACGATGATGGTTAAACTAATTGTAATTCAAGACGGGGGCGATTTTATTATGGGAATTACTACAACTTCACCACAACAACAACAACAGCAACAATAGCAAGAGCAGAAGCAAGTCCCAAGCCCCCAAGCTTGGGCCTGTCTCAAGGCTTATAAATGTGTGTTTGTGTGTGTGTGTGTGTGTGTGTGTGTGTCAGCTCTGCCTTAAAAGTTGACTTATGCGCTGTTGGCCACAACAACAACAATAGCAGCAAAATTGCCAGGCAAGAGGGCCAGCAACATGTTGCTGTTGTTGTTGTTGTTGTTGCCGTGCAACGTTCAAATTGAAACACTTCGGA
This sequence comes from Scaptodrosophila latifasciaeformis, assembly GCA_037075145.1. Classification (NCBI taxonomy): domain Eukaryota; kingdom Metazoa; phylum Arthropoda; class Insecta; order Diptera; family Drosophilidae; genus Scaptodrosophila; species Scaptodrosophila latifasciaeformis. The sequence goes on from JBAMCM010000428.1 coordinate 9,730,702, forward strand.
GACAAATTGTTATCGTTTAATTTGATCAAACGCACGAACTTGCTGTTGATTTTTTTTCTCTCTCTCTCTCTCTCTCTCTCTCTCTTTCTACTCTTGTCAACGTTGTTGTTGCCACTGAAAAGAGACAGAGAGAGAGAGAGAGGGAGAGAGAGAGGGGAGACAAGATTGCCGGCAGGCGACATGTTGCTATTGCTGCGGCTTTCATTGCGTGATTTTTATTTGGTAGCAAACATTTGCCCATTGTGGACAGGTAGCTGGACGGCCCAAACAAAAGACCACTCCAAGGATGTTGTTGTTGCTGTTGTTGTTGCTCCAACAACAATTCGTTTTATTTTTTTTTTGTCCAAGTTTTGTTTGGGCTTTTGCCGCTGCTATGCTGTCCTGTGGAATATCAGTTGTTTGCCGTATCTCTCGGCCTTTTGTTTGTCTGGGGCAATTGTTGCTGCGATGCCGCTGGCGTAGCTGCAACTTTTTTTTTTTTTGTTCCAATACTTTATGGTATTTTCTCTCTCTCTCTCTCACACACACACACACACTCACTCTCTGGCTTTGTCTGTGGCTTTTGGGCAGAGCTTGGCACGCCCGTTTCATTCTCTTTGCTGCACTTTGACGGCACTCGAATCCTTTTATGTTTGATTGTGTTGTTGTTTTTGTTGTTGTTGTTGTTGCGTGTGGATTTCAAGTCTGCTCACATGGCAAGCTGACAAATCGGCCAGCAATTTATTGCATTCTATGGATAATTATTTGGCAATTTAGTCTGGGCCAGTCCAATCTTGTTATTTACTTATCTCTACCTATTCCACCCCCTCCCCTCGCAATCACATTGATTGACTTGTGCGCAAACATTTATGAAATTATTTAAATTATCTTCTTCTTCTTCTTGTTTTTGTTTTTCTGCAGATAACTGGGGCTATCACCGTCAGGGTTCCTGCCAGGCTGGTTTCAGTGCTGCTGTCAACAGGGTAAGTTTTTTCGATGTTTTTGTTTGTTTATTTTTTTTTTTTTTCTTAGCCATGTGGCATGCCACTTGCCTTGAGTTGGCGTGGGCTGTTGCACGTTTAGTTTGCACCTTTTGTTGGCTGGGGCAACATTTGATCGTGGCATAACATTTGCATTGTCATTTGGCCAAACATTTTCATTACAAAAACAACCAACAACAACAACCAAAAGAAAATCTATAAAAAATTCTTCTCCTCTTTCACAGAACGGCTCGCGTCTTTATATCGGCGCACCTGGCAGCTGGTATTGGCAAGGTAAGTCCATGTTTTTCCCACATGATCCTAACTCGGGAAAAAATACAATAAATAATAAAAGTCCGTTACACTCTCTCTCTATCTCTCTCTCTCTCTTACCTGAATTTACTTTAATTGTATTATCAAAAAAAAACTCTTAAATTATTTTTCTCTTTTTATTTAGTAAAAAAAAAAGAAAAAAATTTATAATAATAAATCCAAGTCGTTTGTAATTTTTGTAACTTTAGCCCAAAACTAGTCAAGTATTTTTTTTTAAGTAGCCCTCCCATCCAAACGATTCCTGTAGTTTCTTGTTTTATTCTTGAACTTTGCGCCCCTCTTGTCTTTATGCCCTCACCCACCTCTCCCCACTCAGTCTAAGGTATTTTTAGCTCCAGCATTTTGTTGAATTTGAGAACACTTTTATATGTTTATATTTCATTTTGTCCATTCCCAACAAGCATTTGAGTATTTTCCCTTTCCTCAACCCAAACAAAAAAAAAAAAAAAAAACAAAAAGAAAAACCAATTAATTTTAAGTAGTTCTGATATAAGCCGAATGCTGTATGCCATAATTTGTATAAATTTTGCATTCAATTATTTAATTAGTTTTTTTTTCTTCTTCTTTGTATTTAATTTTGTTGCAACTTTTTTTATGATACATAAGAATCTAGAGAGTCTTTAACCCGGCCAAGCCCTACACCAACTATAGACACCCTTCTACTCACACCTACACACTCAAACACAGACACATTCAAATTTTGTGACAAGAACTTAGTTGGGATTGTTTTTAACCTTCTTGTTATGTCCCTAAAATCTCAATGGGTATTTTCTAGTCCACTTGATTAATCAATTATTTAGGTTTACCAAAAGTAGTTATAAAATTTAATTTAATTTAATTTTAGCTTTAAGAATCACATTGCCGGCTGTGTTGTACAACTTGCCGCTTTTCGTATAAAAAATAAATTACAATTAAAAAAGAAAATATATCATAATTGGCAAAAAATTCCCACGACTGAAGAGATTTGCCAATCTCTTAACCAAATTTTTCGTTATGTGGATAAATATATTAAATTAAGTGCATGTAGCGCTGTATTGTCAAAATAGTTGTAGAATATCAAATCAATTAATTTAATAATAATTTCAAGTGTGCAATTAAACCGGACGCGTTATACTCAGTTTAGGGAGCTGCCAACACACGCAAAAAAAAATCTAGTCCTAAATGATCACTCAATAAACATGGTTTTGCGCCATCTAGCGGAATAGCTTATGCATTGAAATATTGCAAGCGCACCATTTATTGCCTGTTGACTTAACCAAGGAAAATCACAATCTTGACTCTGATTGCGGTCCGCTCGTCTTTTGTTTTTTTTTTTCGTTTATTTTTGTTTGTGCCTATCGAAATATGTTCATTAATTTGCTAAACATGTTAAAATCCACCATTCGGTTCTTTTGACTCTTTATTGTGTTCAAGATTTTAGTGCTCATATGGGCAGACAGACATAACCATATAATTAGAGTCTCCTTGATGCATCCTTCTCTGTGTTAGCACAGATTTAACCATATATTTAGGGTTTCCTTGATGCATCCTTTTCTGCGTTAGCACAGACTTAAGCTTTACCGTTACGTACAAGGGAAAAACATCAATCAAATTGAAAAGATCCAGTCCAGCAGCTTACTCTAAGTTCAGTGTTGTAAAACGCTTGGCAGTAAATATTTGCAGCGCCAAATTCGAATGTTGATTTGAATGCACACTTGAATATTATTTTAGACGTAATATTTATTTATTTAAAAATGTTAAGTTAGTTTCTCATATGTGTTGTCGAGTTGTTGTCAAAATTGATCAACTTAACCCAATTGAATTTGTCGTAAAACATATTTAGCATATACTATTCGTATCATTGTCCAGCTTAACCCTTTAGATTGAAATTAAAACTGACACTGAAAAATTTTGTTCTCATCGTGTTTGCCACATCAACTCGACAGCAAATTTTTTTAGTGTAGTCAACATAAATCTACAGATGACAAAAACAAAAACAACAAAAAAATAAAGAAGTAAAAATAATAATAATATCAATAAATTTTTAGTTGCATTTAATGTAGCTATATATGTATGTATATCTCTATATAATAATATCATGTATCGTATCTGTATTGTATTATTATTTTATTTTAATCGTTTCTTGTGTAATTTGATTAATTTATAAACAAATATTTTCTTTCTCTCTCTCTCTCTCTCCTTTTTCTCTTAAAAATGAAAAAAAAAAAATAAATATTTTTTCTTTATCTAAAACGTGCACTCGATTTGCGCGAAATGCATGCAAAAATTTTGTATTGTACTGTAAAACTCAAAAAACAATACAAAATGTTGTTGTTGCGATTCCCACAAAATCAATCAATCAATCAAACTTCTTACAAAACAATCACCAAATATATAAAAAAAAAATAAATAAAAATCCCGAAAACCTTAAAAATTATATAAAAAAACTGTTAAAACTAAAAGGACAAACCTACTCAATACCGCCCGATGCAGAGTTTCCATATAAGCCGCCTTTTTATCAGCCCTTCGGCACTGGAGGTAATAATAATAATCGTAATAATAATAATAATAATAATAATCTTAAACCAGATATATAATCAAAAATATGATTCACATCAAACCAAGTAAAACATTGAAGGACATTAACAAAAATAAATTCAATATAAAAGCAAAAGTACCAAAGCCGAGCTTATAAAACAAAAACTTTATAACATTTGTACAAAAACAAATCGAAAAAAACAAAAAAACAAAAATTATTATTTTTTACTATTGAAAAAAAAAAACAAAAGCATTTTTCATTTTCGCCAATCAACGAAAGTTTCTAGAAATTTTTCTCTTATTATTTGGTGTCTGAACTTTTATAAACATTTATTTGTAATATAAATAATAATAATATTGAATTATTTAAACAATTTGGTAATTCATGAAAGCTTTCAAAATTTCATAGTGATCGTTGCCTCGATGCATTGCTCGATCGCTTCTCTTTCTCTCTCGCTCTCTCTTTCTCTCTTTTACTCTGTATCACTTTTTCTATTTTCTTTTTCTTTCTTTGGTGTATTTATACTGCGTTTCGAGCAAAACACGAAAAAAGAAAAGAAAAAATAAGAAGCAACTAATAAATTATTGTGATCTTGCATCGTTATCGCTTTGCTAATCCTTATCGCTACCATCGGTTCTCTGGAGTTAGCGGAATGCGAGGGGCAGTGACTACCGGCCAATCACACAAACGTTTACGGCTCCACCCTCCATTCCGGAACTAAGCTATCAATGCACACGAACACGCACGCACGCACGCACACTCACGAACGCACGAACAGAGCGCAATCTCAAATGGCACTGCTTATCAGACACAGAGCATGTCGATAAAGCAGTCGGAATCTTAAGTGACCAAATTGAAATGAACCATTAAAATCGAGGAAGAGTTTAAAAGTGAAAATAAAAAAAAATTATATATATATTTTTCATCACAAGTCTCCAAGGTCCTCAACTTACCTCGGTAGTGGGTATCAGACCACCTCAGAATTTCCCGTGCATCGTAAAACCGTTTCATCACTAACAAGTCTAGAGAATTACTAAAACCCTAGAGCTAAGTAAAACTTGCATGTCTGGCTTATATGTATGTACCATACTATATATCTCTATATATATGTTTGTATATATATTTTGGTAGTTGTGGTTTTTAGCTTATAATTAATTGGATATACGTATACGCTGTGGAGCATGTAGCTTTTGTGTCGTACTTCCCATTTGCTTTAGTATTATAAAATGTAGATTTTAGTTAGATTCGATTCATTTAGCATGTTAACCCATCGGTTTGTAAAATGCTTGCTGTGTTCAATATGCATTTAGCTAGTTGCTGCCACCAACAACCACCTCAACCAATCACATCCACTTGCACCCCAAAACAACAACAACAACAACAACAGCCCGCTATGATTCCTAATCCCCAAAGAATTATTGAAATAGTATTAAAATGTATTCAAAAATGATTCCACAGGTCAGACCTATTCACATGATGTGACGAAGCCAGAGAATCAGGTCTTTTCCACGGCGGAAAGTAGTTCTCAGAATGATGACTCTTATTTGGGTTATTCGATGGTCACGGGTGATTTTAACAATGATAACGATGAGGATGTGGCCATTGGTATGCCACGAGGTGCCAATTTGCTGGGCAAGATTGTGGTCAATCGCTGGAATATGGGTAATCTATTCAATGTGACCGGACGTCAGTTTGGTGAATACTTTGGCTATGCTCTGGCCACCACTGATGTGGATGGCGATAAGCTGGATGATCTGATTATTGGTGCTCCCATGTATACGGATCCGGCCAATGTGGAGGGCAAATACGATGTGGGACGTGTTTATATTTTGGTCCAACGAGGTTCCTCGAAGGTGAGTTTGATTTTACAGTCTTGGGACTTTAGGATCCTGAAAATTCCAAATTGCTTTTAGTTTGAGAACTGGACCACGGAGTACATACGTGATGGCTTCAATACCAAGGGACGTTTTGGCTTGGCTCTCTGCACCTTGGGTGATGTGAATCGTGATGGTTATGGTGATTTTGCCGTGGGTGCTCCCTACGATGGACCCGAGGGACGCGGCGTGGTCTACATCTATCATGGTTCTGAGAATGGTCCTCTGGCCAAACCCTCACAGATTATTCATTCCGAAGATCTGGTGGAGGGCGCCCCATACCCGCGCACCTTTGGCTTCTCCCTGTCCGGTGGTGTGGATATGGATGACAATACCTATCCTGATATGGCTGTTGGTGCTTATGCCTCCGATCAAGTGTACATCTTCAAGGCGCGTCCAGTGGCTGCTGTGAATGCGGTGACCACCTTTGCCAATCCCTCGAAACTGATCAACCTGGAGGAGCGCACCTGTCAGCTAAAACGGGATCACAAATATGTTTCCTGCATGGACCTAAGCACCTGCTGGAGCTATACAGGCGATCATCTGCCCCGCGAGTTGGCCTTTGATGTCTCCTGGGTGCTGGATTCCAAAAAGACTCGCAATCCTCGCATGTTCTTCCTCCAAAATGAGGGCAAGAATATCCGAAATCAAACAATAGGGTTGACATTTGGTCGCACCTTCTGCGTCAATGAGACTGTCTATTTAGTGGACAATGTCCAGGACAAATTGACTCCGCTAGAGGTGGAGTCTCGCTACAACTTGCTCAGTGCTCGGCAACTTACGCCCGTGGTCCGTCGTAAACGGGATGCCCTCGAGCCGGTTATTGATCAGAATCGTGAAATAGTACTTCGTGATGCCATCAACATCCAGAAGAATTGCGGGCCGGACAATATTTGTGAGCCCGATCTCAAGCTGGAAATCAAGTGAGTACAATACACATCGATTCTCACCCAAAAATGCCTAAAAAATGCTTAAGAAAAATTTGATGTTGGCAATGCTGCAAGCGGCTTTTTCTGCCAGCAATTAAGATGAAAAGCCAAATTTACTTAACAAATTTTAAATATTCTCCAAATTTTAGAACGGTGGACAAATATTTGTTTGGCTCACCCGAACCCTTGACCATTGAAGTGATGATCACCAATGCGAACGAGGATGCCTTCGAGGCGGCCTTCTATATGGTAATGCCACGTGAGTTGAACTTTAAAAAATTGCAGCAATTGGGCGATAAGACAGACACGCCAATCACCTGTTCAGTGCCATCGCCAGCCAATAATTTCACTCTTAAATGTGATATTGGTAATCCTCTGCAGGGTCGAAAAATGGTAAGTTTAATGGGAAATTAAGAAATGAGAAAGAATTACAAAAAACTTGAATATTTCAGGCACATTTCAAAGTGATTCTCACACCGGCTGATAAGTTTGGCAGCTCGCCCAGCTATGAGTTTTATATGGAAGCCAATTCCACAAATCTGGAGAAGGCTGGCTCGCATTTCGATAATATTGTACACAAAAGCATTGGCATTTGGGTGGACACCGATCTGGATATCAAGGGCAGCTCCAATCCCGACATTCAGCTGTACAAAGCCAGTGACTACAAATCCATTGAGAATGCCAGCGAGGGCATGGATGAGGCGGATATTGGTCCTCAGGTGGTGCACATTTATGATATACGAAATAATCGTCCCTCGACAATTGAGGAGGCGGTGGTCTTCATACATTATCCAGCCCAGACAGAAGCCGGTGCTCCTCTAATGGCGGTGCTGAATCAACCAGAGACTGGTGGCAATATACGCTGTGATCCACACAGTGCCGTGAATCCCTTGAACTTACGCATCGACCAGAATCTGGCTCGAAAGTCTTATCTGGAGCAGAAGGGAGCCACAAGCAATACGAATTTCTACGGAGCTGCTGGTGCCAGTAGTGGCGGTCATCTAGAGATCTCACAGAGCAGCCAGTCAGGTGGCACTATGGGTGTCAACGTGGGTGGACGTACCAGCAAGCTATCGCCCAAAGAGAAGGAGCTACTAGAACGAGAGGATGAACAGGATGTGTCCGGAGATGCCTCCTTTGTCCACTCTAATCGGGCCAATCAGGCGGCTGCCGAACTAGAAACCAGCTCAGGCGGCGGTAGTGGTGGTGCTGGCGGCGGTGCCTGGTCCTGGTCTTCATCCTGGAACTCTTCGTCCTCAAATGGGCAACCCAGTGTGGTGGTATCGTCCAGAAACACAACCACCTACTATGATAGCCAGGGCAGGCCCCATGTGGTGGAAAGCAGTACCGAATATGCTACTGTGGATCGTGCCAATCTTGTCCAGCAAAGGGTGCCACAACCGGGATATGGTGGAGCTGCTCACAGCACCCATGGACATATACAAATTGCCCCTCCCATCAGCACTTCCACCTATCAGTCGAGTCAGTCCCACAGACCCCAACAACAACAACAACAGCGCTATGGAGGAGCTGGCTACTCCGACGTGGTGGGCCAGACCAGCGGTGATAAATCTGTTTATGGTGGACGTAGCGGCAACTTCCGCACGGGCACTCTTGATTTAGGCACCTTTGGCCGTGGCAATGTCGACAACGAGCTGTACCAGCAAAGCCATTTGCCAGCCAGAGGCGGTGGCTCCAGTAGCTACAGCAGCTCCAGCAGCAGCAGCAGCTACACCCCCCGCTACCACAATGTCCAAACGAAGCCATATTATGGCCGCGAAAACGAGGACTACTACGACGAAGATGCTGTCCTCCAGCAGCAACAGCAACACCAGCTCCAGCATCAACAGGATGGTGGCGGCCAGGGCCAGCACCAGCGTCAATGGTCCACCACCACCCAGCATCGCTTCAAGAGAGACGACAATCCCAAGACACCAACCGACTTGAACTCCCCCTGCAAGGTGGCCAAGTGTGAGACTCTGCGTTGTGTGGTCACAAACCTGGGCAGCGATGATGCCGCCTGGGTGGCCATACGTGCCCGCATGGTCGCCAAGACAATGGAGCAAATTGCCTCAAATGTTCCCCTGAATGTCTCCACCCTGGCAGTGGCTCACGTCACCCGATTACCCTTCATTGGTGAGCCCAAGGATGAGATAATCAAATCCCATGAAATCTTCTACACAGCTGTACCAGAGCCCACGCCCGTGCCAGACGTGGTCCCACTCTGGGTGGTCGTCCTAGCCGCCTGTGCCGGTGCTCTGATCCTACTCCTACTCATCCTGCTCCTATACAAAGTAAGTTGAGCCACTTCCCCTCAAAAATGCCACAAAAAAACTAAACTCTTAAATTCATCCCCAGGTTGGTTTCTTCAAACGCAACAGACCCACAGATCATGCCCAAGAGCGTCAGCCCCTAAGGAATGGCTATCACGGTGATGAGCATCTGTAGAAAACAATAAATCAAAAAACAAAATTACGAACAACTAACCAAACACTAAAAAAAAAAAAATCGAAAATCAAACAAATCAAAACCGACTCAGTCTGGCTTTTTCAAAAAACTGGCAACAAATGCAAAAAGCAATTATAAAAAAAAAAAATCAACAACAACAACAACATACACAACGATGTTACAATGATTTATTATTTTATTTTTTATTTTTTTTTTCTAAATATTAAAAAATTGTAACTTGCCTAGTCACGAAATTAAAGAGTTTATATCTTTTAAATGGAGCGAAAAAAAATATTATTATTTATTGTTTTTTAATCGAAATAAAATTAAAAAACAATTAAAAGTGTTCAAAAACCGATGTCTTATACCCTGTGCCAAAGATTTAAAAAATTAAGAAAATTCAAACCAAAATTAATCAAAAAATTATTTTCCAAAATTATTATTTTTTTTTTTCTTTTTCAAAATCAAAGAGGCAACGGGTATAAAAAGGAATCGACTGTAACGTTTTCACTTGTTTTTTTTTTTTTTTTAATATATATTTTTATTTAATTAATTAATTATTATTATTATTATTATTATTTTTTTTTTTTGCATTAGAATTATATTAATAACTATACTAAAGAAATTTGCTATGATAAGTAAAATATGTTAAGTTAATTTTGTGATTAGTTAATAAACAAAAAAAAAAAATATATATATATATATATACATATATATATATAAAGCTGCCAGGTAGACAGTAGAGCAGGAAGAAGAAGCAGCCAGGCCTTAATTGTTTATTTGTAATTTTCATTTTTTTTTTTTGTTTTCAATTGTGAGTCAAACTCAAAGTTTGCCAATTGAAAGTCTAAAAAAAAAGCAGCTGCAGCAAAATTTGTTAATTTAAAAACTACTACTATTAATATTAATTAATATTTATAAATAATAATTTTTTTTGTCTTACTTAAAATGTTTTATGTAAATACTAAAAAAAGAATAAACAAAACAGAAAAAACAAAACAGAAAAACATTAGGTGCACTGTTAATTAATAAATAAATACAGTTATTTTGCATTTATTTCAAAAAAAAAAAAAAAAAAACGACACCCCCAGAGTTGCTTACGCTTCTTCTTCTTCTGGTGTAAACTCTCGCAAAAAAACAAATAAATAAAATTAAAAAAAATTATAACAACGTACTACCCCAGCTCACCGTTAGTTTTTAGTAAGAATTTGTTTAAATTATTAACTGTACTTATTGCGATTTCTTTTTAATTTTATTTTTGTATTGAACATGAAAATAATTAAAAGAAAACAGAAAAACATTTCGAGTGATTTTAATCATCAGAGTGCTGGCGGGTTGCGCGCGCAAAAGAAAAAAAATACCAACGGCCGAAATCGTCGTAGTAACCAGAATTCCTACCAGGCGAACAGAACTGAAGAGCCACAGTCGAACGCAGCTGGGCGGTGTTAAGTTTGTAGCTGGTGCATTAAAAAAAGTGTAGCATACTTTTGGGTGGCCAGTCTAATTTGCCCAAGCGAAACAGCTGTTTTATGCGTGTGCACGTGAGGAAATGAGATAGCACTATGCATTTGTTTTTGTAAGCAAAACGGCAAAGTTGGAATTATCAAATGTGTTTATTTGCATAACAGTTAATAACAATTACTTTCTATATATGTATATATAAATATAAACAGGTGCCATATAAGAAAAATAATCTCTTACATACACACGTACATAAGAAGAATTTCGGGGGCGGGGCCAGAGGTTTTTCAAATTTGTTTAATTTACCAATTAATTTAATAGAGAAAAAATATGAATTCCTCTACCACATCACTATCTAGCATCGTAAGGCACATGACTGCTTTTGATATCCACATTAAAGGTACGGCACCACTCTTCCAGTTCATTAAATTGCTAAAAACAAAACAACAACAAAAAAATATGTTTAAAAAACTTTTTGAAAATATTTGCATTTGCTTCACACTCACATCGCGATCTACGATTATATTGTCACAGAAGCTTAAATCCAGTAATTCCAATTTGGGGCAGTTTACCAAAATACTGAAATCGTAAATTAACCAAAATTGTCAATTTTAATTTAATAGAGAAAATATGAAAATACATACTCAAAGACACGTTCACGTGTTATATTCAATATGCCCATCAAATCCAATTGTTCTAGATTTTTACCAAAGGCTGCTATATGCATGAGATCTCGTTCGGTGGTGCCGCGTACAGCGGATAAAAATAATTTTCTTAATTTCGGACAGTTGGCAAGCAATTGATGCAGTCCATCACCCAAGGAAGCTTCTCGCAAACTATAAAAAAAAAAAAACAAGAAAATTGAATTGATTAACCAAAAACAAAAAAAGACATTTCGAATTTTAGAATTTTTTTTTGCTTACCACCAGCCTAAATCTAGCTCCTCCAGCTGATGGCAATTGGATAAAGAATGTAGACCGCGGGCAGACAAAAAATGCGCCTTCCACATATCCAGAGAGACCAATTGAGTATTATATGTGGCCAAATGGGCGGCCACATCATCCATATTAACAGAGACCCCACAAAATGCTGCAAAATAATAAAAAAAAAAAAATGATTATCAAGTTTTGTTTAAATGAAAAAGAATAAGTAATATACGATTTCATATATATCCGAGAGACCTATAACTTACGATTTGCCCAAATCAAGCTATATGAAATCGTATATGCAATATAGTCCGATATAGCTCAAAGCTATGTACCTGGTATTAAAAGCTTACATCGGATCGGTTGTAACCACGCTAAATAACATCCGATATATAATTCGATATAGCTCAAATCTGATACATCCGATATAGCTCAAATCTGACACAACTATGACTGTAATACTAGTCATGCTTTATGACATTGAACATATAATCCGATATAGCTCAAGCCTTATATCAAATACTTATAATTTATCGGTTGTAGTAAAACTATATGACATTCGGAATATAAACAGATATAGGTCAAACCTGACCGAGCTATATATATCCCTAATATTAAATGTTAAGATCAAATCTGTTCTATATAAACTATTTTAGATTCCGATATAGCTCAAACGTGACACAACTATAAGTCTAATACTAAAATGCTTACATCAGATTGGTTCTAGTCTGTATAAGCTATATAACATGAGATATTTGTAAATGCTCCATCTATAATTCAAATAACATTGAACAAAATCTAATGGGAATATGGTGGACTTCTGGTGGTGCTCTCCGACTCTTTAACTCTTACCCAAGTTTAAATGTTTCAGTTTTCGATTGCCCTCGAGCATTGTAAGCAGTAGCTCCGGTTCGAAGGCAGTTTGGAAAAGATCCAAACGTTCCAGGTTCTTTAAATTGGCCAAGCAGGAGAAGTTTACTAATGGAGGATCTGTAGCGGAATTACGCAAACTAAGTTCTACACAAAAAAGACAGAGAAATCAAATGAATAGTTTGATTTTTTTTGGAAAAGAAGGAGAAAGCAAAACTCACCTATTAAGTTATCACAGACTATGCCAATAGTTTCAATGCAGCTGGCATTTAGGAATTTGCATGAGTTTAAACGCAGGTTGATCAGATTATCGCCACGTTGGGTTAGGAATCTACAAATTATAAAACTCATTAGTTGACATTGATTCACGAATATATATATATAAAACGAAAGCTCACTTTTTGAATTCGGTGGGTGAGATATCACCGAAGCCACCACACCATGATAGATCCAATTTGCGTAACATTGTGGCCCGACGAGCCAAAGTGCATAGCATTTCAGAGTTAGCCAGGTGCCAATATGGCTTCAAATTCAATTCTCCATAGAGCAATGGATGTGTGGAGATGTCATACAGGGTTCGCGATACTTGACCCACCAGAAACAGTGATTTCAGATCCAAATAGGTACAAATTTTCAAGAGAATCTCAAACTGAAAATATAAGTGGTTATTTCATTTGAGCTTGGCTTATTTTTGTTTTTCCTGGAAACCTTACCGGCAGATCTGTTAGACAGAGATGCGAGGAAGTGGGCGGCGAGGCTTGCTTGCTGAGGGCATTACCAGAGTGACGAGTATCCAAAGAATCCACACGATTCTCCACCAGAAACTTGCTCAAATCATTGTTGATAAAGTCATGCAACTTGTGGGCATAATTCTCCCGGCAGGTGGGCTGGAACTTAAGTGTACGCAACTTGCAGCTGATTGAGCCGACCCGTGGATGCTGCTGCTGCAATATATGTTGCATGCGATGCAATGAGGCAGTGCGTCCGCATAACATGATGGCATCTATTTCGGTGTAGTATTTCAAGCGACTGTGGTTGAATTCAATACGAAGAGTTCTGTAGATTTGAAATTGAAATTAATTTGAGCTTTTTCTGGTTGCTGTCTTTGGTAAATTATTAAAATTACTTGGTAATGATGTTGGTTTTCTTGAGAGTCGGCGCAAAGCGTCGTGCTTGTGTGGTCTGCACAGGAATACTGCGCTCTTGTTCGCTAAGCGTCAACTCCCACAGGCACACCCATTTCTTAGTTATGGTGTGTGCCCAAATACGCACCACAGCGCCTGGATTGTAAGTCTCAAAAATGGCCACTTCGGTGGGCACCACAAATTCTTCGAAATATGCCACTGAAAGCGATAAGAAAACACAAATGATTTGAGGATTCAGGTATGTGGTGTGGGCTCTTACCTATGTAGTCATGGGAGACGACAGCTGGAAGATTCTGTGCCTGGATCTCACGAGTGGCAGAGGGAGCTTTCAGCCACCAGTCGCCATAGGTGCGCTGGATATAGAAGAAGATTCGAATTGTTTGAGAAAGTATTCAAGTGTCAATGTCAATCGACTTACCATGGTAAAAGTTTCGGGGTAGTCGCCATAGGCTGGAAACTTGGAAGGACGACCGATGATATTGGCAGCCGTATAAGAGATGCTATAATCAATTCCATATTGAGAACTAAAATCGATCACGCCCAAAACATACTGCTCCAAATAGTAGCCCTGTTCGTCTTGCTCCTGCTCTTGTTGCATTTTATCGCTGCTGCCAATCCAGCCACTGATACCGATCTCCCTTTGCCGGTTGCGCAAGAGCATGGCTGTAAAATCTATTAGGGCATCCGGCTCTGTATCACTGGAGCTGACATCAACATCTTCGACGCCATAGGCCAGCAATGACATGACCGATTTCGTATGCGAGTTCGGCCTTTCGGTTGCTATTTGTGGTATACAGTTATGACGACCGAAAGCTAACCTTAGCGTATCGATTGCTTGTAGGAATCGCTGCCACTGCCGCTCTTCAATGTACCAGAGCGACCGACTTGCATAACGCGCTGTGGCGAGCTGTCCACGCTCCTCAGAGTGCTTGCTAGGGTGGGGGCGCTGCAGACCAAAATTAATGTTGACTATTTCGTGGAGCAGGCGAGCAATGAGCACAACAACAACTTGGTAGTTGTTGTGCCCACCGACTACAACGCCTTTGTTGTTGTTCTAAGCGCTTAACTTGTCTTGTGGCGTGGTGGTGCGCAACCCTTGCTGGGCTTGCTGGCGTCCTCCAAATAATGCACTTGAAAGTATACACTACCCTTAATATTCAATTTAACGCAGGCACGTTGCTTGACACGGCAGGGCTGGTAATGATAATATTGTTTTTTTTTTTCTTAAATTTGTTGTTGTTTTTTTGTTGATGGCGCCCTAATCCAATTAACGGCGTCGTTGTAACCAACCAATCGTCTCTTTGTTTATTGTTGGCACAGAAATTCTCTTAGTTTGCGATGTTAATGACGTACTTGTCGGTCTCTATGCTGGCTTTCTGAAGTTGCACTTTTGTAACTGATCAACAATAAATTTTGAGAGGAAACGAAAACGAAAATTTAACAAAAAATTAACTGCTTTTATTATGGACACAATTTCAGTGAAGGAAGGGCTGGCGACCACAAACAGCAGATAATGAATACCAGGGCTACAGATATTCAGTGAAATTCGCGGGTAGTCGATAAATTCTTATTTCAGTGTTCTTCTCATAAAGAAATTATTAAAATATTAGACAGGAAAATTACTAAAAGCGAAACATATCGAAAAATTTATAAAAATGGGGAGTACGTTTGACCAAAATAACAATTCGATTTTTAATAGTCAAAATATATCGATACACTACCAATGTTATCGGGCCGGCCACAACATGCAACAGCTGTCGATTTCGCCTTGCCCTCGCCCTTCTCCATGTTACATTATTTAAGGAACGTGGTTCGCTTAATATTAAAAAAGAATCCCCAAAGCATGATGGTGGCCAAACATCCGCGCCTCGATTATCGAAACAAGGTGATGCTTGCACCCATGGTGCGTGTCGGTACTCTTCCTATGCGTTTGCTAGCCCTGGAAATGGGTGCCGACATTGTTTACACGGAAGAACTGGTTGATCTTAAGTTAATTAAAAGCATACGGCGGCCGAATCGTAAGTCTCAATTCAAATTAAGCCACTTAACATTCAAGTGATTTGGGCCTCAATTTGCAGCTGCCTTGGGCACCGTTGACTTCGTCGATCCCTCGGATGGTACAATAGTTTTTCGGACCTGCGCCCATGAAAAATCCCAGTTGGTTCTGCAAATGGGCACCAGTGATGCCAGCAGGGCCTTGGCCGTGGGCAAGCTTGTACAGCAGGATATTGCCGGCCTGGACATCAATATGGGCTGTCCCAAGGAATTCTCCATCAAAGGCGGCATGGGGGCAGCCCTGCTCTCTCAGCCCGATAAGGCAGCCCATATCTTAAGCACCCTGTGTGAACAGCTCGACATTCCAGTCACCTGCAAAATACGCATACTCCCGGATGTCACAGATACCATAAATCTGGTGAAAAAGCTAGCTGCCACGGGCATTGCAGCTATTGGAATACATGCCCGCACCCAAAATGAACGACCTCAGCATCGTCCCCATCCCGACGCCCTGCGCGCCGTGGCCCAGGCCGTGGATATACCTATCATAGCCAATGGTGGCTCCCGACACATGCACCACTACGAAGATTTAAAGAAATTTCAGGATGAGTGTGGGGCCGACAGTGTAATGGTGGCCCGGGCTGCCCAACTTAATGTATCCATTTTTCGAAAGGAAGGACTACTACCCATGGACGATATTATAGTAAAATATCTCCGTCTCTGCGTAGACTATGATAATGCCGCCCATAACACCAAATATTGTGTCCAAAACATACTCAAAGAACTACAAGAGTCGCCACGTGGCAAGCAGTTCCTCCAATGTCAGACCCTGCAACAAATGTGGTAAGTCTTAAGTAAAATATATTTCTGATTTCAAATTAATCTATTTCCTGAAATATTTTCAGTGAAATTTGGCATCTAGGCGACTACTGCCGTCGCCGCCACCAAGAACTCCAGTCCAAGGGCAACTTTGGGCGACATGAAGTGATCCCAGCAGCCACCCTGGCCAAACGCCAGAAACTAGACATCGATGACAACAGCAATTGCCAGACTAATCCCATAGACGAGGCCTTCTCGAATGTGATAGCACGCAACGTCTCCTTCCTACGCTCCACATATGCCAATGGTATAGGCTTGGCAAATTTATAAATAATTTTCAAATTAATTTTAATTATAAATTTTGTTGTAGATACCAAACTACCTAAGACCATGCTCTATGTTCACGCTGCCCGAGAGGGCAAGTCTCCGCCCAGCTATGAGACCAAACAGTCAGACAAGTTATTTCGTGCTATATGCAGCTACGATGGCAAACTGTACAGCAGTAGCTTTTGGGAGAAGAACAAGAAACAAGCCGAACAGGGTGCCGCTCTGGTGGCTCTCCTTCATTTGGATCTAATAAGCGAGGCTGTGCTTCTCGATAATGGAAGCCTAATTAGTTAACATTAATTCAAGTCTGAATTTACCAACAATATTTAGTTCAAATGTTTATAAAAAAAATTAATTGGATGTAGCCTGTCTCAAATGTTCAAAGAATATTTAGAACAACAACAAAAGGATCTAAGGATCATTTAGTTATTTGCTTCTATAAAAAATCGTACTCGAGTCTTTTCAATTTGTATATTTTGGTTTATTATTTACCTAGGTGTGTGTATGTGTGTGTGTGTGTTGTGTGTTTGTTTGAATCATTGAATCAAATTAATTTTTCCGCTGCTGCTGCTGCGGTGGCGGCATCATTTCTTGATCCTCACGATAGCCATAATTGGCTATAAAATCGAGTAGAAAGGATTTCGTAATTGGATGTTTGATGCTCTCCAAAACGGCTGAAAACCATATACAAACATGCAAACGAATTAATTTCGAAATAGACAATATATATAATTGTAGGCTTACCCGCAGCGGTATTATAGCTATTTGGTAGCTTTTTGTCAGTGCGTTCACGTAAGAATTCCCAGTTGCCATTCCTATTAATTGTGCATTCAATAATTTTGTTATCCAATTCCCGAACCTCTCGGGTCAATTTCTGGAGGCGACCAAAGTGAGCATCCTGACCGCCTACATAGAGAAAGCCAACCTTTTTGGTGAGCAGACTAAAATCAAAAAGACTCTTGTTTGAATAATATTTTGGTATTTATGCTGATTTGATTTACCCCTCGCCACTCTCCGTAATGACTTTGAGACGAAAGTCCACCGAATTGAGCGTTTGGGGCTTCCATTTAAATACATCCGAACAGACACCAGGCGTGTACGGCTGCAGAGAGGGCTGAAATACAAGACCATCCGGTTCATGGCTCAAAGCCTTTGAGAATTTTTCTCCCAGCAACGAGGCAGAATAATTAATATTCCAAAATTCCTTATTTCGCACACTGAATGGTTCTAGAGCACGATTGATGATTCCATGGTTCATGGCTTTCATGCGCGGGACTAAAATCAAAAGACAACAAAAAATATAAATAAAAATTATCGAATAACATTTTCGAAAAGAGCCTAAAGAGTTTGAGGATAAACTTACTAATCACTTCATGCTTGATATAGGAAAGGCGATTCGGATAGAAGGGCTTCTCACAGACATTGCGATTGTTTAGCCAGACAATATCATAGACGAGGTAGCGGGGCGTCACTGTTTGACCAATCCTGTCCAGCACCATTTCCTGGTTTATTGAAGAGAATATAAAAAAAAAATTAATTATAAATATAAAAGTACAATCAAATCCAATCAAATTGAATGACTTACCCCGTCGAGCAGAGTGCACACCAAATGTTCATTTAGATTGTTGCCGCAGACAAAAGTTAGGTTCTCCACTTGGAAGCAAGAGTTATTACGATCGAAAAAGTAGATCTCGTCACGCTTATCGATAAGCATCATGTACCGAGTGCCGTCTGCCTTCCAGGATACACGATAGGGAATCTGTTGCAGACGCTTGATATTGTTGAGATCCATGGAGACGGGCTGGGATCCGGGAAAACCACTTTTAGACCAGCCGCACAAATCCTGGACTTTACGCTGCAATTCTCCAAGCCTAGGCTGCTCGGTCACACTATGAACGCCAGGCACACCCTCCATGAAGACTGGATTTTTGATGACCAATTCGCGACGTCGCTTCTTTTTGGGTCCTTGGCCATCTTCAGCCTCTGTCGGTTCATCATCCTGATCGTCGAGTGAAGCACCCCCGGCTGCTGCTGCCGCCTGCTGTGAGGTTGATGAAGTGTCATCGTCCACGTATTTACGCTTTTGGCTGTCGTTTGGGTTAGCATCTTCGCCGTTGCCATTGCTGTCATCGTACTCCAGGCACCAGTTGGGCTGCTCTGGAGCCGCTAGTGCATCTTCTTCCTCATCATAGCGTCGAAACAGTTCGTTTATATAGTCCTGTTTGTAAATGCCTGGTGGCCTGGCCTTAGCAAATATGGCCAAAGCCGCAGCTACTGAACAGTCCAGACGCTCCACCATGTACGAGACAATTAGAAAGCCTGTCCGATTGAATCCGTGCGTACAGTGTACGGCAATTATGTCAAAGGGTCGCTCGTTTATAAAATTATCGACAATCTCGATAAAGGAGTGCGTCTGCTCCGGCGAGGGAGTCTCACCATGGCCACGACATTGCAGTTTTATATACTGTGCACCACGTTCTTCCACCACAGATCGATCATAAAAACGTTTGGTATTGGTCAAGTCAATCCACATGCCAAGCTTAAGCTAATTTATAAATTGGTTTATATATTGCAAATAGAAATTTGATAGCTGTTTTAGGGTCGACTCACCTTTATCGTCTTGCAATAATCGAATATCATTTCAGGCAAAAACGTGCATTCAATGGGCATTTTATCCTGAAAGGACTGATTGAGTGGCGTCTTAAAGGCAAGGAACCTTTCCGCTATCACTGTTTCACTTTTACGTGGACAGTAAAGCCAACGATTGGGCAATGGGCCAGAGCCGCGATCGCGTTCACGTTGTTGTGATTGATACATTTTACTCTAATTAACAAGATACCTTACAACTTTATGCTTTCGATTGTAAATAATTCACAATAAGAATAAAATATTAAAAAAAAAAAAGAAAAATTCAAGATATATGAAGAGGCCCAATAGAAGGAATATGTGGTGATACTATTAGTGTGAATAATCTGTTCTTTCAAATACACTCTTTTCGCTTTCGGCGCCTGCACGGCTTGTTGGTTCAACGGATTCCACACCAGCTAGCAATTAAATTCGCGTATCTTTTCCACATTTATTTCCTTTCCATTTTCACCAAACAAGTGCAGCAGCGCAGCAGACATAGACAGAGTGGCTGCGCTTGCTTGTGTTTGTGCCAATCGATAAGGCGCCCTATCGATAGTGGAAGTGACAGTGTAAACAGATTGGCAGCCCCTATTCAGCTTAAATTTCGCTCAACGGTAAAATAAAGCACAGAGAAAAAAAAAAAAAGACCGCGCTTTAATTCTTGTGAACAGTCTTTATTGAAATAAACTGTATATGTGTTGGTGATTCTTTATGTTAGGTAGCGCAAAATTGTTCATTATTAATATATTTTTTTGTTAATTGGCTTGAGAATTAGTTTCGGTTTTGCAATTCGAAAAATATTTATTTGCACCACTGGGGTTTCACTGGGGCCACGATAGCATTTTCTATTTTGTCATAGCGACGAAATAGTTCATTTATGTAGTCCTGTTTATAAATGCCTGGTTTTCTGGCCTCAGCAAACTTGGTCAAAGCAGCACCAACCGAAAATCCCATGCGCTCGACCATGTAGGCGACAATTAGAAATCCTGTGCGATTATAACCGTGAGTGCAGTGCACGGCAATTAAGTCATTGGCGCGCTTTTTTATAAATTCATCGACCATGCTTATAAAGTAAGATGTCTGCTCCGCAGACGGAGTCTCATCGTGACCGCTGCATGATAGCTTCACATATTCTGCGCCACGTGCTTTGACTTCGGCTCCATCATAATAGCGATTGGTATTGGTTAAGTCAACCCACATGCCAAGATTCATCTAATTTATAAATTAGTTAAATAAAAGGGAATTCAATTTTTTTGATGCGCCGTATTTTCTTACCTTGATAGATTCGCAATAGTCGAACACCATTTTAGGCAAAAATGCGCATTGATTGGGCATTTTATATTTAAAGGCTTCTTTGAGTGGCGTCTTAAAGACGATGAACTTCCCCTCTATGATAGAATCGCCCGTATTTGGGCAGGGAATCCAAAAATTTGGTAATTTACCAGGTCCCGATTTATACATTCTAGTAAAATCCACGTGACGCTAAGGCTCACAATTCTTCTTCCTGCGAAAGTTCTATCAGTAAAGTAAAGTAAAGATCAAAGTGAATATTCTTTATAAATTTATAAGTAAATTAAAAAGGTTTAATTAATTAATGCTTAAAATTTTAGTTTATTACCTTGAATTATATTGGTGATTTTTCCAGAAAACCGTTCCGTCGCTTTCGGCGTCTATATGATGAGTGAATACCAGTTAAAAACTGACTTTCATTTTTCACCGGAAATAAGTATGCATTGCCAGAATGGTTGCATTTGCGTTATCGATTGCCAATTAATAAAAAAAGGTGTTACACTTAAAATGCTACCAATCAGATATTAACAAAAAGTATTTTATGTAATGAGTTAGTTTTTCTTTGTAACCACAGCCACTCATTCATGGTTTTAGCTAAATTCCACAGTGCATTTTTTTTTATTATACGCATACTATAAATTATTTACTGCAAGGTAAATAAACATACAATACACCATACTCCGCAACCCTACCATTCCCATTGGGATTCTTCGAATCAGAAAATATTCTACTTGACAAAAGTAAACAAAATATTATTGCCTCCCGGTCCGGTCCGGTCTGGTCCAGTCCGGACGATCGGCGATCGCCGACATGTTTAAACAAATTTTCGCGCTGCGTGGCAATAAGAGCAAAAACAATACAATAACAACCAAACTTGCTGATGAGCAAATTCTTTATTTGCTACGCTTAGCCCTCGCCATTCGATCGATGATCATTGGCCAATATCCATTGCTGAATTTTCAGCCTTTTCTCGTTTCATTCTCTTGTCATAGCTCCGGGCGCGTTGTAATCAAATTAATTAAAATTATTATTATTTTTTTTATATTATTTTTTTTTTGGTTTTTGTGAAACCCAAGTCCAATGGCTGCCAATGAAATTTCGTCAAAACTGAAACGGTCAACACCGACTGCATTCAAAATGACTGTAACGGATGAAGGATACCAGCAAAAAAAGCAACCACCCACCACTAGTACGCCCGGTCCGAAAGTGAAGCGATCAACACCCATTCTTGTCCATGAGGAATACCAACAGAAAAAGCAGCCACCTTCAAGAATTGCAAACCACAAAAAAACCATAAAGAGTCCACCACAGCCCAAATCACCGGATGCTCTGACAGCTTTGGCCCCAAAGAAGAGTATCAGTTCCATGTCCGATGAGGAAATAATACAGGAGAACCTTAAAGAAATACTGGATAAAAAATCTCGCGTAAGTTCAAGTGAAACTTTTGCATATTCCAAGGCATTATTGCAAGAGCACAAATCTTAAATGCGGCCAAAATTATTCACAGTTTATCTATTTCCACCTGATTTCCAAAGCAAAATCAACAACAATAAAACTGTAAAAACAATGTTTCGGCGTCACACCCCCACCAACGTTGCAAGTGTTTTTGGGCATCGGTTCAATATTAATCACCACGTTGGTAAAGTCTGCTCAATGCGTACATTCGGGTGTTTCAAAAGTTCAAATTTCCAAATGAAATAAATTCGAAAAATTTGCAAATTTATGACACATTTGCTGGCACCTTACCGACTGCGATCCAGACAATTCACATAACGGTCAATATATTCAGCTTTATAGTCTGGTTCACCCTAGTTCTCATATATACATATATACTTATATATGTACTTAAAAATATACTGTAATACCTTTTGTACAAATTATAGTATATATATTTATATGCATGGTCAGATTGTAGCAAAAGTTTATAAACAAAATATTTTATGGGGCCTGCAGTGCCGAATATAACAATAGCGCTACCGATTCCCGAACCATATACAAAAAAAAAAATGGCGTGGTATATGCGAGTTGCCGAAAATTACAGACTCTTTTCGTAGCTCTTTTCTACTGCAATTCAAACTAATTAGATGGGTCAGTAAACACCTCAGATACGACAGCTATATAAGTTCCAATGCAATCAATGTGATCCCCCCCATTCCAAGTATTATTGGAAGTTATACCTATAGCGGTCCGATCCAACGAATTAAGAGACTGACTTGCAGCCTCTCAGACGGACATGGATTTCATCAATACTGGCCAAACTAAAGCTAATTTTTAGGGGGTCTACGAAATTTGTGCCTTAGAAACATCACAACTGAATGAATATATATATTTTTTCTTCGAAAAAAGTATAATTAAATATACATTTAACCATATCATATGTGATAGAAATGTATCATCCGATAGAGAATATTTTAACCATGAATCCAGTTTATGAGTTTGTTATGATTTTTGTTTTTCCATTTCTAATATTAAGATATTTTCTTTTAGGAGGAACGTAAAGCCAATGGTCGTTTGGTTGCCGTTATATTGGCCTTTATGGGTAAACCTATATATTTAAGAGCTTTATCAGAACTGTGGGACCAATTTTATATTGCTTGCAGTTATCTTTCTGGCACTCTATCATGCCTGGATTCGGAAATCCGCTGCCCTAGCTGGAATTCTAGTACCAGCTGGAATCATGCTCTCCTACGGCGCCTGCGTTGTGATATTGGCCAAACGGGATAAACACAAACAAGCCCTCTTTGTAAGTCCAGAGAATTCCCACATTTGATTTGGTTTTGATGGCCTTTTTATTACCAACAGGAGCGGCATATTGAGGAGGTGGCTTTGAAAAATAAAAATGAGCTCGAAGAGAAGCACATGCGTCTAAGACAGACTGAGGAGCAGCGGCAACACAAGAATGCTATGGCCAAGACTGATAGCACCACTACTTTGGAGTATGTGAATGAACGGATGGCTTCGGGCAGTGAGGAGCACCGCAAGAGACACCGACGTCCAAGGCAGAAACAGCAGGATCGCCTCAACGATATTACCATTCAGACTCCAGAGCCTGCCCATGCCGAGGTCACAGTGCATTGCAGTGAGCTGAAACGCCCCAGTATTAGGGAGAAGCTCTTTGGGCCTGCCCAAATTGCCCATGTCAAGCTAGTGGAGGTTCATGGGAATGGAGAAAAGGGACCACCCTCCACCGATTCCGAAGATATTTCGGCCTCTAACACATCGACAGTATTGAGTGAGAAGCGTAAACGGCTGCAGCGTTCGGTGACGCTGGCCACGCCGCAGGTGGTGCGAATGAGCTCGGTCCCATAAGAATAACGGTCTATGTGGCCATAGAATTTTGTGGTTTCGGTTAGACGATGATGTTTTGCACGCAGGCTTTAAGTAAATAAATTTATTGTATTATAAAAATATATAAACAGGAAATCGTGTTTATAAATAAATGCCAATCAAAAGGAAGGAAATGCTAAAAATGTAATTGTTCTGTACTATTGTTGTTCATTTTATTCTTTGTTATTGTTTTTTTTCTTTTTTTATTTGTGCGTTCTGTTCGTTTCGTGCGTGCTCTTTGCACATTTAAAATCTTATTGATTGTGGTCATTTGTATATGTTTTCAATCGTCTTTGTAAACATTGGAGACGCCAATATATAATAATAACAAGTGAAATGATTTGGTAATTTTCAAAATTTGGCGAAAACAAAGAAACATTAATTCGAAAATCTTCACATTTCCTCTCGAACACAAATAAATAAATTCAATACCTTGTGGACCGAGTGGTACTACTGGGGATAGCGGTAGCGTTTTGACAGATCACGCGTTGTTTCTTTTTGGTTCAAATTTTCGCCGAGTAGAAGTAGTTTAGAAGATTGTATAGTTAAATGGACGCGTCGTCATATACATATATATATATGGCACAAACACACCTAACGGGGTAGAGCCTGATGCACGATTTGCCTCCATGCCTCTCTGTCCTGTGCGCGACTGCGCCAGTTGGTGACACCTAGCGTCGCCAGAACTGCGTCCATCTGGTCCCTCCAACGTGCGCGTGGTCTTCCTCTCCTACGTAGTCCGCCAACTACCGCATCGAAGACAGATCGAGCTGGTTGCTCCATACGAGCTATGTGACCAAGCCAGCGAAGTCGCTGAATATTAATTCGCTTGACTATGTCCACATCACCGTATAGCTCATACAGCTCGCTATTCCACCTGATACAATAGGTTTCGCCAACGCAAACTGGTCCGAAGATCTTGCGAAGGATTTTTCTCTCGAAGACACCCAGAGCAGCTGCATCTGACTGCGTCACTGTCCAGGCTTCCGCACCATATAGAAGCACTGGGAGGATGAGTGCCTTGTAAAGGGTTAGCTTCGACTTTCGAGAGAGGGCTCTGCTGTTCATTTGCCTACTGAGCCCAAAGTAACTCCTGTTGGCAAGCGTGATCCTTCGCTTGATCTCCAGGCTGACATCGTTGTTGCTGGTCACTGCAGTTCCTAAATAGACAAAGTCCTTGACCAACTCAAAGTCATAGTCTCCAGCAGTAAGATGAGAATCAAGACGCCGCGATTCTCTGTTACTGCACACAATAAACTTTGTTTTGCCCATATTCACCGCTAGACCAACTTTAGCCGATTCTCTTTCAATTGCTCCAATAGCCGCAGTCACATCACGCTTGGTACGGCCAATAATATCAATATCATCAGCGTAACCAAGCAGCTGGACACATTTCTGTCCCAATATTGTGCCCACCCGATGCACTCCAGCTTTCCTTATGACACTCTCCATCAGCACACAAGATAGCGAGTCGCCTTGTCTGAGACCCCGCCTGGTACTGAAGGTTTCGAACTGGTCCTTTCCTACCTTGACAGAGCTGATGGTGTTGCTCAATGTCATTCTACAAAGCCATACTAGCTTTGCAGGAATACCAAGCTCAGACATGGTGGTGTACAGGCAACCTCGCCGTGGATTATCAAAAGCTTTAAAATCAACAAACAGGTGGTAGGTGTCGATTTAGTTCTCATACGCTTTCTCCAGGATCTTACGTACGAAGATCTGGTCGACTGTGGACCGACCAGGACGAAAGCCGCATTGATACAGTCCAATCAATGCTTCGGCATATAGCTTAAGTCTCTCACATTACGGTCGTGAGAACTCTGTGTGCGACGGGGAGAAGACTGATAGAAGAAGACTGACACGATAGTTGGTGCGTTGTGACTCCAATGAGACTCCAATCATGGGGCATACGTTCCGCTGACCATACGTTGCAAATGAGCTGGTGCATGCACCCTACCAACTCATCGCCTCCAGCCTTAAACAATACAGCCGGTAAGCCGTCCGCTCCCGCGGCTTTATTGTTTTTAAGTCGCTTTATGGCGACTTCGACTTCCGTATAGTTAGGGATGGAAACTTCAACACCATCTTCTCTGATTGGGGTTAGTGGATCTTCTTTATCGGAGTTGTCTCCAGCCAAAAGACTTTCAAAGTGGTCCCTCCATAATCTCAGTACGGTTTCTGCATCTGTGACAAGATTTCCATCATCACTCCTGCAGGCAAGCGATCCAGACTTATACCCTTAAGTCATGCGTTTGACCCTCCTGTAAAAGTCGCGGGCATCATTCCTGCTCCTGCTGTTCTCCAACTTCTCACACTCAAGCCTTTCCATCTCCTGCTTCTTCGTCCTGAAAAGGCGCTTCTCCTCTCTTCTCTGCATCCTATAAATATTCACCACTGCTCGTGTGGCTACTGCTTGCAGCGTCCGCCTGTATGCAGCGTTCTTTGCAGCAGTCGCATCCCGACACTCCTGGTCATACCATGGATTCCGTTTAGGAGGACGTTGGAATCCAAGGGTTTCCACAGCAGAAGTGCTAATGGCGGTAGATATGTACGTCCACATATCTGAAGTATTTGTAGGCGTTGGAGTGAGCTGGCCAAGTCGGCCGGAGAGTCGAGTTGAGAAGGCATCCCTGTGCTGTTGTGACTGCAGCTTTCCGATGTCTTGGCATACCTTGGTGTGAGGTTTTCGCGACACACAACCGTGCGCGAACCTTGGCTGCGACAAGGTAATGGTCAGAGTCGATGTTAGGACCCCGACACGATCTCACATCAAGAATGCTAGACGCATGTCTTGCATCGATCACAACATGATCAATCTGGTTGCAGGTCAGACGATCAGGTGACAGCCAGGTTGCTTTGTGGATGTTGAGATGACGGAATCTTGTACTACCCACTATCATATTGTGCGCAGCAGCAAAACCTATAAGCCTAAGCCCATTTTCCGAGGTAGACTCATGTAAGCTGCGCTGTCCAACGGTTGCTCGAAAAATGCGTTCCCGTCCGATTTTGGCATTAAAGTCCCCGAGTAGGATCTTAATGTCATGCGACGGGCAGCGGCTATACACTCGGTCTAGTTGTGTATAGAAGGCATCCTTGATGGCGTCGTCCTCTCAGATAAAGCTGATGTAAAAGAATTTGGCAGCTACTCGGATCGTCGCAAGTCTCTCGTTTACGGGTGTAAACTGTGAGACTCGGTTCCGTAGCCTGGCTCCTACGACGAATCCACAACCAAGCTCGTGCCTATCAGTATGACAGCTGTAGTATATGTCACAATTTCTTTCCATCGTATTTCCTGAATAGCCGTAATGTCAGCCTTTAAATTGCTGAGAGTATCCACTAGTTGCTGAGTGCCACTAGTTCTGTACAATGTGCGTACATTCCAGGTGCATGCTCTTAAATCATTATCATTTTTGAATTTGCCGTGGTAGTCAACGTTGTTCGGGTATCTACCTGAGGCTCCTCTTGCATTCTTCACTGATGTGATATTTTCCTTGGGTGGATATCAAGTCCTACTCCAAAACCTAATTTAAGGATTAGGATCCCGCCGTGCACTTTGGTTTATAACTCAACGGATGTTAAGTTACAATCCAGGGAAAACGATGTGGAGGTAGTGCGTCGACTTGAAAAAAGCAGGGACAAGGATCACACTGGCGCCCACCAAGTTGAACGCAGTCAGTAGCTTTACCTTGTATACTTTCCTCCAATCGTCATTGAACTAAATTGTGAAATTTGTGAGGCAAAATATAAAATTTGAGTTAAAGAATATAAAATGAATTATATAACGAATTAACTGGCAATCTGAACAGTTAAAACATTGAAAACAGAGGTAATTAAAAATAATTTAAGCAATATTTTGAACGACCTATACTTTATATAATAATATTTATACACAATTGATAAAATATAATTCCATAAATTTCCTATACAATGAAAACGTTGTTTTTTATTTTAACAGAGGGAAGCTTATTTCTGATAGTCGGCGGAACTGTAATCCTTATGCATCTCGGTTACCGGTACCATGTTGAAAAGGTATCAACCAATCGCCGAGCATGGCTTGACTCTTGGTACAACAGGGTATGCATGCACCATTTATTGCGCAGATTTCCGTGCGAATTGGCTTACAATTAAGCATTTAATGAACAACATAAAGCAACGTAAACAACCGAAATATAAACATATAAAATATATTTATTTATTCATCATAGAGCTACTTTTTTTTTTTTGTTTCGTTTACCATTTTGTTTCAATCAACTTGTTTTAATTTTAGAAAAGAATATTTTATTGACGTATTCAAAAAAAACCGCGCTAGGTTGCAATGACAATTTATCGAAGGTCGCTGGGCTCAAGGGCGATAACAGAAAAGAGTCTGCTCTACCGATACCTTTTACATCACTAAAAATACGTCTTTAAAGAATTTCAATGTTTTTTGTTACAAAATTATACAAATGTTATAGCCCAGCGTGATAGTTGTGATTTCTAGCTGTCTGATTAGTAAAATAAGTTTGTAAAAATGGTCTCAAAGTGTAATTTTCAGCAGAACCGGTCAATGCAAATGCAACAGCAGCGCTCTCAACTCCGCGCCGCCATAGCACCATACCACCGGAAGCCGTTCAGACCGCCACTCCAAATGGGTGGCAATCAAATGATGTATTCATCTTGCCAGATGCCCAGCGATCCTCTATATATCGATTTTAACAGTCCCGCACCACCGCCTAAAGCTGCAACGGGCCCCACTGGTAATGCCGGCCACTGCGGCGATGACGATCGAGATGGCGGCTCGCAGCCTAAAAAAAAAGCATTAAAGACTAAGCAACCAAAGGGAAAACATCAATCACATAACTTGCTGCACTCCGGACAGATGCATGGCGGCAATATGAACGGCACCGGTGGCGCACGTGCTGTTCCCGATAAAAACTGGCAGCCGAAACAGCGTTTCCATCTGCACAACCGCTTCAATGGAGGCCCAGGTCAGCGCAATGGTGGCGGATTTAACAGAGTACAAATGGGTGGACCACCGAATCGCGTTGGCGGACGCCATATGATGCCACCGATGGGTCCACGTGGCGTTGTTGGTGGCATGATGCCACCATATCAACCTTTTCAACCACCGATGCCGCCAATGCGTTGTCCCATGCCACAAATGGGCGGCCCACTTCCACCATTTGTCCACCGCAACGGCCGTGGCGGTCCCAATCATCCACTGCCCCCACCGCTTATGAATCCCCACATGATGGGCCCCCGCATGCCGCCACGCGGTATGCCACCCGGACCCCCCTTCAACATGGGCAACGGTGGCGGCGTACCGCCCGGCATCGGCATACACATGAATGGCAATCTAAATGGCGGTAAAATCAAGAAACCCAATGCCAAACTAATCAAACAGGCTGTCAAGGGCAAAAGTACCATCAAGACCCTCAAAAACCTAATCAATCAGTATCCCATCGACAAACCCTGGGTCACCATGGAAATACGCACCGAATATGACAAAAAGGTTGACATCGAGAACCGCCTCAAGGGCAACAAAGACGACAATCTCTTTGCCCAATTCAAAGTCCATCGTGATAAGTTTGTCTCCATGTACGAAGCCGCTCGCGAGCAATATCTCAAGCAAGAAGCAGCTTCCGTTATGGCCAAGGTAAGCATTCAATCCAGCCAACCAAATTCATTATCCCTCAAATCTGCCTAGACAAGCCTTCTCTTCAAGCTATCATCTAATTTGTGTCTCAAATTTTAACCCTCTGCCTCTGCCTCTGCCCCAGTAGTGCTATTAATTTTCTCAAGGAGACCACAGTCAAATTGTTAAATTTTTTGTCTAATTTCTAATTCAAGTGGTGCGCTGTATAATGATATTTCTCTTAATCCATTCATTTTCGATTGTTAGTAAAATACTTTGGCAATATTTTTGTTTTCCAGGATGCCAAAGACAAAGACAAAAATGCAAATACAAATCAGAACGCCGCCGCAAAGGTCGGAAATACAAAAGATGCAACAATTCCAAAATCAAATTAAAAGAAAAAAAAAAAAACAACAGCAAGAAAACAAGGCTGACAATTACCAATATATAAAAAATACAACAAAAACAATAAAAATAAAAAAAAAAAATACAATAAAAATTTGAAACATTTGATTGAGAGAAAAAACATTAACCAATCTTAAAAAAAAAACAAAAAAATATAAAATCAAATAAAAAGAAGAGAAAAAGAGCAGCATGGAATATTTCAACCAGCCAAGCCAATCATTTATTGTAAACAATTGTGAACTGAGCTTCGAACCAAAACCAAAAAAAAAAAAAAAAAATCAAGGCCAAAATTGTTCTAGGCTCAGTCTCGATCGATTTTGTAATTGTAAAATGAGTTTTCATTGTAATTTAACGTCAAAACTTAATTATAATTTTGTCAAGTCTTTTTTTTTGTGAGAAATACCAAAAATTTCTTCATTGTTCTTGAATTTTCTTTGCAAAAAAAAAAAAAAAAAAAAAAAACGAAAAGAAACTTTTTTGATTATCCTAGCAAAGAGTTGGAACTTTTTCCATCTCCCACCTAAATTGTTAAATAATTTATTTTTCATATTAACTCTGCTGCAAATTTCCAAATTGTTAAAAACAAAAGCGAGAAAGGAAAAAAAAATATATATATATTTATTCATTTTTTCTTTTTAATGTTAATGATAAATAATATTTTGCTTAATTGTATTTTTAAATTAATTCTTAAAAACTACGAATTAAGGTGAATGTTTTAGCCTTAAAAAAAAAGAAAAGAAATTTGTCATTTGTCTGCATCTACGATTTGTTTTTGAGTTTTTTTCAAAAAAAAAAAAATAATAAGAAGAAGAAGAAACTCACTCCTCCATCCTCCCCTAAACACATAATATATTTATTCCACACAAAAAAAAAATAATCTATATTTGTACATATGCATCCGAATTATTTATAACAAACCAAAACAAAAAATTATTCTAATTTATAACAAAAACTAATTTGCATATATATTTATCACACACACACACACACATATATACACTTCGCTATATATACTTATACATATTTACCTAATTCAACTAAACTATTTGCATATTAATTATATTAAGCACACACACACACACATACATACACATATACACTAAATTAAGCGCAAACTCAGCGATTAAATTGTTGGTAAAAAAAAAAAAAAAAATCAAATAGAAAAGTCATCAATAAAAAAAGACCTGTACAGTCTGGTTTCCTTTTCCAAAAAAGAAACGAATTTCGCAAGGCTCTCGAAATCAATAATTTAGTTAGTAAAAAAAAATATATATATAAAGGAAAAGGGAAGAATCTCTCCCAATTTCGGTAAAACGAATTTACCCAATTCCAGAATCCAAGAATATATCAGATTTTTTTTTTTTTTGAATTTGTGTGGTTTCCTTTATCTCTATATATATATATACATATATAATTGTATTTATCTTAAATCATCAGATTCATATTCTTGTTTCCTAGACAATCGATTGATTATAAAACCTTTAATTCCTGATCTATAACAAAAATGAAATAAAACTCTTTTGGAAGAAAAATGTAACCCACAGAATCATCCTTAGTGGGAACCCAAAAGTTATATCTATCCGTCTGTTTGTCTGGTCTCTCTGTTGCCTGGGTTTAATTGGGTCTAAGGAGTGTGTCCAACATTTATTGGCTGATCTCCTTTTAAACAATTTTTTAAGTCAATCCAAATCGGTCATTGGAATATCCTAGATTTATTATAGTCGCATCGGATTTCTAGCCAGACGGTCTTAGGACTATAGGACCCATCCTATCTGAGAAACCTTCGAAAAGAGTCTGTTATCTTCGGTATTCCGAAGCTATATCGTTGGGATTTATTTATTTATATATACTTTTTTTTTTGTAAGAAGGAACTGTTTGTAAAGGCTTGATAAATGCTTTAAAAGTCCTCTTCATTTTCATGATAATCTCCCCCAACATTTTCAAAACATTTCGCGTACTTGGTACATCAAAAAAAAGAAAACAAGAGAAATTAAAAAAGAAAAAAAAAGTTTACAAAACAAATAAAAATTGATAACAAAAGAAAAAATCTTGAGAAAAAAGCCGTTTGTTTTTTGTTTTGGGTTGGAAACCATTAAAAATAATTGCAGATGCAATTTAAAAGTTTTCGAGTTTTACCATTGAGGATTTGGTTATAAAAGCCTCGGAAGGTTTTGGCTGGGCCAGCAAAATGAAAAAGGAACGTTCGCTGGACACTCACCAGGCCGTGGCCTATCAGTGGTGGGTCTGGGAATTTATGGGTCTACTAGAGCCTAAGGATTTCGGATCGGGCAAGGCGCTCTGGCTGTGGAGACTCAGGGCCATCTTGATCAATGTGCTAGTGACGCTTCTATTTCCACTGACCCTGCTGGCCAAGCTGTACTTTTCGGAGAGTCTGCAGGCGATTTGCGAAAGTCTGAGCATCACCATCACGGATATAGCAGCCAATTTGAAGTATGTAAATGTGTTTGGGGTGCGTCAACAGCTTCACGAGATCAAGAACTTGCTGAACCACCTGGATCGACGGACCCTAAAGTGGTGCACGGCCGAGGAGATACGCGGGCTAAACAAGACGGTTCGGTTGGCTCGAACCGCCTTTAAGGTTTTCTGTGGCATATTTATTTTTGGCACCTTGCTGAGCCTGTTCCGGGTGTACATATCCAGTGAGAGAATCTTGCTGTTTCCAGCCTGGTTCTTTGTGGACTGGCAGAGATATGACCTGGCCTATTACCTCATTTGTGGCTATCAGTTTGTTGGTCTGGCAGTGCAAGCGGCTCAGGACTGTGCCAATGACTCTTATCCGCCAGCCTATCTGTGCATACTCACGGGTCATATGCGTGTCCTGGAGCTGCGTATAAGGCGGCTGGGCCGGGAGGAAAGCCAGCAAGACTCTACCTACAGAGCGCAGCGTGCCTGCATCAAGGACTTCAATTGTACGCTTAGGTGGGCCCACCGACAATTCCCCAGGAATTGCCAACTAAGTGTTTTGTTGTTGTTATTTTTTTCAGGCTTCTTGAGATCATACAGGATATTCTGTCGATGCCCTGCCTGGCCCAGTTTGCCTGCTCGGCAGCGGTCCAGTGCACTGTGACCATGCACTTTCTCTATGTGGCCGTTTCGCATGACTTTTCGGCCATGATGTTATCGCTGGTATTCTTTGTGGCCGTCACCTTGGAGGTCTTCCTCATCTGCTTGTTTGGGGAACGCCTGCACACCCAGGGTGAGGCAGTTTTGGATGCCCTCTACGATTGCAACTGGACCGGGCAGGGGGCCGAATTCAAGAGGAATTTGTTGATCTCAATTATGCGGGCCCAGAGACCCATGCAAATCATGGCCGGCGGCTATATACCGCTTCAATTGCAATCCTTTGTGAAGGTGATGAAATTCACTTACTCAATGTTCACACTTTTGCTGCAAGCCAAATGAAAAAAAAGAGTGAGACAAGTTGGAAGATAATTAAAAGTAATTATATTGAGAGTTTATTTGGAAAGTGGAAATCATGAGGCAGGTTCTTGATTGGTTGCGGATTCTGGTTCGTCGGTATCTTTCTGTTTTTTCCACATCTTGGCGGCAGCCAAGAGCTTGAGATTTGGACGGGCCATCTCATCTTCTGGGAATACATAATCGAAGACCTCTTCCCAGCCCTCTTCCACGCCATCTTCGGAGACGATCTTCTGGCGTTTCTTGATGCGTCGCGGCATCTTGTCCAGGACCTTTTGCAGGGAGTGTCCAAAGTCACGTTCGAAGTCACGCCAGGCCTCGAGGAGTAGGACCCTGGATTCCTTGTCGCCTATCTGGCGGAGTGTGTCGTTAGCCCGTTCGTAGATGCGGCGGGCGAGGCGCACATTTAGATCGTCATCGCCGTCCTCGTTGACATGGTTGATGCCCATTTCGAATTTGGCAAATGAAATCCACACCTTGACATGCTGGGTGCGTTCTAGGAGGCGCTCGTACAATTGGCGAGCCAGATCGAACTCGCCAAGGCCCACCTCGAAGTCTATGAAGGCCTTCCACAGCAACTCGGGCATGTCCAGGCGTGGCTGCTGAATAGCCAGTTCGAATATGGCGCGTGCCCGTTCCGAGTCGCCTAGAAGATTTTCCAATTCGGCAAACTTCATCCAGGTCATGCAATTCTCAGGGCCGAACTCTAGAAACTTCTCATAGAGCAGGCGGCAGCGGTCGAACTCACGCAGCTGGATTTCCAGATCAATATAGCCACGGAAGAGCTTGTCCCGTGGGCACATGCCAATGGCCAGGCCTAGGGTTTTGCGGGCCCGCTGTAGATCCTTGCAACGTATCTCGAATTGGGCATAGAGCAACCAGATCTTGCTGAAGGTGAACTGCTTGTGCGGTATTAATTCCAAGCAGGTCTTGTAGATTTGTCGTGCGCGTTCCGTGTCTTCGGCTTCGAGCTCTTCGTATAGGGCATAGTTGATCCACAAGTAAATGTAACGCCTCCAGAAGTTCTTCTCATTGGCTGGTGGGACATTGGAGATGGCGCGTTCGTAGGTGTCGCGTATGATATCCTTGTCACCATCGGCCTCAATGAGACGCAGATAATCGAACCAGGCATCGTAGTTAGTGGGATTGGCAGCCACCTCCTCTTCGTACTGATGCTTGCGTTTCGAGACAATGACATCTTCTATGCCCGCACGATCACCGTATTTCTTTTCGTGGATGGTGTAGGCCTTGAATAGCCCGGCAGTACGCTCTTTGGGTAGGTGGTCCAGGGCATATTTGTAGATAATGCGGGCACGATCGTGCTCTTTTTGGCTCTCCTCGAAGCGGGCAAAGGCTATGAAAAGCCGGTCTTCTATGTAGTCATCGCCAAAGAATTCCACTGCTCGCTCGTATACACGCCGGGCGCCATGGATGAAGCCATGTGACTCTTCGAAACGTGCAAACTTGATCCAGTTCTTGACATCTGGATGGACATAGACAAATCTTTCGTACACTTCTCGCGCCCGATCGATCTCCTTGTAGCGGAGCTCAAAATTCACATAAGTCTGCCAGGCCTGCTCCTCTGGTTGCCATTCCATCCAGCGTTCAAATACTTGGCGTGCACCGGCTACATTTTCTAGCATCTCCTCCATGTAGGTGTATTTGTACCAGAACTGGTTGACTCTAGGCATTATGGTCACTGCCCGATCCCAGAGGTTGCGGGCATGGTTGACCTGTTTGTTCTTCATTTCCATTTCAGCATACTTCAGCCAGATGGTAACGTTTCGATGCTCGTTGTCCAGGGCACGCTCCCAAATGGAGCGTGCTCGTTGTATCTCCTTCTGTTGTTCTTCCCATTGTGCATATTTGATCCAATGGCTCACAACCATTCGGTTCTTACGCAAATTATCTTCAAACGTTTTGCGTTTGCGTTGCTGGTAATCGGCTAATTCGGCTGGATCAGAGATTTTTTGTTTTGGAGGTGGTGGTAATATCTCAAGATCTCGCTCCTTGGCCTCTCGAAGCAATTGCTCCGCAGTAATTTGCACCTCAGCCGGCGCTTTATTTTTCACCTGAAATGGATAGCGTTTTATTTTACTCGGCATATTTTTTGACAATAGGGTTGCCTTAGACTCACCTTTGCCACTTTGGGCATTTTCTGTGGCCGATCCATTTGGAGTAGTTTTATTTGTCTAACTAATTGTAATATACAATATATTAAAATAATCTGGATCAAAAACAATGACCAGTCGTGCTCAGTGAACTCACGCACACTCGATAATGAATTATGCGTCTATTCGATACACAAAAGTATCGAAACCGACGGCTGCTTAAAAATATTAAGTTGGCAGGGCCGAGAATTGTACGGTTAGTGAGAAATTAAAGAAGTTGAAATGTTTAAATGTTTAAACAGGTGAATTAGTTTTTTCATTACTTTATTAAAAAAAGACATCGATTTTTATTAAACTCCCCTATAGATATATTTGTGTTAATGTGTACCACCTTATTGTCAAAGCTTAATTAATTTATTTGAATATAACAAGCACAGTTCCCAGTAATAGTGCACTTTGAAAAAAAAAATTATATATATTTATTTGTAGAAAAAAAAAAAAAAATTCAAACCCAAATATTTCTGAAACATGTTTTCCCTATTATCTAAAGAGCCGCCAGGTTGAATTATTGCTAGAGGGATTTTTTGTCTTTTCCACCAACCAATGATCAGGATTCATTAAATATTCACTGAAAAATATAAAAAAATAAGTAAGCACATTCGAATTTATAAACATTTCTTTCAAGTCCCACCGATTTTTTGTTAATGACTTATAGGTTTCTTCACGCAGGTTAGCCAAGGAACCGCCAGAACCACCGTATTCCTCTGGCAGCATTTCACGCGGCACAAACTCGTAGAGTGAATCAATACTGCTTGTATGAAAATGGATCTTTAACCAGAATAAAGCAGAGTATAGAAGAAAATTGTTGAAAAAAAAAAAACATTTATATGCTTACCAATTTGTAGACCTCGTCACTAATAAACGGTTTCACCACGCTAACAATACGATCAAGATATGTCGGGCAATTCACCATATGAATGGCCTTGAGGCGCACCGGAAAAGCCAGCTGGAGGAATTTAATATAAGCGCGAAGCGTACTAATTGTCAAGCGAGAAATATGACGCATTGTGGTACCCAACATATCGAAAATTTGAACTTCGCCCTGTGAGAGTACTTCGGGATTATTGTGATCATCAGGTGTCATGAAACGACAATCTGTGACCATAAAAAAGGCACGTGTATCCTCGGTGTGATGCATCTGGAAAAAATTATAGCTCTTTATCTTAGATGTCAAGCATGAGTGATTTAACCAACCTTGCTGGCCTCAAAATCTCTAAAACGATAGAGTGAAACTTTATATTTCTCCCGTGTTAGCCCAGGTAAAGGCAAAATATCTCTAGAAAAAAAGAGCAAACATTTTTAATACATATAATTAATTATTTTTATTTCAGAATTTTCGACTCACGCATATTCAAAAGTACGTTTCGAATCCTCG
Source organism: Scaptodrosophila latifasciaeformis (assembly GCA_037075145.1). Lineage (NCBI taxonomy): Eukaryota > Metazoa > Arthropoda > Insecta > Diptera > Drosophilidae > Scaptodrosophila > Scaptodrosophila latifasciaeformis. The sequence goes on from JBAMCM010000428.1 coordinate 9,767,554, forward strand.
TCCAGGGGGTCGCGTTTAATAAACAAATGAGGATGCTTATTTCGCAGCGTATAGTTGACCTCGATGAGCTCCTTTGTATCTTCCACATTCCCATACATGCATTGATAGAATCGGCGCAATAGCAATCGGTCTATATGCAAATAGAAATATATACAAATATTTTGGCGTCTCTGATTTTGTTAGCGTCAGTTTTGTTTACGCATAATGACGTAACGACCAGAGCACCGAAATCGCCCAAATAGCCGCCTTGCGCTTCTGCCTACTAACGACCTCATTAAGAATTATAGAGACAGTCAGTGCGACGCAGTGCCTTTTATTTTATTTTGTGTTTGCTGACATATTTCGTCTCCCAATTACATACCAATTTCTTTGGGTAACTTTTCATTTGTTTTAAACCACGCAGTCAGCTCATCCAGTATCAATTCCATTTCCATTTCACTAGACATTGCTGTTAATTAAAGTTTTTTACTTTTTATCAATATCAATCGACTGATTTGTTATTTTAATATCCGTCTAAACGAACTGATGTGTTTGAAGCTTAGCGTCCAACTGATTGGCATTGTTATTATTTTTATTTATATTATTCATATTTTGACTGTCTCTGTGAATAAAAAACAAAAAAAAAAAAAAAATTCGGTTGGTAATTATAATTTTAAAATCGTTTTCCATAGCCATTTACTGGCGTTTAATAGTGCCTCTATATGTACCGTTTACAGGTACAAAATACACAAAGTCTGTATGTGTACTGACCTGCTGATTTATCTGGCACTGATTGTCCAATATTCTAATAACCAAATCGTGTACTGAATCCCTCATCTTGCATCTTCAATGTATCATTTAAAATTCTATACAATTGTCCAATCGAATTGCTTACCCCAAAAAAGGCTCATCACCTTACACTAAATAGCCAGTAAAATACTGGGCAATAAATTTCGTAATATACATTAGACTATTTCAGTTGCTTCGGGCTTGGGGAACCACAGCTAATGATATGGATGAGGCCACACTCCGCACGGCATATAGATCGGGGCTTGCACGTAAAATTCTCAAATATACATATAACTCGGCCATATCAATAATCAGCATAATTATATTCTGACAGGCTCCCAGGATATTGCCGAGAGAAAGGTTATGAGCACACCAGCTCAATGAGACAAGAATGCCACAGACAATGCTGCACGGTGATAGATCCGATCTGCTGCGCTGCTGAACTCTTTTGCCAAAGATAAGTGGTACCACAACGGCTCCAAACATAAGGATGCTCATGAAAACTCCCAGTCGCATTCTCATAAAGTCAGGATCGCCGGTCAGCGAGTAAGAAATAATGACTATAATTATTGCGAGTACCGCTATCAGTTTCCGGAATATGTTCGCCTTGTTGGTGGGTGATCCATACGAATACAACATGCCTATGAATAGTATGTTCAGGAATATAGCAGTTGTATTTATTTTCATCATAGCCGGATCGTCTGCAAACATGGCCATGCGGAGACCGACCGCCGTGAGCATTAGACTTCCGATAAAACTATCCGCCTCGAATGCCTCGGTATGCCCGCGACTCTTTATATCGTATAGAACACGGAAGCCGGTTCCGAATTGTAGGCAAGTCAAGGCTATGGCCACGTATTTTATCTGTAAACTATAGGGTTGAAGAAACCCAGTAATTCCATCCATCCTTATGAGCTCAAAATATTTCTTAAAAAACGAATTAAACATTTTGTTGTGTGAGAGACGTAAATTTTGAGATATAAAGATATAATGAAATCTATGAATCTGTATTATGCCAGGATAACTTTGATTGTTTTTTATTTTGGGGCAAGAAAATTTATATCACATTTTTTGGATTTTATTTCGTAACTAAATGAATTCGTTTAAAACCAAGACCAACTTTTTCGGGTGGGCTGATCAACTCTCCAATAGTCCTTGTCTTTTAGATAGGATCTGAAATTTTATAGTCATTTTATACTTGTTTTTTAAGGCGGACAAATATGGAATTACTTTTTCTCCCTCAGTATATTTAACCAATATTTCTTTTGGTCAGGTATGGTTCCAGCACTGCCACCATATTCCTCTGGGAGAATTTCTCGTGGTATATGTTCATACAGACTCTCAAGGCCTCCGGTGTGAAAATTCATCTGAAATTTTGAAAAATTAAGTTAAGAGTTTCGATTCGGCTAGGGCTAAGAAGTAGTTACCATTTGATATACTTCCTCTCGGATGAAGGGTTTCATGAATGCTACCATTTTGTCCATATAGGAGGGGCAATTAATGATATGCATAGCCCTAAGACGTGATGGATAGGCCTCCTGTAGAAATTTCAGATAAGTGCGTAGGACAAAGATGGAGACACAGGTCAGATGACGCATTGTATAGCCGTGCATATCAATAATTTGGACATCCCCGTCGGCCAGATCGGCATCTGGACTATCGCTCTCCGCGGCCTCGCTATCTGGCATGGTGAAACGTGCATCGGCCAACATAAAGAAGATCTTACTCTCCTCCACACTGTTGCGCTGCCGTCGTTATCTCTACTTTTAAAAGGCTGTATAGCTTAACTTGGGAAAAACTCACCGAACTGGGATCCAAGTCCACCATGCGGAATATCACCACCCTATGACGTTCTGGTGTCAGGCCAGGCATTATTACTAGATCTCTAAATGGATTAACAATAGTAAATTCTACAAATTTATTCAAATCACTTACGAAGCCACAATAAACTGAGCCGTCGATTCATCATCCATATCCCGATCCAGGAATAAATTGGGACTCTTATTCCGCATATCATAGTTCAATTGGATTAAGCTTTTCGTGGCCTCCAAATCATATTGCATGCATTTCAAAAATCGACGCAATACAATTGGTTCTACAACAAAAATCACAATCATAATAAAATACCCTATCAAACTGGTTTCACATTACAATCAATCTTATAGATAGTACAGTCTAGTCAATCAAATAAAAACTGAGTTTTGTTTAGGCGGATGGAAAAGACTTACCCACTTTTTGTGGTAATTTTTCATTGGCCAAAAACCAATTTTGTAATTCTTTTAATTTATTTTCCAAATTTGTATTATCAAAGCAAACGGTTGCCATTTTTGTTGTTGGTTGCCTTATTTGCATAAATATTGTTATTGTTTTAATATTTACGCTTTCTTAGCATTACAAAGCGATTTCTCTTTGTAAAGAGCAAAGCACAAAATCCAAAATCAAAAAATATTTATATAAAAAAAAAAAAAAACTATTGCGTGCTTCCACTTCAAATGCAACAAGGAAACTGAAAAATCTAAATTGATAAAGCCAAAGCTTAAAGCGTGTGTAAATAGAGACTTCCATTTCACTCAATCGTAATTTCTCTGACACAGATTAAAAAAAAAATTAAAAAAAAAATTGAATAATACACTAATTGAACTAAAGTCAAAGCTCTGTCTGGGGACTATCTCAACTGCGATCGCAGTTGCACTTGATTAGAACAGCAATTAGGCGCTCAGTTAACTTGATACGTTCCGGACGCCAAAACAGCTGTGACGATTAGACTAGCTGGCGGGGCGGTAGGGGGTGCCGGGTTATTTCTTAAGCTTTTGCCAAAAGCTCTCCAAAGATATACTCTTCTTTTGGAATATAATCCCTTGACTTTTGGCTTAAGTTTGCCCGGATATTGTCAGACTCTTTGGAATTATTTTCCTAAAAATAATTCATTTCGTATTAAAAAATCATTAAGTTTGGCTTATATAAATTTAAATAAAATATATATAATAGGCTATACATGTGATTGAGCTATGTACGATCGGAATAAAACCTGGTGGGTTATATGATTCCATTAACTTTTTCGATGAGTCAGACTGACGGCATTGGTTTATTTTTCAGAGGGGGACTTGACTCCCTCCTATTTGTCTTAATTAGCTCGTGGGGGGTGAGGGAAGAAACATCTTTGAGGTAACTGGGAGAGGGCGAGGAGACCTGAAAGAAGCGAACGGTTGAGGGGGTTGGATTCTCTGGGCTGTATTAATCAATGGAGAGGAATAAGCTTGCTTAGCTCCAAGGAAGTTCTCAGGGCCTGTGAATTTCTTTAAGATCTTAACTTTATAATAACAGGCTCGCAGCACTTGAGAGAAATCTCTGTCTTTAGGAATAATTTGCTTGTCTTGGTAGATTGTGATAAGTAAATTAAAAAAGTCACGCATATTAAAGCCTGTCACAGTTTTTTTTTTTTTTGCCCCTTCAAATTTCTTGGCTCTGGTGATTTCTGTTTACCTGGTGAGTGAGTCGATGTCTCATCTGGAATCCGGGGAATCGCAGACTTGATTGGGGTCTTTTAAAATTTGGGATGCTTTATTTACATATTTGACTTGCTCTTTTAATACCTTATTAGCTTCAATTTTATAATAATTAATCCCCGCCACCCGGAATTAAACCCTTCCACCACGAATCAAGGATTTAGCTATCTTAATCGATCAAACCGTATGGCTTTTTTTTCAGCTGAATTTCTCGAATATATGGGAAAATTTGATTTACGTATCAAAATATATTATTCTCGAGTTTGGATTGTATATATATATACATTATTTATCTTAAGTATAATAAAGACTTTTGTACTTTGCTTTTGTCAAAACCAAGACCAACGACTCCTGGGCTGCTCGGCAACCTTCCAATAGGCCTCGTCTTTCAGATAGGGCCTGAAATTGTATATTTGATATATTTGATATATCCTTAAAAATTGGAATTATTTGCATTACGTTTTCTCTTTCAAAATCTTTAGCCAATAGTTTTTGATTTCAGATATGGGTCCAGCATTTCCTCCATATTCCTCGGGCAGCATTTCGCGTGGCACAAATTCATAAATACTCTCAATGCCTCCGGTATGAAATTTTATCTAATAAAACGAAATAAAAAATCAAAAATTAGAGTTCTCATTATGTCTGGTCGGACTCACCAATTTAAACATATCGTCCCTGATAAAAGGTTTCATGAAGGCCAAAATCTTATTCATAAAGCTGGGACAGTTGATGATATGCGTGCCTCTGATACCAGACGAATAGGCCTCTTGCAGAAATTTGGAATAGACACGAGCCACATAGATCGACACACCTGCAATATGACGCATAGTAAAGCCATTCATATCGACTATATGCAAATCGCCATCAGAAATATCAGCATCTGGATCCTCCTGCTCATCATCTGTCAGCTCTATGTCCGGCATGGTGAAACGTGAATCGGCCAACATAAGAAAGACTTTGCTTTCTTCCAAATTATTGCGCTATGCGAATGACGTAAATTTAGAACAATTTGACCTTTCCAAAAAATAAAAAGCTCACCGAACTGGGAGCTAAGTCAACCATCCGAATCAACACAAGCTTAAAACGTTCGGGTGTAAGGCCAGGCAGAATTAAGACATCTCTAAAATATTATTAAAAAAAACTAGAATTTCTAATGATTTCTTGAGCTGTTTTTGCGAAATACTTACGAACACCGAAGACTTTTGGCTGTGGCTTCATCTTCCATATCTCGGTCCATGAATAATTGCGGACACTTATTTCGCATGTCATAGTTCAATTGGATTAGCTTCTTGGTGGCCTCCAAGTCATATTGCATGCACTTCAGGAAACGACGCAATAAAATCGGTTCTACAAATAATATTGCATTTCATATCAGCGCAGTTTTTGTTGTAAACCAATTATCTTGTCAATTTTGAATTTGTTCAAGTGGAAATTCTTGACTTTGGCTGCTAGCCAAGAAAAGCGGAAAACTTACCAACTTTGGCTGGCAGCTTTTCATTTGCTAAAAACCAACTTTCCAATTCTTTTAATTTGTCTATTCTGTCCATTGTTGCTGTTGTTCTTGTTGTTGTCATATCGTTTTTGCATTATTTATTCTTATCAATAACAAAATATTCGTTTTATCAAAAAGTACAAGAACAAAAACAAAATTGCCTCTTCACCCTTCAAATGCTCAATACAAACTCTGAAAGCTCATCCACAATGATTGCGGCGTCGGCAGCAGCTAGAAAAGCGCAAACACAAGGGCTAAAAAAAAAAACGCTGTACTACTCTGTGCCCGAAGGTAAAGAGTATACCGTAAACCTGCGATCTGGCCATATATGAAAAAGCTATATGATATATTAGTTCGATCTTTAACAAATTTGTCACATGCTGTTTATTTTGTATGCTTTTTTTTTTAAGAAATTAGTTCATAATTGTGGGAGTTATTCTTTAAACTTATTCAACTTGGTATATATATCTGACTTTATATAAAAACTACTATAGCTATATGATATAGTGGTCCGATCCGGCCGGCTCCGACAAATGTGCAGCCTATGTTCAAAAAAAGGATAGACGGACATGGCTACATCGACAACTCTAGTGATTCCAAGTATTCTGGAGGTAACTTTCGGGGGTCTACGATGAGTGGTTCTGGTTCAAAAAACTACTAAAACTATCCGCAAAATGGCTAAATTGGCAAAACTGGCGAGATAGTATACCAATTCGATTCGTAGCTCTCGTCTGCCTAGGCAGAAGAAGAGAAACGAAAACGAGAGCACAAAAAAGCACAACAGATAAAGCTGGTGTATAAGTTAAGCTTCAGGGCACCTAAGATTCTATTCTCTTTTGTATTGCAAGTAATTTTTTTTTTTTAAGTTGAATTGCAATTCAATGTTTTTTTTTTTATTATAAAATGTAAGAGATAAATCTGATTGCAGTTTAGTCAATAATATTTCTAGTGTCGTTAATGTTATTCGCCTATCTTTATATGTACAGTATTTACAGTTGTAATATTATTATTATTATTGTAGTTGGAATTTTTTCAGTTTAGTTGTTTCCAGCTTTTTTTTTTAGTTTTTTAAAAATGAAAAGAAAAAAATCTAAAAGCTCACCCACAGTGATTGCTACGTCGGCAGCAGCTAATAAAGCTTTAAAATTAAGTCCGATCACTAGCAAAGCTCATTGCTAGGCCACTTTTAAAATTCTCTTCAGTTCGAGCTTCCGTCTAAAGCTTTCTTCTGGGCTTATGGGAGTGTCAATTTTATTGTTTTGTTTGAGTGGGTTCAGCAAGAACAATAGAGAGGGTTGGGCAAAATCGTATGACAAAGTTGCGAACTAACTATATAAAGCAAACTTTTGCTATCTCTAAATATATGGGGGGGAATATATAAGGTGATATGTCTGTTTAGTTTTGGAAACAAGTAAAATTCACACTGGGCCAAATCCGGTGAATATGATGGCAGGGCTCTTCCATTGGGACGATTGATTCGTCACCCTTTCGAGTAAATCTGGATCGTCTTTGACGTCATTTTACAGGTCTTGAGCGATGCTCATGCAATGGTTCAAAATTCAGCAATTTCGGACCCACGTCTCAAAATTTCATGGCGCGAGTCAGGCGATATAGCGACATTCTCAGAAACTTGAACTTTTTCATTCTGGTCATTATCTTCCCGGCCATCTTTAAGGGGTTTATACATCTTGTCAAGTGATCCGGAGCACTTAATTCTATTTTTTATACAAAATTGAATGCAAAGCTTTCGATCCATATTTTTCAATAGCAAAAAATCGCCGAGTACGCAAAACACCTATAAGCTTTATAACCCATTTGAAATTGGGTACGATCAATCAAAAAGGTAGAGTTAGGCGGCAGAGTTGAATTTCTGCGATCACCGCAAGTTGGATGTAAAGCTTTTGGTTTTGGTTTGACAAATAAAAGGATAGAGAATTTCGGACTTGAAATATTTTATTCGAGGCACACGTGGCAACTGTGAAGTTTCCGGAAAACTTGACTGGAACGGGGGACTTGAAGTTGGTTTGACAATACCCTTGGCTTGCAATCACCACCACAGTTTCGAAATTTTTGATCATATCAAGGCTGTTTCGATTCGGAACTGTTAATAAGACTGGTATAGTTCTCTTTAGCTGTGCACCTGTTAGTTTCTTGAGGAATATTTTTTTTAAATCGAATTCTGCAACAGATCGAATTCCCGATAATTCATATGAATCAGAAAAAGCTGTGCCAAAAATACCAAATGAAATAATTGAAATGTGCAATCATAAGCGCAGACTCGTCCAGCTAAGTTAACCGACGATAGAGCTCTTTTTAATTTATTTCAAGCTTAAGGCCTTTGTAGCTATAGCTATTTAAGCACCAGTTCGGCTATAATTTAACATTGTATTCGAACTTAATATAAATAAATTAATTTATTTCAATAATATTTAGATTCCAAATGTCGTGAAGAACACTGCTTTCTGAATGTGTCCATTCTCAAGTATTTACTGAAACTAACAGTAAATGCTCTCTTTCAACTAAAAATAAAAACAAGAAATGAAACACAAAAAGGAATACGCAAAAACACGGTCGAGTTATACCAAGCCTTACAGCTAAGTCAAATAGTGATGCGCAAGGCGTTTGTCGTGATTTTACAAAAAAAAAAAAATAATAATAATCGCGTTTCGTGTTTTTTTTTTAACAGGACAGAACAATTAGTATTATTTATAGGCACGTTTATGACTTGGGAATTTGTGAGGTATTTATTTTCGATTTGGTATATTAATAAATGAATAGAGTTGATAATCTGCGTAATACAATATTTAACTTATAGCCAGTATTTTGAAAATGAACGTGGGACAGTGTTCTTGATAATATATTGAATCCATTATTCCATCGTGCTTGAGCAGTGTCGAGCCCATCTCTAATTGCCAGCAAATAGGACTGAGTATATTCTTGTTGTATTCCATACAACTCACTACTCTCTTTTACAAAATTTAAGAATGAGACAATAAAAATTATTCACCCTTGGAGTTATGTGGAATAGCATAATTCCATAAAACAAATTTGTTTTTCATATAAATCCTTTACTTTTCGGAAAAGAAACACAATACAAATTTTTATTTTTTTTATATATTAAAATTGTACATATTGATACATTTGATTATAAAAAATTATATACTATACGATACTGTTGTATAATTGACGATTCGATATTATTTGTGTGGCAGAACAAATAAAATGGTGCTATGTGACACAGTGCCGCTTTACTGATTCAATGGTAATTGGGACACTGTGCGTATTTGCAAAGGCGACAATGAGTCGCAATAATGGGTTGGCGACAGTGTTCCCAGAATGTGTGTTGGACCGGGCAGCAAAGTAATTAGAGAGAAACTCTGCATCTGAGTAAAGAGAAAGAAAGCACAGGATTCTTGGAATTCATTTCACAAGGCAGAGACGCTAGCAGAAAATATGGCGAAATAAAATAAAAGTCAGTCTTGTGTGGGACTCTGAAACGAGCAGAACTCGCTGCTCCGCTCATGAAAGTGGTAGGGGACAGAAATTAAACAACAGGCATCTTAAGATTTGTTTGTTAGTTAACAACCAGGGAATTGTACACACATCATTATTGCTTCCCTTTGTACCCGGCAACGTGACACCCCTACATGCACCAACTCTGATGATTTTGTTATCACAAAATGAAAAAACTTAAAAGTGTTCTTTTGTAATTTTTTATATTTTGAGTGGGTTTCTGTTGAATAGATCTCACTCAATCTGTATAGCCCTTCATTATTGTTTCCCGCTTAATTCTCTAGCTGCGTCTAGCATGACTTGTATTTGCCTTGCTTGCGCGACTTATTCGTTGGCGGCATCTGGCAATTTTTCGCTCTACTTCTTTTTCCATATTGTCGCCAGCCGCGACACGCAAACAAACTGTTCACGAAGTTGAGTTGCTTGGTGACTTTCGAAGGCGGCGCAGATTGCGCAATAATTTTATTCTCCCTCTGTCTGTGATCTTGCGAAAAGCTGAAATGTAACAATCCTTCCCAGATTCAGAACAGTTCAATCAATTTAAATGATATTCATCATCACCACTGACAATAAATTCGTCCAATTCACTACTTCAATTTCAGATTTAAGAGCATCATGCTGGGTATAGTTTATCGCTATCATAAGAATCTTAGAAACTTCTGTCATATCTGCCACACCGGAAGGCTTTCGATATATATTTTTAAGCATATCTTTATGGTGGGCCACAAAATTAGCCAACTGGTCTATTTGTATATCATTTACATTTAACCTTACCTCCCAAAGTTTCTTGGCGACTCACCCCACATAAAGCTGAGTATTTGACTAGAAGGGGACAAGCTCTTATATGTTGCTTTGACAATGGCTTTGATTTGAAAACAGAAAACAGGAACGTTTCGATTAAGTTTTCCTCTACGAGTTACTCTTTTGAATGACATAGACATTTCTTTAACACTATTTGTCAAGCCATCAAACTTCTTCTTCTACCCCTAACGGGGTAGAGCCTGATGCACGATTTGCCTCCACGCCTCTCTGTCCTGTGCGCGACTGCGCCAGTTGGTGACACCAAGCGTCGCCAGAACTGCGTCCATCTGGTCCCTCCAACGTGCGCGTGGTCTTCCTCTCCTACGTTGTCCGCCAACTACCGCATCAAAGACAGATCGAGCTGGAGTTTTTGCCTCCATACAAGCTATGTGACCAAGCCAGCGAAGTCGCTGAATATTAATTCGCTTGACTATGTCCACATCACCGTATAGCTCATACAGCTCGATATTCCACCTGATACAATAGGTTTCGCCAACGCAAACTGGTCCGAAGATCTTGCGAAGGATTTTCCTCTCGAAGACACCAGGAGCAGCAGCAACTTCTTACATCCGATAAAAACGTTGATCTCAATTTTCATTCGATTTTCGTCTGCTGAAAATAAGCACAGAAACTCTTAAAGAGCACCAACTCGCAATATCAAATTTGTTTTAAAAAATATTTTATACTTTACACCTTTCATTTACAAATTCAAAAAGTTTTTGAATATTTTCCAGGGAAGCTAAAATTAGTTTTGAAGCTCTTCGTTTTCGTGATTGGTCTTCTATCGCTTTTTTATTAATGTTTATATTAATTTCTGTTTCCCACAAGTAAAGAAACTTTTCTACAAGTTTTTTTTTTATTATTTTTATTATTTTTTATTTTCATAATCGAATTTTGCCACAGATCGAATCCCATTTACAACCAAATCATGATGTTTCGGGCAAAATAAGTCTTGTAATTCACAAATTTCAGAACTTTGAAAAGTCTCATATTAGCTCGGATCATGTCATGCTGTACTTCAGAATGCCTAAGACATTCAGAAGAATCTTTATTTACATCTGCTCAGAGGGCAATCAATTAAATTTTATGACACGTTGACAGTGATGTAGGCTCTCTAGGGAATCTTATATTTGGAAACTGGAGTCATCGAAGGATTCCTTTAGGGAACCAGGAATGGCAGGTCCAGCGGGTGAAATCTCTTTGGCCTTCGGCATTGAATACTGTTGTCCAGTAGGTTTTATGGCAAGGTGATTCTCATGGTTTTCCAAATTCTGTAGGTATCTTCTGCTGGTCTTCACGATTTCCTTAGCGACGGAAGGCATCTTGAGGTCTATTTTTAATGTGGTATTTCGGACATAGAAAGGGGAGTTCAGTAAGAACCGGAATATGCGGCATTCTGCTCTTTGTAGCCTTTTGATATTGCTGGAAGAAGCAGAGCCCCCTAACTTTACCCCATACATTCATGCCGGCTTGATGATGGCTTTATACAACCAAAGCTTGTGTCTTATGGGCTCATATAGAAATGTGTGACCTATGCCATTGTCTGAAGCTACCTTATTTCTTAAGATTTAATTAGCCGCTCTATGCATAAATCCAGTTTTGCAGCGACCCCCTATTAATAAATAGCGAGGATCCTTCTTAGGCTCATTTGTTTTACATTTTCTGACATGATTGTGAATAGTTTTTTTAGGGTAAAATCCATAACACGTTTTGCAGTATACAAAGTCTTGTGCAGTATTTTTCGAAGTCCCTCTTTTTTGGTGAGTTGCAAGAAGTATACCATTATTTAATTTGGAATCAGTATTATATATAAAGTCACATTTTTTCCGAAGACGTTTAATTAATTTTTTCCTCTTAATAGAATTTTTTCAACAAATTGATAATTTCTTTTACAGCTTGTTTATTTCTGTGTATATTTTCAAGGTGACGAACAAATTTGCTCTGTAACTTTTCGCAAAAAATACAAAAATATTACTTACACTTTGATTGTGATGTAGTTGTCGGAACTATAAAATTTCTTATATCATAAATAGGTTTCTCTGGTTTGCATAAAAAAGTTTTATTATATATTAAATTTGAGGTTGTCGAATCGGGATTGTATGTGCTATCACCATGGTTGGTAGTTTTTTTTTTCCTCTCAGTTTTAAAGCTATTTGGATGAAACTTGGTATAGAGCCTTCTTTTTTACCTAGACAGCACATTCGTTGGAACCGGCCGGATCGAACCACTATATCATATAGCTGTCATACAAACCTAAATCGGCCCTAATAACTGATTTATGGCAGAAATAGCTGTGAAAAGAGTTTATAATCTTCTGCATCCCGAAGATGACGTTGGGATTTTTTTTTACCTCTGCCCTTCCTTTGATTTCTTCACTATTAGTATTAGTTTCTAGATGTAACTTTTGTGGGTCAGAGCCAAATGAATATATTTTTTCTGCAAAAAGTGTATAAAAAACTAACTTGTATATATGGAACGAGTTCGAGTCCCATAAATAAATAAATACATAAATACGAAGGATGTTTTTTTTTTAATTATTTAATGAAAAAAAAATTGTTTAAAATAAAATGATTTTACATATTTTTCATTAAATGGATTAAAACGTCATCATCTGGATCCCGTCGTGCTAGGGCCGGGACCGCTGCCTCCGATGCTGGACTCGGAACAGCTGCCTCTGGTGCTGGGCCCGGGTCCGCCACACGCGTCTCTGATCCTCTTGGCAGCGACTCTATTATTGTCTTGCGTCGGCTAATGTGGCGTTCTGCGCGCCTATGGCGACCACCACCACCACGTCCACCGCTGGCCTGACCGCCACCACGGCCCCGGCCACTAACACGGCCGTGACCGCCACCACGTGTAGCGAATAGTAATTCCAGTAGTCTCTCTGGAACATTGTTGTTAATAAAAAAAAAAACTCACTTTCGCATTAAAATTTTGTGTCATTTTTTACAATATTTGATTTGATGTTACACTTAAAATTGTAATAACGAAGAATAACGAAGTTCCCCCGAAATTCGTGCTGCCAACACGCACCAATTTGATGCCATTTGCAAAAATTGGCAGGCCTACCAAAATTATTTTTTTTGTTCCCAAAATATTTTTCTAATTTGAACTTTAAAAATAATATATAATTGTAATTATCTAATTATATTTTGAGAAAAAATAAAAATAATTTTTCTTACAAAAAAGTTTCATAGCAGGCAGCTTTCATAAGTGTGGCGGGCTGATATTACCAGATCACTCAATTGCATATGTGAGCAAGTTTGGCGGTAGGTAAATTCAACCAATGGACCGACACAAAAATGCGATTTTCTCCGAAACGTTACTGACGATTTTGATAAAATTTTAATATAATGTGGGGAAAAATAGGGTCTTTCATATGGCATACCGTGCATATGCGCACAAAATCGTTTTCATAACGAAAAGTCGATCGACGCTGGGTGAATGTTGTTGTACAACAAATTGTATGCAGTGCCACCTTTCGCCAGGAATTCGCAATTTATGTGGGTTACCAGGTCACATATATATGTATGGGATCGCGCCTTCGCCCGTATTTGGCAACCCACTCAAATGAATTTTGTGAACAATACAAAAATGCAATTTTCTCCGAAACGTTACTGACGATTTTGATCAAATTTTAATATAATGTGGAAGCAAATAGGGTCTTTCATGCCATATGATATGCATATGCGCACAAAATCGTTTTCATAACGAAAAGTCGATCGACGCTGGGTGAATGTTGTTGTACAACAAGTTGTATGCACTGCCACCTTTCGCCAGGAATTCGCAAATTATATGGGCTACATGCAACTATGTATAAATTCGCGCACAATTTGAAAATGCGAATTTAGCCAAAAGGCATCTGACAATTTTTCTCAAATATACAGAAATATAACATTACGTATTTTATTAAATGTATAGCAAACTGTTAACATGGGTTCTGTTAATGCCTTCTATGTTAAGCCAGATCATATTAACGGTCTGAGGCATGTTCAGTTGCGCTGCCCAACACTGAATGTTATTTCGTGCGGAACTTCTGGTCCATATATGTATGAACTTAAAATGTGCATTAACAAATTAATGTTTTTCTCTAAAACGTTTCCGACGATTTTAATAATGGTTTCATGTATTACATAGTAGAAATATCCAGTATTACTATGGTCTACCGTGCATCTTTGCACAAAATCCGTAGTAAGAGTTATAAGCAAAGTTCCGACGACATGATTTTTTAACGGATTTTGAATGGGACCGGCATCGAGGTAGGCAGACATATTAGAAAATATCTCAAAAACGTTACCGACAATTTTGACCAAATTTTGTGGAAATGCTATGGACATTCCGTTCTTAGCGGTGGTATGTCGTGCATGTTAGCAGATAATCTTAAGCTTGAGATATTAACAAAAATGTGGGTATCCGAATTTTTCAACGTCCGTGTTTTGATATAATAAAAACTCAAATTTAACAAAAGTCATATTTATTGTGTATTTTAATTTTGCATAACTCTGCATCAAAAGATTTTTAGTTTTTCATGTATTAACAAATATATAAGCTAAATTCTAAATGAAAAATTGGTTCCGGAACATAGTTCCGAAAATCGACGCTAACTGACCGGTGCTAACTTGACGCACATTAGAAGAGTCGCAGCGGCATGTACACACCCGTTATTTAAGTTGCTCATTGAACTTCAATTCAACGCACTTGTAAGTTATTAAATATTATATCAATAAACTTTATCCAATAATAATATATGGAATAGGCTTCTGTTTGAAATTGAATTGATCATCTTTTGGGTGGACAAAATTCAATTCATTGCCATTTGCCATCATGGAATTGGACAGCATCCACATCATGAGATTATGGCAATTTTTCATATTGCTGATGAATGAAAGGAAAATTTTAACTTCAGAAGAAATTGAAAAAAATTCTTGGATATAAGGATACTAGATTGTCTAATAGACAGATAGCCATTAAAATGCTCTGTTGTTAATAATGTGATCAGGTTAAGGGACAAATATAATACAAATGAAGCCGAACGTTAAATTCGGTCGCGGCCGAGATTGGGATACCCTGTATCTAGTAGACGGAATTAAAAAAGAAGCTGGAGAAAAAAAAAAAAAAAAACTAGACCAGCGATCACACATAAGGAGTCCGAATCCCAAGTTTGGTCATGCTAGCTATATACTATACGATACTGTTGTATAATTGACGATTCGATATTATTTGTGTCGCAGAACAAATAAAATGGTGCTATGTGACACAGTGCCGCTTTACTGATTCAATGGTAATTGGGACACTGTGCGTATTTGCAAAGGCGACAATGAGTCGCAATAATGGGTTGGCGACAGTGTTCCCAGAATGTGTGTTGGACCGGGCAGCAAAGTAATTAGAGAGAAACTCTGCATCTGAGTAAAGAGAAAAAAAGCACAGGATTCTTGGAATACATTTCACAAGGCAGAGACGCTAGCAGAAAATATGGCGAAATAAAATAAAAGTCAGTCTTGTGAGCGACCCGGAAACGAGCAGAACTCGCTGCTCCGATAATGAAAGTGGTAGGGGACAGAAATTAAACAACAGGCACCTTTAGATTTGTTTGTTAGTTAACAACCAGCAAATTGTGCTTGCACCATTATTGCTTCCCTTTGTACCCGGCAACGTGACACCCCTACATGCACCAACTCTGATAATTTTGTTATCACAAAATGAAAAAACTTAAAAGTGTTCTATTGTAATTTTTTATATTTTGAGTGGGTTTCTGTTGAATAGATCTCACTCAATCTGTATAGCCCTTCATTATTGTTCCCCCCTTAATTCCCTAGCTGCGTCTAGCATGACTTGTATTTGCCTTGCTTGCGCGACTTATTCGTTGGCGGCATCTGGCAATTTTTCGCTCTACTTCTTTTTCCATATTGTCGCCAGCCGCGACACGCAAACAAACTGTTCACAAAGTTGAGTTGCTTGGTGACTTTCGAAGGCGGCGCACATTGCGCAATAATTTTATTCTCCCTCTGTCTGTGATCTTGCGAAAAGCTGAAATGTAACAATCCCTCCCAGATTCAGAACAGTTCAATCAATTTAAATGATATTCATCATCACCACTGACAATAAATTCGTCCAATTCACTACTTCAATTTCAGATTTAAGAGCATCATGCTGGGTATAGTTTATCGCTATCATAAGAATCTTAGAAACTTCTGTCATATCTGCCACACCGGAAGGCTTTCGATATATATTTTTATGCATATCTTTATGGTGGGCCACAAAATTAGCCAACTGGTCTATTTGTATATCATTTACATTTAACCTTACCTCCCAAAGTTTCTTGGCGACTCACCCCACATAAAGCTGAGTATTTGACTAGAAGGGGACAAGCTCTTATATGTTGCTTTGACAATGGCTTTGATTTGAAAACAGAAAACAGGAACGTTTCGATTAAGTTTTCCTCTACGAGTTACTCTTTTGAATGACATAGACATTTCTTTAACACTATTTGTCAAGCCATCAAACTTCTTCTTCTACCCCTAACGGGGTAGAGCCTGATGCACTGGTCTGGTGCTGGGCCCGGGTCCGCCACACGCGTCTCTGATCCTCTTGGCAGCGACTCTATTATTGTCTTGCGTCGGCTAATGTGGCGTTCTGCGCGCCTATGGCGACCACCACCACCACGTCCACCGCTGGCCTGACCGCCACCACGGCCCCGGCCACCAACACGGCCGTGACCGCCACCACGTGTAGCGAATAGTAATTCCAGTAGTCTCTCTGGAACATTGTTGTTAATAAAAAAAATCCCAACGTTATCTTCGGGGTGCCGAAGATTACAGACTCTTTTCGAAGTTGTTTCTGCCGTAAATCACATGAACGGGGTTGGTCAGTTAATAGGGCCGATTTCGATTTGTATGACAGCTATATGATATAGTAGTCTGATTTTAATAAAATTCAGCACAAACGCGTATATTTATGTAGAAAACGTGTTAGACGAGTTTTAAAAAGATCAGTCAATAAATGTGCGAGTTATTCCCTAAACCGATTTAGGTTCGTATGGCAGCTATATGATATAGTCGTCCGATCCTTACAAAATTTGGTACATATATTAATTGCTATAAAAAACATATGCATATTAAATTTCAACAGAATCGGATAATAAATGTGTGAGTTATTCGCTAAACCGATTTAGGTTCGTATGACAGCTATAAGATATAGTGATCCGATCCAGAGCAAAATTTAGTACAATTATCAATCGTTATATAAAACACACGCATGCCAAATTTGAAAAGGATCGGATAATAAATGTGGAAGTTATTGCCTAAACCGATTTAGGTTCGTATGACAGCTATATGAAAGAGTGGTCCTATCTGGCCGATTCAAACTAGTGTACTACCTAGGTAAAAAAGAAGGCTATATACCAAGTTTCAGCAAAATAGCTTTTAAACTGACGGAGTAAATCTGATATGTACAGACGGACAGACGGACAGACGGACAGACGGACAGACGGACATGGCTATATCGACTCCTCTAGTGATTCTAAGTATTCTAGATGTAACTTTTGTGGGTCTACGATGTTTGGTTCTGTGCGTTACAAACATCAGAGCAAAGTGAATAGACTCCTTTTTCTTCGAAAAGAGTCTAAAAAAAAAAAAAAAATTAATAATTAATAATATAAAATTAAAAATAATAAAATAAATAAAATTGTTGAAAAAGCAACTTGCTCTTATGAAGTATAGAATAGACTGAGAATAAAATTATTTAAAGCATCTATTTATTTGTTTCCAAAAGGAATCGTTCAGTCAACTCCTCTGAACTTAACCTAATGAGTGTATAAGTGATATATGAGACCAAGTGGTTTCTTAATTATTATGTACATCTAGTTATTAACTTAACAAATAATATAAAAATAATATAATATGATATAGTTATATAATCCTCCGGGTAGGGAGATCACTGGGGTGTACCCTCTTCAGCCTTCGGAGGGAGATGGGGTTTACTAGCATGTTTGCCAGTCGGTTCGGGTGGACCTCGAGTCTGTCAGCATAACGGCTGCTGTGGAAATTAATCTGATCCCCAAGAGGGGTAAGTTTCAGATCTCTTTCAATCACTTTGTTCGTCACGTACCAGGGAAGCCCAGATGCGTGACGTGCAGCTCTCGACTGGACCACTCGGAGCCTATTGAGCTGGGATTTGGCGGCAGTTCCCCACACCTGGATGGCATAGCTCCACGTTGGAGCTAGTATGGTTTTGATTAAGAGAGCCTTAGAGCTCATTTGTAGCTTGCTGGAGTGGAAGAGCCAGTCGAGCTTTTTTAGCTTTGCCAGGGACTTAGATTTGACCGACGTGATGTGGGCCCTCCAGGTCAGTCTCCGATCCATGTGTACACCTAGGTAGCAGTGCGATGTAACATTGCTGATGGAGCTTCCATCGAAGGTCAGACCTGTGCAAGTTCCGGGCCGCAGGGAAAAAGTAACACATGCTGACTTTGAGGAGTTAATGGCCACATTCCATTTGGCAGTCCATTCTTCCATTGCTTTGAAGTTTGCTCGGTACTAGTGAACTGTATCAAGCGACTAGCTGGATAAATTAATTTTATTTAATTATTACGTTCGATAAACAAACGTCAAGTCCAGTCTATTCAAAACCCAGCTATCAGTATCAACCGAAAACCTAATCTCAGCCAGTAAGACGATGGGATTCAGCCGTGTATCAACCCCGACCAATAATGCAATTCCTGAAAATTGGTGGTCCACTGGGACTAAAATGATTAAGTTCAGTTATTTATGGACAATATTAGGGTTTAGCCTACGCCACGAGGAAATGGGTGAAATCTACGAATCGTCCACTTTCTCAGCAGAAGCTAACGACACCTTCAAATGCTGTTTGCGCTTGAGTCCCAGAGGCCTGAATGAGGATAGCAAAGAGTATGTATCATTATGTTTAGTGCTAATTTCGTGCGATTTGCTCGAGATCAGAGCCAGGTTCAAGTTTTCCATATTGAATGGAAGCGGCGAGGAAGTCAGATCAATGGAATCCCAAAGGTTCGTTCGCTTCACCCAGGGCAAACTTTGGGGCTCCTCGCAATTCATCAGACGCGACTTTCTATTTTCTGAGGAAAATGGCCTGCTGCCCAACGATCAGCTTACCATATTCTGCGAAGTTTGCGTGCTCTCGGACAACCTAGCCCAATTGAATGTGCCCGACTTCAAGCTTTCAGAAGATTTCGGCAATCTCTTTGAGAGTGAGAAATTCAGTGATGTCACCTTCTCCGTGGGTGGTCGTCAGCTCCATGCTCACAAGGCCATTTTGGCAGCGCGTAGCAAAGTCTTTGCCGCCATGTTCGAGCATGAAATGCAGGAGCAACAGCTGAATCATGTCGAAATCACTGATATGGATGAGGAGGTACTTCGTGAACTTCTCTTTTTCATCTATACAGGCAACTCGCCAAATTTACAAAAAGAATAAAATTAGAATTTTCACTATACCTATTTATTTGGATTATGAAAAGGATACTAGATTATTTTATACTATTTGAGCGCCTTGGGCGGTGGAAAAATAATCTAGCATACTTTTAGGCTGGCCCAAAAAAATTTCTGCTGGCTACTTGCAGGTGGGGCAATTAAATCATGGAGCCTACCACTAAGAATTGCCATGAATTTAGCAAGTCCAAGTCTCAGGCATAAATTAATGGGCATAAATCATTGGTAACATTTAAGGCCAAAAGCCTGGCCAACCGACAAAAACTTTGTTATACAAAACCCAAATGAAATGAAACAAAAATCAATAAATGTGCGAGTTATTCCCTAAACCGATTTAGGTTCGTATGGCAGCTATATGATATAGTAGTCCGATCCTTACGAAATTTGGTATATATTTTAACTGCTATAAAAAAAATATGCGTGCTAAATTTGAATAGAATCGGATAATAAATGTGGGAGTTATTCGCTAAACCGATTTAGGTTCGTATGACAGCTATAAGATATAGTGATCCGATCCGAGCAAAAATTAGTACAATTATCAATCGTTATATAAAACACACGCATGCCAAATTTCAAAAGGATCGGATAATAAATGTGGAAGTTATTGCCTAAACCGATTTAGGTTCGTATGACAGCTATGTGAAAGAGTGGTCCTATCTGGCCGATTCAAACTAGTGTACTACCTAGGTAAAAAAGAAGGCTATATACCAAGTTTCAGCAAAATAGCTTTTAAACTGACGGAGTAAATCTGATATGTACAGACGGACAGACGGACAGACGGACAGACGGACAGACGGACATGGCTATATCGACTCCTCTAGTGATTCTAAGTATTCTAGATGTAACTTTTGTGGGTCTACGATGTTTGGTTCTGTGCGTTACAAACATCAGAGCAAAGTGAATAGACTCCTTTTTCTTCGAAAAGAGTCACAGACGGACAGACGGACAGACGGACATGGCTATATCGACTCCTCTAGTGATTCTAAGTATTCTAGATGTAACTTTTGTGGGTCTACGATGTTTGGTTCTGTGCGTTACAAACATCAGAGCAAAGTGAATAGACTCCTTTTTCTTCGAAAAGAGTCTAAAAAAACTCACTTTCGCATTAAAATTTTGTGTCATTTTTTACAATATTTGATTTGATGTTACTCTTAAAATTGTAATAACGAAGAATTACAGTTCCCCCGAAATTCGTGCTGCCAACACGCACCAATTTGATGCCATTTGCAAAAATTGGCAGGCCTACCAAAATTATTTTTTTCGTTCGCAAAATATTTTTCTAATTTGAACTTTAAAAATAATATATAATTGTAATTATCTAATTATATTTTGAGAAAAAATAAAAATAATTTTTCTTACAAAAAAGTTTCATAGCAGGCAGCTTTCATAAGTGTGGCGGGCTGATATTACCAGATCACTCAATTGCATATGTGAGCAAGTTTGGCGGTAGGTAAATTCAACCAATGGACCGACACAAAAATCCGATTTTCTCCGAAACGTTACTGACGATTTTGATCAAATTTTAATATAATGTGGGGAAAAATAGGGTCTTTCATATGGCATACCGTGCATATGCGCACAAAATCGTTTTCATAACGAAAAGTCGATCGACGCTGGGTGAATGTTGTTGTACAACAAATTGTATGCAATGCCACCTTTCGCCAGGAATTCGCAATTTATGTGGGTTACCAGGTCACATATATATGTATGGGATCGCGCCTTCGCCCGTATTTGGCAACCCACTCAAATGAATTTTGTGAACAATACAAAAATGCAATTTTCTCCGAAACGTTACTGACGATTTTGATCAAATTTTAATATAATGTGGAAGCAAATAGGGTCTTTCATGCCATATGATATGCATATGCGCACAAAATCGTTTTCATAACGAAAAGTCGATCGACGCTGGCTGAATGTTGTTGTACAACAAATTGTATGCACTGCCACCTTTCGCCAGGAATTCGCAAATTATATGGGCTACATGCAACTATGTATAAATTCGCGCACAATTTGAAAATGCGAATTTCGCAAAAAGGCTTCCGACAATTTTTCTCAAATCTACAGAAATATAGCATAGCGTTAATATTGGCACATTACTTTACATTACGTATTTTATTAATCATATAGCAAACTGTTAACTTGGGTTCTGTTAACGCCATCTATGTTAAGCCAGTTCATATTAACGGTCTGAGGCATGTTCAGTTGCGCTGCCCAAAACTGAATGTTTTTTATTTTTTTTTATTAATATATTAGATTACATATTAAATATTAACCTAGTTCAGTGAGGCATACTAGCAGCGAGGGCCTTCGATGCCTGAATGTTATTCCGTGCGGAACATCTGGTTCATATATGAACTTAAAATGTGCATTTTCTCTAAAACGTTACCGACTTAATATGGTTTCATGTATTACATAGTAGAAATAACCAGTATTACGATGGTCTACCGTGCATCTTTGCACAAAATCCGTAGTAAGAGTTATAAGCAAAGTTCCGACGACATGATTTTTTTAACGGATTTTGTATGGGACCGGCATCGAGGTAGGCAGACATATTAGTAAATATCTCAAAAACGTTGCCGACAATTTTGACCAAATTTTGTGGAAATGCTATGGACATTCCGTTCTTAACGGTGGTATGTCGTGCATTGTAGCACAAAATCTTAAGCTTGAGATATTAACAAAAATGTGGGTATCCGAATTTTTCAACGTCCGTGTTTTGATATAATAAAAACTCAAATTTAACAAAAGTCATATTTATTGTGAAGCACTTTTAATTTTGCATAACTCTGCATCAAAAGATTTTTAGTTTTTCATGTATTAACAAATATATAAGCTAAATTCTAAATGAAAAACTGGTTCCGGAACATAGTTCCGAAAATCGACGCTAACTGATCGGTGCTAACTTGACGCACATTAGAAGAGTCGCAGCGGCATGAACACACCCGTTATTTAAGTTGCTCATTGAACTTTAATTCAACGCAATTGTAAATTATTAAATATTATATCAATAAACTTTATACAATCATAATATATGGAATAGGCTTCTGTTTGGAATTGAATTGATCATCTTTTGGGTGGACAAAATTCAATTCATTGCCATTTGCCATCATGGAATTGCACAGCATCCACATCATGAGATTATGGCAATTTTTCATATTGCTGATGAATGAAAGGAAAATTTTAACTTCAGAAGAAATTGAAAAAAATTCTTGGATATAAGGATACTAGATTGTCTAATAGACAGATAGCCATTAAAATGCTCTGTTGTTAATAATGTGATCAGGTTAAGGGACAAATGTAATACAAATGAAGCCGAACGTTAAATTCGGTCGCGGCGAGCTTGGGAATACCCTGTACCTAGTAGACGGAATTAAAAAAGAAGGTGGAGAAAAAAAAATAAACAGAATATTCCGCATATTATTCGCAAACATTTGTTATTGAATACTTGCAGTTTCTGCGTTATTTTCTTGGTGGTCAGCCATGACTCGCTACCATATAGCAGTATGGACTTTACACACGCGTTGAAGATCCGGAGTTTAGTACGTTGACTTATCTGCCGATTTCTCCATATGCGGTGAAGTCTCCCAAATGCTGAACGGGCTTTGGCAGGTCGGCTCGCAATAAGTATACCATTATTTAATTTAGAATCAGTATTATATATAAAGTCACATTTTTTCCGAAGACGTTTAATTAATTTTTTCCTCTTGATAGAATTTTTTCAACAAATTGATAATTTCTTTTACAGCTTGTTTATTTCTATGTATGTATATTTTCAAGGTGACGAACAAATTTGCTCTGTAACTTTTCTATTAATGTTCTATAACAATTTTCTTGAGATTTCTCTATATTCCTCGAATATGACTTGAGGATCATTGCCGTGTTTTTCATAATTTTCTTCCGATTCATCTTTATAAAAAAAAATAATTTTTAATGTAGGGCATATGGCACTTTTAATATATTCCAACAAAAATATACATTTCTGGAGCCATATAAATTTTCCAGATACACAGATATTCCCTCTTCGCCTTTGCCGTCTTGGTTTCCAAATCGGATTTATCTGGCAACGGGCGCCTTATTTCTCAGGCTCGTTTGGCTATTTCGGGTACCTCGTAATTCGGATTTTCAGAATGAAAGAGGTCTCTTTGGTTTCTGCGGAATATGTATATATAAATGTAACGTAGTATCCCAGATGCGTGTGACGAGACGGCAGTCTCCTATTGACGGACTGGACACACTGAACGATCGAAGCGAACGAACAGTTCAATTAGAAGAGTAAGTGCGTCAAGTTAGCACCGGTCAGTTAGCGTCGATTTTCGGAACTATGTTCCGGAACCAGTTTTTCATTTAGAATTTAGCTTATATATTTGTTAATACATGAAAAACTAAAAATCTTTTGATGCAGAGTTATGCGCTACACAATGCATCCCGAAGATGACGTTGGGATTTTTTTTTACCTCTGCCTTTCCTTTGATTTCTTCACTATTAGTATTAGTTTCTAGATGTAACTTTTGTGGGTCAGAGCAAAATGAATATATTTTTTCTGCAAAAAGTGTATAAAAAACTAACTTGTATATATGGAACGAGTTCGAGTCCCATAAATAAATAAATACATAAAAACGAAGGATGTTTTTTTTAAATTATTTAATGAAAAAAAAATTGTTTAAAATAAAATGATTTTACATATTTTTCATTAAATGGATTAAAACGTCATCATCAGGATCCCGTCGTGCTAGGGCCGGGACCGCTGCCTCCGATGCTGGACTCGGAACAGCTGCCTCTGGTGCTGGGCCCGGGTCCGCCACACGCGTCTCTGATCCTCTTGGCAGCGACTCTATTATTGTCTTGCGTCGGCTAATGTGGCGTTCTGCGCGAGTTACCAGCACCCATGCTGGATCACCCCCGAAACCCCCTCGTCTACACCAACAAAACACCAGCAACATTGTCCCAGACTCAAGAGTTGGGCAACAAGCAACTCAGCAGTCGGCATCCGGAGGCAACGACCAACGTCCAAAATGCAACGTAAACACATTCTTTTATATACATAACTTATGTACATGGCTTAAGTCTTTTTAGCTGGGCTAACCCAGAGCATATTTTATTTTGAATAAAACACTTCCATTTTGAACTTGAAAGAAGACGGGTGTTATTATTGGGGTACAATCTAAAGAGAGGCTTGACCATTCTTTAACTCTTATCTTCCTGGAATTGGAATAATCCTAAGGGAATCCTTCAACCTACATCCTTGCGGACTTAACCTTGGGTCCTTACTAAACATCCTCTCAACTGGATGTAACTGGCGCAGCCGAGCGACGAACTACGATGTCTTTGATCCTCGTCCTAATCTTTATTTTAATTGAGTGAGTAGAGTGCTGTGAAAAGCCATGTGAGAGTGAAAAGGAATTAAATCAAAACTAAAAGCCAAAGAAATTAAAAAGAAAAATAATAAATAAAATAAAAATGAATAAATGAAAAAATATAGAATTGAAAGATGGAAAGTCAAACTAGTAACAAATGAAAGGCCAATACAACTCATAGTTAAAAATTAACTGAACTTGAAAAAAAAAATAATAAAAATAAATATGCGAAACAAAAAAAAAAAAAAAAAAAAAAAAAAAAAAAAACAATTTAAATTGGAGTTACATTGCTATCCATGCGAGGCGAAACTCTTATATAGAGAACCGCCGCTAACTGCATCGTGCAGAGTGGAAGCAATGTGACAAATAAAAAAAAAAAAAAAAAAAAAAAAAAAAAATAAAAAAAAAAGGAAAAAAAAATAAAAAGAGAAAAAGCTCAAGTTACACTGCTACCCACGCGAGGCACCACTCTTACATAGAGAACCGCCGCTATCTGCATCGTGCAGAGTGGGAGCAATGCGACGACCATGCAAGTAAAACAAACAAGCAAAATATTAACATATACATACATATTATTCACCCAGTGTACATGCGAGGCAATACTCTTACATAGAGAACCGCCGCTAACTGCATTGTGCAGAGTGTACACTGGTGATCATTCAAAACTAATAAGAATACCAAAACCAAACATTTTAGCCATCTGAAGTGCCTGTTTCATATTTCTCATGCGAGGCATCGTTCTAATATAGAACAACGCCGCTAACTGCATTGTGCAGAGTAAGTTATAAGAAATGGGGACGTGGCTCCAAATATTGTGAATCGTGATGTCTGTCCGCATTGGGGTGTTTGTTCACCATATAAAAATCTATGATGAGTACAGTGCTCAGGCATTGTCAAATACCCTGCTTCAGCACACAATACAAAATAAACAAAATAAATTAAATAAATTAAATAAAAAAAAAAAAAAAAAAAAAAAAAAAAAAAATTTTTTTCTCCTCGCCTCACACTCTCCCATGACTTACTCAAAACACTCCATTCCAAGGGGGGAGGAGTTACCAGCACCCATGCTGGATCACCCCCGAAACCCCCTCGTCTACACCATCAAATAATGTAGACATCAGCACTCATACATATGTCACCAAATAATGTAAACATCAGCATTCATACGGATCACCCCCGAAACCCCCTCGTCTACACCAACAAAACACCAGCAACATTGTCCCAGACTCAAGAGTTGGGCAACAAGCAACTCAGCAGTCGGCATCCGGAGGCAACGACCAACGTCCAAAATGCAACGTAAACACATTCTTTTATATACATAACTTATGTACATGGCTTAAGTCTTTTTAGCTGGGCTAACCCAGAGCATATTTTATTTTGAATAAAACACTTCCATTTTGAACTTGAAAGAAGACGGGTGTTATTATTGGGGTACAATCTAAAGAGAGGCTTGACCATTCTTTAACTCTTATCTTCCTGGAATTGGAATAATCCTAAGGGAATCCTTCAACCTACATCCTTGCGGACTTAACCTTGGGTCCTTACTAAACATCCTCTCAACTGGATGTAACTCGCGCCTATGGCGACCACCACCACCACGTCCACCGCTGGCCTGACCGCCACCACGGCCCCGGCCACCAACACGGCCGTGACCGCCACCACGTGTAGCGAATAGTAATTCCAGTAGTCTCTCTGGAACATTGTTGTTAATAAAAAAAAAAACTCACTTTCGCATTAAAATTTTGTGTCATTTTTTACAATATTTGATTTGATGTTACTCTTAAAATTATAATAACGAAGAATTGCAGTTCTCCCGAAATTCGTGCTGCCAACACGCACCAATTTGATGCCATTTGCAAAAATTGGCAGGCCTACCAAAATTATTTTTTTCGTTCGCAAAATATTTTTCTAATTTGAACTTTAAAAATAATATATAATTGTAATTATCTAATTATATTTTGAGAAAAAATAAAAATAATTTTTCTTACAAAAAAGTTTCATAGCAGGCAGCTTTCATAAGTGTGGCGGGCTGATATTACCAGATCACTCAATTGCATATGTGAGCAAGTTTGGCGGTAGGTCAATTCAACCAATGGACCGACACAAAAATGCGATTTTCTCCGAAACGTTACTGACGATTTTGATCAAATTTTAATATAATGTGGGGAAAAATAGGGTCTTTCATATGGCATACCGTGCATATGCGCACAAAATCGTTGTCATAACGAAAAGTCGATCGACGCTGGGTGAATGTTGTTGTACAACAAATTGTATGCACTGCCACCTTTCGCCAGGAATTCGCAATTTATGTGGGTTACCAGGTCACATATATATGTATGGGATCGCGCCTTCGCCCGTATTTGGCAACCCACTCAAATGAATTTTGTTAACAATACAAAAATGCAATTTTCTCCGAAACGTTACTAACGATTTTGATCAAATTTTAATATAATGTGGAAGCAAATAGGGTCTTTCATGCCATATGATATGCATATGCGCACAAAATCGTTTTCATAACGAAAAGTCGATCGACGCTGGCTGAATGTTGTTGTACAACAACTTGTATGCACTGCCACCTTTCGCCAGGAATTCGCAAATTATATAGGCTACATGCAACTTTGTATAAATTCGCTCCCAATTTGAAAATGCGAATTTCGCCAAAAGGCTTCCGACAATTTTTCGCAAATATACAGAATTATAACATTACGCATTTTATTAATCATATAGCAAACTGTTAACTTGGGTTCTGTTAACGCCATCTATGTTAAGCCAGTTCATATTAACGGTCTGAGGCATGTTCAGTTGCGCTGCCCAACACTGAATGTTTTTTATTTATTTTTTTTATTAATATATTAGATTACATATTAAAGATTAACCTAGTTCAGTGAGGCATACTAGCAGCGAGGGCCTTCGATGGCTGAATGTTATTCCGTGCGGAACATCTGGTTCATATATGAACTTAAAATGTGCATTTTCTCTAAAACGTTACCGACTTAATATGGTTTCATGTATTACATAGTAGAAATAACCAGTATTACGATGGTCTACCGTGCATCTTTGCACAAAATCCGTAGTAAGAGTTATAAGCAAAGTTCCGACGACATGATTTTTTTAACGGATTTTGTATGGGACCGGCATCGAGGTAGGCAGACATATTAGTAAATATCTCAAAAACGTTACCGACAATTTTGACCAAATTTTGTGGAAATGCTATGGACATTCCGTTCTTAACGGTGGTATGTCGTGCATTGTAGCACAAAATCTTAAGCTTGAGATATTAACAAAAATGTGTTTTGATATAATAAAAAATCAAATTTAACAAAAGTCATATTTATTGTGTAGCACTTTTAATTTTGAATAACTCTGCATCAAAAGATTTTTAGTTTTTCATGTATTAACAAATATATAAGCTAAATTCTAAATTAAAAATTGGTTCCGGAACATAGTTCCGAAAATCGACGCTAACTGATCGGTGCTAACTTGACGCACATTAGAAAAGTCGCAGCGGCATGAACACACCCGTTATTTAAGTTGCTCATTGAACTTTAATTCAACGCACTTGTAAATTATTAAATATTATATCAATAAACTTTATACAATCATAATATATGGAATAGGCTTCTGTTTGAAATTGAATTGATCATCTTTTGGGTGGACAAAATTCAATTCATTGCCATTTGCCATCATGGAATTGCACAGCATCCACATCATGAGATTATGGCAATTTTTCATATTGCTGATGAATGAAAGGAAAGGAAACTTTTAACTTCAGAAGAAATTGAAAAAAATTCTTGGATATAAGGATACTAGATTGTCTAATAGACAGATAGCCATTAAAATGCTCTGTTGTTAATAATGTGATCAGGTTAAGGGACAAATGTAATACAAATGAAGCCGAACGTTAAATTCGGTCGCGGCCGAGATTGGGATACCCTGTATCTAGTAGACGGAATTAAAAAAGAAGCTGGAGAAAAAAAAAAAACTAGACCAGCGATCACACATAAGGAGTCCGAATCCCAAGTTTGGTCATGCTAGCTATATACTATACGATACTGTTGTATAATTGACGATTCGATATTATTTGTGTGGCAGAACAAATAAAATGGTGCTATGTGACACAGTGCCGCTTTACTGATTCAATGGTAATTGGGACACTGTGCGTATTTGCAAAGGCGACAATGAGTCGCAATAATGGGTTGGCGACAGTGTTCCCAGAATGTGTGTTGGGCCAGGCAGCAAAGTAATTAGAGGGAAACTCTGCATCTGAGTAAAGAGAAAGAAAGCACAGGATTCTTGGAATACATTTCACAAGGCAGAGACGCTAGCAGAAAATATGGCGAAATAAAATAAAAGTCAGTCTTGTGTGGGACTCTGAAACGAGCAGAACTCGCTGCTCCGATAATGAAAGTGGTAAGGGACAGAAATTAAACAACAGGCACCTTAAGATTTGTTTGTTAGTTAACAACCAGCAAATTGTGCACACACCATTATTGCTTGCCTTTGTACCCGGCAACGTGACACCCCTACATGCACCAACTCTGATGATTTTGTTATCACAAAATGAAAAAAACTTAAAAGTGTTCTTTTGTAATTTTTTATATTTTGAGTGTGTAGCCCTTCATTATTGTTTCCCTCTTAATTCTCTAGCTGTATTTGCCTTGCTTGCGCGACTTATTCGTTGGCGGCGTCTGGGAATTTTTCGCTCTACTTCTTTTTCCATATTTTCGCCAGCCGCGACACGCAAACAAACTGTTCACAAAGTTGAGTTGCTTGGTGACATTCGAAGGCGGCGCACATTGCGCAATAATTTTATTCTCCCTCTGTCTGTGATCTTGCGAAAAGCTGAAATGTAACAATCCTTCCCAGATTCAGAACAGTTCAATCAATTTAAATGATATTCATCATCACCACTGACAATAAATTCGTCCAATTCACTACTTCAATTTCAGATTTACCAGCATCATGCTGGGTATAGTTTATCGCTGTCATAAGAATCTTAGAAACTTCTGTCATATCTGCCACACCGGAAGGCATTCGATATATATTTTTATGCATATCTTTCTGGTGGCCCACAAAATTAGCCAACTGGTCTATTTGTATATCATTTACATTTAACCTTACCTCTCAAAGTTTCTAGGCGACTCACCCCACATAAAGCTGAGTATTTGACTAGAAGGGGACAAGCTCTTATATTTTGCTTTGACAATGGCTTTGATTTGCAAACAGAAAACAGGAACGTTTCGATTAAGTTTTCCTCTACGAGTTACTCTTTTGAATGACATAGACATTTCTTTAACACTATTTGTCAAGCCCTAACGGGTTAGAGCCTGATGCACGATATGCCTCCACGTTTCCCTGTCCTGCGCGCCACTGCGCCTGTTGGTGACACCAAGCGTCGCCAGAACTGCGTCCATCTGGTCGCTCCAACGTGCGCGTGGTCTTCCTCTCCTACGTTGTCCGCCAACTACCGCATCGAAGACAGATCGAGCTGGAGTTTTTGCTTCCATACTTGTATGGACCAAGCCAGCGAAGTCGCTGAATATTAATTCGCTTGACTATGTCCACATCACCGTATAGCTCATACAGCTCGCTATTCCACCTGATACGATAGGTTTCGCCAACGCAAACTGGTCCGAAGATCTTGCGAAGGATTTTCCTCTCGAAGACACCAAGAGCAGCAGCAACTTCTTACATCCGATAAAAATGTTGATCTCAATTTTAAATTTTCATTCGATTTTCGTCTGCTGAAAATAAGCACAGAAACTCTTAAAGAGCACCAACTCGCAATATCAAATTTGTTTTTAAAAAATATTTTATACTTTACACCTTTCATTTACAAATTCAAAAAGCTTTTGAATATTTTCCAGGGAAGGTAAAATTAGTTTTGAAGCTCTTCGTTTTCGTGATTGGTCTTCTATCGCTTTTTTATTAATGTTTATATTAATTTCTGTTTCCCACAAGTAAAGGAAGTTTTCTATAAGTTTTTTTTTTTTATTAGATCGTCAGACATTTTCATAAAATTCGTTAAAGAACATTTTTTCATAATCGAATTTTGCCACAGATCGAATCCCATTTACAACCAAATCATGATGTTTCGGGCAAAATAAGTCTTGTAATTCACAAATTTCAGAACTTTAAAAAGTCTCATATTATGCTCGGATCATGTCATGCTGTACTTCAGAATGCCTAAGACATTCAGAAGAATCTTTATTTACATCTGCTCAGAGGGCAATCAATTAAATTTTATGATACGTTGACAGTGATGTAGGCTCTCTAGGGAATCTTATATTTGGAAACTGGAGTCATCGAAGGATTCCTTTAGGGAACCAGGAATGGCAGGTCCAGCGGGTGAAATCTCTTTGGCCTTCGGCATTGAATACTGTTGTCCAGTAGGTTTATGGCAAGGTGATTCTCATGGTTTTTGAACTTCTGTAGGTATCTTCTGCTGGTCTTCACGATTTCCTCTGCGACGGAAGGCATCTTGAGGTCTATTTTTAATGTGGTATTTCGGACATAGAAAGGGGAGTTCAGTAAGAACCGGAATATGCGGCATTCTGCTCTTTGTAGCCTTTTGATATTGCTGGAAGAAGCAGAGCCCCATAACTCTACCCCATACATTCATGCCGGCTTGATGATAGCTTTATACAACAAAAGCGTGTGTTTTATGGGCTCATATAGAAATGTGTGACTTATGTCATTGTCGGGACCTACCTTATTTCTTAAGATTTCATTAGCCGCTCTATGCATAAATCCAGTTTTGCAGCGACCCCCTATTAATAAATAGCGAGGATCCTTCTTAGGCTTATTTGTTTTACATTTTCTGACATGATTATGAATAGTTTTTTTAGGGTAAAATCCATAACACGTTTTGCAGTACACAAAGTCTTGTGCAGTATTTTTCGAAGTCCCTCTTTTTTGGCGAGTTGCAATAAGTATACCATTATTTAATTTAGAATCAGTATTATATATAAAGTCACATTTTTTCCGAAGACGTTTAACTAATTTTTTCCTCTTGATAGAATTTTTTCAACAAATTGATAATTTCTTTTGCAGCTTCTTTATTTCTATGTATATTTTCAAGGTGACGAACAAATTTGCTCTGTAACTTTTCGCAAAAAATACAAAAATATTACTTACACTTTGATTGTGATGTAGTTGTCGGAACTATAAAATTTCTTATATCATAAATAGGTTTCTCTGGTTTGCATAAAAAAGTTTTATTAATAGATATATTAAATTTGAGGTTGTCGAATCGGGATTGTATGTGCTATCGCCATGGTTGGTAGTTTTTTTTTTCCTCTCAGTTTTAAAGCTATTTGGATGAAACTTGGTATAGAGCCTTCTTTTTTACCTAGACAGCACATTCGTTGGAACCGGCCGGATCGAACCACTATATCATATAGCTGTCATACAAACCTAAATCGGCCCTAATAACTGATTTATGGCAGAAATAGCTGTGAAAAGAGTTTGTAATCTTCTGCATCCCGAAGATGACGTTGGGATTTTTTTTTACCTCTGCCCTTCCTTTGATTTCTTCACTATTAGTATTAGTTTCTAGATGTAACTTTTGTGGGTCAGAGCCAAATGAATATATTTTTTCTGCAAAAAGTGTATAAAAAACTAACTTGTATATATGGAACGAGTTCAAGTCCCATAAATAAATAAATACATAAATACGAAGGATGTTTTTTTTTAAATTATTTAATGAAAAAAAAATTGTTTAAAATAAAATGATTTTACATATTTTTCATTAAATGGATTAAAACGTCATCATCAGGATCCCGTCGTGCTAGGGCCGGGACCGCTGCCTCCGATGCTGGACTCGGAACAGCTGCCTCTGGTGCTGGGCCCGGGTCCGCCACACGCGTCTCTGATCCTCTTGGCAGCGACTCTATTATTGTCTTGCGTCAGCTAATGTGGCGTCCTGCGCGCCTATGGCGACCACCACCACCACGTCCACCGCTGGCCTGACCGCCACCACGGCCCCGGCCACCAACACGGCCGTGACCGCCACCACGTGTAGCGAATAGTAATTCCAGTAGTCTCTCTGGAACATTGTTGTTAATAAAAAAAAAACTCACTTTCGCATTAAAATTTTGTGTAATTTTTTACAATATTTGATTTGATGTTACTCTTAAAATTGTAATAACGAAGAATTGCAGTTCTCCCGAAATTCGTGCTGCCAACACGCACCAATTTGATGCCATTTGCAAAAATTGGCAGGCCTACCAAAATTATTTTTTTCGTTCGCAAAATATTTTTCTAATTTGAACTTTAAAAATAATATATAATTGTAATTATCTAATTATATTTTGAGAAAAAATAAAAATAATTTTTCTTACAATAAAGTTTCATAGCAGGCAGCTTTCATAAGTGTGGCGGGCTGATATTACCAGATCACTCAATTGCATATGTGAGCAAGTTTGGCGGTAGGTAAATTCAACCAATGGACCGACACAAAAATGCGATTTTCTCCGAAACGTTACTGATGATTTTGATAAAATTTTAATATAATGTGGGGAAAAATAGGGTCTTTCATATGGCATACCGTGCATATGCGCACAAAATCGTTTTCATAACGAAAAGTCGATCGACGCTGGGTGAATGTTGTTGTACAACAAATTGTATGCAATGCCACCTTTCGCCAGGAATTCGCAATTTATGTGGGTTACCAGGTCACATATATATGTATGGGATCGCGCCTTCGCCCGTATTTGGCAACCCACTCAAATGAATTTTGTGAACAATACAAAAATGCAATTTTCTCCGAAACGTTACTGACGATTTTGATCAAATTTTAATATAATGTGGAAGCAAATAGGGTCTTTCATGCCATATGATATGCATATGCGCACAAAATCGTTTTCATAACGAAAAGTCGATCGACGCTGGCTGAATGTTGTTGTACAACAAATTGTATGCACTGCCACCTTTCGCCAGGAATTCGCAAATTATATGGGCTACATGCAACTATGTATAAATTCGCGCACAATTTGAAAATGCGAATTTCGCAAAAAGGCTTCCGACAATTTTTCTCAAATCTACAGAAATATAGCATAGCGTTAATATTGGCACATTACTTTACATTACGTATTTTATTAATCATATAGCAAACTGTTAACTTGGGTTCTGTTAACGCCATCTATGTTAAGCCAGTTCATATTAACGGTCTGAGGCATGTTCAGTTGCGCTGCCCAAAACTGAATGTTTTTTATTTTTTTTATTAATATATTAGATTACATATTAAATATTAACCTAGTTCAGTGAGGCATACTAGCAGCGAGGGCCTTCGATGCCTGAATGTTATTCCGTGCGGAACATCTGGTTCATATATGAACTTAAAATGTGCATTTTCTCTAAAACGTTACCGACGATTTTAATATGGTTTCATGTATTACATAGTAGAAATATCCAGTATTACGATGGTCTACCGTGCATCTTTGCACAAAATCCGTAGAAAGAGTTATAAGCAATGTTCCGACGACATGATTTTTTCAACGGATTTTGTATGGGACCAGCATCGAGGTAGGCAGACATATTAGTAAATATCTCAAAAACGTTGCCGACAATTTTGACCAAATTTTGTGGAAATGCTATGGACATTCCGTTCTTAACGGTGGTATGTCGTGCATTGTAGCCCAAAATCTTAAGCTTGAGATATTAACAAAAATGTGGGTATCCGAATTTTTCAACGTCCGTGTTTTGATATAATAAAAACTCAAATTTAACAAAAGTCATATTTATTGTGTAACACTTTTAATTTTGCATAACTCTGCATCAAAAGATTTTTAGTTTTCCATGTATTAACAAATATATAAGCTAAATTCTAAATGAAAAACTGGTTCCGGAACATAGTTCCGAAAATCGACGCTAACTGACCGGTGCTAACTTGACGCACATTAGAAGAGTCGCAGCGGCATGAACACACCCGATATTTAAGTTGCTCATTGAACTTCAATTCAACGCACTTGTAAATTATTAAATATTATATCAATAAACTTTACATAATAATAATATATGGAATAGGCTTCTGTTTGAAATTGAATTGATCATCTTTTGGGTGGACAAAATTCAATTCATTGCCATTTGCCATCATGGAATTGGACAGCATCCACATCATGATATTATGGCAATTCTTCATATTGCTGATGAATGAATGAAAGGAAACTTTTAACTTTAGAAGAAATTGAAAAAAAAAAAATTGGATATAAGGATACTAGATTGTCTAATAGACAGATAGCCATTAAAATGCTCTGTTGTTAATAATGTGATCAGGTTAAGGGACAAATATAATACAAATGAAGCCGAACGTTAAATTCGGTCGCGGCCGAGCTCGGGGATACCCTGTACCTAGTAGACGGAATTAAAAAAGAAGCTGAAGAAAAAAAATAAACTAGACCAGCGATCACACATAAGGAGTCAGAATCCCAAGTTTGGTCATGCTAGCTATATACTATACGATACTGTTGTATAATTGACGATTCGATATTATTTGTGTGGCAGAACAAATAAAATGGTGCTATGTGACACAGTGCCGCTTTACTGATTCAATGGTAATTGGGACACTGTGCGTATT
Organism: Scaptodrosophila latifasciaeformis; assembly: GCA_037075145.1. Classification (NCBI taxonomy): domain Eukaryota; kingdom Metazoa; phylum Arthropoda; class Insecta; order Diptera; family Drosophilidae; genus Scaptodrosophila; species Scaptodrosophila latifasciaeformis. The sequence continues at coordinate 9,803,025 of JBAMCM010000428.1, forward strand.
TGCAAAGGCGACAATGAGTCGCAATAATGGGTTGGCGACAGTGTTCCCAGAATGTGTGTTGGGCCAGGCAGCAAAGTAATTAGAGGGAAACTCTGCATCTGAGTAAAGAGAAAGAAAGCACAGGATTCTTGGAATACATTTCACAAGGCAGAGACGCAAGCAGAAAATATGGCGAAATAAAATAAAAGTCAGTCTTGTGTGGGACTCTGAAACGAGCAGAACTCGCTGCTCCGCTAATGAAAGTGGTAGGGGACAGAAATTAAACAACAGGCACCTTAAGGCAAATTGTGCACACACCATTATTGCTTGCCTTTGTACCCGGCAACGTGACACCCCTACATGCACCAACTCTGATGATTTTGTTATCACAAAATAAAAAAAACTTAAAAGTGTTCTTTTGTAATTTTTTATATTTTGAGTGGGTTTCTGTTGAATAGATCTCACTCAATCTGTATAGCCCTTCATTATTGTTTCCCCCTTAATTCCCTAGCTGCGTCTAGCATGACTTGTATTTGCCTTGCTTGCGCGACTTATTCGTTGGCGGCATCTGGCAATTTTTCGCTCTACTTCTTTTTCACAAAGTTGAGTTGCTTGGTGACTTTCGAAGGCGGCGCACATTGCGCAATAATTTTATTCTCCCTCTGTCTGTGATCTTGCGAAAAGCTGAAATGTAACAATCCTTCCCAGATTCAGAACAGTTCAATCAATTTAAATGATATTCATCATCACCACTGACAATAAATTCGTCCAATTCACTACTTCAATTTCAGATTTACCAGCATCATGCTGGGTATAGTTTATCGCTATCATAAGAATCTTAGAAACTTCTGTCATATCTGCCACACCGGAAGGCTTTCGATATATATTTTTATGCATATCTTTATGGTGGCCCACAAAATTAGCCAACTGGTCTATTTGTATATCATTTACATTTAACCTTACCTCTCAAAGTTTCTAGGCGACTAACCCCACATAAAGCTGAGTATTTGACTAGAAGGGGACAAGCTCTTATATGTTGCTTTGACAATGGCTTTGATTTGCAAACAGAAAACAGGAACGTTTCGATTAAGTTTTCCTCTACGAGTTACTCTTTTGAATGACATAGACATTTCTTTAACACTATTTGTCAAGCCATCAAACTTCTTCTTCTACCCCTAACGGGGTAGAGCCTGATGCACGATATGCCTCCACGCCCCCCTGTCCTGTGCGCGACTGCGCCAGTTGGTGACACCAAGCGTCGCCAGAACTGCGTCCATCTGGTCCCTCCAACGTGCGCATGGTCTTCCTCTCCTAAGTTGTCCGCCAACTACCGCATCGAAGACAGATCGAGCTGGAGTTTTTGCCTCCATACAAGCTATGTGACCAAGCCAGCGAAGTCGCTGAATATTAATTCGCTTGACTATGTCCACATCACCGTATAGGTCATACAGCTCGATATTCCACCTGATACAATAGGTTTCGCCAACGCAAACTGGTCCGAAGATCTTGCGAAGGATTTTCCTCTCGAAGACACCAAGAGCAGCAGCAACTTCTTACATCCGATAAAAATGTTGATCTCAATTTTAAATTTTCATTCGATTTTCGTCTACTGAAAATAAGCACAGAAACTCTTAAAGAGCACCAACTCGCAATATCAAATTTGTTTTAAAAAATATTTTATACTTTACACCTTTCATTTACAAATTCAAAAAGCTTTTGAATATTTTCCAGGGAAGGTAAAATTAGTTTTGAAGCTCTTCGTTTTCGTGATTGGTCTTCTATCGCTTTTTTATTAATGTTTATATTAATTTCTGTTTCCCACAAGTAAAGGAAGTTTTCTACAAGTTTTTTTTTTTTTTTATTAGATCGTCAGACATTTTCATAAAATTCTCGCACATTTTTTAATAAGACAAGTCAATGTTGTTGCAAGTGCTGGTTCGTTAAAGAACATTTTTTCATAATCGAATTTTGCCACAGATCGAATCCCATTTACAACCAAATCATGATGTTTCGGGCAAAATAAGTCTTGTAATTCACAAATTTCAGAACTTTGAAAAGTCTCATATTAGCTCGGATCATGTCATGCTGTACTTCAGAATGCCTAAGACATTCAGAAGAATCTTTATTTACATCTGCTCAGAGGGCAATCAATTAAATTTTATGATACGTTGACAGTGATGTAGGCTCTCTAGGGAATCTTATATTTGGAAACTGGAGTCATCGAAGGATTCCTTTAGGGAACCAGGAATGGCAGGTCCAGCGGGTCAAATCTCTTTGGCCTCCGGCGTTGAATACTGTTGTCCAGTAGGTTTTATGGCAAGGTGATTCTCATGGTTTTCCAAATTCTGTAGGTATCTTCTGCTGGTCTTCACGATTTCCTTAGCGACGGAAGGCATCTTGAGGTCTATTTTTAATGTGGTATTTCGGACATAGAAAGGGGAGTTCAGTAAGAACCGGAATATGCGGCATTCTGCTCTTTGTAGCCTTTTGATATTGCTAGAAGAAGCAGACCTCCATAACTCTACCCCATAATGTGTGACCTATGCCATTGTCTGAAGCTACCTTATTTCTTAAGATTTAATTAGCCGCTCTATGCATAAATCCAGTTTTGCAGCGACCCCCTATTAATAAATAGCGAGGATCCTTCTTAGGCTCATTTGTTTTACATTTTCTGACATGATTATGAATAGTTTTTTTTTAGGGTAAAATCCATAACACGTTTTGCAGTACACAAAGTCTTTAGCAGTATTTTTCGAAGTCCCTCTTTTTTGGCGAGTTGCAAGAAGTATACCATTATTTAATTTGGAATCAGTATTATATATAAAGTCACATTTTTTCCGAAGACGTTTAATTAATTTTTTCCTCTTGATAGAATTTTTTCAACAAATTGATAATTTCTTTTACAGCTTGTTTATTTCTATGTATTTATATTTTCAAGGTGACGAACAAATTTGCTCTGTAACTTTTCGCAAAAAATACAAAAATATTACTTACACTTTGATTGTGATGTAGTAGGTTTCTCTGGTTTGCATAAAAAAGTTTTATTAACAGATATATTAAATTTGAGGTTGTCGAATCGGGATTGTATGTGCTATCGCCATGGTTGGTAGTTTTTTTTTTCCTCTCAGTTTTAAAGCTATTTGGATGAAACTTGGTATAGAGCCTTCTTTTTTACCTAGACAGCACATTCGTTGGAACCGGCCGGATCGAACCACTATATCATATAGCTGTCATACAAACCTAAATCGGCCCTAATAACTGATTTATGGCAGAAATAGCTGTGAAAAGAGTTTGTAATCTTCTGCATCCCGAAGATGACGTTGGGATTTTTTTTTACCTCTGCCCTTCCTTTGATTTCTTCACTATTAGTATTAGTTTCTAGATGTAACTTTTGTGGGTCAGAGCCAAATGAATATATTTTTTCTGCAAAAAGTGTATAAAAAACTAACTTGTATATATGGAACGAGTTCGAGTCCCATAAATAAATAAATACATAAATACGAAGGATGTTTTTTTTAAATTATTTAATGAAAAAAAAAATTGTTTAAAATAAAATGATTTTACATATTTTTCATTAAATGGATTAAAACGTCATCATCAGGATCCCGTCGTGCTAGGGCCGGGACCGCTGCCTCCGATGCTGGACTCGGAACAGCTGCCTCTGGTGCTGGGCCCGGGTCCGCCACACGCGTCTCTGATCCTCTTGGCAGCGACTCTATTATTGTCTTGCGTCGGCTAATGTGGCGTTCTGCGCGCCTATGGCGACCACCACCACCACGTCCACCGCTGGCCTGACCGCCACCACGGCCCCGGCCACCAACACGGCCGTGACCGCCACCACGTGTAGCGAATAGTAATTCCAGTAGTCTCTCTGGAACATTGTTGTTAATAAAAAAAAAAATCACTTTCGCATTAAAATTTTGTGTATTTTTTAATTTTGATTTGATGTTACTCTTAATTGTAATAACGAAGATTCAGTTCTCCCGAAATTGTGGCCAACACGCACCAATTTGATGCCATTTGAAAATTGGCAGGCCTACATTTTTTTTCGTTGAAATTTTTTATTTGATTTATTTTTTATTTTATTTTTTTGAGAAAAAATAAAAATAATTTTCTTAAAAAGTTCAAGAGGCAGCTTTATAAGTGGGGGCTGATAAAGTATATTGTAGTGAGCAAGTTTGGCGGTAGGTAATCAACAATGGACCGACACAAAAATGCGATTTTTCGAAAGTTACTGACGATTTTGATAAAATTTTAATATAATGTGGGGAAAAATAGGGTCTTTCATTGGATACCGTGATGCGCACAAAATCGTTTTCATAACGAAAGTCGATCGACGCTGGGTGAATGTTGTTGTACAACAAATTGTATGCAGTGCCACCTTTCGCCAGGAATTCGCAATTTATGTGGGTTACCAGGTCACATATTTGTTGGGATCGCGCCTTCGCCCGTTTTGGCAACCCACTCAAATGAATTTTGTGAACAATACAAAAATGCAATTTTCTCCGAAACGTTACTGACGATTTTGATCAAATTTTAATATAATGTGGAAGCAAATAGGGTCTTTCATGCCTTGATTGCATATGCGCACAAAATCGTTTTCATATGAAAAGTCGATCGACGCTGGCTGAATGTTGTTGTAAACAAATTGTATGCACTGCCACCTTTCGCCAGGAATTCGAATTTTGGGTAATGCAACTATTATATTCGGCTTTGAAAATGCGAATTTCGCAAAAGGCTTCCGACAATTTTTCTCAAATTACAGAAATATAGATAGGTTAATTTGCACATTACTTTACATTACGTATTTATCTATAGAATGTTGGGTCTGTTAACGCCATCTATGTTAAGCCAGTTCATATTAACGGTCTGAGGCATGTTCAGTTGCGCTGCCCAACACTGAATGTTTTTTATTTTTATTTTTTTTATTAATATATTAGATTACATATTAAATATTAACCTAGTTCAGTGAGGCATACTAGCAGCGAGGGCCTTCGATGCCTGAATGTTATTCCGTGCGGAACATCTGGTTCATATATGAACTTAAAATGTGCATTTTCTCTAAAACGTTACCGACGATTTTAATATGGTTTCATGTATTACATAGTAGAAATATCCAGTATTACGATGGTCTACCGTGCATCTTTGCACAAAATCCGTAGAAAGAGTTATAAGCAAAGTTCCGACGACATGATTTTTTTAACGGATTTTGTATGGGACCGGCATCGAGGTAGGCAGACATATTAGTAAATATCTCAAAAACGTTACCGACAATTTTGACCAAATTTTGTGGAAATGCTATGGACATTCCGTTCTTAGCGGTGGTATGTCGTGCATGTTAGCAGAAAATCTTAAGCTTGAGATATTAACAAAAATGTGTTTTGATATAATAAAAACTCAAATTTAACAAAAGTCATATTTATTGTGTAGCACTTTTAATTTTGCATAACTCTGCATCAAAAGATTTTTAGTTTTTCATGTATTAACAAATATATAAGCTAAATTCTAAATGAAAAATTGGTTCCGGAACATAGTTCCGAAAATCGACGCTAACTGACCGGTGCTAACTTGACGCACATTAGAAAAGTCGCAGCGGCATGAACACACCCGTTATTTAAGTTGCTATTGAACTTTATTCAACGACTTGTAAATTATTAAATATTATATCAATAAATTTAAAATATATATATGGATAGGTTCTGTTTGATTAATTGATATGGGTGGAAATTCTTCTGCATTTGCCATCATGGAAGACAGTCCAATCATGAGATTATGGCAATTTTTCATATTGCTGATGAATGAAAGGAAAATTTTAACTTCAGAAGAAATTGAAAAAAATTCTTGGATATAAGGATACTAGATTGTCTAATAGACAGATATCCATTAAAATGCTCTGTTGTTATAATGTGATCAGGTAAGGGACAAATGTAATACAAATGAAGCCGAACGTTAAATTCGGTCGCGGCCGAGCTCGGGGATACCCTGTACCTAGTAGACGGAATTAAAAAAGAAGGTGGAGAAAAAAAATAAACAGAATATTCCGCTATTTTCGCAAACATTTGTTATTGAATACTTGCAGTTTCTGCGTTATTTTCTTGGTGGTAGCCATGACTCGCTACCATATAGCAGTATGGACTTTACACACGCGTTGAAGATCCGGAGTTTAGTACGTTGACTTATCTGCCGATTTCTCCATATGCGGTGAAGTCTCCCAAATGCTGAACGGGCTCTGGCAGGTCGGCTCGCAATAAGTATACCATTATTTCATTTAGAATCAGTATTATATTAAAGTCAATTTTTTCCGAAGACGTTTAATTAATTTTTTCCTCTGATAGAATTTTTTCAACAAATTGATCATTTCTTTTACAGCTTGTTTATTTCTATGTATTTATATTTTCAAGGTGACGAACAAATTTGCTCTGTAACTTTTCGCAAAAAATACAAAAATATTACTTACACTTTGATTGTGATGTAGTAGGTTTCTCTGGTTTGCATAAAAAAGTTTTATTAACAGATATATTAAATTTGAGGTTGTCGAATCGGGATTGTATGTGCTATCGCCATGGTTGGTAGTTTTTTTTTTCCTCTCAGTTTTAAAGCTATTTGGATGAAACTTGGTATAGAGCCTTCTTTTTTACCTAGACAGCACATTCGTTGGAACCGGCCGGATCGAACCACTATATCATATAGCTGTCATACAAACCTAAATCGGCCCTAATAACTGATTTATGGCAGAAATGGCTGTGAAAAGAGTTTGTAATCTTCTGCATCCCGAAGATGACGTTGGGATTTTTTTTTACCTCTGCCCTTCCTTTGATTTCTTCACTATTAGTATTAGTTTCTAGATGTAACTTTTGTGGGTCAGAGCCAAATGAATATATTTTTTCTGCAAAAAGTGTATAAAAAACTAACTTGTATATATGGAACGAGTTCGAGTCCCATAAATAAATAAATACATAAATACGAAGGATGTTTTTTTTTTAATTATTTAATGAAAAAAAAAAATTGTTTAAAATAAAATGATTTTACATATTTTTCATTAAATGGATTAAAACGTCATCATCAGGATCCCGTCGTGCTAGGGCCGGGACCGCTGCCTCCGATGCTGGACTCGGAACAGCTGCCTCTGGTGCTGGGCCCGGGTCCGCCACACGCGTCTCTGATCCTCTTGGCAGCGACTCTATTATTGTCTTGCGTCGGCTAATGTGGCGTTCTGCGCGCCTATGGCGACCACCACCACCACGTCCACCGCTGGCCTGACCGCCACCACGGCCCCGGCTACCAACACGGCCGTGACCGCCACCACCTGTAGCGAATAGTAATTCCAGTAGTCTCTCTGGAACATTGTTGTTCACAATTAAGTTCTGTTAAAAAAAAAAAAATTATTTAATAAATATAGTGAAATTATTTAATAAAAAAAAAAAAACACTTTCGCATTAAAATTTTGTGTAATTTTTTACAATATTTGATTTGATGTTACTCTTAACCCTCTAAGGCTATTTTCTTTAATTCTAAATAAAAAATATCCAAATAATATTTTCTTAAATGATTTTTGCCCACTGAGCTCAAAAATGGCATCAGAAAAAGTTTTCCGCCAACCGTTTACCTGCCAGGTGAGAAAATGTGAATGAGTGCCTTAAGGCACCCTTGGGGCTTAAAGTGAAAAAATCAAACGCATATTCTATTAGTGTAAGTTTTAATTTTTTTTTATGATATTCAAAAAAACAATTTTTGTTAGCAGTGCAACAAAGGTGGAGATTGCATTTTTTGCAAATGGATTGGGTTTTGGATGTTTTGCAATTCTTGCACCATCTTTTCCCTCCATCTCGACTTAGTCAAATAGGAAAATGATCCTGCAGATCCAAACGCAAGTCTGCTATAGGATGATTTGACTTTGCACCAATTTTAAGTCTAGCTGCTGGAGAAGACGACACTGGCGGACTTTGTTGCCCAAGTCCATGAAGAGATGGAGATTGCTTCAGCAGCAATTTCTTCTCGGAAATCCGGAAGATTCAAAACTTTTTTAGGGTTATCTTTTTCATTATTTGATATACGCCTATACAAAATATAGGCATTTGTTGCAGCCATATCCACCAAATGGTAAAAAATACGCGTCGCAGAATCTCTGGTCTTGGCTTTAATATGGTAGCGGCCGATTAATCCATCCATCAAGTCTACACCGCCCATGTGTGCGTTGTATTCTCTTATAATTTGTGGGTAGTCTATTTCAACGTGTTTTTTAGATTTTCGATCATATCGAGGTGTTTTTGGGACTCCACTTTCGATTGCTCTTTCAAATGGCTGTACACCAACGTATGTAGATAGCAATCGAACGGCTCTGTTGTCTCTCCACAATACTTTACTAATACTAACTCCATATGAAGAGCCAACAAACTCTATCGAAAATCCTCTAGGCTTTTCCTTTATAATATTATCACATGGCAGCTTAGAACTGGGTATACGATTTGGGCGTACTGTACCAAGGTTATATATTCCTTTAGCACGAAGGTTCACCCACAAAGGCACGGACGTAAAAAAGTTGTCGAAATATATTATATATATATA